>JAMFLB010000002.1:0-1200000 GCA_024611085.1 Exophiala sp. LBMH1013
AAACTCTCACCTCTGACACCTCGCCAAACTCTCACCTCTGACACCTCGCCACAGAAACTCTCACCTCTGACACCTCGCCGCAGAAACATTCTCCTTACCAGCTATGGAGTCGTCTATCGCTCATGCCTACAATCCCCTGGAGTGGTTATTAGAGCGAGTCGTTGATGAGCTCTGCCGTAATCCCAACCCTCCATGGTCACCACTAGTGATCCCAGATCGACATTTGCTCGAAGACACCTTGCGTCAAATCACGTTGACGGGGGTCCTTCTGGGTATGGATATGGATACACTCAAAACGGAACTGGGTATTATGTCATTTGGGTAGCGTAAAGCTATCGTGAAGGCACTCGAGTGTCTTCGTGCTTATAGCCGGGCAGCCGTCAGGCCAGCAGGTGGGTGGAATCGCGAGTCCGTATACGCAATACGCTCTATATCGACAATCCCCCTCCGTTTAACCGTGACATCAAACTCTCTTCGCCCTCCATTTTCAGACCTCAAAGCCTGCTCGGCCACAGGTCAGACCTCACCGCCAATACCACCAAGCACGTTGAATCCTCCTCAAACGCGGTCTCCAATACTCGGATCCTTCTCATAGGCGGGGTAACTAGCCAGTAAGACAATCACCGGCCGACTCTCTCGCGAACAGTGCAAGGCGACGGTCAAGGCGGCTATTGTGGATATCGAACGCCGCTGGGACTTGGAAATGGGGCCCCTAGTCCTTCGGAGGGGCTATGATCTCTGGCGCTGGGCTGATCAGAGGAACGGGCGTGAGCAGGAGCTAGTATACGCTTACTCCGAGTTTTACCGTTTCAACCTTATGAGAAACAGGTTTGCAGAGGCACTGGTTAATGATGACTGGTCAACTGAGGCGGCGCTCAAAGAGCAGTGTGAGGTTTTGGAGCAGGCAGTCTATCAGTCGGAAGAGTTCGGGTACTACCTCGATATCCTTGAACGAGACACTCCTCCGCCACAGCCAACCCGCTTTAACGCCAAGCGAGATAAGGCCCGTTGGGCTAAATCTTTGTTCGCGATCGAAGACGATGAAGATGGTGATGACTATGAAGATGATCACGGT
Organism: Exophiala sp. LBMH1013; assembly: GCA_024611085.1. NCBI lineage: Eukaryota > Fungi > Ascomycota > Eurotiomycetes > Chaetothyriales > Herpotrichiellaceae > Exophiala > Exophiala sp. LBMH1013. The sequence continues at coordinate 1,076 of JAMFLB010000002.1, forward strand.
GACGAGAGTGACGAGGAAGATGAAGGGGATTGGGATAACAAAGACCCTAATGATGGAGATTATCAAGAAGGAGGAGAGAAAGACGATGATGACGCTATGATAAGCCCGTCTTCGTAGCCAGGCTCGAGGCTAGAGATTGTAGAGACCGATAACAGCTTTACACGAAATTCGACCATGGACTCGTCTGTCCTACCGGCCAATACGGGATCACTGATGGAGGTGGATGATCAGGCGATGGACGGGGCCATCGACGGAGAGAAACCCATCTGACGGATAAGGCGAGCAAGCCCAGTGCCGTCTTGTTATGATCCCCTGCTGATCCTGTCTAGGCGTCCGCACAAGAGAATACGCGGTTCCTCGGCGTTGAGGGAGACGGTCGTCTTGGAGAAGGTGAGTGCAAAAATCCGACATATGTATGGAGGGATATGATGGGGTTACCAGAACTGACAATATCTAAAGTGACTCTCTGCTGTCTGGTATTCCTCCTATCGTATTATCATACCTGGCAGGCGCAAACGGCAGCAGTACGCCGAAGACCTACACCGAAGACACCAAAGCTGGCAGCAATCGCCCGGAGAATAGACGACACGGGCATGTGAGAAACAAGCATGGACGAAAGTACGGCATTTTGCCAACCATAGGGGGAGATGTAGGTGTTGGTTAGCTTGGAAGGCGGTGCCGAAGGATACTTATCCCTCGTCTACGGTCGTCGTCCACCTACTGAAGATAGAATAGGCTAATCTACTGACGAATTGAGAGGGTACGACCCATTTGATAACTACTGAACCCATTGCCGCATAGGTGTTGATGACCTTACCTATATTGACATGAAGACCTTGGCCATACTCGCCGTACTCGTTGATGACTACTAACTATGTGGTTGAAGGCGGATAACTATTCCACAATGAATACCATCGACTACAATAGCTACGATGTCTTAGGATGGTGAAATCAGGTGACTACACTGTATTGAAGGTTGCTAACTCTACTTCCTTCGATGTCTCAGGATGGGGAAATCAGGTGACTATATTGAAGGTTGCCAACTCTACTTCCTTCGATGTCTCGGGATGGTGAAATCAGGTGACTATACTGCATTGAAGGTTGCCAACCCTACTTCCTTCAATGTCTTAGGATGGTGAAAGTCTACTCTAACTGAAACTGGATAGAGGCGTTTCACCGAGTGCATGAGACTTAAGTGACTGGTAAGGATGCCTAAGTCACCTTCCTACCCTCCGTCGGAGTGAGAGTATGGAATATTGAATGGACGGACCTCTGAGTCAGAGATGCCTATCAGTCAGAAGTGCCTTCGAGGCCAGAGGTGTAAGTGATACGACCTTTCCTTCCCACCATCAGGACTTTTCCTTCCTACTATCAGGACCTTTCGTTGTATTCGAGGTATATATATACCTGCTCTGTGCACAATGCTATCACAGCCTAGGAAGACTCATCGTGCCTATAAGCAACCCGAAGACTCATCGTGCCTATAAGCAACCCAAACTCCCATCGTGCCTACAAGCAACCCAAACTCCTATCTATCCAGCAAGCAACCCAAACTCCTATCTATCCAGCAAGCAACTGAGCGCAGCAAGCAACAAGACATTCAACAAGCAGCTGGGCGCAGCAAGCAGCAATACATTCAGCGCAGCAACGGAGCGCAGCTAGCAAGATGAGAGTCAGTACAGCAACAAAAGATTCAGCAAGCAACAAAAGATTCAGCAAGCAACAAGACATTGGGTAACCAACACGAGAGTCAACGAGCAACAAGACATGCCGCAAAGCAACTGGGCGCTGACAGCAAGATAAGAGTCGGCACAGCAACAAAAGATTCAACAAGCAACAAGACATTCGGTAAGCAACATAAGAGTCAGCATAGCAAGCAATTGAGCGCAGCAAGCAATAAGGCATTCAGCGCAGCAACAAATCATTCAGCGCAGCATCACGGGAGTCAACAAGCAGCAGGATATTCCGCACTGGGATCCTGGCAACATCACTATTGAGGTCGCATTGCCTCTCCCTATAGCTACGACACCGGACCAAGTCCGTTTGGCTAGAGACGCAGCCAAACGAGCCGGGCTACCTAAGCCCTATATCTATGGTGAGCCCGCGGCGGCTCTGACCTACTATCTGGCCCGCAAGCCTGAATAGGCTATCGAGGGGAAATACGTGATGATCTTGGACATTGGCGCAGCCTCTGTCGACTTCGACGCTTAGGAGGTGCTCCAGGTTGATCCGTTACGTGTTGAACAACTCACTGCTTCGATGACCTGGTAGTGCGGGGCGAGAACGATCAACGTCAGATATAGAGATCTCCTGCTTAGGAGTCTCGATTATCGTCAGACGTAGAGACCTCCTGCTTAGGGACGTAGAGACCTCCTGATTAGGAGTCTCGATGATCGTTAGACGTAGAGATCTCCTGATTAGGAGTCTCGATGATCGTTAGACGTAGAGACCTCCTGATTAGGAGTCTCGATGATCGTTAGACGTGGAGACCTCCTGCTTAGGAGTCTCGATCATCTTGAGGAAGAGGTGTTAGCCTCGTTACGGATATCGGAGGCAGAATAGGCTGGGAGATGTTCGGAGACAGGCTCGAAGGCCTTTTGGAAGCGGTCAAGAAAGGCTTTGGGGGCAACCGCCGCCATGAAGACTTCTATATACTCCGTATGCCGGGCTTGCTAACCATGCCAGAGAAGAAGATGCCGGGTCAGCTTACAACAAGACCCTTAGGAAGCAACTAGACATTACGCACAGCAACTGGGCGCAGCCTGCAACATGACATTCGGTAAGCAAGATAAGAGTCTGCTAGCAACAAGACATATAACAAGCACAGGGCGCAGCAAGCAATATCCTATGCATATATCGAGAAACGAATCGAGCAGAGCAAGCAATGACTAATCCTGTCTAGATCCTATCGAACAAGCCTGGCATTGTGCTTTGCACCGATACCTACCCCAAACCTACACACACCTCGAGACCATGTCCTACCCCAGACCTATATATATATCTCGAAACTCTATCCCACCCCAGACCTACGCGGTAGGTAGTAAGCGCTATCGGTTATGGCGACGCGATTCTCACAATAAAGACCGGACAGGGTGTTCAACGACGCTGTCGTTATATATACACATATAGCCGTCTAAGACGGTGCTCAACACTGACGCATTCGACTGCCACCTGCCTACGAACATTCTATCCCCTCGCTCGTCCTAGACGACTGACCTCTGATTGCCGACTGGGATGGCTTCTCTCTCTCCGAGGCATAAATGCTATCGCCGCCAAGGCTAGTCTCGAGGGTGGATGGCTATCCTCCACTCTGGCTGTCAAATAGGCAAAAGGTAGGAGGACGTCTTAAGCAAAAGGAAGAGGATGACGGAGGACGAGTCAGCTGCATTCGAAGTCGTGGTCAATTGGCTCAACAACCAACCGCGCGATCTCCCTATGAGCCGCCCGGAATACGGAACACTCCTTAGCTATTTGTTACGATATTCGTGAGCTCTAGGGCGATATTGTCCGCTGCCTCCGCAATTGCCACGGAGGATGCAATATTGTCGTCGAAGACTTGGGTTGGATCAACCAACTGTTTATCCTGCAGAGTGCCTCTTGGGAGCATAAGATGATAGCACCCCAGCAATGGTGATACCAACCTCCGCAGTTCACCGTGATCAGACCATGATCATTGCTCTAGCTGAGCTGGAGAGAGTACGTGGGACGAGTCATAGGCTGTTGCAGCGGTACGCTTCGATAGAGATACCGGGAAACGCCACCATCTATCTCGTTCGATTGATCAGAACTTTTCCTCACTACCTCGCATAAGTTATCCTCGAGCAGGGAAGCAAAGGTACAAGTTAGTCTCTTCCCCAACCTCTGCATCTTTCCCGTCTTCCTTCACAAGAATCAGCGTCGACCAGTTCGGCTATGGTGCTTAGCTTAGGGTATGGCTTGATCTAAAGTTATATACTCAGAGTCGTGCTTGGAGTTGTACAGAGGTTTGTACACGGATCTAGGTCGACCATACATGGGGCCAATCTCAGGTTCTTACACAAACCTGGCACTTTACTTCTACGCGAAGCTGTCGTGGCAGCAATTCAGAAGAGGATTGTAAGCCTCCTAAAGGCGCATAAACGCAACACGAACTGGGAGGAAGGTGTGAATCCGTCGGGGCTGGGTGGTTGGGGATACATTAGATCCTACACCTCGGGAATCCCTCGCTATTTGTCCCGGAAGATGGCGTTCTGGAAGCCTTCGGGACCACGGCGAGAATAGAGACACTATTTCCGAGGATATACCTGGACGGGACGAACCACATCCAGTCACTATATATGGCTGATCCTGGCGATAAATATTTCGATCGGTTGCCTGTCGGTTTCGATATCCGTGCAGCAGAGAGCAACACTCTTCGGTCGTGACGATACGGTTGGTGTCGTGATCACTCTCTCGGCCACGACTTATGCCTATCCCGTCAGAGCTATATATACGGGGGAGTACTTGTGGCTGTTAAGATACTGGAGTCTCTTTGGGATACTGCGGTCTGTGGAAATCAGACCGATCAAAGCCCAAGTGGGAAGCGGTGTCTGTTTGGGATATTGGTTTATCCTGGGACTTTCGGCCTTGGGGAAGGTCGGCAGAACCCCCGACTATATATATACATTTCTATCCCTTTGGGATACCTATGTTCTGTTGGGGATACTGATATCTATTCTGGATATTTATATCCTTTGGGGATAGATATATTGTCTTTAGAGACTTGGTATTCGTCGAGGATACCTATATTCTTCGGGAATACTTGTGGCTGTTTGGTATACTTGTGGCTGTTTGGTATACTGGTGTCTCTTTGGGATACTGGTGTCTCTTTGGGATACTGTTATGCCTTCTGGATATTTATATTCTTTTGGGGAATATATATCCGTTTTGGAGGGTTATGTCTATTCGGAATACTGGTGTGTATCTTGGAACTTGGTGAGTAGGTTGGAGTGGAACTTGGGGGGTATGTTGGAGTGGAACTGGGTAAGTTTCTCGGAAACTGGTGTCTGTTCGGGATACCGCTGTGTATCTTAGACACTTGTGTCTATTTTGAACACTGGTGTCTGTCGAAGATACTCGTGTCTGTTTTGGACACTGGTGTGTGTTCAGGATACTCGTGTCTATTTTCGACACTGGTGGTTATTCTGAACACTGGTGTGTGTTCTAGATGCCGCTGTGTTTCGGATACTGGTGTCTGTTTTGGACACTCGTGTTCATTCTGAATACTGGTGTGTGTTCTAGATGCCGCTGTGTTTGGGATACTCGTGTTTATGCGGAACACTGGTGTGTGTTTCGGATACCCCTGTGTATCTTGGACACTCGTGTCTATTCTGCTTCCCTGGGTGTATCTTATACGCTCTTGTGTATTCTGGACGCTCGTGTCCATTTTGGATACTGGCGTCTCTTTGGGAGACTGGTATGTCTTCTGGAGATTTATATCCCTTTGGGATGTATATCTGTTTGGGAGACATATTTCCTTCGGGAATACTTCGATCCTTCTGGGTTGTCGAGGGCGGCTAACTACCGCATCGGGACCAGAGTTTTCAAACGCAAGGTCGAAGAGTGGGAGAAGCAGGTGGGCGCGAGAGATAGGGCATCCCTTGCTCTTTAGGATACTGATATCCGTTTGGTGTCTGTATTGGAGGGTGGAGATCCGGATTGGATATTGGTGTCCTTCTGCCCTCCGCCACGGGCAAGCCTGGTGTGCCTAGGTAGGCTTCGGGGCAGTCTATTCCAACAATATCGGTCTGATGATGGTGCCTCTGTATCATCTGGTCCAATAACCACACGACTGTGCCAAGGCTGGGTGCCGTTTCGGTTACCTACTTGCCTATGGCATGGATGAATAGACGCCGGAGATGTAGCACACCCGCGGGGCTAGATCTCCCGTATCGTGAGAAATTGTAAGGTCTATTTCACCAACTAGAAGTACAGCGAGCTGAACATTACCCATATCCACCCCAGAGCGGATGGGAAACCTCACTACTTCTGCCGGTGGAAATGCAGTATAACCGACCGAGGTTATGTCTGATAGATTGCGATATAGGAAAGAGGAGGCCTCTGGTCTTGTCCCTCCGGTGACGGTATGGCACGAGCAAGACCTCCTTATTTTCTCCTCGATCTTGATATCAAGATCCTCTCTATGATATTTACGCAGGTTTTGGACGAAGCACTGGGAACCGTATACGCACTGGTACGCGTCCCATAATATCGGTCGGATACCCTAATATCACCTAGTCCAATAACCAGACGACGATGCCCCTATATCGAGCAACTCGACAGGACGGAGGAGTGGACATCACCGGAAGAGGTGTAATCCTCACATCATCCCTGTCAGTCCTGTGATTACTATAACAAGTGGCGGCTTCCTCACTCTTGTGGTTCACTCTCGTCACAGCTCTACCTTTGTTGTACTGTTGCCGCGTTTGCAATTGGTTATCTTCTCGAGGACGGATATATGGTGAGTCAATTCAATATTGTTTCGAGGATAACGCCCCGGTTGGGCGACTTAATAGCCTGGAACCTAGACGCGAGGTTTATACCAGATAATGCGGTCTTTTTGACCACGCTTTCACCTCGAACGGAGGTAGCGAGATCGTTTACGCCATTGAGCGTTTATACGGTGGTAGTTATTCGACGCCATCTACGGGCGAACTGAATCCACCTATCTATCTCCCAGACATCCCACTCGGGAAAGTCACGGGAGACAACCAACTATACGGCTGTGGCAGTAGGAAAGTATAGCAGGGAGATCCAAAAGATCAAAGCCGATGCGAGCTCAGGCCACAGGAGCAATTTGCGACACTCGAAGAAGTGTCTCCGATTATCACGGGAGACAACGAACTATACGGCTGTGGACTAGATTGCTGGAACGTGCCACCACAACAGGAGCCATTTGCGGCGGGTGGCGCCGACGCAATTATGCTGCCAAAGGCTGCCTTCGCATCTTCCTAGTGAACTATGTGTATCCGACAATTCCCTGACGGAGCCTCAGCAAACTCAGCCTCAGACTGAGTCGAAGCAAGCCTTTATCCTGCCAAAGCTGAAGTACAAGTTCAAGACGGCCCTAGAACGCGAGCGCGAGAATGGATTTTAGCAACGACTTTATGGCGACCTTTGAGGAGGTAGGTTATGGACGGAATGAGGAGGCAGGTTATGGACGGAAAGAGGAGGCAGGTTATGGACGGAAAGAGGAGGCAGGTTATGGACAGAAAGAGGAGGTAGGTTATGGACAGAAAGAGGAGGTAGGTTATGGACAGAAAGAGGAGGTAGGTTATGGACAGAATATGGGGGAAGGGTGCCACCAGAATAGGAGCTATTTGCGACACTTGAAGAAGTGTCTCCGGTTATCGTGGCGGGTGGTTTACCTCCTAATATGGATGATAGCAACGACTTTATGGCGACCTTTGAGGAGCTAGATTATGGACGGAATGTGGAGGCAAGGGAGAGGGAGAGGCCGACGGCGCTATAAATCTGGGTCAGAATCAAAGGGATTGATATGTGTACGCCGTATATGCTTATGAGGTGTAGGCCCACTCCGCAACAGAACGATTCAACAGACTCACCCCTAGAAATTCGAAAAGCACCAGCACAACTTGGCCAAAAGCGGCGTGCAAGAAGTCGAGGTTCACAAAATTGATATATATATATACTGGGTGGGTGGGTCACTCTGCCGGCCATATGGACGGGGTGTGGTAGGTCACTCTACCGGCAACGTGGACGGGGGTGTGATGAGGGACGCTGATCTCCTTAGCTGTGTGGGTTGACGCCCTTATACGGTGCGCGAACTCGTTTTTGTCTAGATATCTCCTCGAGGGTATATGTTTGCCGGTACGCCTACCCAGTGGTGCCGGCAGGTTAAGAGTACGGTACCCCGGTGTTGACGAAAGCGTTATTCGGCCATTAGCGACGATGTCGTAAGAGGGCTCAAGTCGGTGGACTTACATGGATTAAAGATTTGGCCTTTCTCACGGTTTATTCGGCTTACCATGATGAATTTTCCGGCCGCTTATTACAATTCTTTGAACAACTTGTTGCAATTCTTTTAACAGATTGCTGCAGTTCTTTGGCCGCCGGCTGTGGTTTATGCAACAGGTTGCTGCAATTCTTTGAACAACTTGTTGCAATTCTTTCAACAGATTGCTGCAGTTCTTTGGCCGCCGGCTGTGGTTCATGCAATAGGTTGCTGCAATTCTTTGAACAACTTGCTGCAATTCTTTGGCCGCCAGCTGTGATTCTTGCAATAGGTTGCTATAATTCTTTCTTTGAACAGATTGCTACAATTCTTTGGCCGCCCGGCTGTGATTCATGCAAAGAATTGCAGCAATTCTTTCTTTGGCCGCCCGGCTGTGATTCATGCAACAGATTGCTGCAATTCTCTGGCCGCCAGCTGTGATTCTTGCAATAGGTTGCTGCAATTCTTTCTTTGAACAACTTGTTACAATTCTTTGGCCGCCCAGCTGTGATTCATGCAAAGAATTGCAGCAATTCTTTCTTTGGCCGCCGGCGGTGATTCATGCAACAGATTGCTGCAATTCTTTGGCCGCCGGCTGTGATTCATGCAACAGGTTGCTGCAATTCTTTGAACAACTTGCTGCAATTCTTTGGCCGCCAGCTGTGATTCTTGCAATAGGTTGCTGCAATTCTTTCTTTGAACAACTTGTTACAATTCTTTGGCCGCCCAGCTGTGATTCATGCAAAGAATTGCAGCAATTCTTTCTTTGGCCGCCGGCGGTGATTCATGCAACAGATTGCTGCAATTCTTTGGCCGCCGGCTGTGATTTATGCAACAGGTTGCTGCAATTCTTTGGCCGCCGGCTGTGATTCATGCAATAGGTTGCTGTAATTCTTTGGCCGCCGGCTGTGATTCATGCAACAGGTTGCTACAATTCTTTCTTTGGCCGCCAGCTGTGATTCTTGCAATAGGTTGCTGTAATTCTTTCTTTGAACAGATTGCTGCAATTCTTTGGCCGCCGGCTACAATGCCTTCAACAGATTGTTGCAATTCTTTGAACAGATTGTTGCAATTCTTTGGCCGTAGAGTACAATTTATCCAGCAGACTACTGCCATTATTTGGCCGGCGGTCGCACTTTTCCAGCAGACCGTTGTATTTCATTGGATATGCCATTGTAATTCTTTCGATATAATATTGCAATTATTCTAGCAGACCATTGTATTTCTTCCAGTAGACCGTTGCATTTCTTTCGATATGCCATTGTAATTCTTCCAGTAGACCGTTGTAATTCTTCCAGCAGACCGTTGCATTTCTTTCGATATGCCATTATGATTCTTTATATAGCTATGTCGTTGATCTGCCGAGCGAGGCCTAGAATGCTGGGTCTTGGCTGCATATGATTGATATTGGGACTGAAGTGACCGTATGACATGGCTAGAATCTATTGATAACCAGCAGTCTCCTCCGTAACGATCTCGCCGTGGCGATCATGAGGCGGGTCCACGACTTCCATTGGCTCTGCCGTGGCCTCGCTCACTTCCTATACCCACTTCTTCACGACTTCCATTGGCTCTGCCGTGGCCTCGCCCATTTCCTGCGCCCACTTCTTCTTATGCCTCTCGAGTGCCTATATGCGTGCATGGAGTGCCATACGCCACGACCGGTCGGCAGCAGTATCCGGCTGCTTCGGATACAGCTTCTCCAACGTGGCTCGTGCCGCCGCTAGGGCGCGAGTGCGACTCGTCTCGACCGGGGCGGTTGGGGCTCGTGGGATATCTAGCTCAAGGTCAACGACGGTGTTTCTAGTGCGCGTGGCCAAGACGGACCAGGAGGTGGGATATGGAGAAACTCCTCGCGGGCCTGGACGTGCAACGATGGGGGTGGAGTGGTAGACCGCTTGACAGCGTCGCGACCGGGGGAAGACGATGGTGACTGTCGTGTGTTAGAATTATGGACGATCTAGGGAGTCTGGCCGGACTCATAGGCACCTCGTTCGCTTCGGGCGAACCGCACTTCTCTGACCTTTGATGCACGTCGGTCTCGATAGGGTCCGCCATGCTGTCGATGGGACCTAATAAACGAGAAAAGGAGAGGCTGAGGAGAAAATGAAGATCGAGGGAAGTCGGTAAGGAAGGATAGATAGGTAGAGGTGAGTAAGGAAAGATGGATGGACAGAGGGAAGCAAAAGATGATCGACGAAGGTGAAGACGCGAGGGGCCAGAGGAGCTGTGAAGGGACGGGTTATGACACTAGTCGGGATATCAAGCAGCGTGACGAGCACCCAGGTTCACAGACGAGAGAGACAGAGACCCCGCGGCGATATGGATCAATCCTAGAGTGGGATACGGTTGCTATTCTAGCGTGTGCCCAACGCCCGCTCGAGAGCAACGACGAAAGCGGACAAGGAGCATGATAGGTCATAAATGCCACCAATTCAACAGTATAGGCGCTGGTCCGACTAGGAAACCCTTGTACAGGAAAAAAACAATGGGATCTGGGCACTTGATGAAGGCGCCTGGCGACTCGGGGCAGTACCGCGTCTTGGACAACAAAGCAATAACATCACCGGTACGCTTTATGCGACGAGAGATGTATACCTCCGCCAACCTAGCACGATGAATCCGTTTCCCAGGCAACTATGGTCGGCACACACTGGGGCGGGCAGAAAGGACGTATTCGATATCGTCGGTCTGTTGGATGGCTCAGGTGCTGCTGGTCTAAAGGACGAAACATGGGATGTCTACCATTGATCACCGTCGGGTGAGGTTCCAGGACGAGCAACCTCCCAAGTCCGGCCATAGTATAACGAGAACAGAGACGAGAGAGCAAGGAGACTCGGAGACGCCGCCGAAAGGAGAGATATCAACCACGAAAGATAGAGAAACTAATTGAGAGCTAAATAAGAAAGAGAAGAAAGACGAGAATATGCCAATGCCGCCCTCGACGAGGTGGCTGCGATCACCCAGCTCCTCAACCCAGTCGAGGCCCGTCCCCCAACACCGCTTCGTCACGTCGCAAGAGATGAGACCCGACCTTAGAAAGCCCCGGTGGCCACGCCAGCCTGCTCGAGAAGACTCCAGGCGACCTGATGAAGCACCAAAGTGCCCTCCTGCCCCGGCACCGGTGCCAATAGCCGCGTGATCAAGTCTTGATTTCGATCAGGATAACTCGTCTGGGCCCGCCAGTCCTCCTTGGTAATCTCCCACTGGCGAACAAGATAGGAGGCCAGGTCGGGGTGTTCAAAGGCGGCCTCCACGATGGCCCAGACCCGCCCATGGATGTCACATAGGTGGGAGAAATTGAACCGACTCTTTGGGTGTAAGGGGTTCCCCTTGTAGGTGGGGAAGAAGCAGTTGGCGTGTAGGTTCATCGTTTTGAGGAGGTTCTCCTTATGCACGCGCCGAACTTTGTCGATGGCCGTGGCGACGTCGTCCTGCCAGCGGGGACAGTGCTGGAAGCCGTCTGGGTGATCTTGCGGATCGCCATGGAGCCAGCAGCGATCACAATCCACGTGGTGAGTCCACGCCTCATGGACTCGCCTCAAGAGACGAGCCTGGGTACTCGGGCTGGCACTGCTCGAGGAGGTCTGCATAGGCGGCGCGTCGTAGAAGGGTTGACGTGCGCCCGTCCTGGGGTCGATCAGCCGAGGAATCCGAGTGCGCTTGACAATGGTAGATTGAGCCTTGGAGATAACATTAGCCGTCACCTTGGACGGGAGCTGGGAGATGACATTGACCGTCACCTTGGGCGGGACCTTGGCTATGACAGTGGTGGACGGCGGATTAGACTCGACGGCGGGGAGATGAGCTTGGGAGGGCCGACGGGGAGACGGTGGTGCCAGAGGAGGGTAGACGACCGAAGAACGAGGGAGGCCTGTCCGAATCCGAGCCGGAAGAAGGTGAGGGCGACCGGCGTGCTTGACAAAGATCGCAAAGATTGTCGGTGGGAAACTGGCAGACCCGAAAGGGGGCGTCATCCAGATACGAGACCACAACTTGACGGCGACACCGGGTGGTGTTGACGAGTTCTCGCAGCTGCATGAAGCCAAGGGCCGGGGAGGGCGCCTGGTCGGACGAGAGGAACTTCTGGCGATGCCAGTCGCTCAACAACAGCGTACATGTCGCTCGCTGGCCCGGGGTCCGGATAAGGCGGCCAGCCTGTTGGGCGACGGTGATCAGGTCATACCCCCCTTCCACGACGACAACATGGTCGACAAGCACGTCGTAGCCGACACCAAGGGCGGTGGTGGCCAACAGAGTGGGACACCGACCATCCTGGAAGGACTCGAGGATGGCGGCGGCCTCGAGGTCGGAGCAATCACTGCTGTAGAAAGGCCAGCCGGTCTGGGTGGCCAGTTGACGACCCTCGTCCTTGCCCTTGACGTAGATGATGGTGGGGCGGGAGGGAGGACCAGGCGCTGGAGTGCGGCAGACAGCGGTTCGTGACCCGGCCGCTGTCGAAGCTCCCAGCGGATACCGGGGACGTTACTACATTCCCGCACACTCAGGAGGCGGTCGGGCTGGACTTGGGCGAGGGTGATTAACTGGTCTCGAACGTCGGCGGGGAGGGTGGCGGAGAGGAAGATGCGCCGAACGTGGGACGGGCAGGGCCGGAGCACACGGGCCCAGGCAGGACGGAAATTGTCCCGGAGTTCCATCGCGGGCAGATGGGCCTCGTCAAAGATGATACAGGCGAGGCTGCGCTTGGTCAGGAGAGAGTCGAGGAGGACCCGAAAGTTAGAGTCTTGCTCCCACGTCTCAGGGACGACCACCAGTACAGGGACGGCGCGCCAGTGATCCGCGGTCAACCGATCGGCCACATCGAAGCCGCGAGACCGGAGTCGACGAACCAGGCTGGTGCAAAGGTGGCGATAGGGCACGACCACCACCACGGTCTGACCCTTGGCCATAGCCGCGGCCACCTCGATAAGCACGGTCTTACCGGCGCCGGTGGGTAGCTGCACAAAGATATCATGAGTGGGAGGACCGTCGACGAGCGTCTGGACTGCCTTCAATTGCCCGGGGGACCGCCACTGAAAGTCATCGCCGTACCAGGCCCGGAGACGCTGGTGGATAAAGGCCCAGTGGTCCGGTTGAGGAGGAACGAGGACAAGATTGCTGTCGAGGCGAGCCCGCTTGGTCACTTGAGGCTCGGTATTGTCGCACGTAAACTGCCTTTTCCCTCTCTGCTGTTGCTGGTACGGCTTTCCGGGGCCTTCCGTTGAATCCTTCTCTAGATTCCCTGCCTGGCTCCTGGACAGATTCCCATTTTCATGTTGATATTGATATAGACGTTGATTTCCATCTGCATTTCCATCTGCATTTCCGTCTGCATTTCCATCTGCATTTCCATCTGCATTTCCATTGGCATTTCCAGCTGTAGTTCCATCTGCATTTTCAATGGCATTTCCATTGGCATTTCCATTGGCATTTCCAGCTGTAGTTCCATTGGCATTTCCAGCTGTAGTTCCATCTGCATTTCCATCTGCATTTCCATCTGCATTTCCATCTGCATTTCCATTGGCATTTCCAGCTGTAGTTCCATCTGCATTTTCAATGGCATTTTCAATGGCATTTCCATTGGCATTTCCATTGGCGTTTTCAATGGCATATTCAATGGCATATTCAATGGCATTTCCATCTGCGTTTTCAATGGCGTTTTCAATGGCGTTTCCATTGGCATGTTCAATGGCATTTCCATTAGCATTTCCATCTGCCTTTTCAATGGCGTTTTCAATGGCGTTTCCATTGGCATTTCCATCTGCCTTTTCAATGGCGTTTTCAATGGCGTTTCCATTGGCATTTCCATTGGCATTTCCATTGGCATTTCCATTGGCATTTCCATTGGCATTTCCATTGGCATTTCCATTGGCATTTCCATTGGCATTTCCATTGGTATTTTCATCGGCATTTCCATCTGCATGTTCAATAGTATTTTCATCAGCATTTCCATCTGCATGTTCAATGGCATTTTCATCGGCATTTTTATTACCCGGTTGATTGTCGTTGAAGTCGTTATCAAAGTCGGTATCAAAATCATCGTTAAACTGATCGTCGAATTGGTCTTTATCCTCTTTCTTGTCATCCTCTTTCTTGTCGTCCTCTTTCTTGTCGTCCTCTTTCTTGTCGTCCTCTTTCTTGTCGTCCTCTTTCTTGTCGTCCTCTTTCTTGTCGTCCTCTTTCTTGTCGTCCTCTTTCTTGTCGTCCTCTTTCTTGTTATCCTCCTTCTTGTTATCCTGGTTATCATCCTTGGTCCCACTAGTGACGCTGGTGAGGCCGGTGGTCGTGATACCACGAAGAAGTACCTCAATACGGTCAAGCCGGTTAGCGATTGCCGACATAGGGTCCGGGGAGGGCCGAACTCGCTTCTTGGACTTGGCGGCCGTACACGGCTCGTCCAGACCGAGGAAGCGATGCCACCGCTGAGAGTGACGCATAAAGACCGTCATGGCCTTCTCGTGGAGGCCGCGCAGCATGTCCACACTCAGAGCGTAGTGATGGGCCTCGACCTCGGCGGTGTGGCCGCTGTGCAGGGCGCCATTGCCGGCATCGACATCCTCGTGGGCGGTGGAGAGCCGACCGGAGGCGGAGACCTCGTCTTGGAGGGCCTCCTGGTACAAGGCGACGTGGATGTGCCTCCACGCACGAACGCCCACTTTGACCCCCAGGTGCAGTTCGGTGGTCTGCTCGAGGGCGGGGGTCAACTGCTCAGCCGTCCAAGGACGCCCGTGGGTGTGGAAAACCAGGTCGCTGTAGACGTCGGGCGAATGCTGCTCACTCAGAATGGCCAGCAACTCCAGGAAAGGGCGCACCTCGGCCAGGAAGCCGACCACCAGCTGGCCCACACGACGAGGGTAGAAGCGGGCAATGACGCGGGGAGCGTGCGAGAGGACCTCGGACTTCCCATAGTCGGCCACCCACATCAGGTGCCCCAGGGCGACGTAGTAGGAGCGCATGCCGGTCTGGGTGTTGCACCACAGGGCGGCGCCGACCTCGGTGGCCCGGGGCTCGCCACCGCCTGCGACCATCATCAGGGGCCCCAGTTTCTGCAAGAACTCGTGGACGGTGCGGTGGTAGCGCGAGTAGATCTTGTGCCGCATGGCCAGCGGCTGGGCCCAAACCCGATGCCAATGGAGGGACGGGTCCGCCTCGGCCCGCTGCACGGCCATGTCCAGTCGGTTTTCGAGCGTTTCGTGGTTCATGGTGATCAGGGAGGCCCCACACTGCTCCCAGGTGAGGTTGTCTGTCAACCGGGCCGGATCGTAGACGCGCAGGTCGCTCACCCCCATGCCCAACAGCTGCGCGGCCAGCAGGTCCTCGGCCTCGGCCAGGAGGCTACGAAGCCAGGTCTGCACCGCGTTGATCTGGATCCGCGTCCCCTGGTACAGCAAGGCCGACCGATCCTCTTCCCAGTGGATGGTGGGCCGGCTGTAAAACTCACTGGCCACCGCACCGGCGTAGTTGCGCTGGCTGAAGACCTCGTCGAACAAGGTAGGGCTGCCGTTGCGGAGGTAGCGTTGCCGGTAGGTTTGGAGCCGGGGAATCACGCTGGCCACGTCCTCGCCAGCCTCGTCAAACACATACCCGAGGGCCAGGATACGGATGCCGTACACCACGGCGCTAAGGACGGGGCTCCAGTCCTGGGGGGTCATCCAGGTGGCCGTCGAAACTCGGAAGGCGGCCACACCGAGGAAGTAGAGCATGGGGTTGGTAGGCCCGCCGTAGGAGCGCTCCTGCTGGATCACGAGACGACAGGCCAGGTGGACAAGCTGGCCGGCCTCGGCGGCGTCGCGGGTCTGGGTGGCGGCCTCGAGCGCGACTACGGCGTCGGCGAGGGAGGAGGGCATGGTGAAGCGGACGGCGGCTTGCTCGGGGGAGGACCACCGTGCCATCCGCACCAAGAACAGCACGAACCTTTCGAAGATCAGGCCGTATTTGACCTGGCTCTCTCGCAGCCGGTACATAGGTCGGCCGGCCACCTCGTCGTCGGCTGACCAGAGTAGACGACGAACAAAGGTCCCTTCGCCGGCGTGGTCGAAGGTGTCGCCTAGGTGCGCGTCGCAGCGCCGCATAAGAGCGCGAACCTGCTCGCGTAACCAGGTCACGGCGGCGGCATCCTCGCCCGGGCCCGCGGTCAGGTCCACAAGGGTGGAGAGACGGGCCATATCAAGGTCGACGAAGGTGGTGGGCCAGCCAGTGCGCTCGGCCCAGAGGGTCTCCCGGCCCGTGACCGAGGGACGCACGACAGATTGCTGGGTGCGACGGGCCTGGATAGTGGAGACCAAGGTCTAACGAGCCTGCTACAAGACGGTGTCATCGGCCACGTGGGTCACAGGGAGGGCCGGGGCGGACTCGGACTGGACTTCGAAGAGACCTTTAGCCTCCCCGAAGAGCCAGGAGACCTTACACTATCGGGGTCTCTCGGAGGTCTGGGGATGGTGCTTGGTCATGTGGGCGGCGACCGTCTTGAAGCTCTAGCCCGAGTAACAGCCGTCAAGTAGACAGGTGAAGCCGTCCTCGAAGGGGAGGTAGGGGTGGCCGCCGTGGGCCATAGCCCCTTTGATAGCGAGGGTGTCGGTCTTAACGAGGAAGTTCTTGCCGACGTACCGAAGTCGAATCTCCTAGCGTTGTACACTATCGAATTGGTTTGTGTGATACTTAGAGAGATGATTATCGACGCATGTATTGTCGGCAGATACGCCACGCCGGCACGTCTTACACATGACCATCTGGCGTAAACGGTCCAGGTGAAAGGGGTCCACGACGCCAGAGCTGAGACGAGCCATGTTGTCGGATAGGGCGGCCATAACGAGGGGGGAAGGAAAGGGAGCAGTCAATAAAAGATAAAAGCCGAGGGAGAAGGTAAAGAAAGTAAAAGCCGAAGGGAGAAGTCAAAGAAAGATAAAAGCCGAAGGGAGAAGTCAAAGAAAGATAAAAGCCGAAGGGAGAAGTCAAAGAAAGATAAAAGTCAAAGGGAGAAGATAGAATAACGAAGAGAAAAGTAGGTCCGAAGGAGCGGACGAGGGTCAACGAAGACACAAATAAGGCGAGAATACGAAGAGCAGTGAAGACAGGAAACGATGAAGATGAAACGAGGTATAGATTAGACTATATACCCATAGACCTTTGTCAACGGTGGCCATAATCGGGCGCACGCTCGTCGAAGACCGAGGATCCTAAACTCGGATAGACAAGAAGAGACAACCTCCGCCCCAACAAAAAGACCTAGCCTCTTGGAACCCAATACTAGGAAAGAAACAACTGGCGTGACGCGAGCGTGGAGGAGGCAGGAGAACGGGAGACGCGCTCACACCGGAAAATAATATGTTCTGATACCGCCAGGGTTACGACCGTGGTTTGGTCAACGTGGGTAGTCCGGGCTGGGTGATAGGGCCGACGATGGAGGAAACAGTATTCGTGATCGACGGCGAACAACACGCCCGGTCGGAGAGAAGGAGAGGTGGCTAGCCGGGAGGGAGAGACGTAGATTCAGAGATCGGAAAGCCGTCGAACGATACGTAGACTAACCGAGTCCGAGGAGAACCGGACCAGATCAGTGAGAACAAGCTGCTCAACAACTTTCGCCAACCTCCTATGGCGCGGGCGAATCCGTCGAGAAAGGGGAGAGGATGCAGGCCAGATAGAAAAAACCAAGCTGCTCAACAACTTTCGCCAACCTCCTATGGCGCGGGCGAATCCGTCGAGAAAGGGGAGAGGATGCAGGCCAGATAGAAAAACCAAGCAGCTCGATACAACCTACCGGGTTGTAAAAGTGGCGGGCTGGAAGAGGAGGTCGTGAGGCGAGAATAAACCAGGAAACATCAAAGGGTAAGCCCTCACCAAATATTATCGGCCTCAGATATGGCCGTCCGATCACTCAATTAGGAGAAGAAGAGGTAGGACAGATGGATAGAATGACTAGGGATCAAGCAGCTCAACGAAACATACCTGGTAGATAGAGTGGCTGGCAGGAAGAGGAGGTCGTAATACCAGGATGAACGATATAACATAATGTGGTACACGCTAGGCGAGGTCGCCGGATTAGAGTTACGACTAGAATGGCTTGGCGATGGAAGGATAATCCCGACTACTATGATTAGCTAGCGGTCGGGATTAATACGGAGGTAGGGCTAAAATCCGAGATTGGTAGGCGATCGTAGATCTGGCGAGGCTAGGGACTAATCGGCCTCCTAATTATAGGACCGACGGCGAGGGAGATAGGAGGCGGGAAACTAGGATAGAGACGAAGATCGACCCGACAGAGGGAGGACGGGGAGTCGAAATAGGTTGGGACAATGGAGGTGGCTGGCCGCGAATATGCAGAACCGGGATCAGACGGTAAGAGGACATAAGATGGATATACCAGTAAGTGGCGAGGGGGCAGGAGGACGGGAAAGGGTGAGGAAGCCGACCAAGGTATATATACCTAACCTCGTATCCTTCAACACGATCAATTTCAGTTCATTCAATCTTCTCAGAAAGGATGAACGTGAACACCGGAAGCTCAAGCCCTTAGGAGTTTCAAACCCAACTGCCGCCCGAAACGAGAAGGGCACCCACCACCCCTATACTGACGCGAACGACGCGCGCTAATACAATCCCTGAGACACCCCAAATGGCCGAGACACCCCAAATGGCCGAGACGGACCCCTAGACCATAGTGGTGGATCCCCTTCCCACCAAGGACGTGGTCGATCCCAAGCCGACCGAGGAGGTGGTGATTCCATCCGTAGAGGTGGCGATTCCATCCGTGGAGGTGGCGATTCCATCCGTGGAGGTGGTGATTCCAACCGGGGAAAAGGTCGGTCCCGCCAGCGAAGACGAACACGTGCAGACCCCGACGCCATTGCCCCGAAAGAGAACACGTCGAGCCCAGAAGAAAGCCGCAAGGAGAGAGCAGCAAAAACGCAAACGAGCCACAGCCACCCCGGCTCGAAGGATAGACGACCAACCTGATCAAGTCGGGAGAACTGCCTAGGACAGACTAATCCAGCTCCCCATAGAAGAGGTCCCCGGCTTATTCGGCGAGTTAGTGAACACCTACATACCCTCGTACGAGTGTATCATGGCGCTATTGACGATACCGTGGGCGAGTGCACGGCGGATCCCGGAATTGCGCCTCTGGGTGACGCTGGTGAGACTGCCCGTGGCCGACCTGATCCAGGTACGATTCTTTCTACGCGAGGCGTTCGCGGCCTTCAACAATGCCGATTTCGGCAAGATGTTGCTCCATAGGTAGATACAAGATATCCGGACCTTCACGGACCCGGGTCTGTTATCCCCGAGTTATCGGTCGGGGGGGCATATGCATTGCCAAACTTTGGTCGGTCTATCGCGGTAGCGACAATGAGGTAATGGGCATGGATCGCCGCCACTTTGGGGAGTATCTCCAGCTACAACCCGAATTCGGCAGGCATGATAACATCTGGTTAGGAAGTCTAGACTTCTGGAACGTCCTCTGGGCGGCCACGGAGGAGGACATGATGGCGAACATATTGGAGTATTACGAGTAGGGGAGAGGAGGGGGGGGGGGGATGAAGGACAGGACCGCGTACGTGGGTGGACGCGTGCCAGGGCGTAAGCTAGCATCAACTCTAGTTCAAGGGCAGGAGGCCGAGGTAGCGCAGAGAGGAGACGGGGATAGGGGGCGAATAGAAAGGATAATAATAACAATGGGAAGGACGCGGTGTAAGACACAACTAGGAGTTAAATAAAGAACCTCTAATCCGCCACCTCTGCCGACTCCTCGGGCTTTCTCCATCGTGAAAATATCTTCTAGGCCTCTCTTCTGACCATACTAAGGTCCCCTCTTCTAACTGTTGTCCTATCGTGCTAGGATTTGCTTCAGTGGGCGCAGGTTGACGTACTGACTGTGGCTTGACTTCCCTAATCGTCGCGATAACACGTTCGATCGTGATTATACACCATGGACCGATATCTAGCATATCTATATGTGCCTCCCCGACCGCGACCGTAACTGCCTCCGATGACCCTTAAGGAAGCGAAACGTCGCGCTCGAACAGAACCGGCCCACCCACCTTTTACCGCCTCCCAGATGAGGGTGATGGGACGAAGAGATGAAGTACGAGAGGAAAATAAACGCAGGCGGGAAAAAGAGAAGCGGAATAAAAAAAGACAGGAGCAGAAGGAGGAAAGGCGTCGACAAGAGCGGGAGAGACAACAACAACTCGTAAGGGAGGGAAAATGAACGTCGAAGAGACCTGGGGGGCCGTGTCGGCGAGCCAACCGCGGTTACACCGATTCATACCCTCGACGGCTAAAACGGAACCTTCGAGTAGATATAGGCCAAGGTTCAAAAGAACGGGGATTTCGGTGATATCCCCAGGAGAAGATAGTATTGTCGATAGTGACGACGAGAAGGGGATAATACGGGCGATCACGCCTTCGACGGGAGGGGAAGGTCTCAACCAGGACGAAGTGGAACAACAGGGACCGACGCCGCCATCGTCCTATTCTTTCCCGTCACTATCCCAAATTATCGAACAAAGAGAGGACCGGATGGGTGATGAGCCGAGGCTGGCAATCAATCGTAGGCATCAAGCACGAAAATCGGTCGAACCGATAACCATTTGGATATCGTCCAGCCCGATGGCGAGTGGAGAGCGAGGGACCCGGGCGGCAATGGAGGATAGAGACGAGACAGGTCGGAGAGACGAGACCATAATCGAAGAGGCGGAAGATGGATTGCGCGACGTCGATGAGGATGAACTACCGCCGATAGTGCAGGAGGAGGAGCGAGTGCCAGATTCGCAGCTAGATATGGGATTGGCCGACCAGGGAG
This sequence comes from Exophiala sp. LBMH1013, assembly GCA_024611085.1. Lineage (NCBI taxonomy): Eukaryota > Fungi > Ascomycota > Eurotiomycetes > Chaetothyriales > Herpotrichiellaceae > Exophiala > Exophiala sp. LBMH1013. Next base: position 21,850 of record JAMFLB010000002.1, read on the forward strand.
AAGAGGAGGTATTGCTCTCGACGCCAAGTGCGTCTTTTGAGGCGTTGATGCTAGAATTGTTGGAAAAGACGGAGAACCAGGCGAAAGGAGCATATACGTACATGGGAGCTTGAGTGCAGCGCTGGAATCTTGCGTGGAACAGCTGGAAGCTTGAGTTAACTGGGAGCCTGAGTGCAGCGTTAGAATCTTGAATGCAGCGCCTAGAAAATCGTGAGTGCAGCGCCTAGAATCTTGAGTGCAGCGCATATAATCTTGAGTGTGGGATCTTGAGTGCAGTGGTATCTTGGGTGCAGTGGTATCTTGAGTGTAGCGCTGGAATCTTGCGTGTAATAGCTGAAAGCTTGAGTTAACTGGGTGCTTGAGTGCAGCGCTGGAATCTTGCGTGTAATAGCTGAAAGCTTGAGTTAACTGGGTGCTTGAGTGCAGCGTTGGAATCTTACGTATAATAGCTGGAAGATTGAGTGCAGCGCTGGAATCTTGCGTGGAACAGCTGGAAGCTTAAGTTAACTATAAGCTTGAGTGCAGCAGCGTTGGAATCTTGAGTGTGGAATCTTGAGTGCAGCACTGGAGTCTTGAGTATGAAAGCTTAAGTGCAGTAGCATCTTGAGTGCAGTGGAATCTTGAGTGCAGCAGCGTTGGAATCTTGAGTGTGGAATCTTGAGTGCAGCACTGGAGTCTTGAGTATGAAAGCTTAAGTGCAGTGGAATCTTGAGTGCAGCAGCGTTGGAATCTTGAGTGTGGAATCTTGAGTGCAGCACTGGAATCTTGAGTATGAAAGCTTAAGTGCAGTGGAATCTTGAGTGTAGTGGAATCTTGAGTATGAAAGCTTAAGTGCAGTGGAATCTGGAGTGCAGTGGAATCTTGAGTGCAGTGGAATCTTGAGTGCAGTGGAATCTTGAGTGCAGTGGTATCTTGAGTGTAGCATCTTGAGTGCAGCACTGGAATCTTGAGTATGAAAGCTTAAGTGCAGTGGAATCTTGAGTGCAGTGGAATCTTGAGTGCAGCGGTATCTTGAGTGTGGCATCTTGGGTGGTGGTATCTTGAGTATGGAATCTAGGGTGAACGTGGTTATACATAGTAGAGAACAGGAATATTGAGTATCTTGGCGCCGCTAAGGAATCTTGAGTTACTACGGTAGTGCAGATAATTATTATTGACATTCTTGGCGCCAATGTGGAATCTTGCTTCGAGGTATCTTGCTTCAAATGGCGCCAAGCTGCTAGCGTAAACCTTATAATAATATGGAATCCTGACTAGAGTTGCCATGTTATATTGTTAGGATTTCGAAAGTCGTATATTATAATAGACGTTTCTTCTATATTAGAGACTATAAACTACGAGTAGTACCTACTAGCGTTAGTATATAGAAAGCTATAAGGACTTAGCGGATAGTATACTTATAGTATCGGCTATAATCCGCGAACTATTCTAGCTTAGCGAAGACAATACCTAGAATAGGCGTATTATCTTATACGGGAAAAAAAAAGATAGCGGAGATAGATAAGGTTTTCGGCTAATATCCCTAAGCCGGCGATAGTATTAAGGTCCGCGGCGAGTATTTATTTTATATATACTTATAGAGCCTTTTTAACCCCCGAGCTATAGTATTATTAAATATCTATATCTAAAACTATATAATAGCGAGAAGAAATAGTTAGTATTAATAAATAATTATTCGTTCTAGGAGTTAGAGTATTTACGATATCTATAAAATAAGCAGAAGTAGCTATAAAATAATATACTCGGAATAATACTCGATCGAAAGTAAACTAGTACTATCTTTCTATTATCGATATCTATATAGTATCGCTAAGGAGTTAAAGATACCGTTTTATATTCTTAATTAGCGCTTTCTTAGCCGTTATTACGAAATTAGTAAATCTTTCGTCGATTTTACTAAGTTTACTATAGTTCTCCTTATTATATTCGGCTACTAGCTATTTCGACTAAAAGTCTCTTAACTATAAATAGATATCGCCCTTATTATTCGATATATATATCTCTATCTTATTCGGGTAGACTAGTCTATAATAGTTATTATTTAGTTTATCCTTATTAATAAAGTCGTAGACCTAAATAAAAGTCTAGAGAATACCGTTAGTTAGGAATAATATATTATTTAGACGGCCTAATATAACGTAAAGAAGATTAACTTACTAAGAAAGTATTTAGCTCTATACTAGTATCGATATCTTAGGGAAATAGCTATATAAGGGCGGCGCGGCGATATTAGCCGCGATCTAATACTAGTAGCTCGGGCCGATTTAGATCCTATACTAAGGGCGGAACTTCTTTAACGTTAGAATATTATACGCGAGTAACTTATTAATATATATTAAGAAGTTTATCTCTAGTCTAGACTCTAGAAAATAGACTCTATACCGCCTATTTAACCGTCTTCTAAGCCGTATAGGCTATATAATATATAAGGTTATTATTTAAGAAGCTAAGTAGTAGTCTATTCTTCCTATTAAGTCGTTAGATATTATTAGTTATATCCGCTATAAGGTTCTTAATATATCCTTTTATAAATAGCCGCTATAGTACTAGTCTAGTCTATATAGAAGTTAGTAATAAATATTTATTCGTTCGTAGTATAGAGAAATATATATAGACTATTCCGGGTTTATATACGGAATCTATATAAGCGCCGTATCTATTCTATTTTCTTTAATTACCTTATTAACTATATTATCCTATAATAATATAGTCTATATACTTATTATTAAAGCTAACGGTATTTATACCCTAGTTATAGTATTAGACGTCTATATTAGCGGTTATTAGTCTTATAGTATATCTATAGCTTTAGACGTAGATAGTTCGGTATTTATCGACTATATACGATTCGTTCTTATATTTTCGGGAAAGAGTTCTAATTAACTAGCCCTACTTAGCGTTTATTTATAGATTAACGACTACGTAGGCTACTTTCTAGAACCTCTATCTATATTAATATACTAGAGAATAGTTAGTCTTAGGATTCGTAATAAATAATTATTTGTAATATTATACTTAGGGCTTCGTAATAAATAATTATTTATACTACTAAGCTTTAGAATTTATAATAAATAATTATTTATAATAGTAGACTTAGGACTTCGTAATAAATAATTATTTATAACTTAGCTTAGGAATTTTTAATAACTAATTATTTATTATTTATAGAAGAGTATTCGATATTTATAATAACGTACTTATACTTTTGTTAAATAAATAAATTATATAGTCTATTTATTCTAAATAGATAGTCTTACTAAGATTAAGCCTAATAGATAAGGAGAGATATAAAGAAAAGAGAAGAAGAAGAGAGAAGAAGAAAGAAGAGAAGAGTTTAAATAGTTATAGAATACTAAGCCCTAAATACGCGGCGAAACTACCGCTAAGACTTTAGTAACTATAAATAAGGGCGGAGATTTATTTATATTAATATTCCGCTATATATACTTAATAAATAAATATTTATTAAGATTAGTATATTAATATATCTCTATTAGTAGATTAAGTAATAGTTTTTCTCTTTTATTTAGTCTACTAATAGCTATTATATTAAGCTTCTACTCTAATTATTATATTAGCGGCGTAGTAGATATTATTACGATATTATTATAGTAGTTATACCCCTCCGCTATTAGATATACTCGGTTTACTATCTATAGATTTCTATATTTAATACTATAAGATAGATATTCTAATATCTAATACGATATAAGGGATTATTATATTATCTTACTAGTAGAGAATCGGATTATATTTACGGAACGAATAATTATTTATTCCGCGTACTTATAACTTTTTAGTCTTATAACTATATCTCTACTCTTATTACTATACTATAGATATAATCTATTATTCTATTAACGAGATATTAAAGTTATATACTAGTACCGGCGATATATATATATTAAATAATTATTTATTTCTATACTAAGCTATAGGCGGCTATACGAGGATCTCTTAATTCCCTATTACTATAGCGGCTATTATTATTATTATTTACCGACTCTCGGGCGTAAGAACTAAAAGCTACTATTCCTATTCTACTCGTATTTAGATTAGCTATAGCGATAGTAAGTCGCGTAATCCTTTATAAAAGTCCTTTCTAGCCTATATCTAGTCTTTTGATAGAGATATTTCCCCTTATAAATCGAGACGATAGACTTAGAAGTTATATTCTTTAGGTAGTATAGAATACTATATTCGACTATAATTCCGATTCTTCTAGATTAATCTATTATTAGTAAATACTAGTAAAATCTAATAATAGTAGTATAATATTCGATAGAATTAGGACTTAAACTTTCTTATAACTTCTTCGCGAGAATAGCTAGACCGGATTATAAGTACTTCTAACGCTCTATAATATATAATACGGAAACTATAGACGTTCTAGTAGTCTCGCTATAAGCTATTATTCTACTAGAAAAGAAAGTCTACGAGATTATCTAGTTCCTTAAAGGGCGACTAATTACCCGAGATAAAGTAGATTTTCCTAATATCGCTACTAATATTAATAATAATACGATTAAGGAAGTCGTAGTAGAAAGGCTATAATCCTTACTAGACTTCTTCTATATACTCGTTCTCTAACTCGTTCGAAGGTAGAATATCTAGTATATTAATATAAAACTAATATAGAATAAGATAGATAATATAGTTCTATAGCCGACGTTAGACGACTCTATACGAGCGATATATAGAGATCTAGTTAATAGCTAATTCTATTTAGTACGTTAACTAGAGAAATTCCTTAATCTTTCCGCTACGTATAAGATATCGGCCTCGAAGAAGAATATTACCGAATAAAACGCGGTTAGTATATCGTAGACGAAAGATTAGGGCTTTCTAGTTAAATCGAGGCTCTAGCTATCCGTACTTATACTATAGTATAGTATTATCTAGCCTAAGGCTATATATTAGCTAAGTTCTTAGAGAATTATCTACTCTATATTCTTATTAGCTCTATAATAATACGGGCTCTTATTATAGACTATTACTATCTAATATATAGCGAAGATAGCGGAGAAATATAGATATTATCTTAGTCTTCTTCTACGTTACGAGAGATTAATTTATCCGATAGTAGATAATCTTAAAGCTAGTAGCGAACTTATTAATACTATACTAGAGAAAACTAAGCTAGATCTTCGTATAAATTCCCTAGATATATAGTAGCTAGTCTTCTAGGAATACTTCGAGTATATTACGATTCTACTCTTCTAGTAGTCTAATAATAGCGAGGAATAGTAGCTAGGATACTCTATATTCTTCTTAAATACTAAACGACCGCTATATTAAGTCTTATAGAGTATAGTATATCTACTACTTACTTATATAGTATACTATCTTTATAATCCGAGAAGTTATTTAATTAATACTAATAGTAGTATAGGCGGCTTTAGCGATTAATAGATTAAGCGTAAGCTTCTCTAGCCTATTATTATCGAATAGTATACGCTTTATAGCGTTCTAGATCTCTTTATAAGATGAGTAGAATTAACTATATACTAGCCTACCCTTTTATAGACGTAACTTCTTAGATATAACGCTAGTTAGGCTATATATATTATAAAGTATATTCTACGTATAGTATCGTTAATCTTAACTATTATTTACTAATAGCTATCTATTATAGAGATTATATATATAGTACTCGAGATAATACCGTTACTAGAGATAGATCTATAATTCGTCGTCGATATTAATAGTCTATATCTTAAGAAGCGCTATAGAGAAATAAATCTCTTTTCCGATATTGATATAGAATCGATCTAGATATATAAAATCTATATCGAGTATTTACTAAATAAAGATTTAGAAATTTTATATAGTATTAAGTAAAAGCGGTTAAGTAGAAGTAGTCTTAAACTAAAGCTTAGTACTCTTTATAGAAAAGAAGATCTAAGGATTATGAAAGTCTTATAGATTAGGCGTTATATTAATTGTATTAAGGATAATAGTCTAGATAGAATTAAGATATTTAGATTAGATATAATACCTAATTATTTATTATACTTAATAACTATCTATTTCTACTTAGTAATCTTCTATCTACTATACTCTAGAGTTTTAATAGACTTATTAATAACTAGTAATAAGATATTAAGAAATATAAGCGAGAATATAAGTATAGATTGCCGGAAAAAAGATCTAATCGAGCTAGTATATCTATTACTCTTCTATAAACTCTTTAAACTTATTATCCTAACGAAAAATAATTAGGTACGAAAAAAAGATATAAATAGTAATATAAGATACTCTAATAATACGCCTAAGAAGAAAATAGGGAATATCGCGTAGTATTATACGAACCGCTTATAGAGCTTCGGTAGGATTATTACTATATTTAAATCTTATATCTTCGAGATAATTATCGATAATAATATTCTATTTAAATAACGGGATTAGTTAGAACTATAGACTATTATAAGTAAAGACTAGCGAGCTAGCGAAACTAAGCTAACTATCGATATTAAATATAATATCTAGACTTAACTAATATATTTACTCCTTATATAGATAGATCTATAAGGGCCGATAACGACGGCCTTACCTAGAAGAATACCGTAGAATTTCGTATATTACTATATAGATATAGGGGTATTATACTAAGCTAATTAATCGGGCGTAATAATATCTCGAAGTATAAGTATACTAGGAAACTAGTTATCGTTAGAGACTTTATTAAGCCCTATATACGACTTCTATAAGATATTTATATATTCTCTAAGCCGATTAGTATAGATAGTATAAGAATAATTATTAAATCTAAATTATAACTAGATAAAGAGCTTAGTAGCGATAAATATAATTAAATCGTCGTCGTCTTAATCGCCTAAATACTTAGATAGAAAGTTTCCTCTAGACTCTTCTATACTATCGCTCGAGCTATAGCCGTATAAGCGAGGAAGAGATAGACTCTTAGGCTTATAATTCTTATTATTTATAAGAAGATTAGATATAGGATTATTACTACTTAAATTAGTACTCGATAAGATATCTCTATAGTAGACGGAATTAGAGCTACTAAATACCGATATAGTACTAGAACTATTAAGATATAGCTAATAATAAAGATTAGTAGCTAAGATACTACTACTTTCTAGACTATTAGGCGGCCTATAAAGGCTATTCGAACTAAAGAAAGCGATATATAATAGAAGATAAGGGGCTAAGTCGGGTAGTATATAAGTAACGGCTTCCGTAAGGTACTATATCTTAAAGACGTATTCGAGGCCCCCTAGGAACTTATATAAAGAATTCTACTCGATAGAAGTATCTAATATAGCGCGAATATCGATAATAGTAACTTCTATATACGTATTAGCTAGTAAGATATCTAAGGCGTTAAATATAGCTATAGTAAAGCGGGCTTTCTAGCCTTCTATCGATAGAGATAATTAGGTAGACCCTAATCGTTATAGCGTAAGCGACGTAGAATCCGATATAAAGAAGTATAATAAAGAAGTAAAGAAACGAGAAATACTATATAGAGAAGGCTAGAGTAGACTAGAAAGAAGAAGAAAGAGACTATATATAAAAGGATTTTCTATAGGCCTATAATATATATATCTCGTAATACTAGAAGAGCTAGAAGAGATACTATAATTACGGTAAAGCCGGCTAAAAGTAGGGCTAGTAGAGGTAGAACCCTACCTAGAATAATAAGTAGTATCTAGGCGAGATATTAGTATAAGATAGGAAGAAAGCCGATTAGATTCTAGTACTAGACTAGATAATTAATATATAGTAGACTAGAGATTATTATAAGTATAGAGAAGATTATATTTATTAATCTCGATAGCGTTATATTAATCTTTAACCGCTTATATATTAGTAGAAAGAGTAAGGCCGATAATACGTAACCTAACTAATAATTATATCGAAGGAATAGAGTTATTATTAAATCTAAATTAAATAATAGACTCTTTCTAGGCGAGCTATAGCGCCGTAGATAGTATATTAGTAGCGCGTAAAGTACGCTATCTCTTATCGAAATATTATCGGCGAATATAGGCTTATTTATAGCGATAATAGAGAATAAGATCGTCGATTTAAGAGATAGAACGGCTACGCTTCGCTATAGTATATCTCGAAAGTAGAAACGGAAGTATAATAAATAATACTATTAATAGTAAAGTAGTTACCTAGTAATATAAATACGATAATATAATAAAATATAAGATTCTAAATATAAACGCGTAGAGATTCTTATAAAGAATATACGAGAATAAGAAAACGCGAATAGCTAGAGATAAATAAAATAATAGTGTATATCTAGACTAGTTACTAATAGCTAATAGCGTCTAGATACTACTACTATATAATAATACCTAAAAAGAAATAATAAAGATATAAAGATATAAAGATAGCGATTAAATAATTATTCGAATCCGCTATATATTATTATACTAAAGTATATAATACGTAGAAAATAGAATCTATATAAATATAATAGTCTATCGCTAAATAAGATAGTAGACGAGATAGTAGAGGAATATAAGATAAATATAGTAGGCTCTTCTACTAGATAGCTATAGCGTTATCTATAGTTATAGTACTTAGTAGATTTTTAGAGTATATTATAAGCCCCTAGATAGTAAGTATAAACTAGAGTATTATATTAGTAACCTCTCGAGATTTATACGTTAATCTTAGAATATAAATTATTTAATATATAATATATATATTAAATAATTATTTAATATATAGCTTATAGTAATTAAATAATTATTTAATATATAGCTTATAATAATTAAATAATTATTTAATATATAGTTTATAGTAATTAAATAATTATTTAATATATAGATTAAGGTAATTAAATAATTATTCGAAATATAGGTTATAGTAATTAAATAATTATTTATTATATAGATTAAGGTAATTAAATAATTATTTAATATATAGATTACGATAATTAAATAATTATTCGAATTTTAGTTTATAGTAATTAAATAATTATAAATAACGGCTTATAATAATAACTATAATAATCTTTAGTTAAAATAGTAATCTATATATCTACTATACTATAGCCTAAGTACTAGTAGAAGCCTTAGTTATATATCGTTAATATATAATAATTCGCTATAGGTCGCTATAGACCTCGCTAATATAGATCTCGAACCGTCTACTACGGGGAACTTATAATAGATAGCTATAACTACGAAGTTATTATAGAATACGGACGTCTACTATAACTAAAGAGTTAGATAAGAGTCCTAATTAAATAATTATCTATATTAGAAGCCTTCTTATATACTTATAGGTATATCCTCCGTACTAAAATTACAATTTCTATATATATAACTAGAGAAAGAAGAAAGAAATATATATTAAATTATATTTAGTAGCGTAAATAACCTTAACTACGTAATTATATATCTAATAGAATACTAGTAACCTCTTAGAGTATTATATATATATTAATACTATAAGATTTAGGGTCTAATATACTAACTCTACTATAATTAGTTATTTATTTAGTACTAATATAACGATTCGGTTCTATATTATAATATACTACTTAACGTTCGAAATTAAGATATATTATAAATAGAGAATAAGATAAGGCTACGTAATAATTCTAGTATATTTTAGGTTTAGCGTATTCTTTTCTTCTATATATAAGTTATTATTAATAGATAATAATTCTTTAATTTAGAGACGTATCTAGATAGAGCTACTTATCTACGAATATAATAATTTTAGGTATTAGAGAGCCCCTAAGGGGTACGTAATAATTATTATTAGATATATATACTTCTTATATAAAGTATATCTAGGCGCTAATTATTTATATACTACCTTATATAGAAGCTAATATTCTAGTTATACCTCTATCTAAGAGCTAGTTTACTAGCGATATCTTATATATAATAGCTATAATATATTTTTTAGTATCTTATTAATAATAAGTATTATAATATATATAGTATAGAAGATAAATAGTATTATAGAATTATACTATCTAATATAGAGAAGATTTTATATATAAATAATTATTTAATAGCTTTTATTATCTATACGGATTACGAAGTTAGTAAAGATTAACGACTATATAGATATTTCCTATATCTATATCTAACGAAGTCGTTAACCTTTTATAACTTTATAATCCTTATAACCTCGTAGTCTCCTTTAACTATATAGTCCTCTATAGTTTAATCGACGACTATTACTTAACTTACTATATTACCCCGGTCTACCTAGGATATAGGGATTACGATAGAATTCTCGGCCTTAGGTAGTACTCGATTAAGTCTAGGCGTACTATATTAGGAGAGAGCGCTCTCTAGAGATTATATCGTATAGTATTATCGGCCTAGATTACGAATTATTATAATAGTTATAAATTATAGTAGTTATAAATTTATTATAGAGCTATAAATTTATTACGAGGCTATAAATTTATTACGGGACTATAAATTTATTATAAGGCTACGAATTTATTACGGGGCTACGAATTTATTATAGGGCTATAAATTATTACGGGACTACGAATTTATTACGGGATTACGAATTATTATAGAGTTATAAATTATTATACTAAATATAGACTATTCTATAATAGAATAGGAATTATTACGCCGAATATAGACTATTCTATAATAGGACGGGAATTATTATACTATACTAGACTATTCTATATTAGGGTAGAAATTATTATAGTCTTAGTAATAGAAGAGACTTATATAAGTATCTCTTATTAAAAGATACTAGAATATATATACTTTAGAGACTTTTCCTATATATATATAATAAGATATAAAAAAAAGGAAAGTACCTTTAGAATTAGTAAGAGAAGGGCTTTCTAGTAGTACTATAAAATAAAAATTATTATATAGATAAAGGTCTAAACCTAAGCGGTAAAGTACTACTAGAAAATTTATTATAAGAGTATAAATTTATTATAAGACTATAAATTATTATAAAACTATAAATTTATTATAAGATTATAAATTATTATAAGGTTATAAATTATTACACTAAATATAGACTATTCTATAATAGAATAGGAATTATTACGTTAAATATAGACTATTCTATAATAGAACGGGAATTATTATACTATACTAGATTATTCTATATTAGAGTAGGAATTATTACGATTTTAATAATAGAAGAGACTTATATAAGTATCTTCTATTAAAAGGTACTAGAATATATATACTTCGGAGACTTTTCCTATATATATATAATAAGATATAAAAAAAGGAAAGTATCTTTAGAATTAGTAAGAGAAGGGCTTTCTAGTAGTACTATAAAATAAAAATTATTATATAGATAAAGGTCTAAATCTAAGCGGTAAAGTACTACTAGAGACTACGTGGATATTTCCTATGCCTATATCTAACGAAGTCGTTAACCTTTTATAACTTCGTAATCCTTATAACCTCGTAGTCTCCTTAAACTATATAGTCCTCTATAGTTTTATCGACGACTACTACTTAACTTACTATATTATCCTAGTCTACCTAGGATATAGGGGTTACGATAGAATTCTCGGCCTTAGGTAGTACTCGATTAAGTCTAGGCGTACTATACTAGAAGAGAGCGCTCTCTAGAGATTATATTATATAGTATTATCGGCCTAGATTAAGAATTATTATAGTAATTATAAATTATAGTAGTTATAAATTTATTATAGAGCTATAAATTTATTATAAGACTATAAATTTATTATAGGGCTATAAATTTATTATAGAAGTACGAATTTATTATAAGACTATAAATTATTATAGAGCTATAAATTTATTACGGAATTACGAATTATTATAGGATTACGAATTATTATACTAAATATAGACTATTCTATAATAGAATAGGAATTATTACGTCGAATATAGACTATTCTATAATAGAATAAGAATTATTATACTATATTAGACTATTCTATATTAGAGTAGGAATTATTACGATCTTAATAATAAAAGAGACTTATATAAATATTCTCTATTAAAAGATACTAGAATATATATACTTTAAAGACTTTTCCTATATATATATAATAAGATATAAAAAAAAGAAAAGTATCTTTAGAATTAGTAAGAGAAGGGCTTTCTAGTAGTACTATAAAATAAAAATTATTATATAGATAAAGGTCTAAACCTAAGCGGTAAAGTACTACTAGAATTTCGCGATACGGTTAACCTTCTTTAAACTATAGGGGCGAATACTAGATAAGGCGGATTAGCGAGGAATACTAATAAAAGAAGTATATAATACTTATAAAGTATAGAATTTAGTTAATAGAAGTATAATAACTCTATTCCCGAATTTCTTTACGAAGAACGCGACTATTTAAGTATTATAGAGTATATTAGTTAGCTTATATAATATAATAATCTCTAGAGTATTCTTAATATAACGCTTAATATATATTAACTAGTCTTTACTAATACCGACTTTATTGTAGAGGCTATCAAGGACTTTACGCGAAATAGATTTCGACTTATAATAAGACCGAGAAAGGCGATAAGTATATAGTTAATTCTATTACTCTAGTAATAATATCGTAAAGATATCGTATTTTAGTATATTCGTATAATAATATACGCGACTAAATCGAAAGTATTTATTTCTAGCTTAATAGCTAGTTAATATATATATATACTATTATTTATCTAGATACTAATCTTACTTTTATATTCCTAAATCCTCTAAGTATAATACTCCGCTTTAAATACGATAGTTTATACTAATCTATTATATAGAAAATTTATCCGGTTTAAATTAATTACTATTCGATATCTAATATTATCGAGTAACTCTATAGATATAGTTAGTTATCGAGATCTCTTATTATATTCTAGACGAGAACGACTAATATTATCCTTTTATCTAAAGCCTAGATAATTAAGACGAAAGGCGATAATATCGTTACGAAGATTATAATACGCCGTATTATAGATATAAAGAGTAAAACTTTATTTATCGAAACTACGATAATAGAGCGTACTCTCGCTAGCGCTAGAATAGAGGTAGATAGTAAGATTAAATAGTATTATAGTAACTAACTAGCTAATCGATAAGTAAATATAGATAATCTACTAAATAATCTAAAGCGGACTTACTCGATAATTATAATTAGCGACGACGAAGAAAGCGATACTAGTTAGGTAAATATCGATAACTTAGTTAATTATAAGAATAATATAAGCGAGAATATAAATAATAGTAATATCGATATAAAGATCGTAAAGGTAGCGGCTATAGAAGCCGTAGATTTTAAATAGACTAAGACTATATAGGACGAGAAGATACGCTTAATAGAATAGAAGAAGATAATAGAGACTATCTATAGTTCTATAATATATTTAGCGTTAAAGACTAAGAAAGTATCTATTATTACTCTAAATAAGGCCGTTAAGATAACTATAGAGACTAACGTTATCTAGGCCGGCGACGTCTTCGTAAAGCCGCTCTCTAAGAAGATAAAGATAATTAAGGCGGGTCTAAATAGAGTTAGTAATCTAGATAAAATAAAGGATTATCTACTCCGAATAATTACTCTAAAGAAGTAATAAACGGGTATAAGACGGACTAGACTATCTAGATACTTTCCTAAGATATCGGCGAAACCTAGATATATATATAGAATACTAGTAGAATATAGATATATCGCCGAACCTAGTATAGTTATAGAGTATAGTATTATTATTAGGCTAGATCTCGATTAATATCTAATCGATAGCGGCGGAAGATATAAAGGCGACTAGTCTACCTCTAAGAATAGTGTATACTTAGGTTTATTATATAGACGAGACGAATTAAATAGCTATAAGACTTAGGCGCGTATATAGTTACTACTATATTAAGCTATAGAGAAACTCTAACTACCGCTAAGTAGATAATATCTAAGTTTATATAGAATATATATCCTAGCTACTACTCTCTATACGAGTTTTCGACTAGAACTAGGTACTAATTAGCGCTATCGAGGTAATCTCGATCTAATCTTTCTAAGATATCTATATATTTATCTTATAGAATATTCCTAAATCCTATATAGAGAAGAGGATACTCGATTATATAAAGGGCTAGTAAATATAGGGTTAGAGAAACCTAAGGGTTTTATTATATTTATATAATAAAACCACTTTCTACTTAGATAATATATACCGAATAGTTTATATTAAGGTAATAGATAGAAGTAGAGATCTACTATTTTAGTCTACTAAATTCCTTTCGTCTACGAATTCTATAGTAACTACTTTATATTATTTTATATATCTATACTTATATTAGTTAGAACTATAACTATAATTATAATAATCCTATAATTACTATAATCGTTAATATAAGTCGCGCTACTAAGTAGACGGAGATATATACTATAGTACTAAAGATAAGTAAGAAAGAACGGTAAAGCTATACCGCTAATACTAATCGCGGTCTATTAGCTATAGAATCTTAGTTAGGAGTATAGTAAGTTATATCCTAATATAGTCGCCGCGGAAAAGGCTACTATTAATCTAATTATATTAAGTAAGGCTCTAGAAATAACTATATAATATATACTAATAATAGCTATAGTATTCGCGAAATATAAATAGCTTAAGAAGTAGAAGGCGAAGACTAAGATAGAGGAAGATAATAATAAGAATATTAAGAATAATAAAGACGAAGAGGCTAAGAATATTATAGACAATAATAGCTATTACGCTACGCTAAAGACGTCTCTATCGTTACTAATTAAGAATAGCTTTTAGGAGAATCTCGTCCTAACGATACTAGATAAGAATAAGGATAAGAACGACTATAAAAGTATAAGAAATAAGACGAAGAAGGCGAGAAAGGTTATTAATAAGAAGCGATAGAGAATATACTATATAGTCGATTAGAGCGTTATTTCGTTATATATATATAACGAACTCTTAAACGGCTTAGGACTAGTACCTAAGTAGATAGTAGAAGTAATATAAAGGCCTAAGAGCTTATAATACTACTATAATCGAAAAACTAGAAGTTATATATATACTTTTCTATCGCTAGTCTTCTCTATATCGCCGTATATATTAATTAGAGACTTATCGAGTACGCTATCTAGCGTCTTTTATTATATTAGTATAATAAAAGAATATATCTTAGACCGGTAATTAATTACTTTTACTATATAGGTACTAAGGGGACGGGTATATATCGATAACTAGCCTATTTTAGTATTTATAATTTAAAATTATAAATACTATTCTCTCTTTATCTTTAAAATACTATTATCCCCCTTTATAAGTTTTCTTATATATCTTACTCTATTACTACTACGAAGATACTAAGCTTCCTTTTATATCCTCTTATTTTCTACTATAGTATAATCTTAGATTATTAGATCTATTATAGGCGAGATAGCTATTGATCCGTCGATACTACGGCGTTTATTAACTATAATAGATATAGACTATAATTACTACTTCTATATTTATTCGCTAATTAACGTTCGTAATCGAGATCCTCTATCTAACGAAGTTAGCGTCGAGAATAAATTTTATCTTCTAAGTCGCTTAATTAAGAATCTAGTTATTATAATACTCTACTACTATCTTCTTTACGACTTTTATTACGAATATTATACTCGAATTAATAATATCTATCTAATATATTATTATAAGATTAGTAAGAAGTATAATATATTTAGCGAATAATTATCTAGAGTATAAATACTAGTCTAGAGTAGTAAGATCTTACGCCTAAAGTACTACTAGTTAGAAGGCCTAGTAGATAACTAAGAGGAGAAAATAGTCCTATAGATTACTATACTAGTAGCTCTATAAAGAGAGAAATACTATAAGGAGATCGTTCTCGATATTAATCGGTTACTCTAGCGTACTAATACCTAAGCTTTAGAAAGAACTCTATTTAGCGACCTCTTACGCTTATAGGCCGTAGCCCTCTTCGCTATTATATAGCTACGATTAGATAGTAAGTCTCGATACTCTAAACTAGATCCTATACTAGAACTTCTATCTATCTATATAGAGTATATCTAATAAGTCTATAAGAATATTCTATATCTAGCGTCTATTATTAATCTAAACCTAATAACGTTTATAGAGCTAGTATATCGAACTATAGATATCCTATACGCGTTTATACGGAACCCTAAGTACTATAGTTAGACTTAGAACGCTAGAGCCTATAATATAGTAGTCGATATTAACGATATAAGTAATATAAGAGAGTTATTATATAGAGTAAGAGATATTAAGACGGTCTATACTAGATATATCCTTATAAGATATATAAGAGTCGTTACTAAGGGCCGCCCTCTAGTACTTCCTACTCGTCTGAATAATATTAATTCTATACTAGGCTCGGCGACTATTCTAGGCCTAGATAATAATAAGGACGTAGCGCGGTAATTAGCGGTTCTCGTACGAGATAAAGTAGATAGCTCGAATAACGTAGATAAGATTAAGACGTTTATATTAGCTAGGCTCTTTCGGTAGCTTATATACTTATCTTTCCGCGAAGAGCTATTCGATTAGCTAACTAAGTAAGCTAAGGCCTATTCTTAGAGCGTTAGAGTATTTCTTACTAAATTTATTCTAGTTATATCTAATAAGACCGAGAAGTAGTTAAGGAAGCTCGAGACTTAAGAATATAGTGAGCCCGATCTTTACTAGTACTTCTAGTTTAATAGACTAGAATATTTAAGAATATTATTATTAAATTCTTATATTATAACTACTTCTACGACTTTTATTATAAGCGATATACTTAATTACGTAATAACTATTCCGTATATAATAGTAATATTAATAGAAAATCTTATATATTTAATAATATACTTTTAAGGATTTAGAGACTTACTTAGAGTAGAGCGATAATCCGCCTAATAGATCTATAGACCGAGAGACTAGTATATAGCGAAGAGAAGATAATAATCCTATAAATCGTAGTCCTAATAGCCTTATTAAGAAATATATATATAAGAAGATAATTCTAGGCGTAAACGAGTTACTTAAACGTAGCGATATCTAAGCTCTAGAAATAATCTAGTTTACGGATCTTCTATAATAATTAATATTAGTACGAACCTTCGTATCTAAAAACGCCTAGCGGTATTTATTATTAACGATAATAAGTATAAGATTTAGCTCGATTCTAATAAGATTAACGAAATCTCTAATACTAACTTCCGCTAGACTATCCGAAAGCTAGTTAGCGATAGATCTATTATTCGTAAGCTAGTTACTATATACTTTCGATCTCGAGCTAGAGAACTAAATATAGTAAGAAGAATTAATAGACTCTAAGACTTTAATAAGAGAAAGAGTATAAAGAATATAAGAATATCTAGATATAAGATAGCCCTCTCTATAACGAGCCGTTTTTATTTTTTTTATTTTTTAGTAGAGTATATAATACTAATAAATAAATATAGCTAAGTTCTATAAATAAGACGAGCTATTATAGGCGGGATCGCTAATATCGCGTTATTTACTAGGTAGTAGCTAATACTAGCTATAATAGTTAGCGCGATCGTAATATCTACTAGATATTAACTAATAATATTAATAATATTCTAGATATATAAGATAGGAATAATATCTACTTATAAAATTAGGCCTCTTATTAGTCGAAAACTAAATAGATTATTAGCGCTTATCGGACTATATAGAGAATTAACGATATCGATATTTATACTAAATATTACGAATAAAGCTATAATAGCCGTCCCTATTCCGCCCGAACTATTACTAGATATATAGAAGAAGTCGTATAGATTTAGAGTCTAGCTACTCTATATATTCTTCGACGCCTTCTTATTAAGTACCGCGCTACTAGTAAGATCGATAAATACCTCTATTATAAGCTCTACTAACTAAATAAGAGTAACTTCTTTAAATATAAATATACTTTAGTTAAATACGTATATATTATCTATTAAAAGTATTGGCGAACTATACTTATAAATATATAGAGCTATAGAGCTAAGGCCGAGAAGTAGTATAAGAGAATCCTTAAGGAGGAGATAGATACTAAGTATACGAAGACTAGAGCTACTCGTAAGAGAAGATAAAAGTGTATCTAGAATAAGAGATAGACTCTAGCTAAAAAGGAAGAATCTAAGTAGAAGTAGACTTCTCTAATATTATCGGAATCTAAGGTAATTTTATAATAAGAGTATAGTCGATTATATATCTAGAGAGGATTATCGTAATAGATCTTTAACGAATTTATATATATCTAGATATATCGATATTTCTATAATCGAAGCGATAATAGATTCGAGTCGTAATAGTCTATATAGTCTTTATATCGATAAGATTATAGTTATAATAGACGTAATAATAAATAATAGAAACTTAAATACGAAGCTACTTATTACTTATACTAGTATTATATCTCTTAACTTAGTTTATAGTCTCTTCTCCTAATCCGTATAAGAAGCGCTATTAGCCTCTAGACGGTAGTATTATATATTAGAGCTAACTATACTACGAAGATATAATTAGTATTTAAGGTAGTAGAATACGCTAGCTAGTATAGGTCTAAGAACCCCGGTCTTTAATTCTACGAGATTATAAGCTAGTAATATACTTATAAGGCGTATAGAGAGTCGAGTATATATCGTATTTCGGAGCTAATATTATAATAGCGAGAATAGATATCTAGTAGATATATTAAAGCTTAACCTAAATTATATATATATCTAGACTATCGTACTCTATAATATTGTCTATATATAGATAATAGATAAGTCTCGATCCGCTATATACGGGCCTACTCTAGTACCGCCGTCTACTTATATCGAGGACTCTATAAAGGTCGCGGAGGGGGGGGGGAGAGGGGAGAGAGGAGCGTCTTCGAACTAGCGTTTATTATTAATTCTAACTTAAAGTACTTCGAAGACCTAAAATATAGAGAGAAATCTAGCGAAATTAGTTCGCGATAGAATCTTTAGAAGATTAATTAGGGTTAGATATATAATTATAAGCGTTATTTATCTAAAGAGTTATAATAGTCTAGTTAATAATCTATAGAATATCTTAAGTTAAATAATTAAGATCTATAAGTCTATATAGTCTATACTAGAGAGAAGTAAAGAAAGTCGAATTTTATATTATTATAGATTAATAGTATCTAACTAAAACTATTTAGTAATTACTTTCTCGATTCTTTCTATATCGATAGTATAGAAAAGGATTTAATAAGTCTAGAATATTAAGAAAGATTATTGAGAACGTAAGTAGTATTTTATTATACTAGTATAATGAAACTATAATAGACTAGATAGAAGAAGCGAATATTATTAGGTAACGAAGATAGTCTATAATCTATATATTTATACTAGAGAAATAAGTTAAGATTAGATTATTATTCTAGCTAGGCGAAAGCTTTACGATATTAGAGAGATATTATATAAGTTAGATTATTATTAATTGAAGATAGAATAATTAAAAGAAAAGATAAGGAATATTATTTACGCTATTTTTATAGAATTTAGTCTAGTCTAAGATACTTAAAAGGCTCGAAAGATAGAGTAAAAAGACGATATAACGGTTAGGG
The DNA here is from genome assembly GCA_024611085.1 of Exophiala sp. LBMH1013. Taxonomy (NCBI): domain Eukaryota; kingdom Fungi; phylum Ascomycota; class Eurotiomycetes; order Chaetothyriales; family Herpotrichiellaceae; genus Exophiala; species Exophiala sp. LBMH1013. Next base: position 41,368 of record JAMFLB010000002.1, read on the forward strand.
TATCTATTATTATATAGATCCTTATATTAGTATTACTTTAATAATAAGGAACTATCTCTCTATATATAAGTTATTCTATATTTCTATTATATCTAATATATATAAATATCTATTAAGTAAAGTAGTTAAATATCGGTAACGATATCTAAGGCGTATTCTTAATCGTAATTTTATAGTAGCGGAATAATCTAATAGTATATCTATAGCGATTCGCGATAGTTAAATTACTCTAGTTCTATATACTAAGCTTTAGGGAGAGGTTATTTAGTATTAATCTTAATATTAGCGAGAATAGTAATATTTAGAACGCGGGTAGTATACTTAATAAATAGTAGGTTCGATTAGCTAGATTTAATTATAGCGCTTTCTAGAATATATATAGCTCTTTAAAGTTCTTTTTTCTTACTATCGAAGTAGTATAGAATAACTCGAGCTTAATTAAGAGTTAAAGTAGTAAAACTAAATAGCGTTTAAGACTATATTTACTCGAAGTCGAATCGAAGTAGCTCGTCGAAAAAGGTAATATTAAGAGATAAAGATCGAAGATCGATTATATATTATTTAATCGTTTATAAGGTCTCTAATTAGCTTTTATTATATTTAATCTTCTAGATCTAGTTAGTCTCGCTATTCGACGGATTATTATATCTACGATAGATAAAACGGAGATAGCGGATATAGCGTAGTCTAGTAGTAGAAGAGATTTAGAGGAATTTATTAATACTTTCTATAATATAGAAGTAGAAGATAGTCTTCGTATATATTATCGATAGAATCTTATTATATACTAGTTAAGATACTAATAATATTAAATATACTACTTAAACTCTAGTCGTTTCTCCTTAGAGGCGGGATCTAACTACTCTATCGTATATAGTCTCGTTCTACTTCCGCTCTTTACTAGAATAACTCTTATTAACGATAACTCTAGTCTCTAGTATAATAAGAGAGTAGATAGTATAACGGATATTATATAGTAAATTATAAAATAATAGTTTCTCGTATAAGATAGGTATCTAGAACGTTTCTTCTATAAGAGATTTTAGAGTAATTCGCTTATACTTTATAATAATAGAATAGATCTATTTAGAAGAAGCTTAGAGCTTAGTATAGAAAGATAAATAGTAAGATAGAGGATCGCTAGTCTAAAGATATAATCTATTATATATAAATAAAGTATAAGATTAATATAAAGATATATAAAGAAGCGGTAATTAATAAAGATATAATTAATTTATTCTTAGTAACGCGTTTATAAGCCTTTTATTATTTCTATATAATAAAAGATATATTATTATAGTAATAGAAAATAAAACGGCCGTACTTTATACTACTTACTTCTAGAAAAATTCGTATTTATTTATATATCTTAGTCTTAATATAGTTCTTCGTCTATCTATTATTATCTAATCTATATCTATAGATAGAAAATATCTTCGATCTATATTAAAAATTTATATATATTTATTCCTTATTATCGCGTAGTATACGGACGCTAAGTACTAGTCGTATAGATATACGAAAGCCTTTCTCTATACTAAATAGTACTAAGTCTATAAGTATAGCGTAAACTATTATAAGGTAGATTAACTTAAACTAAGACTCTACGTCTTAGTCCGGATTTAAGGATTTCGATCGATTAACTATAATTATTAGAGCTAATATATCTTATACTTCGCCTATAAGTTAATAAGCGTCTATAGCTACCTTAATTATCTTCTTTAATCGATTTAGGGGTTACTATATCGCGACTTATTAGACTAATAGTATTTACGTTATAACGATTTTTAAGGCGAATAGATATAGTAATATACTTCGATCTCTTATTAATAAATAGATAAGTCGAGTATAAGAGAAAAACTACTTAATTAGGTCTTCTATATCTATAATAGTATCTCTAAAGCTTAGTTTAGTTAAGTTATAAGAGAAAAATATCTAATATTAAAGTCGTTCTCGAGACTTATAATATTAATTAGCTATAATATTATAAAAAATAAACTATAATTATTACTATTAAGCGTTATTATATTCGAGCCTTTTCTAGAAAAGATACTATTAATTAGAAGGGTAATTAAGGAATTTATTTAGCTACTAAGAGGCTAAGAATTAATAGATTATAGATTAAGGGGCTACTAGATATAAAATTAGATTATAGTAAGGGTAGCCTAAATTATAATTACCTTAGCGCTTAGCGTATTAATATTACGACCTATTCTTAAGACTCTTCTCTACGCTTTATATAATAATAAATAAACTCTCTTTATTTACTACTACTATCTTTAATAGCGAATATCCGAAATTACTCGGATAGTACCTAAATAAGACTAAAGAGCTCTACTTATATAAGTTTAATATAATATTAAGACTCTATATTATTTATTCTTACTAATAAAGTACTATAAATTATAAAAACTATTACTAGCGAGATAAGTACTACTTAATCTAGTAAGAGTAGAGCTACTAAGGATATTATTACGAATAGAGTACGAGAGTATAATAGAGATAGAAAACTCTATTCTTTAATTATTATTAAATAGTCTAACTAATATAAGTATAGATAAAGATAAATCTCGACTAATTAGAAAGAAACGTAAGCTTCTAGAGACCGCTACTAGCGAGAATAAAAGAGCTAAATACTATACCTTCGAAATAGATATTATTAACGATAATAATAGAGAAGAAGTTAAGAAGACTAATAAGAAAGATTTATAATTATAGAAGAAGAAAACTAAGATTAATTAGAAATAAGATTAGATCGTAAGAGATATAATCGACCTTAACGAAACTAAAAGTAAGATTAAACTAATATAAAAGATTAGTAGACGAATAATTTATACTAAAGACGAGATTCTTACGAAGAAGTTAGAAATCGCCGCTAGAAAAGAAGTTATATATAAGATATAAAGAGAAAATATTAAGAGAATAAAGAATATTTAGAAACTAGTTAACGATAGAGAAATTCTAAAAGATAATAATAATAATTTAGAAATTATATCGAAGAAGAGTAAAATTATTACTAGAAATAGAGTAATTTATAAAATATAGAGAGAGAATCTCGCGATAATAGAGAGAATCTAGAAACTAAATAACGAGATAGATACTTTACTAAGAAAAGCCGAGAAGAGATTTAGAAGAGATTAATAGTTAATAGTTAATATTAAAGAATATTTAGATCTAGACTTATCTAGTTAGAGATTAGAAAGAAAGATATTTAGCTAGAACGAGACTAAGATAAGATAGTTAACTAAAGATAAAGAAGGGAAGATAGATACGGAACTTAAGATTATTTAATTATTTCGTTATTTCGAATTAATTAAATATAATTATAAGGTTAAAATTTATTAAGTTAGATTAACGAACTAGTAAAGAGAGAATACTTAAGAGTAAATAATTAGTTATATTAAAACGACGATATAGATATATAGTTAAGAAGAATTATTAAGAAGAATAGTTAAGAAGAATAGTCGAGAAAAATAGTTAAGAAAGATAGTTAATAAGAATATTTTATAATATAATAATAACGAAATAGATTTACTAGCGATTTAATAGAGAATATAGAAAGATAATATTAAAGACGAATACTTCGTTATTTATTATTTACTAAAATATTATTATAATAGAATATATCTAGTTCTTTCTCTTAATCGCTCTTTATAATATAAAAGAGAGAGTAAATAAATAGCTTTAATAGATATTTATTATATTCTTTTAGTATAATTTTCTACTAGAAGAAAGTACTAAATAGAAAGAATATAAACTTTTTAATTTAATAAGTATATACTATATTCTTTTAGTATAATTTTCTACTAGAAGAAAGTACTAAATAGAAAGAATATAAACTTTTTAATTTAATAAATATATACTATAATCTTTCGATATAAAATTATACTAAAAGAAAGTACTAAATAGAAAGAATATAAACTTTTTAATTTAATAGATACGTACTATAATCTTTTAATATAAAATTATACTAAAAGAAAGTACTAAATAGAAAGAATATAAACTTTTTAATTTAATAAATATATACTATACTCTTTTAGTATAAAATTATACTAAAAGAAAGTACTAAATAGAAAGAGTATAAACTTTTTAATTTAATAAATATATATTATACTCTTTTAGTATAAAATTATACTAAAAGAAGATACTAAATAAAAAGAGAATTAATCTTTTAATCTAATAAATATATATTATATTCTTTAGATATAATTCTATACTAAAAGATCTAGCTCGAGTAGACTTATAAAATAAAATATTAAAATTTATTTTCTCGATAGAGAGCGACGTAATCGAATTAAGATTAAAGCTATAGTTAATAACGATAATAACTACGCGAATAGATAGAAAAAAGAGCTAGAAAGCCTAAAGATTTTCTAAACCTAAGCCGAAAAGGTTAACTAGAATGCCTACGTCCTTCTTAATACTAAACTTTAAAGTACCAATATTTACTACGCTGCTAACCGCTATCTTAAAGTACTTCGATAGAGTAGTTAACGAGTAGGGACGACTATAGGGCGGTAGACTTAGAATTATATAAATTAATAGCGCTATACCGATTATAGATAAATTATAACGCTACGGGGGAGTAGAGAGTATAAAATAATCTAGACTATATCCGTTATAGATAAATTATAACGCTATAGTAAAGTAATAAACGTAGATTCGGGAAACCTACCCGTTTAAGAATTTAACCGCCAAAAGACGCCGTTTTTAAGGGCGATTTACGAACGCTAGCGATAAGCTAGAGAGATAAGATATATACCGTTCGATTCGTAAAGAGAAGCGCTATCGAATAGTATAATTTTTATATAATTATTCGTAAGATAATGCTCTAACCTTAAGAGGTTTTCTACTACTAGAGTTTCCTCCCCTCTGCAAAGGGGCCGAGTGCCTTGGAACTATGACTTCAATCAATCCCCATTCTACCCGCAGATCGCCTCAGGGACGCATGCAACTTCTTCTTATCCGAGAGACTCCTCAGGAAGCGCAGCAACCCTTTCATCCCACGAGTTCAGGTAAATCCAATGGAAGGAATTTGGGAAAAGATGGAAGAAGAGATGGAAGAACCTGAAGAGACATACACTACCTGATCGACCGAAACATCGACGGCTATGACATGAACTTATACCCCCTTCCGGGCGTCCGAAGTTCCCCTCGAACACAAACACGAGAAAAGTCAAGGGGATTTGATGATTGTGCCAGCGAACCCACGGAGGATATGGCGAAAGCTGAAGGTCTCCCAATAGTGACACCTTCACCGCCTCGCGGAAGGAATACATAACCAATTGCGGGCGTGAGAAGTCCACTGGTTGTCAACAACTTACCTGTTCATCCAAACGATCTGGCGTCTCCCGGAAACGCAGGCTCAGTGCATAAACTCTGAGTTTTCAGTTTCGAGGTCGTTCTTTCAGAGTTCTCAGCAATATCCACCCATCATTCGGCAGACCATCGTCCATGCTCTGCAATTGGCGAAGGCCGGATAGTCTTGCGGAGGGAGTGGGCCGCTTTTCACTCGACTACAACCAACACCACAAAACCGAGCCTGGCCGTTCTGCAGGCAGGCTTTGTGTGACGCTTGCCTCGCTATTCCTCATTCCATCCCAGGAGTCAGCAATGGATAATAACTGTCTTTGGCGCCGGGACCGGTCGGACCGGGACCGATGATGGCAAAGACGAGCCGTTGACGCTGAACAACTCACAGAGTCAATGCAACCACGGCCACCATTCTTCACTGATAAGCCACGCGGCCAAGACTGCTAGCGACATTGATGTTGATAAGGACTACCGCAATATGATACCTGGCCGAATTGCCGAACAACGACTGCTTCAGGATATGGTGATGACTGCTGCAGGGTCTCTTGGAAAACTCTTGGAACGTTACAGCGGCGCGCAGCCGGACGATCTCGGCGCATTCATCTTATCAGGCCAAGCATTCCTGCCACTGTCGAGAGAGACGTCTGCTACAAGGAAAGTTCAAGGTCAACGAATCTCGATCAGAACGGTGCTTTCCCGATAATTAACACGCCTCATCTCCTGATAAACAAATGTGACCCTGTAAGACGATGACCTTTCTCATGACAAGAATGCATCAGGACATCTCCAGGATCTAAAGTGGGGTTTCGGGACACACAAGATTGAATGAGATAGGGTCATGTCGCCTATATAACGGCCGACCCAAGTCGGGAGGTCAGTCTTTCATCTCTGCAACCTTCCTCTGCATCATGGATTCCAAACTCACATCTGGGAATTTCTCTCAGAAGCAAGCTTCCGATTTTGACCTCTCGCCTGACAGACATCATCCCCAGCCAGGAGACGCCTTCGACACCGACCATGGCGCTGATACCGATCTTCGTCGGCTCCTCAGCACCCGCCACCTTACCATGATCGCCTTGGGCTCCAGTATTGGCATGGGATTATGGCTAGGTTCAGGGACATCGTTGATCCATGGTGGTCCGGCTGGTATCTTCCTGGGCTACGTTCTCTCGGGTGCAATGATCTGGTCCGTGGCGCACTCCATTGGTGAAATGGCAGTCATGTACCCTCTCCCGTCCGCGTTCGTGCAGTGGACAGGAAAGTTTGTTGATCCGGCCGCTGCTTTTGCTCTTGGATGGGCTTATTGGTTCTCGTTCTGTATCACCATTGCAAACGAACTTGCTGCCGCAAACACAATCCTGAGCTTCTGGACCGACGCGGTTCCGATTGCTGGTTGGATCACGATCTTCTTAGTGATCATCATTCTGGTCAACATTGGCGCAGTGACCATTTTCGGCGAGGTTGAAGTAATCTGTAGCACCATCAAGTTCAGCTGGATTTTTGTTGTTATCATCTCCCCTCATCGGTGCGTCCCTCTCCCAATGATCTATCACTGCTAACATCTCCCAGTTGTCTCTGCTGGAGGCGCCCCGAACCATGATGCCGTTGGATTCCGATACTGGAATGACACCCCCCTTCACCCATGGTTTCAAAGGCTTCTTGACAGTGATGCCCACGTGTATCTTTGCGATGTCGGGTTCCGAGAATTCTGGTCTGGTGGCTGCAGAAACTGCAAACCCCCGAAAGTCGGTGCCTCGAGCGGTTGGGTCGATTTGGCTTCGCCTCTCCTTGTTCTACTTACTGGGCTCTCTCGTGGTCACCATCACCGTCTCGCCCTTCGATAAGGACCTCTTTGGTGGAGAAGGAACCAACGCCTCACCATTTGTCATTGCATATCGCAACGCCGGAATTCCCGCTCTTGCGCACATGATGAATGCCATCATTCTGCTGTCTGTCATCTCCTGTGGCACAATTTCAGGATATGCCGGTGCTCGAACCACCATGGGTCTGGCTTTTCTGGGTATGGCGCCAAAACAATTGAAGACGGCCGATAAGACTGGGCGACCATGGTATGGCCTGGTTCCCACCCTGGTACTAGGAGGAGGTCTTGCATACCTCAATGTCGACCACTCAGGTGCCGAAGTTTTTGGTTGGTTCTCCAACCTTACCTCTCTGTTCACTTTGTTCGGCTGGGGGATGATCTGTCTGTCTCATCTTCGATTCCGTCGAGCCTGGGCGTTGCAAGGCCGCGACAAGGCCGACCTGCCCTGGCGAAGCTGGACTTATCCCTATACCGCATGGTTCGGGTTGGCGATGTGTATCATTCTGATCATCGTCCAATTCTACCTCGCCATGTGGCCTTTGGGTGGTCCGTACGCAGATGCGGAAACCTTCTTCTCCAATTACGTTTCGGTCATCCTCGTCCTGGTTCTGTACATTGGTGCCAAATTTTATTACCGCGGTCGACGCTGGGTTGATCTGAGCAAAGTGGACTTGGACTCCGGGCGAAGATTTTACGTGGATATGACTGACAACGAGAAAGGGGTCAAAGGCGGGTTCAAAGGGGCGGCACAGAAGACCATGGGTGTCATCTTCAAATGAGGGGGCGACTTTATGGGGAACAAATACGGTGTGATGTCGCGAGCGGATCAGGTTAACAGGACGGATGTGTGTCCCTGCAATACCTTGTTTGCCAAGAAACAGTCCAGATTCGAACCGAGGTAATCTCCACAATCTCATTCTGTCAGCAACAGCCTCGCTTCTCGTGTAGCCATCTCCTCATTATCCTATAACTGATTCACCCACCTATGAAGAAGCACCTTGCTCGCTTAACCGAGATGGTAATTCCAAGTGGCCTACAATTTGACGTTCTGGCAATGGTCAATGCGCGCACAGGTGACAGGTATCTCCGCCTGAACAGAAGGACAAGTTCTTCCAACACCTGGTCCCCTCCAACAGATTCCGGACTTTGACACCTATCAAGCTCAAAGCCAATCTGCTACGCAAGCCCTGCTGTTCAAACAAATCCCATCTGACCGGGCGCCGACATTCAGTCCTCCTTTCAGGCTTGCTTTTGCGGTAGGACGAAATCCCAGTTTGGAAAGCTCAAGGCGGCCTGTGCTGTCAATATGGCCCACCAACACTACTCGGAATGGCCAAAAGACCATTGGATTAAGCGAGAAAAGGCTCGTGCATCCGATCATATCATTTCAAAGCGTTCGGACTGGCAGTCTATGAAATTGTGAGTCCAGAGGACATGGTAAGGATGCATTTCCTCTTCTTATATCATGTACTCCATCCCCAAACGATCTTCAGACACCGATTATCACAACTTCGATGATGTCCCGGCCTGAAAAGAACTATCCACCACTCGAACGGGCTGACCAGCAAAATACGATGGGTCAGAGCGCCCCGCCCACTCCAAGATGGTCGACACCGCGATACAACCCAAGCAGCTACCTTATGCAATTGCTCAGCCATATTTTCAACTATCTCGACGACTCCTTGGTCCTCCTAGTTTCATGCCTGTCCAGGTTGTTCCATTGGCTTTTGCCCAGCTTCTTACTTGGACATACTCCAAGTAGTCCTTCTCGCCAGACAAACAAAATCGCTTCACTTGATGGACTCCGGGGTGTTGCCTGCTTGTTCGTGTTCCATGCCCATTACGCATATTCGTTTCACAATTGGTACGAATGGGTAGATCTCGGAAGTACTATGACGAAGTTCATGTATCAGCCATTCGTCTGTCTTTTGTGGTCCGGCATCGCCATGGTCGACATCTTCTTCTTCATTTCCGGCTACGTTCTGGTCTCGAAATCTCTCCGACTGATACGGGAGCAGAATGTGTCCCAAGCATTCTCGACAATTTCGTCAGCGATATTCCGACGTGCCTTGCGTCTATACCTGCCATCCATGGCCTTGATTCTGATTTCAGCCATGTCGGCGCATCTGGGCCTTTTCGATGCTGGAAACCAATATTACCAACACGCGCATGATGGTGGTGGCGGGCCGTCCGAACAACCACCCGCGCATTTTGGATCATTCTTTGTTCAGTTGTACGATGGTTTGAAGGACTGCTACCGGCTGGCTGACAACACAATTCCATGGGGAAAGGCGAACTTCGCCTACGAGGAAGAATGGAAGGCCCGGCCTTCTGGCACTGTGTACGACAAGCATCTGTGGACTATACCGGTGGAATTCAAGTGCAGTATGCTTATTTTTGTGATGCTTATCGCAACGGCACGACTGCAGCAAAGGTGGAGGTTAGGCGTCCACACGGTTTTCTTCCTCAATTGCATTTTCACGGAACGGTTTCCAGAGTCCCTTTTCGTCGCCGGCATGATCTTTGCAGAGATCGACGCAATCAGGCAGGAGCCCGGATCAATCAAGATCCATGACACCGCTCTGAAACCCTCCTGGTATGGGATACCCAAAAGATTCTCTGCGGCGCTCACCAGAAGGACAAACGCATGGAATCTCCTTGTACATGCCTTTGACATCATGCTATTCACATCTGGTCTCTTCTTGCTGTCAGTGCCGCCCCTAGGGGCAAATGACTGGCCAAGCTACCACGCAATCCTCGATCTCCTGCCACTATACATCAGGGATAGGGATCGATTCGTCCGGGCGATTGGCGCAATTATGGCTACATGGCCAGTCTCGACTTCACCGATCATCGCACCCCTCTTCACCAACCCGGTCTCTCAATACCTTGGACAAATTTCCTTTGCATTGTATCTGGTCCATGGGTTTGTGATCAAGTCCCTATGGTACGCATTACTCCCAAAGTTCGCCAGATTTGTGTCCTCGTCTTCTATACCCAACATGACGACAAGGGAATTTGCTCCACTTTGCCTTCTGGGATATATCGTCCTGCTACCGACGGTGGTATGTTGTGCAGATCTGTTTTGGAGAGCGATAGATCAGCGTTCAATTTCGTTTGCACGCTCGGTGGAAGAGAGAGCCAAAAGTAGAAGATGATGAGCATAGCGGTTTCATTTCTGATACGAAAAATATGACAACCGCCTAATTGGTGCCATCCAGGAGCACCCAAAACTTATCTATATTCTCCAATCAAGTGCTCCCTGGTGTCGTTAAGCATGGTTCCAGCCGCTTGCCACGTTCCCACCCGAGTTGTCGACTCACTGACTTGGCCTTGCTGCTCGTGTCCAACTCCCAACCGACCTGCTGACAAACTGTACGCGGACTCAAAGCGTGTTTCTCCTATTGAATATTGCCCGCACAATTCTGCACGTTGCATGCCGTCTATCAAGCAAGGGCCGCAGGGCTGTCCTGTTGCCAAACTTGCGTGATAGGGCCATGCGGTCCGCAGAATCATACTTGTCTTGTCAGGTTGCCACTCATTCGGCCAATCATAAAACCCCTTAGGGACCTACAGCCTTGTAAGCCGAGGTCATTCCTGCAGCACCAATCAGCGTGTGTTGGCTTACGGTGCCTGCAGGCATGACTGGGGTATGGAATAAGCCAGGTTCCACCCCTCTCGTTCTGTCAACAGCCGCCAGCGTTCAAACCATAACCATAAAGTCACGGCCGATATCCCTTATCCAGTTATTTGTACATTTCTAGACCGAGATAAACTGCACAGCTGTTTTGGCTGCAAATATTGCGAGACCTTGGTTCCCTTCATCACTCCCTGCGCTCTCCCGAGGCAAAATGGCGTTCAATGAGAAACTCAAGTCTGCCACCATGCCAGGTCCGGCTCGAAAGATACCGGGAGCCGTCGTCATTGCCGCCGATGCAGATGGTAAGCAAGTCTACAATCATACTTCCAGCCTTGCTAATTGGAAATCAGGAAAGATACTGCACCTGGACGCAAAAGGTTATACTTCCATGGTTCCTGAGACGGCAAAGCCAATGACCCCGGACACGACATTTTGGATCGCGTCATGCACGAAACTACTCACAACAATTGCAGCGCTGCAGTGTGTTGAAAGAGGCCAGTTGAAGCTTGATGACGATGTCTCGACAATACTTCCAGAATGGAAGAGTCCTGAGATCTTGACGGGCTTCGACGAGTCAACGGGTGAACCGCAACTGATCAACGCTAGCAACAAGATAACATTGCGCCTCTTGTTGACACATTCTAGTGGGATGGGTTACGACTTCCTGTCCCCGGTCCTTAAAAAATGGAGAGAGCAGCGAAATGAGCCAGTCGGACCTGCAAAAGGTGACATTGTAAGTCGAGCCATTTAACCCTAGGATCGCGTGCTCATCATGTGGTCACAGACAGGACAGCAATTCATGCCGCTTCTTTTCGAGCCCGGCAAGGGTTGGGAGTACAGTTGTAGCATCGATTGGGCTGGAAAGATGATCGAACGCGTGAATGGAGGCACCAGTCTCGGCGAGTACATGAAAAAGCACATTTGGTCGCCACTTGGGATGGAATCCACAGGTTTCCGGCTTCGAGAGAACGACATCCTCCGGGACCGGCTTTGTGCGACCACGGCACGGACACCGACGGGGAAACTTGTGCCAGCCGAGCCATATCCAGCAGAGAACCCAAAGGACGACCTTGGAGGCGGTGGCCTGTACAGCTCTCCCAACGACTATATCAAGGTCCTGATTGCGTTGCTGAAGAATGATGGAACACTCCTCAAGCAGGACACTGTCGATTTGATGTTCACACCGCAGCTTTCCACGGATCAATATTTGCTTGACATGGTGACCTCGCCAGTAGCAGGGCCAATGTTCAGAGCCGGGGTCGAGAGCCAGGCGTGGAACTTTGGGCTTGGAGGGATTTTGAACATGGAAGATGTGGAGGGAATCTGCAAGAAGGGCACCATGACTTGGGGTGGCCTTCCAAATTTGTTCTGGGTATGTTTTGTCTGTTTCATTGTTGCCTGCTGACACTCGGCTGACCCACCCAGTGGATTGACGCATAGCTGGTACCTGTGGCATGTATGCATCGCAAATTCTGCCTCCTGGCGACCCGGATTCCCTCGCTCTTGCGCTCGAGTTCCGAAAGGAGGTGTACGCCGGTACCGCGCACTGAGAGACGGCGGGCCCTTGTTGGTCGTGATGTCGCACGCACAGAGGCTTCACAGCACTGCACAGGCACTTTGGAAGGGTATCTGCTTAGGCCAACCAAGACTGTATCCTTTGCGCATGGTTCATTGGCTCGCATCGACCAGTCACCCTGTCTCCGTTTGGGCACACCTTGTACAGAAGCAAGCCCTGAATACCGTTTCCGAGTGAAATGACGGAAGAACCGAGGTGTAAGCCCGCCGATGGAAATTTGCAGGCGCGAAGGTACTCGGTTGCAGACCTTTTCTATCTCAGGTAGAAAATCTGGTAGCCTAGCCAGCAGATTTTGCCCTAGAAACCGGCGCAAAGACGATGAGAGCCTCCGACTTCCTGAGATGTGCCGTGGCCGAGTCTGCTTCCCACTTCGGCAATGCTGGCACTTTAACTGAATATTAGCGGGTCAAATCTTGTCCTGTTGTCGATTCAGGTCCGGTTTATGGTGAGCGCAGTACAAATCCGTACTGTGATCGACCACGTAGCGTACAAAAAGCCCAAACTGACAGTGTATCAACCACCCATGCATGTCGTTGCACAACTGTCGGATCCTAGCAGAGGTGACGTCTTTCGAACGGTAGGAGCAATTGGACCGCTCGGGAAGGCCGGACAAGACAGCATATTCAGGACATGCGAACTTTGAGGAAGAGAGCTGATGCGAAGGTGGGACGACATGTCGTCGAGAATTCAGAAAGAGAGGCGGTGCTCATCATGTTCCTTTCGTGGAGCACTTCCGCGACATGATTGATTCCTAGGATATCCACGTCACCAAGAAATCGGCGCCAGACGCGTTGCTGGATGTTCGACGGTTCATCTAAGGAGCGAGATGACAGGATCGTTCATCGCGGCAAGTCTAGGATGGGCGCTAGAGTGACATATCGCAAGCTGAGAGAGCCCTACATGTAGGTTGGGGACTGATATCTCGGAAAAGAGTTGCAACATCAATAGCAATGGATCACATCCCAAAGGACACGGCGTACCTGCGGAGCAGATTATCGGCCCACTTTCCCTCCAAATCTGAACGCTCAACTCCATGTCATCGTGATCGAGCAATGTGATGGCGTTAAGTTATACGCCCATGGTGATGCTTCGGCATGTTTGCTGCTGGTCAAAGGAAAGACCCCCCTTATAACGTTCGTCTTGCTCAACTGTCGAAACTCATGCGAGCGCAATGGACGAACGAACACCTCTGATTTCGACTGTCAGCGTGGGCCGGCCCCGACATGGCTATCGTCATTCTACCGTACGCCGTTTCTGCACCATCGCACTGGGAAGCAGCCTGATTGCAATTGTCCTATGTTTCCTTCTCCCAATCGCTATCCTGCCTCGAGATCACGATCCTTTGTCGGCCTATCTGCCATGGTCTCGAACATTCCCGAGCTCGTGGCCACACAGCAGCGGCATCGGTTTTGATGAACTCAAGGAGATCCTGTCAACAACACCAGATGAGGACAAGATACGGTCATGGAGCGAATACTATACGGCTGGGCCTCATCTTGCCGGAAAGAATCTCAGTCAAGCCATCTGGACGCGCGAAAGATGGGAAGAGTTTGGAGTCAAGTCTGAGATCGTGGCCTATGATGTCTACATCAACTACCCTGTTTCGCACCGGTTGGCGTTGTCGGAACAAGGAAAGCTAAAGTACGAGTGTCGTCTCGAAGAAGATGTCATCGATGGCGATCCAACGACTTCATTGAAAGACCGTATTCCCACATTCCATGGCTATTCCGCAAGCGGCAATGTCACTGCTCCGTACGTCTATGTCAACTATGGCACATTCCAAGATTTCGAAGACCTACAGGCCGCCAATGTATCCTTGAAAGGCAAGATAGCGCTTGCTAAATATGGGGGCATCTTCCGAGGCCTCAAAGTCAAGCGTGCCGAAGAGCTGGGTATGGTTGGAGTGGTCATATACTCGGATCCACAGGAGGACGGCGAGATCACAGAAGAGAACGGTTACAAACCATATCCTGAAGGGCCGGCCAGAAATCCAAGCAGTGTCCAGCGGGGCAGTACGCAATACTTGAGTAGGCCTCAAAAGTTACAATGACTAACACGAGCTAACAGGCGTCGCAGGTACTCTTCCTGGTGATCCAACAACGCCTGGATATCCTTCCAAACCCGGAGTACCACGAGTCGACCCTCATGGATCTACGCCAGAGATTCCCTCGCTTCCCATCTCATACGCCGACGCCCTTCCCCTTCTCAAAGCTCTGAACGGCCACGGTCCGAACGCGACGTCTTTTGGCAAGCACTGGCAAGGAGGGGGACTGGCCTACAAGGGTGTAAAGTACAGTATCGGGCCTTCCCCCGACACTGTCGTTCTTAACCTGGTCAATGAGCAAGAGTATGTCACGACTCCTTTGTGGAATGTGATCGGTATCGTCAATGGGACAATTCCCGATGAAGTGGTTGTTCTGGGGAATCATCGAGATGCATGGATTGCAGGAGGTGCAGGGGACCCGAACTCAGGCTCCGCAGCACTCAACGAGGTGGTCCGATCCATTGGTCAGGCTCTCCAGGCAGGATGGAAGCCTCTTCGTACCATTGTCTTCGCCAGCTGGGATGGTGAAGAGTACGGTCTGATTGGGTCGACAGAATGGGTGGAAGAATATGTTCCTTGGTTGTCCGACAGCGCAGTGGCTTATCTCAACGTCGACGTTGGTGCTCGGGGGAAGCATTTCGAGGCTGCCGCATCTCCTCTCCTCAACAAACTCATCTATAATGTCACCGATGCGATTCCGTCACCGAACCAGACAAGCAAAGGTCAGTCTATCGGCGATGTCTGGGACGGCCGAATTCGTACGATGGGCTCAGGAAGTGATTTCACGGCGTTCCAGGATTTTGCTGGTATACCGTCCCTCGATCTTGGCTTCGGTAACGGCCCAAACGACGCAGTTTATCATTACCACTCGAATTATGACAGTTTCCATTGGATGGAGAACTATGGCGACAAAGGATGGCACTACCATGTTGCGATAGCCAAGGTATGGGCGCTGCTCGCTGCTCAGCTGGTCGAAACGCCGGTTCTGTTCTTGAGCGCCAGCGATTATGCAAAAGGCCTGTCGGCATACTTGGAGGATGTCAAGCAAAAAGCACAAGAATCTCTTGCCACGTCGACCTTCAGCTTCCATGAGCTCGACAAATCTACCACAAAGTTCCGGAAATCTGCAGCTCACTTCGATGAATATACAGCCGACTTGACACGGCGCCTTGCGGACCATGTACCCTGGTGGCGATGGTGGAAAAAGGTCAAGTACTTTTATGAGGTTCGCAAAGCAAACGGGAAATACAAGTCGCTGGAACGGCAGTTTCTCTTCCCTGGCGGACTTGACGATAGGTCTTGGTTTAAACACGTTGTTTTTGCGCCCGGTCGATGGACTGGATATGCTGGAGCGACGTATCCCGGTCTTGTTGAGAGCTTCGAGGACCGAAATATCACGAATGCGGAACGATGGGAGCACATAATCAGGGAGAGGCTGGATGCGGCCACGGCACTGCTGAAGTGACATTGAGCTCAAAATGTCCACAGGGAGCAGATCAAAAAGGTACCTAATCTATATGAACCAATCCAAAAACGTACATACATCGAGGCAACCAAGCACACGATCATGTTCTTGTGTCAATCATAGGTTCAGATATCAGCGATGGAGCTACGATGTATCAGGATCGTGTATAATGCGTAATGACTCATTGGCGACCCGTTGCAGTCAACGACCTGTGGCTCGCCGCCAAACACGGATTTCTCCAACCAGAACCCCCTCTTCTATTTTTCTCTTGTGACTCTGCAGCAATTCTCCATCGTTACTGGACCAAACAGGATCTCCCCGCGACCATGGTAGGTAGCAGGGCGGTCACAGTGGAAACTCGGCTAGACTGCGCCTTGTGATGGCCGTCTTGATACACCGACTACCTTGTTCTCTTTCGCCGTCCAGCAACCTCCACGCTGTCGCTCTCGCCCTTGTTCTCTCTCTGGGACCGCACACATCAAGCAATTTCCATGGCTCTATCGTGCTGTTCCCAGATCTCAAGCCATGGTAAAGGACAACAAACGGGCACACCAGTTGCCGAAGCAGCAATTGCTCATCCTTGCAATATGCCGCTTTGCAGAGCCTGTGGCCATGACTTCGGTCTATCCCTACATTGTGAGTTCTACTACATGACCGCAGTCTCTTCGGCTGTTACTGACCGCTTCCAGCCTGAAATGATACAGTCCTTCCATATCCCGGACGATAAGGTGGCTCGATGGGCAGGCCTCATGTCCGCCACATTCTCGCTCTCTCAGTGTTTGACCGGCATAGCATGGGGTAGAGCGTCGGATCGATTCGGCCGGAAGCCGATTATCCTCCTTGCATTGACCTGCACAATGGTTTCCAGTGTCTTGTTCGGTTTTTCTAAAAATCTGGAATGGGCTTTCATAGCGCGGTCGTTGCAAGGTCTGTCAAATGGGAATGTTGGGATCATCAGAACTGCGGTCGCCGAGTTGGTGCCACAAAGAGAATTGCAGCCTTTGGCGTTCAGCATCATGCCGCTCGTTTGGAATATAGGGAGCATTTTCGGGCCCTCGTTCGGCGGCTCGCTTGTCCACCCGGTCGAACGGTATCCGAGCATTTTCGGCAAGTTCACAATACTCAAAAAGCACCCTTTTGCACTACCGAATCTCCTCATCAGCCTTCTTTTCCTTTGCGGCATCACTGCAGGACTCCTCTTCCTGCGGGAGACGCTCGAGGAGAAGAAATCCAGACGAGACTACGGACTCCTTCTCGGACAGTTGCTCACCAGCCCATGCGTCAAAAGAAATCGCCGCGTTAGGGCGTACTCGACGGACGAGTCTGATCCATTCTTGCGCGGTACGTCGAGCGAGATGTCCTCGCCTTGTGCGGGCTTCCCCGCCAAACCCGCCGAGAAGGCTGCAGGATGGAAGAAAGTGTTCTCGAGGCAATCCAGCATCAACTTGTTGGTGTACACCTTCCTGGCCATGCACTCTGTGGCGTTTGACCAATTACTGCCCATCTTCATGCATTACCCTGTCCAGTCCATTCGAGATCCAAATGTACATCTGCCATTCAAATTCGCTGGTGGATTCGCAATCGATTCGAGCAGGATCGGTATGCTGTTCACTGTCTATGGGGTGTTCGGTATGCTTGTGCAATTCTTCATCTTTCCAACGTTTGCGAGGAGATATGGTGTGTTGAACTGCCTGAAGGCATGTGTTTTGACATTTCCGCTGGTGTACATTGCCACCCCTTTCACCGCACTCCTTCCAACTGACTCCTCAAGGCAAGGAGTCATGATGCTGCTGATGTTGGTCAAGGGTTTCTGCGGTATCTTTGCGTTCCCCTGCTCCACTATTCTTCTTACGAACAGCGCCGCCAGTTTGAAGATCCTTGGCACGCTGAATGGAGCGGCAACCAGCATCTCTGCTGTAGGCCGGGCAGCAGGGCCCGCCCTCGCTGGTAGTACCTTTACCGCTGGAATTGATATTGGTTATGTGGTCATTTCTTGGTGGACCTTGGCCCTGGTTGGCGTGATTGGTGCTATCCCCGTATGGTCGCTGGTCGAGATGGAGGGATTCAGTAGCGGCCAAGATGATGAAGATGAAGAAGACGAAGATGAAGAAGACGAAGATGAAGACGAATTGGAAGACGGCGACGACGACGGTGATGCTCACCGCAACGCAAAAGCATCAGCCGTCTCGTCTACGGCAGCTCACTCGCGGCATTCTTCCGCGGCCACGTTCGACGAGGACGTTTTCGTCGACGACGAGACTCAGCCTGGATCAGGTGCTCTATCGCGGGCGACTTCCAGGGCTTCACTAGGTGCGCCTCGGCGTCACAGCCTCCACCTCCATCGGGTGGCCAGTCCCATCGGTATGGGCGCGGGAGTCATTCCTGCTGGAGCGAGAAGATACAGCAGTGACCTCGGCGCTACCAGAAGTGGTCTGGGAGTTGGCGGCACGAGTTATTACTGAGAGTTTAGCGCGAGACGGGGGTGCCCTCCGCATACATACAGTATAAAAAACCTCAAAAGAAAAATCGGAACCTCTCTTGGGTCAGTTGTCGGTGTGGTTGAACTCTACCCCGGCCAGCTACGTATCCTGTGTCTTTATCAAGTCCACAACAGTCGGTACTCAACCTGGCTGCCGGCGTTCAAGAAGACAGTGACTAACCTCGTATCAGCCGGATATGAACTCAGAATCTAGGATGCATACGACTGATGGCCCAAACGCAGGCGCAAGAAGTCATTCGTGCCAACACCACATTGATTCTGACTGTGCCAGGATCACTAGGTATTCATCTTTCAGTAGGTATATACAGCCTCCAGTTTGACCATTTTTCCAGTAGATGCCGGTTATCAAAACCAAACTCCGCCGCTATGCAAAACCAAATGCAGTCTTCATGGTTCGCCTAAAAATTGCCAAGCTACGGTGGCCTTGAGAACGGTCGCTTGGGTCGCTTGGGTCGTTTGCGGCCTGACGGGACAGAACCATCAAGGGGCTCCCATAATTTGCTGGTCTGATTGAAACGGTGACTATAGCCATGTCAGCGCTGGTCCTGATATCAGTAGAAATAAACGCTCACTGTTCGAAGGTGGTGAGGGTCAAGGCCTTCTTTCCGTACTCCTCCTCTAACAGTGAGGCATATTCAAAGGGTATCTTGACATGAATGCCTTCAAAGAAGCTATCTCGCAATGGGAATATGTCGTGTTCCTATTCGAAGGTTAACTTCCGCACAAAGACCGAGAACCGATATCAAGATGCGCACCAGATATTTGTGCTTATCTTTGCACATCAACGCCCCTTGCACCCCCTCCGCTCTAGCGGTGTAGTTCGGTCGTACAGTCGAAATGTCGATAAACAGACCGGTCTCAGTGTCGATCCATCTGGCATCGATCACATTGAGCGTGTCCTGTATACCTCGAATTGTGTAGTGCGGATTGACCTCCATAAGGTAGGTCCGGCCATTCTCGACACCGGGAAGTCTGAAATGATACTCGGTCATGTTGTAGTAGTTTGCCAGGAAAGCTATTGTTGTTTCAGATACTTGCACATCGAGATCTGAATCCCATGGTAAGATCTTCTGGTTCCACCACCAACCCAACAAGGTGCCGTGCATGATCCAGGTCTCGGCACCAATGTCGGCCATGGTGGCCAGGAACGTTTGCATCAGAGCTGTGAGATGTGGAAGACGCTCCTCCTTGCCGATCTGAGCGGCCGCAAACCGGCCGTCATAATGAGGATGAAAAGTCGACTCGTGGAAGTATTTATCTTTCGGATCTCCGCCTTTTCCACTTCGGTCTCTGTCCAGCTTTGTACGGACGTCAAGAAAGTCGGCGTCGCCGCGTACCAAAGCCGCATCTTTGCATATTGGAAGGATGAGGAAGAGGACCGCGAGGCAGATCCTTGCCGCGGTATGGAGGGTCATTGCTTGGGTTCCGGGTAGAACATTTCTGTACAGAGACGATGACGGGAGACCGGTATGACTTGGTACGGCAGTACAGTCCCCCTCGGCCAGCAAGGTGTCGAGACAGGAGATGGCCGGGAGGAGATAAGAGGGTGACGGTCGATTGAGGAAAGGGCAAGTGGTCGTGTGCTTTGGTGAATGAAGCGTCTTCGGACTGGCCGGGATAGACAGCGACGGATAATTATAGCAACCTTGGACAAACAGAGAGTGTTCGCAGGACAAAGGAGGTCAACCTGCACAGCAGGAGAAGAACTCGAAATCCAAGTGAGTGGGAAATGGCGGCCCTGCAGGGGCGTCACAGGTAAATACTTGTAGATACCAGGCTAGGTTGGGGCAGAGTTGCAGTCAATTGGAGATATTGCCACAAGCCGGCCGTGTTACCGATCTCGTGTGTTTGGTGCTAGTTCCCGCCTGTGGGACGATGATGACAGCACCTGAACATCAACTCGACAGTGTTTGTTAGGCCTCTTGTTAGGCGAGCGATCTCGGGGTGGAAGAAGGGTGGTTACAGGTTACAGGTTGCACCACACCAAGGACATCGGTCTCGACCGGTATATGTAGGTACCCTGACTTCCCTCAATTCCACAGACACTACAGGGTTTGAGAGGTACGTGCCGTTTGCCCCGTTGTTCATAGCATACGCGTACAAACCAACGACTCCAGTTCAATCTAGGAGCCCTTAACGACCTGCTGGTCGGTAAATTGGGGGCGGGCACCGTTTAATCGTGGCCTGCGTACCACACCCACATGTCGATCGTGCGAGCCACGTAAGACGGCTGTCGCGTGCGCATCCAAACCCAACCAAATCTGCAGGGCCGAGCAGCTGAGACCTAGTCTGGTCAGCCATGCATGCATACTATGTAGGTATATGTATGTACGGCCAGGTCGCAGAGAACCAGACTCCTTTTCAACTGGGCCAACATGATTTCTTCTGTATCCCGACACCAACAGTCACGGTCCCAGGAAACCCTCCTTCCACTGCACTGCAGGCTACGCGGCCCGGGAGTTGCTAAGCTTTGCGGGTACAGAGGCTTGTTTCCTTAAGCCCACTTGGCTTCCGGCTAAGCGACGGGCACAGACATTCCAGCGGCTGTCTTCATACCTCGACTCGTCACCTCTTCGCAGCCCCTTGCCGCCCAACTCTCCCTGATCAAACATCTGCGGCATCTCGGTTCTATTATTTGATCTGATCCAGCATCTTGATCCAAATCCTTCAAGCTGTGCTCCTGCCTAGGCCAGTTTTATACCGTAACAGGGCCCTCTCTCGAGATCTCTGGTGATCGACCATGGGCCTCGGATAGCCGTTGGTCTCCGCCACCCTTCCATATCCTCGCCCATATGGGTCATGAATCCCTTTCCTGTCTGTTATGTTCGCCAACTCGGGCACCCACTTGCGGATGTATTCCCCGTCCTGGTCGAACTTCTCACTTTGAAGTAGGGGGTTGAAGATGCGAAAATATGGCTGTGGGTCAGCACCGCAGCTGGCCGAAAAGCCCCATCCACCGTTATTTGATGCAAAATCACCATCGATGAGGTGCTCCATGAACCATTTTTCACCCAAGCGCCAGTCAATCAACAGGTCTTTGGTCAGGAAAGATGCCACAGTCATGCGACACCTGTTGTGCATGTACCCTGTATGCGCCAGTTGACGCATTGCCGCGTCGACGAGGGGAAACCCCGTCTTTCCTTCGGTCCACTTCTTGAACTGATCCATATCGTTGTCCCACTGGATCTTGCTGTACTCGAGCTTGAATGGTTTGTTCATGCTGCGACTGCGGTCAGTGGGTTATACCATTTTCGAATGCCATAGCCGTGGCCTACCATATGTAAGGCCAGTAGCAGAGGATAGATGTATAAAAATCTCTAAAGGCCAGCTCCCCGATCCATCGCGAGTGCCCTTGTCGGCGATCATCGGTCAGTTTCTTGTTCGGAGCAGTATCACGAGCCTCGCGGACAACGGTACGTGCAGACAATGTGCCGGCGGCCAGATGAGGGCTCAACACAGAAGTGGCGTGGCCTGAAGGGACGTTTCTCGCCTGATCATATTCGGCGGCCCTTTCGTGGATGAACTTATCCAGCCTTCTTCTGGCTTCCTGCTCCCCAGCGGGCCACATGGCACGGAACTTTATCTGGTCATGCTCAGACAGTCGTTTGGAGGAAGGCGCTTGTGGAATATCGCATTGGAACAGATTGGCATATTGGTCCCATGTAATGGCCGAATTCATGTGAGGAGATGGCAGAGAATCCAACTCTTCAGGGCGTTGGTTGAGATATGCGCACCATTTCCTATGCCACGGACTATAGACAGATATTGCACCATCAAAGCCGCTTGTCAATTTGCTAGGCTCGACAACACATCTGTCCGCAACGGCACTGAAGGATATTCCTCTCCCCAGACAAGCCCTCACCAAAGTCGCCTCTCTTCTGAGTTCGTCTACTTCGTATTCAATGTTGCAAAACACGTGTTTCGCCCCCCAAAGGTCGCACAGGGCCATGAGTCTCGCGGGTACATTTCTTCTCTCATCCACCTGTTCCACGTAAAGAGGGATGTTTAACTGGGCCAAATCATGCTTGAGCACCTGGAGATTGCGCAGGATGAAATCGACGCGGACGGGCGCCGTCAAATGGGCCTCGAGGTCCTGGGGAGAGATGAGGTATAAGCAGATCAGGGGCACTGCGTGCTTGTGGGCGTGTTCGCTTGCAAGATGGAGCGCCTTGTTATCCAAAATGCGAGTGTCGCATTTGAACCAATGGACCACAGACTCGCCCGTACACACCGCATCTCTGGCAGCCCAAGTCGCCTGGAGAGCTTTATCCAAAGTCTCGATGGGACGTTCAAGACGGCCAGAGCCATAGTCGCTTGCCCGATCAGATGTCATTTCCGGTGGATAGTATTTGCGAAGCACAAAGTCATCTGTGGCCTCCTTCGCAGAATCTGTGGACTCGTCCATCTGCGTCTCCTCTTCAGAAGAAGGCGCGAATATGCACGCTTTGCGTTTAGAAATGGTGGTCATTGTCTGGGTGTCCAACAGAGGAACAAGGCATGTCGTCGACCATGCTCATAAAGATTTGGAAAGACGATGCGGACAAGATAAAGCCCAACAGTATTGTGCTCGCAAGGCACAGCATCGGCAGTAACCATCTTGAGAAGCAAACATGGTGTTGAGACACGGCATGGAGTCAATAATGTCTGATGTGTCGAGTGTTGATGTCATGCAACATCGCATCCGATCTGATCTGGTGGAGAGAAGTTGAGCTGGTACCTGCAGTAGTTCGTGCTGCAAAGCCATAGAGGTTTGTGATTTCTTATTATCATTGTAAGGTATCGTACACTATCGTAGGGAGCTATGGGTATTCCACTGAACACCTCCCAACCACCCGGGGCTTGCGCACCATCATCGATCTTTTTCATTTCTAAATCCTGTGCCAGCAGCTATGTCTGTCGAGTTGGGCCTTGTCATCCAAATCCGTCGCAGACCCAGCCAAATGACTCAAGAAGCCACCCATGCTCAGAAAAAGACTTACACACCATACGCCAACGCTGTCCAAACCAGGGGCGTTCAAAGCCTGATCCTTTTCCCATCATTTTTTGAAACGCCGCTCAATTGTGCCGCTCAATTGTACCCCTTATACCAATAGCCGATCGTTTGTTGGGGCCCTTATGACCACGAAACCTCATGCAATTCGTCCTTCTGGCCTGAAAGTTCACGACAATGGCGAAACATCGTCCGGATCAGGCACCACGATATTGGAACATTTGGACTCTGGTGCTTGCTGTTTCTGCCCGTTGGCCCGCTTTGACATTGAATCGTCTTTAGTTCGTGTTGGGGCAAGTGTGCCTTCGTTCTCTTCCTCCGGGATGGTAGCACAATACTTCCTCAAGACCTGCTTAAGGGCAGGTCGCCTGATCGGTTTTGCCAGGAAATAATCCATCCCCGAAGCCATGCACTCATCCTCGTTCGACTTCTCGGCGAATGCGGTCAGGGCTACTATGGGCGCAGAGAAACCCATCTCCCTGATGAGCCTGGTCGACTGAATGCCGTCGAGATTGGGCATTTGAACATCCATGAAGACGAGGTCGAAACGTTCGCCGCTCACCATCGACTCACGGACCTTTTCGAAAGCCTCTTGTCCATCTTTTGCGATAGTCACATCTGTCCGGGTTAGAAATGTACTGTGATTGGTACCAGAAGCACTTACCATATACGTCCTCCAACCGGAGCATGCGGAGGACGACCTCCTGATTGACTTTGTTGTCTTCCGCCACGAGGACGCGGACTTTCCTGCCTTTTTGTGCGGCTTCGTTCTCCACCTTTTTCATCTCATGCAGTTTCGCTTCGGCCGGTTCGTTCTTCTGCGTCTCCTTCGCCACGTACGGCTGAGTGAAGCCTACTATCCGAGGTACATCCGCCAGTTTAGGTTCCTCATGTGCGTCGTCTCGCGTCGACCCCAAGGATGTCGTGGAGCCGGTGTGGTGAACCGGGGTTTGGTCAACAGTATCATGCAGGGTCTGGCCCACAAGGCTGCTGGCTTTGGACTGTGATATGTGAGTCGAAGATGCCGTTGACGGGCTCCGTTCGCACACGTAACGCAGAGGTATCCGCATGGTGAACTTGCTGCCCGTTCCTACTTTGCTGTCCAAGGAAATATCGCCACCCATAAGAGCGGCTAGTTGTGCGCAGATGCTTAGACCAAGTCCAGTTCCCCCGTATTTTTTACTCAATCCCAGATCACCTTGCACAAAAGGTTCAAAGATCATCTGTTGCTGTTCGGGAGGAATGCCAGGCCCCGTATCTTCGACTTCAAATTCGAACATCAAGTCTTTCGTGTTAATAGGAGGCGGTGACATCGACCTCTGTCGCTCGACGACCTTGTGGATCCGTGCAGTGCCGCCCGCCACGTTGATGCTGAGCTTTGACTCTCCATGTGGCGAGTTGGAACGAGTCTTCTCATGGTCCTCATTATCAGGCGGGTTGAGAGAGGAGTCCGACATCCGCACTCTTTTGTGAGTTGACGACTTTGATTTGCGGGAGGTCATCGACGATTTCCTCGTACTGCCAGCTCTGCTTTGGTAGTGCTCCAGCAGACCTGTACAGCGGACACGAACTGTGACTGAGCCATGGGCAGGCGTGAATTTCAGACTGTTGCTAACAAAGTTCATCAAGACCTAGCAGATGTCAGTATGCGAAGAGGTTTTGGGGACGCCAGACCATACCTGCAAGATACGATTCTTGTCGCCCCACAGACACATGTCCCTCACTCGTCCCGTACCAACGGGCCCATACAATTTCTCACCGGCATTGTCCGAGTAGTCTCCAAAGGCATCATTCGTCCCAAGGAACTGGACCTTCAGATCAATCTGCGCCTCCCTGGCCTGCTTCTCAAAGGTTGGCAGGAGTTGTGTGCTTAGGTCACTCAGCCTAAACTCAGACTCGTCAATGGACAGCTGTTGTCCGACCTCGTTCTTGCTGAATGTGAGTAGATCGGTGAGGAGATGGAGAAGTAAATCACCGGATTTGTAGATTGTACTCAAAGTGGATCGAATCCTCCCCAAGTCATCCTCATTCATGCAGACCGTAGTCAGGCCGAGGATGCCGTTAAGAGGAGTCTTGAGCTCGTGCGAGATATTCGCGATAAAAAGCGTCTTGCTCTGGTTTGCTGCTTCCGCGGCCTTTTTGCTCTTCTCGAGTTCTGCTGTTCGCTCTCTTACTCGTTCTTCGAGGCGCTCGTATTGCATGGCCAGCTCATCCGACATTTCATTGAAAGTTCGGGTCAACTCGGTCAGCTCATCTGTAATGCAATGCCTGCGCTCTGGTACTTTGCGTGGTATTCGGAAGGTCCTCCGACGCACACTCTTCGGGGTGGAGAGGCGTTCCAGTTGTCTCGACTTCGTGATTTTCGGTAATATGGCAAAGAAGCCTTCTTTCCGAGCTTCTTCGTGGCGATCTGAGTCGGGGCTTCTGTCCTCCTCCTGCAACCTGCGATTGCCCAAAGTACTGGAATATTCACTCGAATCGTCCGGTTGGTAGGGTTCCACTGTCTTCGCTGTCGCAGCACGCAGCTGCCGGATAGGAGTGACAGAATAATGGGCTATCGGAATGATGACGAGAAGAAGAAGGCCAGTCACAGAAAAGACACAGATGAGCACAACATTGCGCAAATGGACGATGGGGGCATTGACCTCCTTGTGCGACTGTTCCACAACTAATACCCAGTCCACATAGCGGGTGGACACAACGGCATAGCCGGCAGAGACTTTGGTGCCTTCTTCGTCGTGTGTTGAGATGAACGCACCAGCATTGTTGACGGCATGGTTCTCTTTTGTCCAAGCGGCCAATACAGCGGGGTAAGATGACATGGTGAATGGTATGGAGGAATTGGCGATTGAGCTCCTAGCTCTATGCCGATTCTGCAACGTGGAATTGCTGGATGGCGGCAGAACAAATCGAACGAGTTGCGACTTGGCATAGGCGGGCGCCGCCCCTCTGATTTCCTGGCTGAAGACATAGTCGGCGGCAGCAGCACTGATGATGAGGGTTTCTCCTGTTTTGCCTAGACCTTCGGCGGAATTCTGGACATTATAAATCATATCCATGTTGACCAGTACGGTCAACCAGCCGAGGATGTCAGAGCGAGAAGTGTTGTTGATCATGGGCACCGTAATCGACAGCAGGGAATAAGTCTCGTTCACGATCAACGGTCCCAGGAAAAGCGGCGAGCCGGGTCCGAGGGAGCGGCCAGAGTAAGAAACGGAGGAGTAATTCGTTCCAGGGACTGTAGGCCCGTAGGTAAGATTTGGGTACAGGGAAGGCGGGTATCCCAGTCCAGGGTCTCCGAGGTAGACGGCCGAGCCATCGGGATGGGCAAATGGCAGCTTCACCTCAAGCCCAGATGCTGTAACGTTCAGCAATCCGTTTACCGCGGTCTCGTTTCCGTTGAAGGCATTGGGAAACACCACAGCTTGTACTAGGAGAGAGCCACTAGCTAACGACGCCTGGAGATCACTTTCGGAGCGACCCCAGTTTTCGCTAGATGTGTTGCCTGTGTTCAAAGTCAGTCCGTACAAGACAAAGAGATAGAGCCGAGCGTCTTCAGAGCTACTCACCTGAATTGTACCTGCTCAGGGCGCTCTGGATTAAGACCCGGGTGGACACCGACTGAACCTGTGAGTAGTACAAGAGCAGTGTATTAGACAATTGTGCCGCCTTCAGTGAGGCCGTTAACGAAAGTCCGGATAGCCTGCAAGCCCATCAGCGACCAGGTTCAACTTGGAAACTGCGGGACAACAACCTTATGCTTATGATGAAGTTGTAGTTTTGAAACCACTGTGAACGGTTTAGTGTCATCCTACGAGCTGCTTCGTTCTAGACGTACCACTGCGAGCGCAAGCACCATCAGAGACACAAGAGAGCAGAAGAGGACGAGCACTCCGAGTTGCTCTCGGATGGAGACCCGCATTGCGTTCCAGACTCCGGGCTCTTTCGCATTTGAGGCTTTAATTAACAGTGTATCCTGCTCCCTCCTCCATCAGCCTTTCCATTTGCTCATAGCGACCGCAGAAGATCTAAGCTCGGAGCCAGTGCGAGAGACGGATTCGAGAGTACGATCGCAGATAGGCAGATTTGTCGTTGGGACTGGCCCGAGAGAACTGTGGCTCGTCGTGCTGAAGCAGACAACGACTGCGCAGGCAGGTACAGCAGTAAGGCGTAGCGAGGGTCGAAGGCAGATATTCAAAACAGTTGCAGCCAATGGCTCGCGATCGAGGGGAAATGGGGATCCAGTATATCAAGAGGTCCCAGCCGCAGTAAGTTGCGAAACACAGCAACGATAGGAAATACAGAGTATGGCGAAGTGGTCGTTTGGATGGCGAACAGAGGGACCTTCGAAAAGGTGTACGGAAGGTGTGCAGCAGGGAGTGGAACCTAGATAGAGTAAAGATCAACAAGTCGCAGAGAGCCAGTGGATGCAAAAAGGCACAGTAGATCGACCAGGAAGTGGTAAATCACTTCGGCGGACTGAGACTTTGGGAAGGGCCCGGAAGGATAGCGAGGTCTAGGTCGGTGGACTGGGGTTCTAATAAGCAGCATTCCGGCCTACTGTAGACTCTCCGATCCTAGGGTCGTGTCCACTCCACATTGGGCCTTGTGAATCCTCACTAGTAGACTCGCGGGGTCACTGTTGCCTCCGAATGCATCAACATATCATCACTTTAC
Organism: Exophiala sp. LBMH1013; assembly: GCA_024611085.1. Classification (NCBI taxonomy): domain Eukaryota; kingdom Fungi; phylum Ascomycota; class Eurotiomycetes; order Chaetothyriales; family Herpotrichiellaceae; genus Exophiala; species Exophiala sp. LBMH1013. Next base: position 69,395 of record JAMFLB010000002.1, read on the forward strand.
ATGTCTGCGTCTGGCAAGGAAGTGGTCTTGTCTCTTTGCCAGCCGTCCTCCTCCAGATGCAGCGAATATGGCCGATACAGGTTCGTGCAATCAGACCCTCGCCGGTACGATTAGAGGCTGACTTTCTGCATCTAGGAACCGTTGCCTCGATCGTCGGCGTCGCAGGCGCAGGGTTCAGACTCTCGCTCATCCTGAATGCCGTGAGCTGCGAAGTTGCCAACTCGGCCCAAGAAGTCCATAGCATCTCCAAAAGTGTCACGCTATTCTCTATGATGCTCAAACAAACCGGCAAAGTCCTGCAAACTGCGGATCCTGTTCATTCCCAAGAAGCCGCCGAGACCGCCCAGTCGATTGCGGAAGAGAGTACGCGAGTCTTCGACGAAATACACGATATGTTGGACCGTTTACGTACAAAACAAACCAATGGCAATACATCTCCTACCGTTCAGCAGAGGTTCAGATGGTGCTTCCGCAAACATAGAGTCAAGTACTTGTTGGCCCAACTGGACAGTCTAAAGCTGAGCCTTTCTTTGATGCTGCAAGTCATAGAACTGGGGAAGCTGATGGCATCCACGTCCCGCAGGTCTGTCTTGATCCGCCGCGTTGTGAGAGCCCGCTGACGTACGTCTCAGTGACCCGCCTGAACAAGTTGCTATAAAGACCGAAGCTATTAGGCAAGAGCGCGCCGAGGCCCAGAACGCCGTCATTGTTCGATATTGGCAGATGAGCAAGATGGACAGACTTTTTTGAAGCGTCGCAGAAAGAAGAAGAGGAAGACAGAAAAGCCAGCAGCAACACCGTCGCCCTGCAAGATGAAGAGTTGTCTCTGGTCGAGACGAGCAGCACGCCATCAATTGTTGACGCTCCACCTCCTGAGTATGCTCCTCCGTCTGCTTTGGTGAAGCTACCGATATACTCTCTTGGCGAGCTAGATCAAACACTCCATCAGATCAAAGGCTCTCCCAAGGACATGATTCGTGTATCCGACCGGGTGATTGACCCTTTGCTCGAGAGGTGGACGAAATGGAGGGGAAGTTCGTGAAAGAAGGCATCATCGGGATTCCGGCGGCCGATTTATGCCCACGGTACAGAACCTCGAAGAAGAGGACGAGAACGCATTGTTTCAAGAGCGAGACTGGGAGCGGGAGGACGGCGCCCGTGGTTATTATTTGGAAGGAAACACCACGGATTGGAGAAAACCAAACTCAGCCGCTGCTAGACAAGAGGCCTTTAAACGGCGGAAGCAGTACTCTAATTACCAGCCCACTGTGAGCCCGGCCGCCAGCGATGTCGAAAACTCGCCAGGCAGCAACGCTTCCAAAAAGCGAACAACCAAACGACATATCATCGACTCAGGCTCTGAATCATCAAGTTCTGAACCCGACTTGTTCCAGCCCGTCCCGAAACGACGCAACAGCGGCAGTTCACCCCTTGAACGAAAAACGTCAGCTCACGAAGGAATTCCAGCTTCACACTCCTACACTGCGCCCGCCCAACCCCCGGCTTGGGTGACCGCCACCAGCATGAGTGGAAGTAATCGAGCACCGTCAGTGACGTCGGGGCAGTCGACGGCGTCTCGATTATCCTCTCCAGCTTATCATCCACCCGGTCACCGGCCATGGGCGACTCCTGACCAAAACGCGGCGCATCACAGTTTGTCATCACCTCTACCACCTGTCCATACCGCCAACGCTCCTAATCCGTACACGTCCCAGCAGCATACTGGCTTTCCCCGCCATGTCGGTCAGCCCATGTCCCAGTTCAGCCCCTACGGCGCACCACCTGGTCCTCAGTCAAGATATATTCCGCAGTCACCAAATCCCGCGGTCCTCACCGCACGGCCTGCTTCGCAGGATGGCAAGCATGGGCGCTCACCTTCCCGGTTATCACAGCACAGCGCGCCTGCGCGCGGCCACGTGAGGATCGAGGATGACCGGAGGCATTTCAAGGAGAAAAGCACGAAACAAAACCTGCGTGAGGGAGCCACGAAAGGACTGTTGGGGGCAGGGGCAATCGCAGGATTCCTACAGGCCCTGGAGGGACTCAGCATCTGATGTTGTCTCTCCTTTGCGTTAATGATATATGAGTGATGCCAGCCGCAAGCAAAGTGATGGTAACCTTCGATATGCAGGAACGGGACCGGGCATGACTGACGATATGAATGGATTGCTAGTACATAGCGTGCCATATGAGGAATACTATAAAGACGAATTGTTTTACCCGCCAGAGCACACTTCCTTCCTGTTTGGCCCCGCTACAGTCACCTAGAGCTCGCTCATGGTTATAGCTTGCATCATAGGGACGATGTCTTCTCTCCTCTATGTTCACCTCTGTACCGAGCGGGGGCCAATGTGAAACACTACTAGCGGGTGGGTTGAATAGTCCACGTTGAGCAGCTTTTGCGCTCAAATCAGTCGTAACACCGGCGTAGTGAGGATATCCCAGAGGCTTTGGTGAGGGAATTCGAGATAGCTGTGATGACTGTCTGGGCCCGGAAGAGCAGCATTCCAGGTCGTTGACCACGGCCACAAAGTCAGAACTTTACTAAACCCAGGTTGCTTCCCTGATGCGGAGGGCGACCGGGGTTTGTACAGTAAGGTTTGCTTTGACATTCAGCCTCGCGTAGCCGGCCTAATGAGCGAATGATGCTATGCAGAGAATTCAGGGGAACTAGATACGTCCTTGAGCCATCGTCTTTCCTGGGTTTGGATGTACGCGGGTTCTCTCGCACTACCAATAGCAGGTGCTGTTCCTGATCTCTACACAGGTTTGGCTAAGACTTTTGCGTCCGACTGCTGGCTGCGAACGGCGTACGCATGTAGGTCCTTTGGGCGAATTTTTAGGGGCTCCAGCGTGGACCACCGGTGGAGAATAGATCTTAAAACATACAATAGGCAGCCTGGCGTTCTCCATACAGAACCTGCCTACCAACAGAAACGAATCGCGCAATATCATAAAGTACCTACGTCTGCCTCCAGATGACCTCCTTCATTCTTCCGATGACCACCAGGTCGGACAGTAACTACAAGGTACGTTACGTGTGCCGCTCTGCCATACGGTACCTAGCTTCTAAAGGTACAAGGCACACAGAGGTCACCGTTAGCCTTTCATCACTCTGGCGTTGGGAGATGACAACCATTAGCCGGCGAAAGCAACTACGGAACCAATCCGTTCTGCCCTTTTGCCACGGGTCAACAGGCCTTTGGCTCCAGCTGGCTGCAGGGTCTGCCTGCCAGCTTATTTGAGGGCCCTTGGCCCGTAAAAACGTGCGTCTTAAGGGCTGCTAGTCTTAATTTTTGGCTTCAAGCTCCCCCCACCGCCCGAAACGAGCCTACCATCGACATTCCAAGCGACTGGTCGATTGCGCTCCGTCCACTTGAGCCCTTCCGTTTAAGGTGTCTCTGCCGAACCTTTTGCCCTTCGCAGGGTGTTGTTGTTCTCCGGCAGCACTCTCTAGACAACGTCGGTGCAGGTGTCAAGTGACGGCGGCTTGTTGTGCACACCTGCACTATTGTGCCTCAGCTCCTTGCAGCGTGTGCTGCCAGAGGACTATCGCGGTGTCGGCTGCACTGTCTCGTCGCCTTCTGTACTGCACGGCGATCTTTCAGGAGAAGATCGACCCATTCGCTCAGTTTTCGCTGCTGTACCCATCCCTAAGGTAGTCTGCCTAACCCCAAATCTTGCCTTGCTACCGACTCACCTACTACGGATGGGCAGAAACCTCATTTAGCAGCTAACCGGCCCGCCGACATTTCCTTGAAGTCAGTCTGCGGTAAACCTTCTTCTCCCTCGCGGGTCAGGACAGCAATTTTCCAGCAGTCCTGATTGTACATACCTACTTACCTGCACCTATTACTCCTAGTTGCCATTCTGCATCCTAGCACGTATAACGGCCTCTATTATTTTTATCACCTAGCACCTTGTATCGACGTCCTTCTAAGTACGTAGTCGACACACCGACCGATCCTGTTGCTGTTGGTTAGCGTTATTTGGCATTGCCCATCCCACCTCAGTCGTCCACGCCACCCAATCGTCCACAGCAAGCCCCGGGAAATTGATCGCATCACTCTCTCATCAACCTACACCTACGCCGCCCATGACCAAACTTATCATCCCACGAACAGGCTCATCGTCGACTCTGATCTTCTAGCAAGACCTTATCGTCGGGCAAGGTGGCTTTGCCACCATTCTGCCTTCGCTGCTGGACGCAGCCAAGGACTCGAGCCCTTTGGCACCTCGATCGAGCCTGTCACGAACCTTCAATACCGGCGGCTACTCATGAGGAGGAATACTTTGTAGAGACATATTCATCGGCCATGTCTCGACCAGACGAGACATTGGCAGCGGCCGCCGTGATCCTCCGTGGGCTTGCTAAAGGCTCGACCGCGAATTCAAACTACGCCAATGGCCTGAAGCTCCCGTCCTACAAACTGCCAGGCGAGGATAACCCATCTAAAAAAGAACTCGAGGCCGAAATAGCTGCATTGGCACGGCGGATCTATTATCTGGAAGCGAGAGCCGATGTTGTCGGTCGCTCGCTGCCGGATACCCCTGGTGAATTCCAAAGCCCGAGCTCTCCTTTGTCTCGACCGAGCGAGCCTCGAATTGCCTCGATCGAACAATACAATGACCATCCTACGTCCACTGCCGAAAGGACACCTGTAACCTCAAACCAGTCAAGGCGCGTCAACAGTCTTCTCGCCGCAAGGGAGTCGTTTGGACCTTCTGAGCCCGGCCGCACGGTTAGCGAAGACGATATCAGCATACTTCGAGAACATGTTGAGAAACAGGCGGAACAAATCAAGAGCCAGCGTGAAACAATCGCAGAGATCAGTCGTGGTTTGCGGAATTCAGAGGAGCAGGCAAAACAAGCATTCATAAGAGTGGAAAACGAAGATGTCTCCATGTTGGAGAGAGAGCTACGGAAGCACCAACAAGCTAACGAAGCTTTTCAGAAAGCACTGCGTGAGATCGGTGGGATCATTACCCAGGTCGCTAATGGCGATCTGTCCAAACGTGTTCAAATCCAGGCCACGGAAATGGACGACGAAATTGCTGCATTCAAAGTCACTATCAACACCATGATGGATCAACTCGAAGTATTCGGAAGTGAAGTCACCCGTGTAGCACGTGAGGTCGGTACTGAGGGCATTTTGGGCGGTCAGGCTCAGATCAGTGGAGTGCATGGGATCTGGAAAGAGTTGACAGATAATGGTAAGTATTCCGATAGTGGCCCTGCGATAGTCGTGAACTGACTGTGGAAATAGTGAACATCATGGCAGCAAACCTGACAGATCAAGTGAGAGAGATCGCCACCGTCACCAAAGCTGTCGCCCGGGGTGATCTGAGCCAGAAAGTGCAAAGCCGAGCCAAAGGAGAAATATTCGAACTACAGCACACAATCAACACCATGGTGGACCAGCTACGCACGTTCGCCACCGAAGTTACACGGGTCGCTCGTGATGTCGGTACCGAAGGCGTCCTGGGTGGACAAGCCCAGATTGATGGGGTCCAGGGAACCTGGAACGAATTGACCAAAAGCGTCAATGCTATGGCCGACAATTTGACCACCCAAGTGCGAGATATCGCCATGGTCACCACCGCAGTCGCCAAAGGCGATCTGACTAGGAAGGTAACAGCCAGCTGCAAGGGCGAGATTCTCCTGCTCAAGAGCACCATCAACAACATGGTAGATCAGCTACAACAATTTGCTCAAGAAGTTACAAATCTGGCGAAGGAGGTCGGCACCAATGGAGTTCTGGGTGGCCAAGCCACCGTGCATGATGTTGAGGGCACGTGGAAAGACCTGACTGAGAACGTGAATGGCATGGCCATGAATTTGACAACTCAGGTGCGAGAGATTGCGGCGGTCACGACAGCAGTGGCCAACGGCGATCTCTCCAAGAAAGTCACTGCCGACGTCCAGGGAGAGATTCTCGACCTTAAGATAACCATTAACTCGATGGTGGACCGCTTAAACACCTTCGCCTTCGAAGTCAGCAAAGTAGCAAGAGAGGTGGGCACAGACGGCACCCTCGGTGGACAGGCCAAAGTCGACAATGTCCAGGGTAAATGGCGAGATCTAACTGACAACGTGAACACCATGGCTTCAAACCTGACCGACCAGGTACGGAGCATTTCCGATGTGACACAGGCTATTGCGGCAGGGAATCTGGACAAGAAGATCGAGGTTCAGGCCCAGGGTGAGATTCTGACGTTGAAGGTCACGATCAACAACATGGTGGACCGACTGGCCACCTTCGCTCATGAGCTGCGAAGGGTTGCCCGCGACGTGGGAGTCAACGGCAAGATGGGTGGCCAAGCCAACGTTCATGATGTCAGTGGTCGCTGGAAGGAGATCACCGAGGACGTCAATACCATGGCAGAAAACCTCACTGCTCAAGTTCGTGCGTTTGGAGAAATCACGGACGCAGCGACCGAAGGTGATTTCTCAAAGTTGATCAGTGTCAACGCCTCCGGAGAGATGGACGAGTTGAAACGCAAGATCAATCAGATGATTTCCAACCTGAGAGATAGCATTCAAAGAAACACAGCCGCTCGAGAGGCTGCCGAGCTGGCCAATCGGACCAAGTCAGAATTCCTGGCCAACATGTCGCATGAAATCAGAACCCCGATGAACGGAATCATTGGTATGACTCAACTGACGCTCGACACTGACGACTTGAAGCCGCATTCACGAGAAATGCTCAACACGGTGCACAACTTGGCCAACAGTCTGCTCACTATCATTGACGACATTTTGGATATCTCCAAGATCGAAGCGAACCGCATGGCAATTGAGGCTATCCCGTACACGATTCGGGGCACTGTTTTCAATGCACTCAAATCGTTGGCCGTCAAGGCGAATGAAAAATCTTTGTGCCTGGCTTTCGATGTGGACAATTCGGTCCCTGATTATGTGGTTGGGGACCCATTCCGCCTCCGACAAATCATTCTCAACCTTGTGGGCAACGCCATCAAATTCACGGACCAGGGCGAAGTCAAGGTCACGATCAAGAAATCCAAAGACTTGATTTCCAATTGTGCCACCGATGAGTTTCCGTTCGAGTTTGTGGTGTCCGACACCGGCATCGGTATCCAGTCGGACAAACTCGATCTCATCTTCGATACCTTTCAGCAAGCGGATGGCTCGACCACTAGGAAATTCGGAGGGACGGGCCTTGGACTGTCGATTTCCAAGCGTCTGGTTAACCTCATGGGTGGTCAGGTCTGGGTAACTTCAGATTTCGGCCACGGTAGCGAATTCCACTTCTCCTGCATCGTGAAATACGCGACCGAGGACATCAGTGTCATCAGCTCTCAGCTATATCCCTTCCGCAAGCACAAGGTGCTCGTCGTGGACAAGGGAGTCTCCAGTTTCTTCGAACGCGTCCCTGCCATGATCGAAGGCCTTGGCTTACAGGTCCACGTGGTGGAGGACGAGGCTGACGTTCCAGATCCCGCCTACGATGGGAAAATCAAGCCCGCTGATGGCGGATACGACGTGATTGTCATCGACCAACTGGACACAGCGCACAAACTCCGCGAGATCGACAAGTTCAAGTACATCCCTGTGGTCCTCCTGAATGCAACGGTGTCGATCAATCTGAAGACAGTCCTTGATTTGGGGATCGCTTCCTACATGACCACGCCCTGTCAGCTCATTGATCTCGGTAATTGCATGATTCCCGCTCTTGAAGGACGGTCTACCCCGATCATCAAGGACTACAAGAAGTCGTTGAATGTGTTGCTGGCAGAAGACAACGAGGTTAACCAAAAGGTGGCCATCAAGATTCTGGAGAAGTATAATCATGTCGTTACCGTGGTTGGGAATGGTCTAGAAGCTGTGAATGCCATCAAGGCTGACCGCTTCGATGTGGTCTTGATGGACGTGCAGATGCCCGTCATGGGCGGCTTTGAGGCTACGCGAGAGATTCGGCAGTACGAGAAGGAAATGGGCCTCCCAAGGACGCCGATCATCGCACTGACGGCCCACGCCATGCTGGGGGACCGTGAGAAGTGTATACAGGCCCAAATGGACGAATATCTGTCCAAGCCACTCAAACAGAATCTCCTCATGCAGACCATCCTCCGGGTCGCCTCCGACGGTGTGACTGCCATGTTCAACAAACATGCTCGGACAAAGTCGAAAGCGGCAGGGAACGGCACGCAAGGGAATAGGAAGCAGGAGTCTCCGCCAGAAGAAGCCGAGACATCTTCGACCACGTCTCTAAGGCCGCCTTTTGCAGAAAGATCAGTCACCACAACAGGCCCGGTGACATCTGGCAGTGTCGAGAGCCCGCCACCCGCTAAAGACGGCGAGCCAGACCCGATGTCGGCTGTCCACAGTGTACGTGCGATATCCTGGTCCGGGTGAATGAAGGCACAGCTAATCGCGCAAGCAGGTGCTTTTGAGGTCTCATAGTACCTGACGATTTGTATGATAAGGTTCGGCCGTTCTGCTTAGACGGCTTCGCATCGGCGTCGCGGAATGTCTTCTATCGATTTGGGCTTCGGGGAGCGTGGAGCATTGTGGAAAGGCAGTTAGGTATACTGTAAATTCGCGCTGTGAAAGTCTGATTTTTGGGATATCCCGGACATTATACCTTGCAAGATGCGGGCTCTGAGTTGGCCGGACCTCGGTTTCGATAGCATCGACTGAGGTTCTCGACAAAACGAGTGGGCGTAGCTGAGGCTGGGCACTTTGAGGGCACGGCGAGACTATGGCTTTTCCTGGTAGAGTGAACAAGGCGCTCATGTCTCGTCTACGCGATGCTTATGGGGAGTTTGACCTGACCTGGCCGTAGAACGATCAAAATGGAGGCCTGGGCGTCGAGCTAATCAGCTCAGATATCTTTTGTACAACTCAGTACATCAGGTGAAGCAGCAGGCAGCGGTCATGAAATTGCAGATTTCGAAGCTGGTTGCCTCCCTTTTCAGAGTCAGTAAGCCGAACGTGGTAGTAGATAACTCTACCTGTAGGCACCTGAGAAGCTACGTGAAATACATGCTAGGCACCTACCAAGTACACAGTATAGGCTGAATAATCCATTATTGAAGCTTCAGTCAAGTCATGTGCACGAATCGTTTTGGTCCCCGCCTCCACAAAGGGCGGAAGAAAAACCCACAGCCCTACAATAAATCCCTCTTGTATACGTCGTACCTTGGGATGATCTCGACGGGGAAGAATCGAATGGTTGAGCGGTGCCGGTCAAGAAAGGCTTACTTCATACCTTATTAAACACCTCCGTCTCATGTCTTGACTGCCTATCGCTGGTTACTCGTGTTAGGACTGCATTCACGTTCCGCTCCCGCCAGGCCTGCGACAACCAGAACGAATCCTTCCTGGTGTCCTGTCCTCGTTCCTACGTGTCCATGCAGAAACTGAGCATGGACGATTTGGCATTATTTCTATTACCGACATCTTACCTTCGATCCTACATCTGCACACTCCCGCCGAACGAGGCTGCCCTTACCCGTGACACCATGAGTCATCCGTAACGACGGCGCGCAACTATGGCATCGCAACCACAGATCGCTGGGGATGCCGCACAATCGACTCGTGACGCTTCCCTGATGAAAGAGGGCAGCGCAGCCCCTCCCGACCTTCAGGCGTCCTCCTCCCCGCCACGCCTGAACCCCCGAAGCTGCGTGACATGTCGACGAAGGAAAGTCAGATGCAATAAACACAATCCATGTGCAAACTGTGTAAGAGCGGGGATTGAGTGTGTTTTCCCTGGGCCGGGGAGGGCTCCTCGCAAATCGAGAAAGCCGCCTGACTCAGAGTTACTGGCACGGTTGCAGCGGTTAGAGGGAGTGGTTCATAGCTTGGGGGCGCAGGTGGACGAGAATGGAGTCGTGTCGTCCACCAACGTGCAAGGCTCTGCGGATCTCCGAGCCCGGTTTGGCGACGCCGAAAGCGCGGACTCTCCTACATCTGACCGTTCAGACACCAAACGGCAGTCGATCGACAAGCATTTGGGCCGGCTGGTGATCAACGAGGATCGCAGTCGCTACGTCAGCAGCGCGTTCTGGACCAGCATGAGCAATGAGATTGCCGAGATGCGGGATCTCCTCGACCCTTCCAGCGCCGATGAGGACGACGATGAGGCCCACCTTCCCGAGCAAGACCGCCAGACCAGTCACCAAGCCTTCCTCTTTGGCTACTCTTCGTCTATGCTCGACCTTCGAGAACTGCATCCCACACCGAGTCAGGTGTTCATCTTGTGGGAAGTCTTCAAGGAAAACGTGGACCCGGTGGTCCGGATTGTACACCGGCCGACCGCCAGGTCCATCTTGATGAACGCCGCGACGAGTCTCGACCGCGTGTCGAAACCTGCCGAAGCCTTGCTCTTTTCCATGTACTTCGGGGCGGTAGTCAGCTTGAGCCCAGAACAATGCCAGCAACTACTAGACGAGGATAAAGCGACCCTGATTACGAGGTATCGTTTTGCAACGGAGCAAGCATTGGCACGTGCCGACTTTTTGAACAGTTCCAGTCTGATGTGCCTGCAAGCACTCGCCTTTTTCCTGATTTTCTTGCGACATTGTGATGATTTGCACACGGTGTGGGCTTTGGGCGGGTTGGCAATCCATCTCGCCCAAGGTCTGGGCATCCACCGCGATGGGTCACATTTTGGCTTGAAGCCTTTTGAAACGGAGATGAGGCGACGATTGTGGTGGCATTTGTCTCTCCTTGACAGTCGCTCGGCTGAGGACCACGGAACGGATCCCACTTTCACCGAACGCTTGTACGACACGAAGCTTCCTCTGAATTATAACGATGAAGACATTCATCCACAAATGGAGCAATATCCCCCGGAACGGCAGGGCGCCACCGAGATGACATTCTGCTTGATCCGCTTCGAGCTCAGCATCTTCTCCCGCCGCCTCAACCACGTGTCGCCAGGAGGGGACGATGACCAAAAGTCACCGGAATGGACGCTCGTGGAAAAGGAGAAAATGATCGACGAATGCCACCGCAGACTGGAAGAGAAGTACCTGCGACACTGCGACATGAACGTGCCCATATACTGGGTGGCTGCCACCGTGGCCCGCTTGATATTGGCCAAGATGTGGCTTATGGTGCACCATCCGAATTCCATCAGCCGGGCGAAGCATTCCTCCGTCCTCTCGCCTGAGTCTCGAGACCGGGTCTTTATCACCTCTGTGGAAGTGATTGAGTTCTCCCACTTGCTAGCCGTGAACGAGGAAACTGCGAAATGGGGTTGGCTCTTCCGGACTTACGTGCAATGGCAATCCATAGCGTATGCGCTTTCCGAAATATGCATACGACCACCAGGGCCCGATGTCGAGCGGGCGTGGCGAGCCATCGATTCGGTATATGACGATCAAATGATGAAGAACAACAAGTTGCAGAAATGGGTGGCCTGGAAATCACTGCGGCATCTGATGGCGAAGGCTCGGGCACGCAGAGCGGCTCAAGAGGCTCGAGCAAACCAGCCACTTGGGGGCCCCAACGTTGTGCCTCCCAATCGGCGTGCACCCCCCTCTCAAGACCGTTTTATGCATGACTATGCCCAGACTGCGACTTCCAGCGCCATGGAAGGTTTCGGTATGGGAAGGCCTTCAGCATACTCCGAGCCAGTGGCACCCAGTTCGGCATACGCCAACACTGGGGATACTACTATGGCAGGTCGGACAATGCCAGATAATGGTGGCGGCATGCCGAACTGGACCGCAGATGCAACTTTGCCGCAAAACAATGATATGTTGGACTTTGAATGGTCGCCGTCGCTAGGCGATTTCACTGTCCAGCCAGAGCCGTTCTCCCGGTTCGTGATGAATGTCGAGGAAGAATGGTTTTGATATACCCCAAGGAGTAGGATAATAGGTTTAGTTAGGTATGCTCTTTGTCCCTATGAACATTTCTACTACGCATTACGTACGGATTCCTTTCTGGTCCATAATAACACTTTAGAGCTGTGCCGTGGGCAGAGCTGACACTGGCAAGGATAGGGGCATAAGTGAGATGTTCTATTTCGGGGGCTCTAAATGCATGAATGGGCGCGAACCAAATAAGAAGCGCCCGTAGGAAAGGGAGCAAAAGGACAGGTCAGAAGGCCCGGAGCCTGCTGTTTCATGTTACAAGGGGTCGCCGGCCTCATGGCTACTGTACCTTATGTTCCTGCGTCGATCAAGGGACTTTAGGCACCCACTAAGGAGGCGAAGCTTTCGGAGCCCGCATTCCACGCCAGGGGCTCGGCCGCCTCTCGGGTCCCTGTAGGCACAATACCTACCTAGGTACCTACCTAGGTATGTACCACGCTGATGACTGGGTAGAATAGGATGTGCCTGTTTATACCCGGCGCCAGCATTCATGTTCCATGTTCTGAAGTGCGTCCATTGGCTCATAGCGGCTCGCTCTTCCACCTTCCACAGGAATGTCAGCCAAATATCCCTGCCCCGGAACCCTCAAGCAACAGGGGCTGCTGAGCGCCTGGAATTGGGATTTGAACCCTGGGCTACGTGACGGGTGCCTGAATCTGGACTGCATATGGAGTTTGACAGGGTGCGGTTGATCATCAGGGCGCCAGTAGCACCAGCACCTCGTTCTCACCTGGGACAAACACAAACACCATCACACGCTATGGAACAGCCTCCGCATCGAAACATGTCGCAGAAGTCTGCCCTTGCCGCTGGTCGGCCAGGTGTCGATACCTGAAGCGTGTGCTTGTGCCTGCGCCTGCGCCTGCGCCTACAGACCAAGTCCAGCTCGTTGTCTTTGTCGTGCTATTTACCTCCTCCCTTTAGCTCCCATTGTCTTCCTACTCAGCATCGTGGGTTGCCTCGAGTACTACATACTCAGCCCTTGAAGTTTCGTTCTGCAAATTTTCTGTATCCCACATTCAGTCATGTCTGTTCGTTGCCTGACCCGGTTGAGCGTTCTGCTCGGTCTTTGTTTGGCCGGTAAGTCTCTGTATCTGCTCACGACAGCATCGAACACAGGACACCAACGCTGACCGTCCTCATAGCCCTCACAGTCACAGTGCAGGCCGCTGTTCCTTCTTCCACCTATGTCGGTCGAGGCACGTCGCCCGACCCCGATGACAACGTCACCGTAGCCATCAATGTTCCTTCTGATAGCACCGATTCCCTGTTCTTCCATTTCTCGGCTCCAGCGGGCCAAACGTGGGCAGCCTTTGGCCTGGGCAATCAGATGAAAGGCTCCTTGATGTTCGTCACTTATGCGGCTGAAGATGGCAAGAATATCACACTCAGCCCGCGCCTGGGTACCGGCCATGTCATGCCTCAACATACGTCGTCGGTGAAAGTCGACGTCCTGGCTGGAAGCGGAATCGTCAACGGCTCCTTTGTCGTCAATGCCAATTGCACGGGCTGCCGAGCGTGGAGTGGCGGCAGTGTCAATGTTGCCAGCACAAGCCAAAACATGATTTGGGCTGTGGGTCCCGTAGGCAACTTACAGAGCGACGATGTTGCGGCCTCGATTACTCAACATGAAGGCTATAATTTCTTCAATTTGGATCTGAAGGCTGCAACTGGTACCGCGGGGGTCCCTGTTCCGGGCTCATCAGGCTCAACGACCATTGACAACAGTCCTGTTTCGGGAGACCACTCCCGCGGTGGAGGTGTGGCGTTTCATGGCTTCCTCATGGTGGTTGCCTTTTTGATCGTCTTCCCCGGGGGATATTTGATGTTGCGCGCCCTCGAGAAGGTCTGGCTTCACTATGCTGTTCAATCACTTGCTGTGGTGATGGTAGTCATTGGTACTGGTGTTGGCATTGCCCTGAGCAAGAGGGACAACCTCGTAAGACACCCATGGCAAGTCTGATGCATCAAGACCACTAACCTGTGCAGACGCCCAGCTTGAACTCCGGCCACCAAATCCTCGGACTGGTCGTTTTTGGTTTGATCCTCATCACCTGGACCGTGGGATTCGCCGGACACCGTATCTACAAGAAGACAGGCACCCCAGCAAAGATCATGATCGGACATCGCGTACTTGGGCCTGGTACCATCACGCTTGGACTGGTCAATTGCTTTGTAGGATTTCGGTTTGCAGACAACGATCGCGGCATTATCGTCTTTGCCGTTGCCACGGCTGTGATGTTCATCTTCGTCGGCTCCCTGACAACTTTGGCCCGGCGTCGAAAACTGCGCAAGGGAGTCATGAATACTCCAGCCGCGGTCAACTTCCGTGAAGGCCAGAACGAGCCTGGGTATCCTCCGCAGCAACCTCCTCCTCCTGCCGCTATATACCACCAGGGTGGTGGGATCCCGTTGCAAAATTATGCCAACGCGCCTCCGGTGTATCGCTAGGAATCGTGAAGAGAATGTGGAGGCACAGCAGGGATCTTACAGCTTTGGCTCAATAGTATCATCGTCAGCTCAAATATATGGGAGGAAACCTGTCCATGCAGTGTTAGATTAGAGTCTGTGATATAGGCCGCCCAGCGGACAATCTTTGCACGCAGACCTCCTCCTGACAGGACTTGTCAAATAGTCGAGGATATGCACACCGATTTGATCCGAAAACGAGGATAGAATCTATTGCTGTATGAGCTCGATACTTTGAATGACCCTTGAACGTTGATAAATGATATACTATTTTCAAAGAAAAGTAGTATACTGGCTACCCGTCACATCCGGAGATTATTGAAGAGGCGATTTAGTAAATTATATTTATGGTTATTATGACCCACACATTTCCGAGAGCATCATCAACTAGCTCCAGCATTCCCGTGGAATTCTACCTCGGTAAAGACGTTATCCAGATGAAAGTGAGAACGTGTTGCAGTCCAGATTGAGGAAATCGTCTGGGACGTAATCATTACAACAGACAGTGGAATGTAAGAGCGAGGGGAGCTCATGTTCATGACCCTGTGAACAAGAGGCTTAAAGCATTTGACCTACTATCAACTACACAATCGGGCAGCATGGGAAGGTACCGCAACTAAACACCATCATCCAGCTCAACCAAGCTCAACTCCTCCGCCAGTCCAACCCGTAGCACCTTGACCACATCCCGCCCACGGACATCTTGGTCCTTGAATCTTGCTCTCCAGTCCCAGCCTCTCGCAACGTCAGCGGTCGGATTTGGGACCAACACGCCACTGCTTCCTGCACTCTTGCCGCCAGCACCCGTACTCGTCAACGCGCTCCTGGCCAACATCTCGGAGCCCATCATGCTAAAGCTAAAATTTGAATTGGTGCCCGAGGAAATGCTTTTCTTCAGCATGGCATGTGGGCTGGGCGGCTGGGAGCCGTGATAATTGCGTAGTGCGGCCTGTAAGCATTCTTCCGTGGCCTCGTACACTCGGGTGGAGACGGTGGAAAGATCTTCGATGGCGGCGAGAAGTGCATAGATTTGCTGGGAAGTGAACACTTGCTTGCCAGAGGAGCTGCTGCTCGCAAGGAGGGCGGTCGCTTCCCCAAGCAGCGTTAGCAAGCCATCCACCTGAATGGCAGACTGACGCTCGGGGTCATACAGTCCTCCATAGATGCTGTCCGCGGCGCTGTTGATGGCCGCCACCAGCGCCTTGGAGGCAGCCCGTCTGCGCGCTAGAGGACGAAGGTTCGATGCACTACCCTGTCCATTAGGAAGAGACTCCTCATCCCTCAAGGTGTAAAAGCGTCTTAGACAGGCGTATCCAACAAGGTAGAATTGTAACATCTCTGCTGCTTCGGGGTCTACCTCGGCGATGTCTGACAAGGCTGTTCTCGGATTCTGCACCAGACTCTGGAGGCCATCGTCCATCTCGTCCTCCGGTGGGTAAGCCCTTGACTGCACCAGCGAGTAACTGACGAGCAGGTCAACCAGTTGACGAATCTTGTGTGAGGCATGACTTCGGGCGTAACAGAGCAGCGCTGTGCCGTATTCAGCTGTATTGTTGACAAGATAGTCACCAAAACGATCCGATACATTACGTGCCTCATCTTGAAGACCAAGATCTGAGCACAAATTCGTGAGTTTTTCGGCCCGGTCTTGCGAGAGAACTTCAAGCCGTTCAAGGAAGCTGGTGACAGCTGAGTGCATGGCCTCGCGGTCGTCCAGTCTGGTGACAATTGAAATGGCAACTTCCCAACCTTCAACGATGGAACCATCAGGCAGCTGCAGGACGGGCTTCTTGAATAGCTGGTCGGCGTAGCCCTTGAGAACGTCGTCCTTACTGCCGCCCTGCTTAGAAGCACCGTAGCTGAGGACCATTAGGTCCTCATCATTGAGGCCAGCTGGTCGAGCTGAACTACCAGCTTCGACCCAGCCTGCTTTGGTTCCGATTTCGGCAACAGACGCCGCAACGCACTGGGACAAAACGCGCAGTACTTCTACTGCACTTTGGGGACTGTCTTGTAGTACGGCTCCAAGACCCACCTCGACCGGTGACATGGCGTTGATTTGGAACGAGGTTTTATCGGTCGGGTCCGTCACACTCAGAAATGAAGCTCGAAGTCGAGCAAGATAGGGGTTGAGGTCGTCCGGATCCTGGGCAATGTTGTTGGCACGGCTGACATCGAAGCTCCATTGAGCGACTGCAGCATCCACAGAACCATCCCACCATATCGTCAATGACGTGGCCGCTTCGAGCCAGTCTTGTGATTGTGCTGCTATCTCTTCGGCACTACCCAGAAGAATGCTGTAGAGGATTTTGAGGTTTTGAAAGATGGTCCATGGAATAGCTGATGCTGTACTCTGGCCCAGTTTCCCCAGAAGGCTCATTCCTGGCTTATGAAGGCCAAAGTTCTCGGCCTCAAAGGAAGTCGGGTCTTCATCGGTTTGTGAAGCCGCTAAATCAGTCAAACTGTCGAGTTCGGCTTCTACCTGGGTACGGAATACGTCCCACTCAGGCCCTGCGACATTCCAATCACCAGATTGAACAACAGGACAAGAGTTAAGTAGCACTCGAGCCCTGTATATGACGCTTTGAACCGACTGAAGTTGTGCGCCCTTGTAGCCAGGCTCGGGCATTCCATCATCTACGGCAGAGGCAGCGTATCTGAAATCTGCGTCCGCGAAAAGCTGCATGACCAAGTCAAACTTTCCCCGCAGCATGAGACTTTGTACTGCATCCCAAAAGAGTTCGTGCGATGTGCAATTAGGGCGAGTCGAGGAAACCGTGTGGTACAGCGGTTCGTAAGAGACATGATATGTATCAAGCCAGTCCAGGAGAATCTGCGGGATGGGAGTTACTGTGTTATCCGGTGATGGTGGTGGATGGTGGAGCGCTAGCAGCAAAGAAGCGAGATAGTTGGCTTTGGCAAAGGCTGTTGCCGAAGGCCGAGGACCTATATCGCTGCTCTCAAGCGAAGGCCGATCAATCTCAACGAAACGCTGCCATTCCGGAAGGAGGAGATAGACATGTTCGGTGATCTCCTGGCTGATCATCGTGTTGCCCTTGAGATATTGTGTCTGCTCGTCTAGTTGGCGCATGATTTGTTCCGTTCGGAGGATGACCTCGTCGGGTTCAGTCAAAGGGGCAGGCTGAGCTCTTGCTGCCATTTCGCGGGCCAAGTTGGGAACAAGCGAGTCGTTGCCTTTATTGGGCAGCGCAGAAAGCCGCGAGGTACGAAGAGATCTGCGTGGGTGCGACATGGTTGAATCCCTCTGACTGAATTTGAGGAGTGAGGCAGCCGACTGTCGATTGACTGACCGAGGTCCTTGCGGGAGGCGGAGGTCCATATCCTGGTCATCTTCTTCCATATCTTGATCCGCATAGTCATCCTCACTGCGCATAGTGTATTCTGAGCCTAGGGTCGTATTGAATGAAGCGTGGTAGGGCCTTGAGGATGCCTTTGCAGGTGTACCATTTTTCTTGCGAGGTAGCGCAGGATTGTATGTGGACGGTCTAGGGGATGGAGATGATTTGGCGGGTTTGGACAGCTGCAGCTTACTGACGCCAGAGCCAAACGTGGAGCTGCCGAAGATTTGAGAGGGAGGAGGAGCAATAGGAGTGGTGCTAGCCAGCTGGGGGGTGTTGGAAGGGAGCAAATGCGACCGGGATGGAGGTTTAGCTGGTGTCGTATTGATGCTCGACGAGTAGTCGGCGGAGAATTTGTTCATGGTGTCCAGGGGCCGGTCTATGGTTGCATGGCGGATAACATGAGGGGTTCGCAAGGCAGACGAGTCTGGGGGTTTACGGCTGATGCGCCAGAAGAGTCGAAGTCGGATCTCAGCTTTTTGTGGTGCGCGTGTTGTACGCGCTGTGAAGTAGGAAGTGATTAGATGTTTATTAGAGAGAGAATCAGGTCAAGGCTGCATGTAGGCTGCCAGAGCCAATGACAGTGTCAGCCAGGCTTAGTCATCGACGCCCTACGAAGGCCGATGTTTTCCTCCAACAGTTCCTCTGAATCGCCAGGCAAAGAATGCTATTTGTACAAAAGCTCTCGTCACGTCGGCCAAAGCCGGTCATCACTATTCCATTTGGGCCGAAGCTGCCTCTAGAAGAGCCGGACAAACTGCTACTCACGTTCACTACGAACGACCTATGGACCGCGGAAGCCATATAGTAGCAGGAGGACTATTCGACACCCATCAGTGCAGCAAGTTCATCTGGACTCAGCGTGCTTCGTCTTCTCGGCGCTCTTTTCGTCCTGTTCGTACCGACCTGCTTCCGTTTCTTAGTTCGTTGTGGCGATAGATTTCGTGCTTCATTTGCCTCGGCCTCCACGGCGGCCAGTTTCTCTGATACAGTCAATGTATCACTCTGCTTACGTCCGGCCTGTTCCTGGTAGTTCTGTTCTTCATGAAACGTTTCCTTGCTTTCAAAATGTTCCGGTAAATGACCCTCAGTCTCTTGCTGCGAGATATTGTTCTCTGTTTCTTGTTGGCAGTCCGAGCTGGCGGCGCGCGCGTTTGCAGGACCCTTGGACAAGTACATGGTACCACTAGTTCGCTTTGGTGACGCATTGAGGTTCTGATCGATTGCTTGTAGGGGTCGAATGGGTTTACCTATATTCGACCCTGCCCGTCGAAGGCTTGAGACACGCCTTTTTGCCCTTGGTTCCGGTGGGATATCAAGGTCGGACTCTTGATGATATTCTTCATCCAGGACTTCTGGTTGGGACAGATCCCGCTTCTTCTTAGTCGCCGAGTGCTGCGCGGTCTTATCTGCCACGTTGGTGTCCTCATAAAGGTCTGAGGGCAGTCCTTCGTCGGCTCCGAACTCAGGTTGTCCAATTGGAAAAATCGCGGCGCTCTTGCCGAAGTCTACCGCCGAGTAGTCATTGTTCAAGAGACTTTGGCCGTGCTTGGCCCCACGCCGTCGCCAGTCGTCCATCATAGCAACTGCTTCCCTCCACTTGGTAGCCATCTTTTCCCAGCCGGCCCTCAGTTTCATGATTTCCTCGTCACGTAGCTGGACTTCTTCGATGGGGACAAAGGAAGGGTCTTTGAGAATGGACTGGCAATGGCCCAGAATTATGTTCATCTGATCTGCCAGTGTTTCACTTGAGGTCAGTTCTTGGGCCGGCAGACTGGTTTCGCGCATTGGTCGGGGATGCTGGCTGGGCGATTTTGACCAATGTCCATCTTGGTGATCGTCCTGGTTATCGCCTGATTGAGACAGACCCGTCAGGTCTGAAAGTAACCCCATGGTATCGGTGATTATGCGCCTGAGCGAGACATTCTCGGTGCTTGTCTCATTCAGTACCGCTGCAAGAAAGTCATTCGTCTCTTTCTCCAGGCTCCATTCTGTGCTGTTGACATCCCGGCCCATTCGCTTCTCCTTGGCACGGACCTCTGGCTCCCAGTTGATCACATTGATCTTCATGCCAGACGCTTCCTTCCTTCCCCGCTGTAACCCAGCCAAGTGTGCCTTCATCTTATCGAGCTCAGCGTCCCGTTTCCGAACATCGCTCAGACATTTCGCGCGGACTTGGTCCAGTGTGGATTTCATTCTTAACATCTGTTCTTTGAGCTCCTTCGCCTGTGCTTCTGCCTTGCGCGCCGCCATCCTCAAGGCGCGTTCCTGCGACTCCGAGGAGGCTGCAAGTCGCGCAAGTTCCGTGTTCTTGTCCTCTAGTCTCTGGAGATCAAGCACACGCTGCGATTCGTCGGCGCGAGCAACGCGGATAGTCATTGCAAGGGTTTCTCGTTGCTCAGCATCTTGGTCCCGTCGTAACACTAAGTCGTGGACAAGATTGATGATTCTAGACATGGTCGCATCCGTACCACGGCCATTGGAGTCAGGCCTCGCAAAATCAATTGGTTTCCCAGACGAAAGGAGGCCACGAGAGAGGAGGAGATTGTTCAAGTATCGAGATGCCCTGTCGAGGCTATGTGCCTCCATTGTTGTAGCTTAGAGAGATGTGCCTTGAGTGAACGCAGCGTAGGATGGTAGAGCCCTGTGTCAAGAACTTGAAGAGCATGATGGCCCCATCTTCAACGTCTGGAACAGGTTAGACGTAAACATGCAGCCTTGCCAAGGCCGAGGTTGATCCGACGTGATCGACTGCCATCAACTCACCGCTTGGACTTCAGCCCTCTACAAGCAACACCAATCGGGCAGTGTGGTACGCACATTTTCCAAATGGCCACAGGACCACGTCCCAGTGACTCCGTTCCAGATCTGATCAAGAAATGCCAGAAGGCTGCGAGTGACAAGCAGTACAATGTGGCCCTGGACATTGCCAACGCCGCGGTGCAGTCCTTCGGACGCGACCCAACCGTCCCGTTGCAGAATCGCGTGACTCTGCTTGACCTCAGGACTTCCCTCCGCATACGGATGGAAGATTATGACCTGGCGTTGAAGGATGCCAAAAGAATGCTACTCATTGACCGCGCCGATGGACGGGGCTATATTCGATGTGGACAAATTGAAAAGCTCAAAGGCAACAAGGCTTTGGCCGCCACTTTCTACGAACACGGACTCAAGCATATCGCAGTGTCTGATCGGTACCATCAATTGATTGCGAAGGAGTTGGTCGCCGTCAAGGAGGAACTGAGGGCTATAAACCTCCTTGCAAAGGCAAAAGACCCAATGACAACTCTTCCCCTAGAAGTCGTCGAAATCATCTTGTCGTATGTCTCATACCGAGAGCATATGAAGCTGTTGCGTGTCAACAAAGCGTGGAACCGGTTAGTATGCTCGAGGAGCCCGATAACAGACACCCTTGCGTTCCCAGGAGCAAACAAACCTGTCACCCCGAAGATGCTCCATACGACATTCAGACGACTGAAACGACTAAAGACACTCTCCGCTCAACATTTGAACGTTGCGTCGTCCCAGATTATTTGCAAGACTCTCCAGTTGCCACAACGTCTTCCAGAGCTACAGCACCTCGAGATTTGTGACAAGTGGATTCCTATCACGGAAATCCCATTATCAAACTACAACTTAAGGAGTTTAGTGCTTGGACCTGAGACGGAAACCCCATTCGACGTTATTCCAACTGTCTTGCAGACTTGCTCCAGTTTGGAAGTTGCAAAGTTCGGCAACGTGACCGGACCGTCGCGTGCAGACATTTATCTGGATCGGAAAAGCATCAAACTGGAATCGAATACTCTCCAGGTCTTGAATATTCATGTACTCAAGGCGCTGGTAATAGAGTTTAAACATGTAAGCTGAACACTTTAAGGGACAGTAGCCATGCACATGAACTGACCTGCAGGCCAGAACATGCTATTCTCAGGCCTCCCACGGTTGGAGGCTCTTTCATGCGCAGGTCTGTCTTGCTTCGAGTTCCCACTCGCGTCCCAGCCGGTCGATTTCCGCCATATGAGCCGGTTGGAAACTCTCGAACTAGAACGCTGCACAATGCCGCCCTGTGCCCTCCCTCCGTCCCTCCGAAGAATACGCTTTACTGAAGTCGTATTTGAAGAGCACTCTATGCAGGCGGTCCAAGATCCTGCGTCCCAACGGCCTCCACCGGAACACACGCAACTGGTGAATTTGGAAAGTCTTATCGTCTGGGACTGTCCCATGTTCCCAATGTTCATTCACCACCCTGCCCAGACAGCGAAGCCGGGAACCCTGGAAGAGTTCATCCTCGGCGTGAACGTGGAGTGCATCCCCAGTTATATGGTGCTGTTCGCAACTGGCTGGGCCAAAGGCCTTAAGCGCATCCGCATTAAAGGCGAATGCATTACCGACATAGCTCATCGGATGTTTCTTGAACACTGTCCGGCCCTCGAGGAGTTGTGCCTCGACGGTGCCATGGTGACAGGGTTGTTCGTCTCTGATTTCCTCCGGGGTCATCCACAGAAGCTACGCAAGATAACCTTCAGGAACTGCAAGGACATGTCGTACGACGTTATCCCCTGGGCGAAAGAACGGGGTGTGGAGGTCAAAGTGATTCGCGATCATAAAGAGTCACGCGGAAGGAGAGTACGGTATGATGACTAGCACATCTGGTCGAATGCAGTAATGGAGGCCTTGCTGGTTTGACTCGCTCGAGTGGCTCACAGTGCTGGCCGCTGATGAGCTTAATGATACATGAATTATGACACGAATAGCTGCGAAGCGGGCATTAATGCTGACGAGGATGATGGGCATGGTGAACTGTGAACAGGATGAAAAGCCAAAATGGCGACAGGCGGGGAGAGTGGTTCTCAGGCTCACCACTGTCCATGTCTGTGGAGGCGGACATCAAATCGGGACTACTCTCTGATCTGGCTTCATCAAGCCATTTTGCCTTCGGGTACCAGGTCTGGGACTTCAGCCTCCTTTACTGACCGTGTTTCTGGTATGCTCATCCGCCCGCATGGCCAGTCCACTCCCACACGGGCGCTTACTCAAGGACTTGGAATGGTGTCTAATATTGCCTCGAAAGGTATCAAATCGCCATCGTCATCTCGAAACTTCAGATCCTTCCAAGTAAGGCTAACACAAATGACGCTATCTGAAAGGTACCCGCAGCCAGACGCCAGAATATAAAACCGTCGCTGGACCAATTTGCACTGCTTAACGCATCATCGTTCGTGGAATTTCCCTTTCCCTTCTCTGCTCTGGTAACGCCCGTTCAATGGAAGGCTCCCTCTTCCCACCACTTCCGTACCTAGGGTATATGTGTGCTCAAGATCAGAAGCCACTCAAAAGGCTCTCCGGCCATCATAAAATGTCCAAATCCTCGAACTCGGCGACCAAGGCGTCAACCTCCTCCCAACTGTTACTTGGCTCAAAATTCATCGGTCGGCTTGCATAACATCCGACCCAAATGTTGCCCTTGTCCTGCCTCCCGGCGAAGAAGCCCATGACCTCACGCATTTTCTTCCAACCCGATCCCACGTCTTCCGGACTCCGACGGCCAGGATCAAAGGTGGGTGACTGATGAGGCTCGGGTGGCGGTGGGTTCAGGTTAGGTATCTGGTACCAAATCCACAGAGATTCGTCGACGCGCTCGAATTTGACACGCAGTGATTGTGACGTTAGCGAGAATGGGTCGAATGTGGTTGATGGGGAAGGCATTCGTGCTGAGGATGACCAGTCGGCGCCGCAACTGGAGATGGCTACCACCGAGGCCGCATGAAGCTCTCCTCCGGTGAATTCAAGGCCCGCCTTGGCCCATTTTCCTCTGGCCAGTGTTTCCAGTCTGGGCCTGGGGTAGCGAGGGCTTCTCCGGATGCTCGGAGACCGTGAGTGTGCTGGATCTGGAAGCGAACCTGCGAAGATCACCAAACCAGCTTGGTCGAATTCCATTGCAAAGTCGGCAGAGACGGTGACCTCGGCGAGGATGAAGGATTGGCGTAAACGCTTCAACACCATTGGTGCCGTGGTGTCATCTGTGGCGGATGGCTTACGCCAGATATTTGTGTTAGGTGGAGCTTGTAAAGAGAAGTATTCGTGTATGTCTTCGGGCTGTTCGAAGTCTGACTCGACATTGACGGCGGTAAAGCCGCTGCAGGCGAGTTCCATGTTTGCCAGGTGACAGGTGCAAGGCTGTAGTAGAGGCTGCAAACTGGGGAATGAACGTGAGACCCCAAACTCTACCGGCACGAAGACTTGCAGCCTTAGAGGGCAAGCAAGGCTGAAGTCGCAGAAGGACAAGAATGGACAGCAGGACAGTAGTGGTGAGTGAACCAGCCAGGCCACTATGGCTGAGGCAAGCGATCGTAGAAGCAGGAGAACAACAAACGACTGGCAACTTCACCAACGTGGGCGATATATGAGTCGTGGAGGAAGAGGACAATTTCAACGGCTGTCAGCCAGGTTGACCGGGAAGCGGAGTTCAGATGAGACAAAGACACTGACAGCGACAGTAGAACTTGCGGGCAAGGTTGAAGGAGTCTGTCATGTTTTAAGCCAAAGTCACAAGGTAGAAAATGTGGTCAAGTCGCAACAGTGTCCAAGCTCTTTTCCACGAGAACGTGCGTGCCAGCCCACGCATCTTGTACAGAAGGGCAGAATCGGAGTTTTGGATGGAAGGATGGATGTGACCGGAGTGCCAGTAATGAAACTCGGACCAGTGCACCAGCACCAGGGGGAAGTGCTCAGGGGAACTGAATGTAGCCACAGCGAGCTGAAGAAACGACCATAGTGAAGGTGAGATAGGATTAGCTGTGCGCCAATAAGTTGCCACAGCCGGCGGTATGTCCAGTGCTGACCAATGATGCTTTCCATCACACTTTATTGCAATATCAGCAGAACCGGGGCCTTGGGAGCGAACGGGTCCCGGAGCGGGATGCAGAGTTTCGGTAGGACACCGCTTGGAAGCGAAGGAGGCAGAGAGTGGGAAGAACCCTGCTGGGATCCGATGCTTGTGTCCTCATGACCATGAACGCAACTCTTGCCCATCAGTGTCTCCTTTACTCTTGATACGGCGTGTGTGATGGGACTGCAGGCTCGAGAGGACTTGGGTAACCATGGCCAGGTGGCAGACTCGCGGAGCGGCAGGCTACAGAGTGAGCATTGCCGCACAGAGGAGGGCTTGCCTGCTGTTACACCGCCGACCGGGGACAGAGGGTAGTTGACGGGGCAAGATGGCAACACACGGAGCAAGAAGAGAACATTGCGCTCGACCAAAGTCTTATTCGGCTGTCACGGTGTTTGAAGGATGAATGCAGAGTTGAGGATGACGGGAAAGCAGGAAAAGTCCACACATCAAACTCAAAGCCAAACGTCGCTTCCGCTGCCACTTGTCACTTTGTCGGGTTATTCTCCTTGTGTTTCAGTCATCCTCTTCCGCCGCCACTACGCCCATCATCATCTC
This sequence comes from Exophiala sp. LBMH1013, assembly GCA_024611085.1. Taxonomy (NCBI): domain Eukaryota; kingdom Fungi; phylum Ascomycota; class Eurotiomycetes; order Chaetothyriales; family Herpotrichiellaceae; genus Exophiala; species Exophiala sp. LBMH1013. The sequence goes on from JAMFLB010000002.1 coordinate 94,520, forward strand.
ACCACCGCCAACGAAGTTCTATTCCTGAACATTCTCCTGATGTTGCCCGTACCACTCTGGCCAATGTGGCCGTCGTCCGGTCGCCGTCTCTCTCCAGGTCTGCAAAGGAAGCCTCGGCCTGTTCTATCCTACTGTTGACGTGACTCAGACTTTCCTTCAGCAATGTATTCGAGTCCTCCTGCGCCTCCGGAATTTGAGCCCTCGGCAGAGCCTGTAGTTGTCCACCCCCGGCCGGACAGTAACCTGCGACTACGGCGGCCTGGCATACACATGCTGGATGTGAATCTTAGGGGCATCCTGCGATGATTAAATTATGCCCATGGACAACGTTCATGAAAATTCTCTATCACTTGCGAGGCACCTTCATGGGGATATCTACACAAACATCTCGCAGCCATCCAAAGAACGCTGTGCTTAGGCCGAATTTCATTTCTTTCCCTTGCCTTTCCTCTTCTTGCCAGCCGATGAACCTGCGGCGATGGGGCCAGTAGGTGGAGGTTTCGATTCGACATTCAAGTCCTCGTTGACCGCTCCGCCCTGCGTCCGATCATCGCCAGCTCGTTTGCCCTTCTTCTTACCCTTGGGTGCTCGATAATAGCTCCTGTCCTTCATAGGAAGCCATCGCTCCGGGTCAGGCTTCTTGCTCTCGTTATAGTCCTTTGGTAACCTCGACTTGCGAATTCGTTTACGCTTAGTGTCGCTGTCCTCAGGAGCAGCCCGTTTCTTCGTCTGCACCAATTGCGCGATTGCAAGAGCGTTCGCCGACTGTGGTATCCCTGCAGACTCGAGTGCATTGACGTCAATGTTGCGCGTGAGCTCCGAGATTGGCGTCAGTTTGTCAGCTCCAGCGGCGACCTGAGACTCCCCTTCCGAGGCATGAGATGCAACATATCCGGCTATGGTGGCTTTGTCATTTGGTAGCTGTTCGAGTAGCTTGCTGAATGTCTCCGATGCAGACTTGACATCTTCGTCGTTTTGGGATTCTAGTAGTGACATGCCTGCAGCTGCTAGCAAACGCGTGGGCGGATTCGAGCGAGTTCTCCAGTATGCCGCAGCCCTGGCGAGTGCTGTTTTGACGGATGCATTCTGGCCCCTCTTCTTGTACAAGGCTACCAAGACACTCACGAGGATGGGGTTGAACCTGATGTCTTGCTCGCTGTCGACCATAGAATCTTCTAGCCGCTTGATGAACGCCTCGATTAGCTCAACCGCCGACGTGACGTTACCGTTGAGGACATACAGTTGAACGAGAGTGAGAATCAATCCCAGGTCTTTCGGTCTTTGCTCGAGTTGAGGCAATATACTCCCGATGGCTGACTTTCCTGTGCCATTTCTGGCATGGGCTGCTGCGTTGAAAAAAGAGGCGAGGACGACATCCGTAGAGAGGGAGGCAGACGGAGCTTTCTCCAATGTCTTTGAAGTAGATGAGATGACTCCATTGAATTTGAGGGTTTGCAGATCGAGAGTGAACTTGTTTGATTCCAGTGGCACACTTTGATATGAAAAAGGTCTATCGCCTGGCGGGATCTCGGTGGTGGAATGGAAGCTTTTGTAGGCGACAAAAGGATTGGCCAGCGAGGCTGCCAACAGCTTGTTGATTTCGGTGAATTTTCGAATTGTCTTGTCCGAAGTTTCCTCATGCTTGATCTCAGCCGCGAGCCTTTCAGCTTCAGTGGTCTTTCCCAGAGACAAAAGAACATACAACTGCTGCGCATATATTGGTACGAGCTCGTCTGCTTTCTGTTGTTCGGTCAAGTCACCAGACTGCTCGCAGAGTGCTTTTGCCCGCTTCAGCAAGAACTCTGCTTGTGCGTACTCTCGTCTTGCAATGCTACCACAGGCTGCATTGTAGGCGGTCTCGAACGTTGCCAAGTCATCCCGTCCGGGTCTTCGTAAGGTTCCCGGGTCCGCAACCCCGAGCCATTCAGCCTGGGCATCTATTGCAATCTGGTTGACACGGAGATCATACTCTTCATGGCCGGAGTTCTGGCTCCAGAGTCGCTTGTAGAGCTCCGATGTTCGTAACGGGTCCTCAAGCCGATACCTCGACTGCGCCTCAAGATGCTGTGCCGCTCTTTGCTTCAACTTAGATGAAATCTCCGCCGCTTCTTCTAGCCGGCCCGTCTTATACAAAGCATAAGCATATTCTAATTCCACCGTCTTCTTTAATGAGTCTCCGACTTCTTCAATAAACTTGATGGCTTCATCATATCGGTCGAGTTTGAGGAGGGCAACAACCTTGACCTTCTGAGCCTCGGGGACGGACTTTGACAGCTTGAGGGCTTGATTGCATGCATCAAGGATCTGTTCGTGATCGTCGAGCGTAGTTTTCTTCAAGATTGCCGAGAGGGAGGCCGTTGACGCGGCCATGCCGCCGGGTTGGGTACTGAAAAGACAGCGCAGTCGTTCACTGTGTCATTCTCCTCGAGCAGAGTACTGTAATAACAAGCGTCAGTCTATTGAAGGCCTATGCTGTCGACTCTGAGAAAGGTCCTTAGGAATGACTGGTTTTGGCACGGTGAAATGTCGCGGGGCGGAGAACTGGCATTGATTTCCCCCACAAATAAAATAATCAAAATACGTATGGTTCTCCGAACTTGATTGGGGTCTAACAAGATACGCAGTTCAACGTTAATGTGCATGTTGTAACATGGACGAATCGAATTCCCAGACCTAAGTTCATGGAGGACTTAATATATCGTACAGACTGAAGGACAGAGTTGTTGCTCAACAGTGTGTTGTGGCAGACACCTAGAAGCTTTCGCTGTCACTATCAAGCAATGTCGTCAGTCTGAATCAAGCTCTCTGTTTTTCCCTACGTTGCAGTGTTTCCATCTCCATGTCCATCTCGATATAAACAGGCGGCCGTTCTTCCAGAGTTTAGGTTGTCACTCTTTAATGAGCAGTTTCTTCCGCCGCCTGTTTGCCTTACCGAGCAAACTCGCATGTCTTTCTTCAAATACCCCCTCAGCGCGGCCTACTACTGCGTTTAGCCAGTCCAGCTCTGTCGGCGCCATGGAGGTGACAAACGCCAATTTCTCTGAACATGTGATCAAGATCATCCAACACATTGCGGATAGCCGATTTGTCGCTTTTGATCTGGAATTCTCGGGCGTTGCAGGGAGACGGCCAGCTGGAGGCTCTGGAAAATTGCCTCTACAGGAATATTACCAAGATTTGAGAGCCGCGGCCCAGATATATCAGATCCTACAAGTTGGACTGACGGTTGTATCCGAAGATGTCGAAAAAGGTGCGCCCTTTTGATGAGATTGCCGCTACGGTCTTTCTTGTTCCCAAACAGCACGAAATCGCCGCGGAATATGACTCTATTCACATCTTTTCCTGATCTCTGTGTCTTGCAGACGGAAAATCTGGGCGAATGGGCTGACATCTTGCAAGGAGAATATGTTGCCCGGCCTTATAACTTTGATCTTAGCCCGTTGCCGGCGACGAAAGAGCAAGTATTTCGCCGTGTATGGTCGTACAATAGTGGCGCTATCTCATTCCTGATACGAAATGGCTTCAATATCGACCGCCCTATATTGCAGGGAGTGCAGTACCTGTCACGGCAAGAAGAGGAAGTCGTTCGCAAGAAGCTGATTGAAGACGAGCAAGCAAGATCCAAAATACCCGACATGGTTCTAAAAGACGACGATTCTACCCTGGTGGAGCACATCAGGCAATCCATCCGTGACTGGCAGGCGAGGCCCAAGGAGGATCAAGATTCGTATGTCAACATCCCTGCTGAACGCGCGCCAGAGCCTGTACCATCGGTTTTGAATCGCTACCAAGTCCGCTTGACGCATCAGATCGTGAGAAATGAATACCCGAAGCTCAAAACCCAAGGGATGGGCCATTTTGTTCAAATCACAAATCCGACCGCTGAGCAACAAGCCTCTGAGAAAGAACAACGCGAGCAGTTCCGGGAGCGTGAAATTTTGAATGCGATAGGATTTCGCTGGATTATCGAAGCTATTGTGGGTGGCAACATCAAGAGGATCCCTCACCTTTTTGTGGAGGCGGCGTTTCCGGAAGGCAAGGCTCCTGACAATCCTCAACGGTTCCTGGAAGGCCTCCAGTCGAAGCTCCAGAGTCAGCAACGAGCGATCATAGGCCATAACTGTCTCACAGACCTTGTTAACCTGTACCGCTGTTTCATTGGCGATTTGCCGGAGAGAATCGAGGACTTCTCCTCAAAGCTTCAAGAACTATTCCCGATCATTGTGGATACTAAATATATCGCCGGCCTTGGGAGTAAGCGCTGGGCAGATACCTCATTAAGAGCTGTCGAGAGCGATCTCTTGTCAGTCGACATACCTCGCATCACCTTGTCTCCTAACTTCGATCGCTATCTGAACTCCGCGAGTTATCATGAGGCCGGGTTCGACAGCTACGTTACGGCAAAGATCGGTCTCAAAATACCTGGAAAATTGAAGAGAGAACGCAAAAATCTCAAAGAGTTGGTGGAGGCTTCGATCCCTGCCTCTGCACCTGCTGAGGAGCCGGCACTTCCGGTGGAGAAGACACAATACGACATTGCGAAGGAAAGCCTTGCGGCAGCTCAAGAACAGAAGGCTGGCTTGACTAAAACGATAGTGGAAGTGATCAAAGCACCTGTGGCAGTGATCAAGGCCAGTTTGACAGGCTCTGAAAGCAGCACCCAGGTCGATAGTTCCGGTGGGCGCGATCGTCTGCCAGCCACTGATACACATGCTCAGACTCCTACTGGAACAGCCAGCACCTCCGAAGAAAGCAAAAAGATGGTGCAGCTGCCAAGAATAGGGCTGAAGAAGTTGAAGTCAATATCGCAGCAGGCTAACATATTCAACCTGCTTGAAGATGAGACTGCTGGAGATTCCAGCAAGGAAGATACCCAGAAGCAAATCGAGGAGCAACAACGCATTGCGCGGATGGTGGAGGATGGACTCTTGTTACCCCGATGGGAAGAGGACGCCGAATTCTGGAAGTTGATCAGCAATAAACTACAAGCCAACGCTTGCCAGGAGGGCATCCTGGATTTATCCCGGCGCAACTGACTACGGTAGGCTGCAGAATTTCGAACTCAGTTCAGGCAGTAAATTGGAGAGCGTTGTTTGGCCAACTGGAGGAGGCACTCATGGGAGCCGTCGATGGGAGAGGGCATTGGATACATGATGAGACGAGGCTGAGACGGAGCCTCTCTCGTTTCCGCTGGCACCTACTGGGCTGTGCGTTTGCCTGGCGTCTGTGGCATCGCAGTGTTCAATAACGTGAGAAGCTATTAAATGCCGAGGTTCAAGCGAGTGATGGATCGAGCGTCTGTGCAGCCACTATTCGGGGGTCGTTCGAGCTCCTCATCAAACCCCATACTTCCTCTCTTTACATCATCCAGACACCCATCAACTCACACCTTGTCGGCACGTCACCACTGTTGTCGTCCTGCTTTACGTGCAGTCGTCCTTGTTGATGCTATCTCTTTCGCTGGCAGTATGTCCATAGGAACCGAATCTCCTTCCGGTACACAACTCCTCTCGTCGTCGCAGTCCTCGCTCAATAGCAAGAAATCGTCATCCGAGATCTCCAAAATCTACAAGCATGCGTCTCAGCTGTTTCTCACCCGGAGACTTGTAGAAGCCTATGAGGCTTTGAAACCTATTGTCACTCCTCCAGGCACAGCAAGACCAGATGATAGTCCCGCACGAGCCCCAATTGCGACTGCAACGACCAGTCAGCGGATCAAGATATGGAGTCTATATGTCACCTTGTTGAACTCAATAATCGACCTTGGATATGAAGAAGGAAAGGAGCAATTTGGAGCAAGAGAGTACAATGATATCGTGCGAAGAGTTCAGAGCGGAGATGTCTGGGAGCAGGTTGTGAGAGACGGATACGACGGCCGTGAAGGCTCCGTTGATGCAGAGGTGGTTTACAATCTGTGAGTGCTCTTTCTTCGACTCCTGAGGCTCGCTAACATTAGAAGATCAAATCTGCTTCTTGGTCAAGCTCCTGATCAGAAGTCCAACCAAGCCAGGCTCGAAGCGTACCTGTCCTCATCCGCCCAACCAGACCTTGACCTGTCGGCTCACTTCACCAACGGCTCTGGCACTGGTCGACAACCAGGATTGGACGGCACAAATACACCAAAAGACTTGGTCTCACGAATCAAGGTCGTCGAAATCTTCACTCTACACGTGCTCCCACGTAACGGAGAATGGGATTATGCGAGGAGCTTCCTCACCAACAGCGATATCTTGGACGAGGAACGGCGAGAGGCCTTCCTGCAAACATTGCAAGATCTTCAGGACATTTCTGAAAAGGAAAAGCTTGGACTGGCCGAGGCAGAGGTCTTTGAGGATACCGACGAAGGGCTGCCGCCATTCAGCACTGCAGGCACCGGCCATGACGGCCGCACCGAGATTGGGTCTCAGCCAAAATCCACACCCCAACATCAGAGGACGAGCAGCGAGGTGGACTATGGTATTGAAAAGGAGCATCCCAACGGTGCCCAACTAGCATCCCACCCAGCCAACAACCGAACTCCAGGAGCAGAACCACAAGCGCATCCTTTGACCAGTCTTTCTCCTCAACCAATGCCTTCAAGCGCCGCGACGCGCTCCCCTCCTTTGTCACCTCCCGACGGCCGCGATCAGCTCTCTCCTCCTGCTCAAACCCCACGTCGTCCAACCCGCAAACCAAAGGCTTCAAACCAAAACACCCTTTTGGCGCAAGCCCGCCAGTTGTTCCTTGCCCTATCCAAATTGGCTCACAACATGGCGGGCGCCATCTCCAAGAACCCCACGAAGCTGTTCCAGTTTTTCTTGTTTGTCCTAGCATTTGTGATGGCGTTCAGTCAAAGACAGGTGCGTGAAAAGACAAGGAGATTGATTGATTCTAGTTGGCAGAAGATCAGAGGTACTGTCGGGATGGGCGTCAAAGTTAGCTATATCTAAGCAAGGGAGAAGTTGTCCTTGAGGACACGACTGTGGTCGAGTGGCGCCGGGCTTCAGGATTGCCCGCCCTGCGGCGAAACGTCATGCTCTTTTGAGCTCTAGTACATACGGCATATCTGCTTATAGCACTGTTTGGATATTATAGTCCATGACCGCTGCTTAAGCATTCAAACTATCAATGCAATCGACGGCGAGATTTCTGGATGCCGATTCATTTGGAGTGTTATGGGACAGGCTGTCTTCTTGGATTCTTCCTTGAAGGAGACCAGGCCATCATCAATCGTACTTGGGGTGGAACTTAATCGGGATAACGTTGTTGACTTCTGCAGCACCACCGTCTCAGGCCACCCTTCGTCTTCCCACGCCATGCTCCTTGCCCATACACTTGTGCCTTCCTCTTCCGCATACAGTTACACCTATCGGAAAGACGTCAACGAGATCACCCAAGTCTACTTGCTCCCCAAGTCGCCAATTTGCTGGACCCCGATCTTCACGTTAGCCTTCTCCAGTCTCTCGACGTACGCGTCACCCAGGCAAGAAGGGGTCAAGAATCCAGCGCCATGGGCCTTCTTGACGTCCTCTTCTTTGGTCAACAAGACCGCGGCTGCCTCGCCCAGGAGGAGTGCGGTAAGATGATACAGACCGCCTTCGAAGCGAAAGGTAGCGAGGGCCTGTCGGTGCTTCTTGGCCAGCTGTTCCGCGACCGCGACGGCACGCAACTCGAGCACATCCCCCTTCGTCGATTCCTTGGTTGGGCCAGAGCCAGGCTTGTAGGTGGCAAACAATTTCAGGAGGGCACGCGTTGGTGGGAAAACGACCAACAAAGTCAAAATGCCGATAGCCAAGTGTATCAGCACACCGACCACAGGATTGCTGACAGCCATGTACTCCTCATACGTGAAGTTGAACCCGTAAAAGTAGGGAGTCAGGCCAGCGGAACGGAGAACAATGGCTTGGTTCGGTTTGGCTGTGATCGAGGTGGTCAACGTTCCCAGGCGAGGATATGACCAAACGCCAGTGAGCCTCTGTAGGGCTGACCGCCTGTATGTGTTTGGCTCTGGGTTGCGGGGGTAGATAGTCTCCTTGGTGTAAGGTTGAAGTTGCAATGGCGACAGCACGAATGGATCATTACATTTCTTGATAACGCTCAATGGGTAATGGTCCAAGAGGCCCAACCCTGTAGCAAGCGTGCCTCCGCTGGGGCCCGAAGATTTGAGTTCGTGCACTGAGGCGACCACGTCCATAACGCCGCAATCCCAGACATTGCGGACCAAGCGGGTAGCGACGTAGGCGACGATATCTGATGGGGCAGACTCGACGCCGACTGATGGGATGAGGATGGCGCCGGTCTTCTTTGCTGTCTGCTCGTACTTGACGATAATCTCTCTCACCCACGGAGTCTCGCCAGTGGCATCGAGATAGTGGGTTCCTGACTCGGCGCAAGCTTCCACCACAGGAGTCGAATAGAGGTGGTATGGCCCAACGGTGTTGAGCAACACTTTGGTTTTCTTGGCAACGGACTTCAGTTCGGAAGCAGTAAGATTGGCCACAGTGATGATATCGGGGCTGTCGCGAGTTGAATTGAGAGCTTTCAAGTCATTGACCAACGACTGTAGCTTGGATTGATTTCGCCCGGCGACCGCCCATTTGATGTTGGTGGGAAGGCTGGTGGTGATGTACTCAGCGGTCAGCTTGCCGGTGTAGCCCGTTGCGCCCAGGAGGATGATGTCGTATTGTCGTTTGGCCGCCATTGAGCGAAGAAGTGAAGATGGAACCTGCTGGTAGAAAGAGTCGAAAAAGACAGAACTCAATGATCCAACAACAAGACGAAGAACGAGGCCGTCGAGCAACGAGTGGACGAAGAAAGGTGAAGCAGGGAACAACGTCAAGAAATCGAGCCAGACGCGAGGATGTCAGCAACCTGAAATAGGTAAAGGAAAGATGTTTCAGTAAATTAAGTTACGCTCACTTTCTCAGGCAGCGAGGGTGAGAAGGCTCAAGTTGCACGAGGCCCAAAGGCTGAGACCGACGCAGGACTAGCACTTCACGTTGACAAGGCGCCCTTGGGTAGGAGAAGAGAAGTGCTCACTGCAGCTCTCACACGCTTCCCAGGTCTCCCGCCCCTTCTAAACACTCGCAAACTGTACAATAATATTGGTCCCGAGATCCAACAAGAGAGCGAGATTGCAGCTCAATTGGATGGTCAGCCGGAGGCTAAAGTGGCTTTTTGATGGCTAGGGGCCGGAGAAGGCGATTGGGAGCGTAAAGGTGGCGGCCGAAGGGGGCCCTTAGGCGGGTCAGAGCCCATAAGGGGCTGGCTCACGGGGGTATTTTTGGCAGCAAGCAAGTAGAAAGGCTCCTCAGTAGTCCGACGTCTAATCATAACCCAGCGATTACAGTACCAGATCTCGAATGATTCAGGTACAGTGCCTGTAGAGACAACGATGAATGTCTTAGGAACAGTCCACCTCAATCCGTCTACTTCATGTGTGGTATGACTGTCGCTTGATTGAATGCTTGCGACTTGGACAAGGCGAGGGCAATCTCGCTCTTATTACTATTATTCTGGCCACGTTGTCTGATGCCCGGACAATAATGGTTGGCGGTGGTTACCACCTCCCTACTAGGTACCTAAGGTACTACGGTGGCTGCAACAGCCAAGCTGATGAACTGACCACGTGATATCAGCCTTCGAAGTCTGCCACTCACTGCAGGTCGTCACGTGCAGTCCTGCCAAGCCACTAGTCACTGCGCCCACAACTGCACTTTTCACAATTCTACTTCGGACTTGACGGCTGTGCATATTGTTGCCGACGACGCTCTATCCTCGCAACACCCAGCAATTCTTCGTTCCCTATCGCCAAAATGACGAAGCGCACGAAGAGTGAGTATCCGACCATCCTGCTTACGCCTGAGCAGCCCTTCGTTAACAATCCACAGAGGTCGGTGTGACCGGTAAATACGGCACACGTTATGGTGCTTCCCTCCGAAAGCAAGTCAAAAAGATGGAAATCACCCAGCACGCACGATATGTCTGCACTTTCTGCGGCAAAAACACCGTCAAACGACACTCGGTCGGAATCTGGACATGCAAAGGTTGCAAGAAGACAATTGCTGGAGGTGCTTGGACGGTGTCGTAAGTCAAGAGAGGGCGCATACCCGAAGAACAGCGCACGAATCTAACACTCTTCATCACAGTACCCCAGCTGCCGCTGCTACGAGATCGACCATTCGACGACTGAGGGAGATTGCGGAGGTGTAAAGCACGTTTAGCATGGGCCAGGAGTTTTCAGTCCACGAAACAAAAGGATTTCATGATTGCCTAAATACCAAAACCGGGGATCCTCCTAGAGTCGGTCTTCTTGACAGCAGAACTTCCCGCTTCCGCATCGCCGAAAGCAAACGCTGCCTGATGAACGATACGAGTCGATAGATCTCAATCGGATGACCGATCCAATGATTCAAAATTCTTCAGATTAACATTCTTCTTTTGTCCATTTTATTTTCGTCCCTACCTTCTGAAACTCTCTGCTGCGAGCAAAGGAAGCAGGATGCCTCACAGAGCGATATACTACTGAAGTACATGACAATGTACGTCCGAACACTGATGGTCAATCAGGCCGATGGAAACCTCATGCTTTCTTGCAGCGCAGACCAGGTAATCCGCCAATGCGCTTACTGCACTATGGTGGCGACTTTGTTTGTTCACGAGGAAACACAGGTTTTGTCCGTCACTAAGCCCACAATCTGGGTTCTCATCTCGAGTCGCAAGATACACCGCCATTTGCAATTTTCTTTCGAAGTTTCGTAGTTCCTGCTTATGGGCTGTGTTGGGGCCCCATGAATATTGTAGGAAGGTTTGGCGCCACCCGTTGACTGCAGTTGACCTGTTTACTCTCGAAACACCATTCAGGCAGAACCGGCCCCTTCTATTGCAACCTGTCAAGGCTGTGATGCAACCAATTGGAGCCTTGCCTGTTGTCGAGGTCAGGCGGAATCTATCAGGTCACGTTCGCTCGAATCATGTGGGGGATTGCCTAGCTAACTCGGCGCAGTTGCCCGAACCAGCGGACCGCTTAAAATGCAACTCGGCTTGCCTCCACTTGCCTTCCTTCTCTCTTTCACATCGACACCAACCCACCACCACAGTCCTCATGCGTTTTTCACCGTCCACAGCGAGCTCTAATTCGCACGACAACATCTCTGTATGTCAGACACATGCATCGTCTGCTTGGGAGACTTGAGCAACGGTAACGGTGATGTTCCAGCTTCTCCGACCGTCGCCAAGTCTCCATCATCGAATGATATCGGGGCCATCTCGAAGACATCTAATGGCTTGACCAGCAATGAAGCCGGCCATTCTGACGAAAGCGGCCATGTAGAGTTGATCGCGCACTTGCGACCTTGTGGTCATTACCTTCACAATGAATGTCTGACACCATGGGTGGAGAGAGCGAACAGTTGTCCCATTTGTCGCGCGAGTTTCCACCTCGTTGAATTGGTGCAGACAACGAATGGTGAGTGGCGACCCGACCTCGAAATATGAACAATGAATACTGACTGGTCCTAGGGGACGTAATATCCTCATACCCTGTTGAAGAACGTACCCAGGTCCCCGACCTTGATCCTTCCATGTTCCTTGAGATTCCCGAAGAAGACGAGGAGGACCAGTCTTGTCAGGCTTGCGGAGAAGATGACAATGAGGATGTGCTGATGTATTGTGATGGCTGTCAAAAGCTGTGGCACACCTACTGTGTCAATCTGCAAGAAGTGCCATATGGCCACTGGTTTTGTGACAACTGCAGAGCGCAGCGTGAGGTTGACCCTCGCCTTCAGGCCAATGGCCGCTCTAACCGCCTGTCCCGTCGGCGGACTCGAGGCCAACAACGACGGCAACGTGGGAACGATCTGAGTTGGAATCAGGTGTGGCAGTCTGTCTGGTCCCGGATTAACCTTGACCTTGACTTTCCCTATGAAGAAGACGACTCGTCGGCTACGTATCTACGACGCCACCGCCAGCGCAACCAAGCGAATCGACAGGCACATGATGCATGGATGCGCCGAATGCAGGTTGCGGAACTGCATGGTGTGGGGAATCGTTTCAGAGAGACTGAGCCTACTGCCTCCCATAGTCCAGGCAATTCTCTGACGCCCCGGACTTTACGAACGCGACCTTCACCGGCCCCAGCGGTCGAAAATGCGGACGAACTCATGGCGTGGCATGCTTTCGAGCAGGCTCGAGCGACATCAAACGAACCCAGTTCATCCCGTAAGAGAAAGCGGCGGTCAGGCACATCGTCACCAGCAGAACCCCAGCACGAGGCAGCTGTGGTCATTAAGCGGAGGCGACCCAGTGTTCCTATCCGCTCTGCATCTGACAATACCGCCTCAACTTCTACGAACTCTAGATCCCGCCAATCATCTCGTCTCACCAGCACTGTCCCTGGGCGGCAGTTCACTCTGGACCCAGGTGCCCCCAGCTTCCTGCAGTCGCTCCTGCAAGAAGTAGAGGAGTCCGGCTCGAGCACGCATAGCATGCACCTTCATCGGCTCTCGCCTCGACCAGCGCTCAGCCCAGCAGCCGAACACTCATCGCCACAGCCATCCTCGCCGGCCCTCTCTCCCCTTCCTTCGAATCATTCATCACCCCGAGCCATGTCGGCAACGCCACCCCCTCTGGCTGCCCTGAGACCTGGGTCTCCTGCTGGCCTATCGTCGAGTATTCAACCTGTTTTTCCCTCCACCGAATTTTCTCCGCTACAGCCCAGATCTCCTGATCCTGGTGGCCCTAAGCCCGGAGATAACCACTCTGGTCGTGTCAACGGACAGAATACTACAAGAGTCGGCGCTGCGCCTCCCACGGACCTGGTCCACCCTAGACCTCGAAGCCACCTTCCGCGGATCCTGGATAACCCATCAAGCCCAGTTACCCAACCACGGTCGACCGACGCTTCTCCCACTCGAGCGAGCATGTCCTTGAATGCCAAGGCAGATGTGCAAAAACTCGTGGCCACAGCGCTAAGGCAGCACTACCATGATCAAACAATCACGAAGGACGAGTATACGACTATCAACCGCGACATTTCCCGAATGCTGTACGATAGGATCGGCGACGAGGCGCTCGACGTTGATGGAAAGGCAAAATGGGAGAAGGTGGCAGGCGACGAGGTCAATAAGGCTGTCAATGCTCTCAAGGCTCTTGGTTGAGAACGGACGTCATGTTTCTCTGGAACTTATTTGCATCAAGCAGATTCGATGCTGCGTTTACGACCTGTTATGATGTTCACGATTTTTGCATTGGTTGGGTTTGGAGCAAGGGCCTATCGGCAAGGGACGGCTGGGAAGGACAGGAAATTTGCATCCACTGCATGTGGTCGTGGATTGCGGAGTGGCCTTCTGTGCTTTTCTGCTCCCGCCTTAGCGATGGCGAAGGAGGCTCTTGTGCGGGCATCGTCAGGAATGATGTCCTTTGCATTGCAATTTGATGAAGAGGCAACGCTTGTATCACATATATGGCCTGGAGGAGTTGATCTCGTGCTACCTCTCTTGGACAGACGCTGGCATTGACTCTTGCATGGAAGGGGAAGATTAGAGCCTATCCGAGACACATGCATCATGTCTGTACCCGGTATTTCAAGCATCTGTGTTAGGCATTACGGCTCTCCGGTAGCAATGAGTTGTAGTCCTGGACGAATTCTAATTCCACATCTGCCAGCTTCGTCAGACTTTGATTACAACACCACACCACACCGCACGATCAAAGGCAATGTCGATTGTATCTGCAAAGATAGTGAGGTGCTAAGCCATTTCCTTTGTTATCTAGTAGTCTAAGAGGATTCACACCTGCTCTTCTGTAGCTGCTTTCTGGTATGTAGTCCTTGTCCGGAATAATCTTGTATCTCTTATCAAGTATTCAAAGAACTGACAGTTACTGCCGTGGATAAAAGAACGGTCACTCGCTTCTGCTTTGACCTAACACCGCATAACCCTAGAATACAGAAAGCCATCGACACCTCGGTGTACATCATGAACCCGAAACCCCTTCGCCGAACTGAACCAAGGAGTCATCCGAAATACTAGTATGGTCCGTAAATGCAATACATAGCGAATAGAGGAACATGTGCCCTCTAAGCCGAAATAGATTAGCATAATCAGTATGTTCATAAGAGGAACTCAACCTCATTTCAAAACCACATTAAAATGTCGTGTTATAGATCCTTCCCGAGAAAAGCAAAGAAAAGAAGAGAAGAGAAGAGGAGAGGAGGGTTGGTCAAACGGTGTGCTCAGGACGCAGCTGAACCTCTCGTCCGGATTGCTTGTGTTATGATATCCTGTGATGTTGTGGAGGGACCCATCTTGAGTAATGGTGTCGAGCTAGGATGACGGGTCGGGACTGCGGCGCTCTTTTGCTCAAGAACTTGAGAACCACCCACGGAGACGAGTTTCGATTGTTGGTCGGCGAACGTGCGATATTGGGCAAAGTCATCCGCCGATCCGTCATTGAACCAGGTGCTCACAAAGAGATCCTCGACGCTTGTAGGTGTGCGAACAACACCTTCCGATTTGATCGGTGCGGTAAGCTGCTCTAGGAGACGAGGCATAGAGCATACTCGATGCAATAGCCATACATTGATGAAGTTTGCCGGGTCAACCGGAGCCGTGCTTGTTCCATTGAGGTGCTGTGCAAACTTCGTGTCGTGTGTCCGTAGTGTAGAAAGAAAGGCCCGCGGACCGTGCTGGCCGGTGAAACTTGGCTTGGAGGCTTCCGGTAAGCCCAGCTGTTTGAGTGCCTCTATCAAGCCAGCTTCCTCGTCTTCTTCGTTGACTGAGCGGTCGTCGGGAACCATCAGGGCTTCTTGGTCGTGTAGAAGGCGTTCCAGTGCATCTAGAACCATTGTGGCGTACTCGAATTCCTCGTATAGCACCTGGTCTTGATCTTGAGTTGCTTCTAAGAACTGTAGCGAGTCGTCATCCATACTGAGGCCAAACTGGGTACGAGACTCCTGCTCATCAAGAAGCCGAGCGCGCTCCGAACGCAGGTCGATCAGCTTGCCACGGATTTCGTCTACCTCATCAAGCTGAGAGAAGTATCTGTCAGTCCAAGCAGATCGCTCGAGGACTTCCTCTCCGATCTCAATTCGCTCAGGGCCCTGCGATATGTCAGGGGTTTCTTCGACATCAGAAACACGAGTATCTCCCTCAAGTAATCTGTCCAGAAGCCTGCCGGAACGGGAGAGAGACTGAATTATGCTATCCTCGGTGGCTGTATATTGGGACTGCTCTGTTTGAAAGGCCGCGAAATCCCCATTGCGCAAGGCTGAGATGTTTTCGCCCAATTCCACAAATCGTGAAGCAAGATGGTGCGGAAGTCCAGAAACATGGGTCGAACTTGGCGATCCTTGCATGAGCCCATCTAACGACCGCATGACGGTCTCAACTCGCTTCAATAAAGGGGCCCTTGTCAGATTCCACTCGAAGATCTGCTGGGTAACTTGGTGGTTCATCTGTCTCAGCCTTTCAAGTGCCGGTATCAGCTCATCCAGTTGCGGCTTGTGCGTTCCATGATGAGGGATGGAATCCTCGGAACTGCTCGATACTGTGCGGCTAAGCACGCCGCTATTGCGATCTTCAGCTCCATGCCAGCCAGTCTTGACCTGTCCGTGACCTCTGACTAGGATGCTCTCAGGGTTAGACTTTGCAGCGGGAGACCTTCCGTTACACTGGCTTTCCATACACGTAGACACCTCTACCCATGTTTCCTGGATGCTTTGGAATGTGGCCGAGGCCGCATCACTCTCATCGTCACGAAAAGCAGAAGATTCCTGAGCCTCTCCATAGACTTTGAGCTCCGTGGACCCTTGAGTCTTTCTGCAAATAGACCGTTAGGATTTGAAATGCAATCAGCGAGACAGTACTCGAGCTTACTCTTCCTCAACGGGTTTGAGCCAACGAGAAATCCATGTTTTCAGAGGCCAGATGCCACGGAAGATTGTCAAGCTTGAAGACATTCATACCCAGAAGGGCACACAGGTGACACTTGCACGCCGAGACGACACGGAAGCAGGAGAGCAAGGAGAGTACGGTTCAAGTAGAAGTCGCTGCCGGATGATCGCATTTGAGGTGAGCTGCAGATTGCGGTGGCTGCGGACAGGCCGGGTAGGGAGGGCTCAGGCTAAGGGGGCTTCCGTCGGTGCGTCGAGGCAACTGTACAAATGCCATAAAGCCAATCACTCAATCGTCTGCATCCGACACAAGAATGGGAGCGTGATCGATACGCAGCCGCCTTTCCTCTCGATCACAGCTCAGTGATCCGACGAAAGTTCCTTGCGCGCATGCTGCAAACCTGGCCGGGCCCCAATCGTAGCCGAACACGGAGGGTGGCGGATCCTCAGGGCATCTTCTCTTTCTGTGCTTCGCTTCCGTCTCATGATGTGCTGTCTCAGCTAGGAACAAGGGAGGAAGGCTTTGTTCGTCGAGAGCGGTTCATTGGGTGGTACATGGGTGAGAAAATAGTCACCTGTGTATCTGGTAACCTGGAAAGTCATCTCATATTTCAACCAACCCCCTGGAAGTGCGGCCGGGAGTTGCCGCTGTCACGGGCCTCAGGCTCGAACTGAGCCTAAAGAGGCCTAAGGAGGGCCTAGGGAGGCCCCAGGCGGCCCCTGTGTAACTCAGGCTCCCTGTGCCCCTACTTACTAGTAGCCTTAGGCTCCTAGTGCTCTGTCAACAACCCAAGCCCGTAAGGGCTAAGGCTCTCTCTCCACTTCCCCACGAACTTCATCGCCTGCGTTTGCGCACTGCACCTCAGCCGGCGAACACCTTTTGTCTACCTACACATGCGCCAGCGCATTCACGGTTCTTCACACTCTCGTGGAGACCCTGGAAGGCTCATGCAGCTACTACACCACTAGCTCTTATGCGAGTCTTCCGTGGACGGACAGTCCAGATGGAGCATATCACTGAGCCTCTCCTGCGATGGATATTCCTGCGTATATTTAGAGACGATCCAGTCTTCCTGTTACTCCGCAGCCTGGGACGGTCTCGTCCATGGGTGAGTATCTTGCAAAGTCCATGATGTGACACTACCATGACGGACCGAAACAGACGCCCCTCGACTCGAGGTGAACTTCCTTACAGGAGCCAACGTGAGCCGCGTGCTGCACAGCATTTCAATGTGTCACTGACTCAGGGTAGGACTCCCAGCAGAGCAGCAGACAAACATCGGTCACCGACAGACCTTTGTTGAGCCCAGGTAGTCTCTTCCACAACTTTCCTACTGCCTCGTTGCTCACCTCTCGCTAGCGATGAACGTGTACCGCGAACGGCCCTAGCATCTCAAGGGTCCCAAAGATCCTCCTCGAACATAGCGGTCGCGGACTACAATGCAGGTTCGGCACTTGTGGCCAGGCACGACCAGTGAGCCGCTTCGAGCCTCGCATCTGGTCGAATGCTAATCACCGCTCTATAGGTCTTCGCGTACGTACGTGCCGACTCCACGACCGACCACGCAGACTAGCCGTCAGTACTCGGGCGATATTGGGCAACGGTCTGTGAACTCTCAGCCGAGTCTTCGGGGAGCTGTGCCCAGGGCAACACAAGGAGGCTCGTCTGGACCAGATGTTGGTAGGTACCAGCGTTCGAGGACGGCAGGACCCGAGCACGACTCGGAGAGTTCAAATGCTATTACTCCGCTCCAGCCATCGATTTCCCGCACAGTTGGTGCCAATTCCCAGCAGTATGAAACCCGTGAACCAGAAGACCGGCGACACCAGCGCGCTCCTCCCACAACCAGTGCTACTACTCACACGAGGGAGCGCCCGGGTCCCGTCACAGCTCGACTGTCCTCGTACTCCAATGGCCGAGATAGGACCTCACAGCCTGGTATTTCAAGAGAGCCTGCGACGAGGCGTGCAAGTATCGATCCATCCGACCGTGGCGTCGCGACGGACCGACAACCACCTCCCTCCAGCTTTCCAGGAACACGTCCATCTGCCGCGAGGTATTCAATACCCGGAGAGTCCACCGTTGCCCCGGCAGACGGACCAAGACTGGATGGCCGATACAGCGTGAAGAATTCAGGATTCTATAAAGTGGGCAGGGTATTTTCCGTCTTGTGGCATGCGCCCTTCACCAGCCCACAGTCGAGAAATGGCCAGCCTATTGCCCGAGACACCTACATGAGCGACAACGTTTGCGTCAGTATCGGACCGTATGGAGAACCAATATATAGCACGCCGCGTCGGATGGTGGTGGTCCGAGAAGATCACGGACACTGTGTCTGCCTACAGGTCAACACATACGCTGGACGGGGTCTGAAGAAATTCGGCCGTCAGAATCAAAGAGATGTTGATGCTCACTCCATAATCCACATGGACGATTCCAACCCGGTTTGGCTCCCGGGCGAGCCAGAATCATGGAAACGGAATATCGCAGTCAGGAAGGCGAACGGACATAAGCTGGATCCAGCCAGCCGGTTGTGCTACTCCCGTCCACACACTGTGGAGCATACCGTCAAATCAATGGAGATTGGAATGGTCACCGAAGAATCTCTGCCCTATCTGCAGAACTATTATCAACAACAGAATAATGTGGGATGATGAAGGATCAGTATGGAGGACCATCCATCCATCCCTGGAACTTTGTTCGGCACTAAGGAGGCCGGATCGAATACGTTTATATCGGTCAGAACAGCTGACCGTTCATATCGAAACCTCGACTGAAAAGGGCTGAGTTACCACATTTTGACCATGGATTCATCTGGCACCAATTCAGGTCTCACAAGGAATTTATAACCGCGTCCTCTTCCGCACAACCTATTAGCGATGTTACGTCCACGATGAAACGGCCGAAGTACTCTGGGAGATTTTCTTTTCTGTTACTCCAAGGAGGACAAGCGGGCGTCCACAGCATGAAGCAAATTCTACTACTGAAGCTATTTCTTTACGAAATTGAGACCAATGGCGAGCGAAACATCCATGTGTTTGTCATCATGCTACGACATTAGGGATGGGATGATTATCTCTTTAGGTATTGCCTGAAAAATATATCAGAAGTCTTGTGCTCGAAAGCTGGGCAAGCACCGTCTTGTCATGCTGAAACGTTGAGTTAAAGCAAGCGACTCGGCTCCTCGACTCATGCAGTACAATGTCTTTGATCGATGCCAGCACTAGGCAGAGCCTCATTGCGAGGTCAGGTCACCCATCCCCTATCATGCATGTCGACGGCGCGCCGCCAGACCTCACAAGCTGGAAGAGCTAAGTAAGCTAGCTGAACAGTGCCCTGGGCGGGCCAATAGTGCGAGAGGTATTCAAACATGGTTGACGACACGCCGGCATGCATGAGAAGCTATTGCAGGCCCTCCATGCCACATCCTTGGGACGAATCAGGGAAATGCCGAACCAGTTGTGTACTAAGCACATGCGCGACCCAGCCTCTATTATATTCTATTCGTCCCTGTCCGGCGCAATACCTGAACATAGCAGGCTGTATGAAGAAGCACAGGCCCTGGGATCAAACATAGAGACTCGTGGCGAGACCCAAAACCTGGCCCATGTCTAAAGTCACACCAACCTCGGTCAGTATTCGCAGCTGGGACTCTCTTTGCTTCTGCCTATCTTGCTCGAAGACAGCTGAGCAACACAATCCAACCCTGGCAAGCAAGGGCGGTTGATAAACACGGCACGGGCAAACACGGCAGGAAAGCAGCATCAGAGGTCAGGGCCATCTAACCGTACATACTGTACATGAGCTCGAACTCGTGCTCCCGCTCGCCAGGGTCAGCAGTGACCACAATTTCGCAGGACAGGACATCGGTAGACAACAGGTGGCCATCCCGGTCACTATGCGAGGCCAGCCGAAGACATCTGACAGGGAGGGTGCAAAGGTCCAACACATGGTGCGACCAGGACCCTGGATCAAGGCATGACGACCAACACCAACAATGCTCCCGCAAGGAAACCCAGTCGTGTCCACAACCTTTCAGATTGTTCTGCTGACTGACTTGTTCGTTTGACGGGCTGGACAGGTAGTGAAACCGCTGCCATCGGTTTAAGCGGACAGGTGTGAGCATCAGACACAAGACAGAGATGATTAAACCCAGGAGGAGAGAATGCGAATGCATGGCATAAGGTAGAGAGACTCGGATAGCCACCTACTGTATACCTGACGGATCGGACCTTCTGCCACCCGGCGTTGTGTAGCGTACCAAGTACACACCTCATACACACCTCATACACACCTCATACGCACCTCATACGTACTAGGTAGGTAGATATCTATCTACCTGACGCCTATGATGCCCAAAGGTGCCTTGAGTTGCGTTCAACATGAAACCCAAAGCATTCGTTTGCTTCCTTTCCCTTCAGCCTGCAGTACCATGTCCTTTGCGCCTTTTAATCGTCGGAAACTGTCGCCGGCATGAAGGCGATATGCACGATGTACGTGAGATAGAGGCTGCAGCAAAGGCGGGAAGACAAGCCCTCTAAGCGTGGGGGTGATTTGAACTGGAAGCAAATCAATGTGCAGAATGACCTGTTCTTATGATCATCTCCCCTGTGATGGTGTGCGCAGTCACATCTAGGCATCGAGTCTCTCTTTTCCCTCTTCTTCTTTCCTTTTGACCGAACCGCACTGCAGTGCTACATAAACAGAAAGCTATTGTGTTACCAGCACGGGAATCGTGGGTGGATCCCATCCTCCCTCTAGCTGGTGGTGATCTTTGTTGCCGGAAATGTCCAGACCAACCTCCTTCAAGCAGGCTGTCTGTCTATAGAGATGGCATGATGCCATGACCTGGAGTCATGAGAAACTTCCCTTAACTACAGACAGGCAGCATCGAATGCACCCTAGGCTGGTTGGTGGCCAGGTCGACGAAGAGGGGGGAGGAGTCTGTCTATGCATGCTCCTTCTCGTGGTCTGTGGGCCCGACTAAGAAAGAAGATCTACCCGATACGACCAAAGTGGAAACTTGTTTGACAGATTGTATCCATTCCCAGCCTTGCGCTTGCTTACTTTATGGAGACTCTGGAGTTCAGTGCTCAGGCTACAGTACGTATATAGCAAGAAACTTGAAGTTCAGCCTCGTAACCACCTACCACCACAACTTCCTAGGTACTTTCGGATCTCGTCTGCAGTGCTGCTTATGTTATGTGGTCTGATGACGCGGGCTCTAACTATTTCTGTGTTCTCCTTCTTCCATTGACTGCCTTGCAAACCGCCTGATGGCCATGGGGTTTCCAGCCAGCCATATTGTCCCATTGGCTGAAAATGGCAGTAGTACTGCCCAATGTGATGCGATGCGATACGATGCGATGCAATACGAAGCTGTCGACGTCCACCCTCGATTAGAGTAATAAGAGCAGGTACCCTGACCGGGCTAGAAATCATGGTGAGGCACCTATTGTCCAGTCCAGTCTTGATGTAACAAGTAATTGTTTCTGGCCCAACCTTCAACCTCCAACCTCCTGCTGCCCGGACACGCAACGAGCCGAGCCGAGACAATGGAAAGTCTCGAGCGAGAGGCTGGGACCGCCAGCCCCCCTGAAATGAAATCTACGGCACGTTGCCCGGTCGCATTGACAAGATATCCGGCCTGGTCTGTGGAGGTGAGAAGGGACACGTCTCTACCACAACCCAGCCACGTTCTAACATGGCCACATGGCGGCGACAGGAGGGACCGAGTCCAGTCTTGAGTCATGTTTGGAGGTTAGGCCGCCATCGGACATGAGCTGTGTGTGATCAAGGCACATATGTATCTGAGATCAGGGCATCCCTGAAGACAAGACGGTTACAAGACGGTTGTCCAAGGAGGGTACGCGATGCCAACTGCAAATATCGTATGGAGGTCATCGACTAAGGTACATAACTGCATTATGGGGCGATTTAACCGGCCCTGCAACGTGTATTATTCATTATGGTGTTTTCCAAGCCAACAAACCCTTGTCCCGTTTTTCGTTTCGTTCCATTCCCATCATGTTTCGTCAATCGTTGTTGTAGTGATCGAATGCAAGAAGAAAGGTCGTGTCTCGTGTTCCGTAATCAATATCCAGTTTTCGGGAGCCTGCATGTCTGTCGTGTTGTGAATCGCAAAACTGATCACTTCCGCCCAGCTCTCCGTAAAATTAATCTCCATCGTGCATGAGAATAGCAAAATGTAACAGACGTCCAGCCGGAAAACAAATCCCATATCGAATCACTGGTAGTCTGCATCAATCAGTGTGGCCAAACTGGGTGCACTATCCGGAAAGCGCAAATTCCGCCTTGTTAGATGGTGTTATCGGTGCTCAGATCTGCTGGAGGCGAGTGCCAGCGGTCTCCTTGACAGGTGATCGATAGATTGTAGGCGGAATGGGGAAAGAGCTGGCGCCGCACCAAAGATCAGCTGAAATGACACGGTCTCTGGGACATCATGGTCTCTTGCTTCAAGTGCAGTCAAGAAAGCCCTCCTTCCCACGCAGATTTGACGGTCAGTGAAACCTACAACATCTCGTCTTTCAGATCACCATGGACACTCCCGCCTGCTGCACCACCCAGCTCCGTCACTTCCTCCGTGTCCCAGCAGAAGCTGGTCAGATCGAGGATCCAGCGTTGGTACTGTTCTTCGAGGAATTCAATGGTAAGAGGCTTCGGCCACGACTTGAAAGCAGCGTCCGAAGCTGGATCCTTGAGCATCTTGTCGTACGACTTGAAGCTTACACGATGGTGAGAGATGTTGTGCCAAGCATCGTCCATGTCAATGTGGAGTTGTGAGCCTGAGAAGAGCTCGAATCTGGGCACTAGTCAGGATGCAAGACTTACAGGCGGAGTTGACGGATCCGTGTCGCGGAATCTTGAGGCCATATCGGCTGATCACCGCGACAGGATCTTCCTGAAGACTCACCCAATGTAGACACCATTTGCGCTGCCCAGGCCCAGTATCTTCGCTCCCGGCGAAGTCTTGACCAAGTGGTAGATCTCGCAGTATGGAATGAGATCCTGATGGCCAGGATATTGCGGAAAGTAGGGGAATTTGAGCTACGATTGAAGTCAGTTGGATACCTGTCGAAATAGTGATGCAAGGGTTCGCACGTACAAAGTGCAGGTCTCTAGCCTTGTTCTCGGCATATTTGGACTCCCAGAAGTGTCTCAAGACGATCTGATCGGTACGCGTGAGGTTGCCTACGGCATTTGAAGGTAGCGCGGTCATATGGTACTGAACTGGTGGCCGGTTTGCAAAATCGAAGCTGGAAGTGGTATTGGCCGAGACAGGTCGCGACTGAGAGTCATGATGGGACCCTGCCACGCCATTGGGTAGCATTGGAGCGTGTGAGAGTGGCGGTGTGAAGGAGCTTGGTGGAGATTGGGGAGCTTGGGCGTTGTGGATGGAATTGGTACGGGAGAAGCGGCGCATGCTCAGGAATTGGGGCATATTAAAGGAGTAAGAAAGACGAGGTACAAGAGAAGTAGAGAGAAAAGCGAGTGATGGAAGAAGCACTAGGGCGTGAGGTGATAACGAAAGACAGAAAAAAGACGGTGGTTGGAAGACATCGCAGTTTCAAGTTGATGGCGCATGTTCGACAGTCTCGAGGTTCTGCTGCTCGACGATCAACAGTTCCACCGTAGCTTCGAAGCGGCGTACGTCCAATCAAATGTCCGATCGGGAAACCTTCCTTCCGAGACCCAGTTCTAGTTCTATGAATAGGCCGGACATCCGACTCCTCCAATGCCGATCTTGTCTACCGCCAATCACAACACACGAGGCTGACATTGATATCCACGAGAAATGTTTCCGTTGTCCTCCAACAACCCGCCTTGCTACTAGACTTGACTTCTCACGGCCAAAAGACACATTCGCAATTGCCCATCGTTGACCCTTCTACAGCTCGGGCATGCTCTCGGAACCTATATGACGCGTCCCTCTCCTTCTGTTGCTAGTCGCTACCCCTTTTGTCAATTCCTGAAACTCTGGCTGAAACCGGTACCTACCACAGGCGGAATCACGAAGGGCCTCGATTTGGCTGCAGCATACGTGCATCTTGCATTAGCAAAGGAGCTTGCCTACCAGGATGCGCCCTGACTCTAGTCGGAGGTCCTCCACAAGACTACGATCAAAGCAGAGCGACCAACACTTTCAGCCAGGTCCGATTGATTATCCAGTCATTGCTAACTAGCAAGGCAAGGGCAACTGCAGAGTCAATGGCATTCAAGCATGTAGATAGACACAGCACACTGTTCGAATCGGTTGATTAAACAGAGTCTTGGGTTTTCAATGTGGTTTGTATGATTTGTCTTGGGTTTTCAATGTGGTTTGTATGATCTGTGATCTAATGCTAATTGCCATCGGCAGTATGACCTGTCCTGTTCTCGCCCCAGCAGCTCCCTATGATGTTCCCCCCACCCAGGCACCCCCGATGTGCATTAGCAGCGTTCGGGGGCAAGGCTTGAAGCCTGGGTGAGGACAACATTTGCCCTTATTCCACCCTTGTCTGTCTCGCAATGACCTCTAACTCTGTCCATCTCTCAGTTCCCAGTTCCATGCCAGTATCCTGCCACGAGGTCGGCGAATATTGAAGATATGACCTCCGCTTTGCTTCCAGGAATGAGTCTTGCTGAGAAGACTCGGCCATCGGCCTGTCGAAAGCAAAGCAGCGCCAACCGTGGCGGATCCGTGGTTCCGACCAGGCATCAGCTCGTGTATCCAGCAAGGACCACGGACCATGGCGGATCCGTGGTTCCATGGCAGGAGCTAACCACAAGGTCGGCGAATGGCGAAGATACGGCCGCTGCTTTGCCTCCATGAATGAGTCTTGCAGAGAAGACTCGGCCATCGGCCTGTTGGAAGCAAAGCAGCGCCAACCATGGCGGATCCGTGGTTCCAAGCCAGTGTCTTCCCATGAGCTAGGCGGATGGTGGTCGGTGTGGACACCGCTTTGCCTCTGTGAATGATCTTGCTCAGAAGATCAGGCCATCGGCCTATATGGGAGCAAAGCAGGCCAGCGCCACAGAGACAGCACTGGGCTCTGGATGACCATCCCATGCCACGGCAGGACCCAGGCCCATGCCACGGGAGGAACAACCGGGCAAGGGCCCCAGCACTGGGCTCCGGATGAGCCAGCCCATGCCACGGCAGGACCCAGGCCCATACCGTCGCAACCACGGGGGAAGGGCCCCAGCACATCTGATGGACAGTCAGCGCGATGAAAGGAGAAGAAAGACGGGATGGACAATACCGAGTGTGGAGACATTGGCCGCCACCATAAGAATCTTTATTTATATACCGGACGGCTGGAAGGAGCAGTTTGACGCCCGTAGGCTCTCAAATGGCATGTTGATGATGCCAGAATTGTCGCTCAACTTGACCAGACCGACCAGGGCTCAATCCGATGAAGTCCCACGACGTTCATTGTGGAGAGCACTTTTTGTTGGACTTGCACACGGCGACAGTGAGTATGACAAAGTGTTGGCATGTTTGGCTTGAAATGTAGGTATTCACTGTGGTGGACAGTTAGTGAATGCCTCGAACGCGATTTTCAGTGAATGCCTTGAACGCGATGTTTAGTGAAGACTCACAATGACTTGTGCCGATCTTCACTGCCAGCAGCTGGCGCTCCAAAGATCGGATGACTTGATGAATTCCCATGCCTTGATTGCAGTGCTGTATGTCCATCACAATGTGTCATTTCATGTTGTCTTGTCGCAGGCGTTGGTGTGATGTCCCTTTTCCAAAGCGCAAATTGGCGGCGCAGTTGATGTTGCGGATGAGATCGGTGATGACCATCGCAAATGACGACGCGAGAATCAACTGTTGTGAACAGGATGAGCATGGTTGATGTTTCCTTTCATCGAGCTGTTGCTGATGCGCCTGCGATGAGAAGGTTTGTTAGTCAAGGAACAGGTGAAAGTTCATGAGCAGTGGTAGACTTACCATCGGCGACTTTGTTGTGGCATCAAGAAGATACAGTCTTTGGACGCGACATCTGTATGAGGAAGACGATTGAGGGTTCAGAAGGCGATTGATGCCCCATTGGGGACTTGTCTGACTGTTCGACTTGATGAAGAAAGGAAAGAAGGAGGAGGAGAGAGGGCGATGAGGAGGAGATATATATACCTTCTGGCTCATGCCACGGTGGGGTCGCAGTGAATGCAGCTCAGCACACAATCGTCACTCAAGGCAGGCCAGGTGACGGTGTATCACTGACTTTACTCAAGTGAAGTGAGGTGATCGACTCTGGTTGGCTGATTTGACTCCACAATATCACTCCAGGGTGACATACGTATCACTCTGGCCTAGACTGAACTTGTTACTATGGTGAGAGCACATCACTGAGTTTGAAGTGAGGCAGAGAAGGCTTCACGCTTCAGAGGAACTGTGGGCACATGGTATTGGGAATGAACAGCAGATCGCTATTGGCCAGTTGCACCGACAAGGCTGAGTAACACGAGGCTGCGAACTCATCAACAGATCAGCCCGATGCGTCAAGGCGGCAGGAATACGAATATGCCATAGGTCTACAAGGCGCTGGGGCATTGCATGGAACAAAAAAGTATACTTCTCTCAACATGAGACCTTAGCA
Organism: Exophiala sp. LBMH1013; assembly: GCA_024611085.1. Classification (NCBI taxonomy): domain Eukaryota; kingdom Fungi; phylum Ascomycota; class Eurotiomycetes; order Chaetothyriales; family Herpotrichiellaceae; genus Exophiala; species Exophiala sp. LBMH1013. The sequence goes on from JAMFLB010000002.1 coordinate 120,999, forward strand.
CTCCATTCTCGACAGTCAGCAACAAAGCCTCTGCTTTTTCTATCCCATCAAGCGCCTCGTTCAGCACAATACTTTTTGACCTCCCGATCTAGCTTCTCTCTTTGTGCTGTCACGTTGTCCATCATCTCCTTGACAAGTTTACCTTCCCTATCATCCACGTGGCCTTTCTCAATGGCAGTTTTCAATCCGCTCTCTTGGTACACGCTCTCCATCAGGTCCATGACAGCGAACAATTGATTCGGCAGCCAGGTGACAATAGGGCTGCCTCCGGTAGCTGTGGGATGCGAGGAGCGCTTGATGATATACTCCCGGGCAAAAAGCCAGTGGCGCCAACGGAAACTGCGCACATGCTCAAGGAGTTTGAGGTAGAGTGTTGGCAAGAGTGTGGCGTTTGCATCGTCAGCGTCTCTGTTAGCGGAATGTTTCCCACGACCAGTACAGTATGCTTTGACACCAACTTCGGCGCTCTTACTCATCACCCAGCCCAAAAACTCCCTGTGCGGCTTGGGCCGGTACGATCGGAAGTCTCGCAAGATCTCTGTTAGGGGGTTCTGGGGCATGGGAATCTCCAAAAGGTGGTCGAGTAGTGGGATGATGCTATCGTTTGCACCGGATTCGCCGCGGAAGTAAAGCGGCTTGGAGTCGCCGTATCGAGTGCCTTGGTAGATGACACCATCGGGGAACATGGACTGCGATGTGATGCCAAAGATGAAGGTGCGGTAGGACAAGTAATCTTTGGGCAAGGAGTGCGTCCACATTTGTTCCATATGTTCTTCGATGCGTGTCATGGCCGACAACATGGTCTGGAATGCAGATACTGCTGCTGCAGTGTCCTTGGAAGACGATCCAACAGTTGAAAGAAGATGGACAGCCCCGGAAATCAAGGGTCCGGTTTCCTGTACCATGTGGACGTGCGTGAGAATGAAACCGGCCTCGGAACTGGCTGGGTCCAGCCCACGCTCAAAGGCACGGATAAGACGCAGGTTCTCGTAGACTCTTGGTCCAAGATTTGGATTGACGAGACGATAGTTGTACAACGCGTAGGATGCTGCGTATGACATGAATGGTGGCAGGTCGAGACTAAAATGTCGCAAAGCATTAGCAACAAAGTCCACGCAACTAGAATGTCAATGCGCAAGGCCAGTCGAGGTGCTTACATGTCAGCAGCTCGGACTAACGGGGCAGCGATGCAGCGCGGCAACACAGCGCGACCCAGTCCATAGCCGGCATCATTGTTCTTGGACCACGTTTCCCAGCATGGCTCCAACAGGTAGGCGCTGGCAAGGAAGCTGTAGTCACGGAAAAGTGCGGTGATGGCTTCAAGATCATACACATCCTCAGGGCCACCTTCAATGCGTAGGCTGTCGATATGCGAGCTCAGGTCCGGCAAAGCACCGGAGTCAATCAGAGGCCCCAGCTTGAACGTTGCCAACAGACCCGGCGTGCCATCCGCCTTGACGATGGGCATATCATCGAGGATTTGGGACACGGCGTCGAACTGTGCAGGGGAGGCGCAGCAGAGGTGGACGACACGGTAGAAAGCCTGTCGTGGTGGTGATGGTGAAAGGATCAATGGATCGAGGAAGGGTCGTGGCATCGGCTTGGATGTGTGGGAAGAGCTCAGCAAGCGGTGGCAGCGGGGGGAGAGTCTTCAAGGCAAGCCATCGTGGAAGTAGATTGTGTTGTTGGGGCTGTGCGCAATACAGTCAGTGGTGTCATGGCCGCCAAAGGGGATGGATACAAACCAATGTCAACTTGATGAGTGTTGGCACAGGATGAGAGACACGTGATACCTTTACCCGGATCGAGTATCACTTGATGCTAGTTCTTCTCAGCTTCTGCTGCAGAATCACTCCCACAGAAACGGGGGGCCCAAGGTGTATATATCGACGTGGCCGGAATTAAAACCGGCCACGACCCTCACCAACAGAGTTGGACATGATAGGAGAAGAGCGACGCCTCCGTTGAATCCTGTTCACCACAAGCAGACTCCGGGCGATATTATCATCAGCAGGACAGGCCATGCTGCATATTCGATCGTCCTTGGTGCGTCTCTTGCTGGTGATGCACGCTGCAAGGAGTTGCAGCCTTGTCTTGGCATCCTGTCCAGCGTGGTTTGGTACTTTGCAAGTCATACGCCGCAAGCATGTTCTCTTGGGAATCCTGACCTCCCAATGCTGGCTGTTCGCTCGCAGATTTGAGGCTTGTTCCTTCGGTACTCCTCTGTCATTGTTGGAGGGATCGCGGGTGTCCGTGGCCTTGCGGCGGTGGGCAGCACTCACCGGTATTCATCACATTGTGCCTCCCTCAGCAGAGGCTGTCACAGAGAACATTACGCGTCAAGGTGATGACAACAAGGAGAAGCCCACTCATGACCCCTCCTCAACCCCCTTGCTCTTAAGTAATTGTTTGTGCTTGAGGCCGGAATGTGATACGCACCACGACAACATCTCGAACGTGCTGTGTTCTTATTGGTCTGGCCGGAATTGATGCGGCCTCGCACGTGACCGGCGGGTAAGGGACGCTGTATAGGCGCTGATTGGCCAGAGAGGCATGTGCCATGAATCGGACCAGCTCCAGCTTCAGTTGTTGACAGACAGATCTCGAGTACGTTGTGCCTTTAGAATGGAACTTTTTCGGTTAGGTGTCCGAGAGAGCGAACAGATACGTTCAAAGATGAACGGCGCAGTCTTTATCGCAGGCCGGATTTCGTAATTCTTGGGCGAGAAGGCGTCATGCTCGCGAAGCTGGGCGGAGAGATAGCAGACTCTCCCATAACTTAGGCTGGAGTAGATTGTTATCGTCGGTCGGGAGAGACTTGCGGTCTAGGCGCTTGGGGGTGAGATGTCCTCTTCATTCGGGACGGCAGACGTGGACGTGGACTCGGAGAAATCAGACATAGAAGCTCGATTGACTGCCCCGTTTGGTCCCCGCTATTAATCCCCTCACAAAGGTAGGTTATTGGGATGGTCGCAACGCCTCGGGAATCGAGGCATCACCATTAAGGTATGTTTCCGACGTGTTCTGGGTGTCTCGAAGTCTGGTCGTTACAGCATAAGCCACTTGGAGCGGAGAGCCAGAGCTTGCGATTAGTTGGATCGTCGGACCCCTACCAGACTTCGCGCAAGCCGTAACTTGAACGAGTATCGTACTTTGGTATCATAACTCGTTTGATTTTCATTCGTCACCAGTCAATACCTCTTTTTATATCCGCATCTATCGTAGACAACATAAACTACAAAGGCCCAGGATAGTCATCATATGTCGCTGCCTTGCTGAAATCTTCACATGTTCAAAAGACCTTCCTCGGATCCCAACCGGCGCCCATCACTCTTGCGGCTCCCAACATCAGTGTTGCTGCCGCATACGCACAAGCGGTAAAGACAATCAGGCCCCAGTACTCGCCGTGGCATGTAGTGACCAGTTGTCCCGCAATCGGGATGCCCGTCAACGACCCAAAAGATACCAGGGTATAGCAGCTCGCATAATACCGTCCGTAGTTCTCGACTCGGCACAGCTGGCCGACGCACACGGGCGTCAATGAGATACCTGACCCCGAAGCGAACCCAAAGATGAGGGCATACACAATCATCAGGGCGACTGACCCGCCAGCCGGTAGCCAGAAAGCCAGTGTCGAGATCAAACACATAAAAATCGTGGCCACTATGGCATTAAATCTTCCAAATCTGTCCGCGACAAAGCCCGGGAAATAGCGTCCAAAGCAGGACCCGACATTCAAAATAGCCAACAGCTGGTAGGAGAAATTCGCCGACACCCCGTGGGCTAAAGCGTAGCTGCTCAAATACGTCAGAGGGACGAAAAGACCCCATTCCACAAAGAACACTCCCATGGTTGTCAATGCAAACACTGGATCCCTGAAGACACGGAAGTCGGGGAGGATGTTTTCCTTGGTAGCCTTGCGGGGCGGAAGTCGAGACTTGATGAAGAGGTTGGCCACGATTAGCAACACCAGGTTGATCAGTCCACAGACGCGCGTCGACCAGGCCCAACCAATCTTTGGAAAAAGTGCCTGCAGTGCCAGCGGGAAAACGATGCCGCCCAAAGAGCCCCCTGCAGCCGCCAGGCCGGTGGTCTGTCCTCTCTTGCGGAGGAAGAAATGCCCAATTGAAGCTACGGCTGGCGTGAAAACAAGGGAAGTCCCCAGCCCGCCCACAATGCCTATGACAATGAGGAACTGCCAGTACTTGTGACAGCTGCCCATCAACAAGTGTGAGGCGAGCATGAGGACAGAACCGCTCAAAACGAGCCATCGAGGGCCCTTTGCGTCGAAGATGGGACCGATCTGAATGCCAAAAAAGAAGGACAAGAAGGCGTAGATGCCAAATATCCACCCGATCGTGCTCTCACTGTGATCACGCAGTTGATGTGTGGATAAGTATGCTTGGTACGTGCCCAGGGTATTCATCATGCTGTTCGAGTGTCAGCGTACGGACCGTCACAATTCCATGGAAAATACCAACCCAAGAGCGGCCATGAGGCCGCAGAAGGATCCCAGGACGCAAAGCCATGCCGTTCGCCCGCCTTCCGGGTACGTGTTGCCGTAAGCGTCGGTCGAGACTCTGCTGACATTGTCTATACCGCCTGGGACATCATCAAGGGTAGAAGCAGAGGTGGAGGTCGATGAACGCCGAAAATGCGCGGAACCGGTTGGCCCATGGCTGTGAGGCCTTTCAAGGTCACAGCAGTACGATGTAAATGGCGCGGCCGCAATGGATTGGGCGGTGTTCTGCCGGGAAATAGAGCCAGGACGATGAAGGGTTGAGAGATGTCCTGAGGATGATTCGCACTCTTCCCTCACGTACGCTTCCTCCTTGAAGGTCCCCGACGCAGGTAGAGGCTTGTGCGCCTGCTCAACGCCCCTCCATGATTGTTTCTCGGGGTCCAGACTTGGACTACTCCCATTTGACAGCCATGGAGGCTGCTCCTGACGAGATTCGCCTTCGCCGGGACGGTTTGCGTCTTGACTCGTCCCCGAGGGAGTTCCGCGAGACGGCTGATTAGTAGTCTGGAAGGTCATGGACTGGAAATAGAAATGAAAGAATGTTTATGACCCCGGTGGCCGAGGTGATGTTCGCGACCGGAGATTCTTATAGGAAAGGTACGGTAAGGACCGACAGGTTCGGGCTCAGCAAAAGCAACGGGAGGAATACAGCGCGCTTGATCGAACCGTCGTCTGCGCTCAGAGAACAAGCATATGACCTGAAAGAATGAACACCGCATCCATGGCTTTTTTCTGGAAGAGCACGTATGATTGAAATTTGAAGACGACGTCCGGGGACATCGTACATAAACGGGAAAGAAACAGCGAGCACGCGGTCAAGTCCGGGGAAAGATCCTCGGTGCTGTCATGGATCCCAGTACATTAGTAATAATAGAGACAGGAGGTCGAACTGTCACTATTATGTTCGAGATCCGATGTCGCGATCCAGTGCGGTGTGGTACAATTCACAAGCATTACCTACGGTAGGTACCTCTGCCTTAACCGAAGGCACCCTAGAAAAGGTGCCTCCCACCCTATTCAAGTTGTTAGGCGGACTCGATTTGCTCGTTATAGGGTACAAAAAGCCAAAAGAAATATGGCGGGGAGTCTCCGTCATCCTGCGTACATCGTACATGGCCACCTACAGAGCCCAAAAATCCCTAATGTTACTGCTAAATCCCAGCCTTACCACTAATCATCCGCCAGATATCGTACATTATTAGGTTAGCCGAGCATTTGCCTACTGCACTGTAATGATGTCTTTGGAGGAAAATCGTCATCTGAATGTCTCTACACTTGATAGGTGGTTGCTGCCTGATAGCTCTTCCACACGCTGCGTGCTTTGTGCCCATGATGCTTGGAAAAGAAAACCGTTGCGCAGACCAAACAAGCCTTGTACATACCCCCCAATATCAATGTGCAACGTAGTCGATTGCCCGAACTGTTTCAGTTCCGGAGTTTATGTCCCCACGATCATGTCCGTGATGGTTACCGAACACTGAGTTCCTCTCGCAATTTCGACGGTTGAACTTGAGGGGTTCCCGCCTTGTTTCTCCGCCCAAGTAGCGTTGAATTGTCCAGACTGAGCTCGAAAGGCTGCTTGTTCCTTCGTCCAACGCTCTGTCTGGCTGCCGCTGCCACGCTGGCACTATGTTGACCGTAACCTTTCTCTTGCTGTTGATTGTGATGCTGACTTCGAGCTGGAGCTGCTGCCGCCCGTGCTTGTGCCGCTGACGACGGTTGGGACCCGAGATTGGTCTGGCGCATCTTGGTTTCCATACTCGAGACATCAGCTGGCTGTTGCGCTTTGGGCACTTTACTCGCAACCTCTTCATCGGACTCTTCGTCCTCAAGGTCGTCATCCTCATTCAGCGGGTTGAGACCGCCGGGTATGCCCGCGCCCCGATACCCTTGCTTGAAATTCTTTCTTCTCTTGGCCTCCTCTTCCTGTCTGTGAACAGCGTAGCCGACATCAAACACCTCACGCAGGTTGAGAGCACCAGGGGATCGGAAATCAGCCCGTCTACCGGGAGTCCCTGGCGTGCCCAGCGCGTATACATCTGCAGGAATATTGCCTGCCTGGGCCCATTGCTTTTGTCTCACAGCCAATGGAGTGGCCAAGGGGGGAGCATCGGCGGCGGCATAGGTAGGTTCGGCGACGTTGCGGATCCAAGGATGTGCAAGGAATTCATCGATGGTGTACCGCTTCTCGGGGTTGACAGTTAGGAGGTGTGAGACGAGATCCTGTGCAGACTTCGAGATATCGTCCCACCAAGGCGACAGGAAGGTGTATTGACCGCGAGCCACCTTTTCGGTCAGGACTTGTATAGATTCGTCATAGAAAGGAGGGAAACCGCAAAGCAGCGTGTATAGAACACAACCAAGAGCCCACATGTCTACAGATTTGCTGTAACGCTCGTCTTTGACAATCTCAGGCGCTGTGTAACCGACCGTGCCGCAGGGAGTCATGGTTTGTGAGTCCCAGATCACCTTGGAAAGACCGAAATCGGCAATCTTGATTTGGCCAATACCGCCAGAGCCGACTCCGGGGATGAATTCGCCCTCATCGACTTTGTCCTCCTCATCGGGCCCTTTCGGTTTGGGATTCCTAGTGGGGAAAAAGGGAATAGGATAAAATAAAAGGTTCTCCGGTTTGATATCCCTGTTGGAACGCGTCAATTCATCACTCGTACGATTGCTGGCAACATAGTACATACCGATGAACAACTCCACACTCTTCATGGAGATAACGTAGTGCTTTTGCAACCTGTGTGATGACGTGCCGGCTGAGGTCTTCACTGAAATATGTCAAGCGAACGATCTGATGGAACAGTTCACCACCGGGGCAAAGCTCGAGGACAATGTAGTAATATTGCCGTGACTCGGAGAAGTCAATGAGTTTGACAATGTTGGGATGGTCTAACTGGCGCATGATCTGAACCTCTTTGAGAATATTGGCCCTCTGGAAGAAGAGTCAGTTTGAGTTCACGCTTGGGAAAGGACGGATCCGAGAAATGGCACAAAGATCATGCGGGGGCAAAGGTAGGGGCTGAGCAATAGCATGGATATGCGCACCTCCACGCCCTTTGGTTGTTTCTTGAAGTTCGGATGAAGGTGAGCATCGGCCTAGGTTAGAATATAAAGTTGGTCTTTTATCTTGCAACAATAGTACATGAAAGACTGGAAGATCAGAGAAGAGAACTGGAGGCTGTGGCAGGCAATCCCAGAGACGGAAAGGAAAATGGCGATCCAGAATCGCGATGCCAATGGCTTCGAGCATACCTGATTCGAGTTCATTTCGAACTTTCGGACGACTTTGATGGCGACGTCGTCACCGGTCTGCGTGTCGCGGGCCTTGTACACGTTGCTGAACGCTCCGTCGCCCATCTTCTCTAATAGGATGTATCGTTCCAAACCGGGATACTTGGGCATCTTGTTCGCTTGTTCTCTCTCTTCGGCAACGAGGGCCTGGATCTCGGCTTGGATCTTTTGGTGTTTGCCTGCAGCGTTGGCTGCGGCACCGCCGGCCTGAGCCGCGAGGTTGCGATTATCGATGGCAGCGGCGGAATATTCGCCGGGATGTGGTTGGACATTGTGTTGCGGTTGCCGATGACCGACTGCAGGTTCGCTTATTCCATGATGGTATTTCTGCTGTTGCGCATGTACAGGAGAGACATTGGTCGTCGGTTGGTCGCGGGGAGGGTCTGCGACTTTGGCCTGCTTGCCATGACGTATGAAGTTTTTGAGATTCTGAATCGTGCTCATCTTTAGCTGAAGCTGCGACAGCGTGAAAGAAAGGTCGACAGGAAGAGACGAGTTCGAAGAGGAGAAGACCAGAAACAGGTCAACCCAGCAGATGACAAATGAGGTAAGAGTAGAGATGGTGGTGAGAGAGGAAGATTTGATAGAAAAAGTTGTGGATTGATTAGGGAAGTGGTCGGCGGTAGGTGGTAGGTGGTAGGGCGGCTTTAGGGGAGGAATAGCGCAAGGGACGTCAGGCCGAAGACTGGTCGAGATCTTCTTGGGGCGTGCGCAGGCGCCGTGAGCATGAATAATCGGCAGGATAAGCACACCAGCGACTCTCCCAGGAATGAGGAAAGGTAGAGGGTAACAAAATAGTGAGTAGTGACAGGATACGTAGAAGTAGTCGACTGTCAACCACTGCAGATGCTGATGTTTGTCACCTGGAGTAGCTGCAGAACGTGTTGATAGAGGCAGAAGGAGAGAGGGATATGGAGACGAGGAGAAGTGAGCTGCAGTGGGCGATGCAGGTGGTACTATGGGGAGAATGATGAACTTGAATAATGCACTGGCCGCCTACGAACAGGCATACAACACAGCGAATACAGGCGGGCTTCCGGGCGGCAATGATGCCGATGATGCTGATGATGCCAACGATGATGTCGATGGTGGGGTCAAGCAAAGAATAATAACACAGCGCATGACAAACTGGGTTATTCGGGGTTTAGGGAGCAAGCAGCACTTACAGTGTCATGATTAGCGGGCAGGGCGGCGCCTGTTCTTGATGACGGCTGCGGGAGCCTCCGCGTTGCTCGCGTCCGCCGTTGGAATCTCGCTCGCGATGTCGTTGTCGTTGTCGTCGTTGGAGGCGCGGTATCATTGGGCGCCATGTTGGTGCCCGCGTCCCCCAGCCACGCGCCCATCATCATTATTGGTGTCCGTGTCGGCGTCTGTGTCCCTGTCTGTCTCTGCGCCTCTCTCTCGTCGTCGCCCAGAATTTCTCTATCGACGTCATCCGACCTGCGAAACATGCGATATTCATCAGGGCGATCATCATTCTGGCCTTGTCGCAGCCCATGTCGTGGATGGCTCCGCTGTGCCTCGTCCAATCTCCCCGGTGCGAACGAAGGCAATAGTGGCAGCGGCGAGCAGTTGTCTTGCAAATAGCAGTCCGTCCCCCAATCCAGGTCAAAGTTGGTGTTGAACTTGACCTGTAAACTCTGCGGGTGCAGCTCCTCGTACTGGTCCAGTATCACCGGTTCCATGGCCTGCGGCATCTCGAGGTCTTCGCTTCCCCACGAGTCGAAGTACGATGACCAGCTGTCTGTGGGTGTGGGAGTTGGTGTCGAAGCATACCTCATTATTCGAGACATGATTGTAAGGATAGCCGACGAACGGCTAGGGGCGTTGATACTGTTGCGCGCGGGATAGGGAGCAGGATACCAAAGAGTGTGTGGCTGTCGATATAGAGAACGCGCGTGGACCAGGTGGTATGCTGCTCTTGTATACAACAACCCTCCCAAGATCGTTACCAAAGGAATGGTTTTACTGTTTGTCTCTGAATGAGAGAGCTGGTATCTCTCTTCTGGACTCACAGTATCACAAGAGCAGAACACCCTCACTCTATATTCCGGCGCAGCCAGTCCTTTTGACCTGTCTCAAAGAATCTTTCAAACCGCGTCTCATTCCTCTCAGCCTCCCGACGTGGTACCTGACCATGATAAACCGCACCGGCTATTCGGGCCACGCAGCCCCTTCGCAGCACCAACATGAGCAGCGCTGCAGCGAGCACAGACATCTTTTGAGCGGGTAGGGTGGGCAGAGTCCAAAACTTGGATGTCTTTGGGCCACATCGCAGATCGTGGTGCCGACTGACCCATGCAAGGGGTTCATCTTCGACGTCAACATCAGAAAGCTAACCAGCCCACCACCAACAGCGCGCTCTACAAGATCCATCAGTTGTACGTTCTCCACGCGATGCCGCGGCCAGTGCTTGCTCACACACGTCAGGTGTACCCAAAAAGATCCCGGTCGCCATAGAATTCGGGTTTATCCATATCGGTTTCTCCAGGCTGTCGATACTGAGAACCCGAAACTGAGACTCAACGTTATCATGATATGCGATATATAAGCCTGTCTAGCAATGCTCTTGTCCTGCTGCTCAATATTTTCTCTATCGAAACGCGCCACTATATCTCTTGCCCCGTGCCCCTGAGGAAGGCTGCGTGTGAGCCTGGACAGTGTGTACACGTACACAGTACCGTTGCAAACTCTACCCCTTTCCGCTGCATACCGCAATCGACAAGAGAAAGGATGACATTCCCGGAGCCATACACCTCGTAGTTGAGATATGATGCATCCCAGCATTTGGGAAACCTTTTCTTTGGATGCCGGCCTGTCAAAACAGCCAGCCAATCCGCCACGGCCACTGACATCTTTGCAATTTCCCACGGCCTGTCGTTCGTGGCAAATCCACGGTGACATACCCGATCGGACGATCTCGCGCGCCATACATACCACAGGCAGCGCTGCATGAATTGGCGTGGCGGAATAACGGTCGAACTTGTGGTCTGTGTGGCTTGCATCGCGGCTCATGGACTCTCTCAGCCTTGCATCAGCCTTGCACCAGCCTTGTGACTTTTATAAGCGTATTTTATCAACTTGAATGGCTACACCAATCATAACTAGCTAGGTACCTACTAGCACATACGGCTGTTTATTACCAGATATGGGCGAGCGGCGAGGCTACAAGGCTGCTACATTTTCATGTTCATCACCAACAATTTCCACGGAGGCTCCTCGTCGGTGAGATGCACGTATCCTCAGAAGAGAAGTAACATGTCAAGCTGAGAAAAGCGCACTCTATCATTTTATTTCTGGCTCTTCCCTCATTGAGCAGCTAGGCTATCATTCATCTCCTCTCGCAGAGGCACTTTTCCAAGCGCTTCACAATCCCCTTTCCAAGTAGACGCATTCAAGAAGCCCACCAGAGAATCGAATGGTCCTGTCGCTTGCTGCCCAATATGCAGATGCCTGGGGTTCGTCATTCATTCATTATAAAATTTCTTCATGATCAAATGCAAAAATAAGTTGACGTTGAGCCGGAGCGCCCCTTCAAAGAACTCCAGAAACTGTGCGTTGTTGAATTGTGCTTGCAAAAGGTCGTCCAGCGGTACCTGCGCGTTTGCTCCTGGAATCATCATGTTGCCGGAGCTTCCGTCAATGGTAAACACCCCGACTTCATTAGAAGAAATGGTCAAGTCCACCCGGTCCCATTGTCGCTCGTTGTATCCACGCCACTGCACGAGAACTCCCTTGTCCGCAAGCGTTCGCGCCGAGTATTTGTACGACCCGAACTTGAAGGACCGTCCGGAACGCTGAAGTTCTCTCTCGTGGTCCCATTGCTTTGTGAACGGCATAACAAAACGTTTCTTGCCCTTCTTGCTCTGAAGAGTGACCATGGCTTGCTCGATGTAGTCGTTGTATGTCTTGAGCTGCTGCTCGAGATACACAGCTTGCTCGTTCAGACGCGCAAGGGTTGTTCGAACATTCTCCAGCTCGCGCTGCCGTTGCAGCCTCCTGCGGTGTTTAGTACGTATGTCGACGGCAATGGAGTTGAGAAGGTCTTGATAGTGATTCGTCCGTGTCAGACGGCCGATTGATTCGAGCTGCAGGACATTCTCCAAGGCGATTCGTTTGAGTTCGCGGTACGATAAGGCGGTGATGTCGAGATGAGTGCTGGCATCTGCGTATGCCCCGTGGCGCCGGTTGCCCGCCCCAAGCTCTTCTCGTACCAGAGCTTCCCACTTTTCTTCGTCTTCTGAGGCAATCGGCTTGACTAGGATTTCGAGCAGATTGGCGCCCGACTGCACACGTATGATGTACAGCACACATCGCTTTGTCTCCGTAAACAGAGCCTTGACTTCCGAGTCAGGATCCTCGGTCTTGAGTAGTTTAGGAGTCAATGTCAGGCTGATTTCGCCGGAGCTGACCCCTCGAAGTTCGCTTTCGTTGCTTTGGACGCTACCCAACTCCCGGAGGATATCGCGAAGAACATCGTCCTGAGTGGGACAGATGACACTGATTTCCTGAGACAGTAACTTGTGGATGGAGAAGATGTCCGACATTTTGATGTACAGGGTCGGCTTCGTCTTAGCGTAGAGGTCGTTGAACTCATCAATGTCGTAATGCTCTTCCGCCGACGATATCGAGACCACTAAAATAAAAGTCAGCAAAAGGAAACTCTCATGACAAGATTAAACCAACCATGTTTCCAGAGCATCCGGAACCGCCCAATAGCCTCGCGAATATAGTTGTTCAACGGCTGCAGATAGACATTGTCCCCGCCGAACTCACGCCCCGAGGCTGCTTGGTTCAAGACCTTGCTGATTTCTCCGAGATTGCGCTTTTGTTCCTGAGTCATTGCTCGATCAGCAACGCCAAACTTCTCGGGTTCAACGAGAGCAGGTTGCAGGTAGTGGCGCCAAAGCCACTGCCCTACCAGTTGAAGCACAAAATCAGCATCTTCACCCGGGAAACGCGCCACCAGGTATTCGTGGGTCTGTTGGACGACAAACCGGACCCCAAACGGCATCCGATGTAGGTAGTCTTCCAGGCAGAGAAAGAACTGGTCCGTGATATCTCGCAGATCTTGCATATGAGCGATAAATGTCGCACGAGTTTCAGGATCACGAATGGCCACCTCTCTGGGAACGTTAGGATCTCGCTGGCTTCGTCGACCGGTGCGCAGTTCCTCATTGTTAATGGCGGATAAGTAGATCTGAAGGGGGTCGCTCTCAAGGTCCAAGGTAGCATTGTCGATGATGTTTTCTTTGACCAGCGGACCCAGGACATCTCGAAGGAATTTGCGGTCTCGGGCAGATCTGCTGTAGGCTGCGAAAAGCTTGTTGGAGAATGAATTGGTCCTTAGATAGTCTTGCAGAGAGAGGGAGCAGTCTACCTCTTCCTTGACAGACCTGACTATCAGCTTCACGAGATAGTATTCTTCCCGTCTTTTTTGCGCGTATCCGAACAGTCCCATGACCAGGTGTTTGACCCGGTCGCACTCCTTTTCAGCCGTAGCTTGCTCCCGGATGCGTCTGAACAGTCTTGATAGGTACTGGGGTTGTGTTTGGAGTAGGAAGAATAGCTCCTGGTAGTGCTCGAGCTTTCGACGTGATGTCTTGTTGAGAGCTTTAAGGTCGAACGGGTCCTTCGAGGAAATGTCAGAGTTTGGCAAAAGGGAACCAACGTGGCCCCCGAAATGTCTTTGGTGCTTGACCACTTCGTCCAAGGTGATTTTGTTCTTGACCAAGAGAGCAATCTTGATGTCCAACTGGGTGATGTACTGATCTGCAAGTTCATTCTGCCGGACGTGCTGGACCACAGTTTTCCGAAGACGCTCAAACTCGATTTCTTCTTCGAAGTCGAAATCGCTGTCATTCAGGAGGTGTACGAAACCTTTCAGAGTCCCTACTGGCGGATTCTTGCCAGAAGTAAGGCTCTTGTATGCCTTGCCTTGAATCTTTGCTCGAACCACACTTTGGATCTTGACAACTTTGTCCATGTTCTCCTTGAAATATCGCTTCTTTTCCTCATATCGGGAGCGTATGGCCACCGCTCTGATGACAGCCTGCAACTGGACTATGGTATCTTCTTGCTCATCCAATTCGGCAAGCAGGTCGGCAATGGTGATTCGAGACAGCATGGCACGAGCATGCGCCTGGAATTGCACTACCTCGTCGCGGGCATCTTCCAGACTACTGAGTGTGTCTGCAGTTTGCGATCGTAATATTGCACCTCGAGACAGTGCCTGTAGTTGCACCAGTCTAGGAGCGTGTCGAGCCAATCGATCCTTTTGCTTCACGAGACAACCGCGCAGCAGAAAGCCGCGGATCGCGCTTTGGACTGGCACTGTTGCCGGCGACTGTCTCAGTAAGGACAGTCTCAGCGAGCTGTGAGCCTCTCTCGTGTTTGCGCCTCTGAGAATGGCTTGGAATCGGCTTATTGATCCAGCTTGGGATCGCAAGGCTCGGTGCAGATCTGCAAGCTCTTCTCGAAGCTGACCGGCTCGAGCTAACGCTTGCAAGCTGGTCCATTTGGGTGAGAAGCCATCGAGGGTATTCAAAAGCCTGTTACGGGAGGCTCTCGTGAGCATTGACCGCGCACAGGCTTGGACGTGCGTAATAGCCTGAGCGTGTCCTTGCAAGGAGCTCTTAACATTTTGAAGCTGAGTCCGGGAGAGCATGCCTCTGATCTTGGCCTGCAGAAAGACGACTTCGCTCTCCGCTGTCCTTGTGGCTTCGTACTGATCAAAAGCGTCTCGTCTAGACAGAGCTCCCCGTATGGCGGCTTGAAGGTCGCGAATGCCGGCATCATGGATGCGAGCACTCGATTTCAGTGCACGAGTTTCAGCCCGGACCTTACCAGCTCTGAAGAGGCTCTGTAGCTTCAGTATATCCCTTTCTTTCGCTTTCCATTGAGCTTCTCTCTTCTGGCGATTAGAACGTGCTAGAAATCCTCGCGATGCTGCTTGGAGACGCGTAGCAAAACGCTGCATGTCAAGGCGGTAGCCTGCCACCTGCCGGGCCCAGTCTGCACGGATGAAAGACTGAAGCTCAATCAAAGCATCTTCAGAGTCCCAGAGCTGCTGCATCAGATTCGCCAGTCGCAGCCTGACCAGGGCTCCCCGGGTTTGGTTTTGAAAGTCCGCGATGACTGCCTCTTGCTCGTGCAGCTCTCGCGCAATCCGCTCGTCTTCTGTTTCGACTGGCTCCGGCTCCGGCTCAGCACCAAAACTAGCACCCATGCCTGAAAAGCTGGGCATACTAACGCCTGCCTTGTCAAGGCCTCGTTGAGTCTGTTCCAGTTCGTGATGCTCGAACTCGAGCTGACCCACCAGGTTGCCGATACGGAAATCGACCATTCCTTTCCGAAATAGGAGCCACGAAAGTGCATGGATGCAGTAGATGACTTTGGGGATGTTCTTCTTCTCGTACAGATCTATCAATTCAAATCGGAACAAGTCTGGTAGGCCGACCTCTTCAAGGAAACGGAAGAATAAGACGATATTGTCGGAGTGCTTATATTGCAGTTTCGGGTTTCGAAAAATCCGCAGCGTCTGGTCGGGATGGAATGCTTGAACAATTTCAGCCAGAGTGACTCCGTTGCGTAGTGCCTCCTCTAATTCAACGACCGGAGGGATCGGTTTGCCGATGATATCTTCAATCCATTCTTTGGCCTCTCCAATGTGGCAGAGATATTCGTAGGCCTGCAAGAATTGTCGTTGTTTGTCCATCCAGTTCCGTTCGCCCCAGCCGTAGCTCTTAGCTATCGAGCGACTGCCCGGAGCCACAGAGTCGGTACGCTTCAGTTGTCTCCGGTTATGCAGTCCAACAACAGAGTGGCCAACGGCTGCAATGCCAAACTCTTCGGCGTCGCCATCCTGTGCGAATCTTGACAACGTCCTCAGATGCGAAGTGGACGACTTTTTCAGCTCTTGTATATCTGGAGCCTTAAAGGTCGTGGCATGAGGGCTTGTGTGATTATGATGGAGATGTGGTTTCGATTGGCTCATCTCGTCGTGATGTCCATGCAAATGTTTTTCGACGAAGGGGTCTTC
The DNA here is from genome assembly GCA_024611085.1 of Exophiala sp. LBMH1013. Classification (NCBI taxonomy): domain Eukaryota; kingdom Fungi; phylum Ascomycota; class Eurotiomycetes; order Chaetothyriales; family Herpotrichiellaceae; genus Exophiala; species Exophiala sp. LBMH1013. The sequence continues at coordinate 136,862 of JAMFLB010000002.1, forward strand.
GGACTGGCTTTGTGGGAATCGGTCGACCGTGTGCGCGCGAGCATGATGCCCACTATGTCTTCGAGCAGTCGATGTCGCCTTCGGAGAGGGGGCTTGTGGAAGGGGTCTCAAACTCTGGCGGATGTTGCGGTATACATGATCAGGACTGTTTTCGACGCTACCTCGGGTGCCGTACGTGCGTGTAGGAGTCATGTCACCCGCCTCACTACTAATTCCTCTCTTGTGCCCAGGCGAGCCCTGGGAGTAAAGGCTCGAGCTTGTCGAGGTCACCGTACTGGTTCGACTAGGAAGATATGCGCTGGACGCAGCGGAGTAGGCGGACGATACTGTCGAGGTAGTGGAGGGTTGTCGTTGTGGGAGGATGTGTTGATTGTCTGCTTGTGCTCTGCGGAGGGCGTAGTGCGACATGCCTGTGTCTGCGATACTGTGTAAAGATGCAGAGAGTTGGGTTTGTATCGTGGTTGGGTCTTGGGTCGCATAGTACTCGAAGGTGCGTTGTTCAGATGGACATGGAGGCCTGAGAGGCAGCACAACGATGTCGCAGCGCAGAGGGCGGTATGAGAGGCACTGTGGCAATGTACCAGAGTAAGCCAACAACAGTAAACAAGAGTAAGGAAATCAGAGTCTTCCAAGATGTTTCCCTTGCAAGTAACACTGTATCTTGCTGGTGTGATGCTATTGTAGAGTCCAACTGTTTACATCGGCCATAATTGGGCTAGTGCGCCTCGCCAACCAGTGGGCAGCTGCAGTGGAAAAAACAACCACTATACCACTAGCAGGCTGAAACAACGCGAGTCGGACAGGCATCCTCAGCACGTCTAACAGGGAACATGCCTACATTCAATGCAGCCGGATACTTGTATGATTTAGGAAGAACAATGCAGGCTCCTTGGCTCCTGGGTGCTTGTGTACACCAACGATCCCAAGTCATCATTGCAAGCACTTTGTGTGCTTGTGTAGCCTCTGAAGTTTGAGGCCTGCGCTAAGCAAACCATCGCATCTAGATAATGTCACAATAACACTATCTAGGTACCTATAACATTCCCCTGTGAAAACGTCACGCTAGGTGCTTGATACTGACCCTTTGCCTGTCGCTGCACCTGCTGGCTAGAAGCACAGTCAAAGTGCAATCCAGAACTGACTGCATCCGATAAAATGGGTGTAGCCCCTATATACTAACTAGTACGTTAGTAGTAAGTATATTAACTTCACGCCAAGAGATTTAGGGGCATCCCCCCGCTTGCCGTCTGCAAAAAAAGTTTCATAGCATCGCGACATTTTCCCTGAACTTTTCTTTCTCTTCTTTCGGTCACCTTTGACCCCAGCAGATCGTGTATATCAGGATCTGTTGTAGACTCGATCAACTTCAACGCCCTTTACTGCCAATATGCCTATCGCAAACGGGGATGTCGCCAGTAATGGCCCCTCGCTAAACCGCAACGTCGAGAAACTCGACTATCGCAAGGCCGTCGAAGTCCTCAAATCTGAATACCAGAATCAGGATGGTCTTGATGTTCATACCCTCTTGGACTCGGCCAAGAACGGAGCCCTGACATACAATGACTTCCTTATCCTGCCGGGATACATTGGTATGTTGTGCGAACAGCATCCCGTTGATTACTGTGGCCTAACATCCTCGTTCAGGCTTCGCCGCTTCTGAAGTGACTCTCGATTCGCCTGTGACCAAACGCATCTCACTCAAGACACCTCTGCTCTCGTCGCCCATGGACACCGTGACAGAGGACTCTATGGCAATTCACATGGCTCTGCTTGGAGGTCTGGGTGTCATTCATCACAACTGTTCTGCCGATGACCAGGCAGACATGGTTCGCAAGGTCAAGAGATACGAGAACGGATTCATATCTGAGCCCGTTGTCCTCTCTCCCAAGACCACCGTTGGAGAAGCGAAAGAACTCAAAGAAAAATGGGGTTTCGGAGGGTTCCCGGTTACTGGTATGTCTACCCCTGACATTTTTCACTTACGTTATTTCGATGATGTCCAAAACTATTTACCCTTTTAAACTTTCGTTCATCCGCAGCATGAATGTGCAATGGGGAACTTATGGAGATTTCTGTCTGAGAATGCTTGATTCTACCTTTATGCTTGCCAGCCAGACAATGCTCAAATGCTGACGCATTTTGTGTACAGAAACCGGTCAACTAAAGTCCAAGTTAATTGGCATCGTCACCACTCGGGACATTCAGTTCCATCCTCGCCCAGACGACCTAGTCACGGAGGTCATGTCCAAAGACTTGATCACTGCGCCTGCCGGCACAACGCTGGCCGAGGCTAATACAGTCCTTCGCGATTCAAGGAAGGGCAAACTGCCTATCGTCGACAATGACGGCAACCTCATTTCGCTCCTCTCCCGTTCGGATCTGCTCAAGAACCTCAACTTCCCGCTGGCATCAAAGCTGCCTCATTCCAAGCAGCTCATTGCTGCAGCGGCCATCGGAACCCGCCCAGATGACAAGATCAGACTGCAGAAATTGGTTGACGCCGGTCTTGATATCGTGATCCTTGACAGCAGCCAAGGAAACAGCATGTATCAGATCGAAATGGTCAAATACATCAAGGAGAAATACCCCCAACTCGATGTCGTCGCTGGAAACGTGGTGACTCGGGAACAAGCAGCCAACCTCATCGCTGCTGGTGCTGATGGCCTGAGAATTGGCATGGGCAGCGGCAGTGCATGCATCACCCAGGAGGTTATGGCCGTGGGCCGTCCTCAGGCTGCCTCGGTCTTCGCCGTCGCCTCTTTCGCATCTCGCTTCGGTGTTCCCTGCATTGCTGATGGCGGTATCCAAAACGTAGGCCACATAGTCAAAGGTCTGGCGATGGGTGCCTCTACTGTGATGATGGGTGGTCTGCTCGCTGGTACCACCGAGTCCCCCGGCAACTATTTTGTTAGCCGTGAAGGCAAGCTCGTGAAGGCTTACCGGGGAATGGGTAGTATCGATGCTATGGAAGACAAGAAGGCCGGTGGTGGAGCTAAGGATTCTAAGGCCAGCAATGCCGGTACAGCAAGATACTTCTCGGAGGGTGACAGACTGCTTGTCGCCCAGGGCGTGTCTGGTGCAGTGCCTGATCGGGGTACTGTGACCAAGTTTGTTCCCTACCTGTTGGCTGGGCTTCAACACTCTCTCCAAGATATTGGAGTGAAGAGTCTGACGGAACTTCGGGAGAAGGTCATGGACGGCCAAGTTCGCTTCGAACTCAGAACGGTCAGCGCTCAAGCAGAGGGCAACGTCCACGGTCTGGACAGCTTCGACAAGAAGCTTTACGCTTGAGAGCCCAGACTTTATCACAGCATGGCGAGGGCGGCGTTGAGGATTGTTAGTGTTGCATTTGGACTGGATTGCTTATGGTTTTTGCAAATGATTGTATGAATTGGACAGATTCGCCCGGATTTATTAGACAACAGTCCCTCATTTCCTGCTGTTTGGTGAAATCAGGAGAGGCGCATGTATGACATTTCGAGTTGAATTGAACCTCGGCGCGCTCTCGGTTTCTCCACGGCGCGGGGGACAATTACGCTGCAAGGCACCGCAGGAGACGGAAATGGAGAAAGGGTGCTTTGGACCAATGCACTCGATGTACAGACAATTCCATCTCACTCCCATGTCGCCTGTCCACCTCGGTCTTATTTCTCGTGTTTTGCAATGCTCTTACTTCGCTCGATCTCTCAATCTAGGCCCTTGAAGTTCCCTACGACTATTCTAAGACCTGTTGCTTCTCCCCAAGATTTAGACGGCAGCTTCACGTACTTACCTAGACGACCTCACCACAGCGGGAGACAGTGTGAATTTGCCTGGAAAAAAAGACGGACCTTACGAAGCACAGCGTTGGTGTACCAGAGTGGCATACCATATATGCCAACCATGGCGCCAGGCTCAAAGTTCGAGGTGCGCGAATACAGCGACCACCGAGCCCCCAAACCAGCATCTCCCAGCGCCAGTATAATCCTGGTATCACCATCCAACGAGATCTTATTGCTTCATCGCGTGCAAACGTCCTCGGCGTTCCCCTCGGCGCACGTCTTTCCAGGAGGGAACCTGGAGCCGTCTGACGGCGACATCCCAGCAGACCCGACCGACATCCATCGGCATCTGGACAGCATCGCGTACCGAACGGGCGCAATCCGCGAGTTGTTCGAAGAAACCGGAATCCTGCTGGCTCGGGAGTCGCGTGACGCGCAAACATTGTTGCATGTATCCCGAGAGCAGCGCAAAGGTGGCCGCGAAGCCGTGCATAAAGGCGACATTTCGTTCGCCGCGTGGCTGAAATCTATCTCGCCTCACGCCGTGCTGGACACGGACCGCCTACTTCCCTTTACGCATTGGGTTACGCCGCCCAATGTACCCAAGCGCTTCACGACGCAGATGTACATCTATTTCGTGGGGCTTGAAGAGGCAGGGAACCCGTCCGTCCGAGCCACGGGCGACATGGTCGAGACCATGGCCCCTGAGTGGCGGAGGGCAAAGGACTGGCTGGCCCGCGCCCGCAGCGGCGAGATCATCCTCTTCCCGCCACAGTTTCTTCTATTGTATCTGGTTTCTGGTGTTCTTGATGCTGGGTCAGAAGTGACTGAGGAAAGTCGAGACGAGGTGTTGAGGAAGCGTGAGCAGTTGAAGCATTTGATTGAGAGTGAGGGCTCGCCCGTTGCGTGGAAGGATAAGTTCATCAGTCCGATTGGCCTGCAGTTCGGGCGAGACGATGGCAGGTCGGTGCTGGCGCTGGACAAGCCAGGCCCTGAGTTGAAGACGAGTGGACTGAGGGGAGATTCTGACTACGTGGTTCTGGTGAAGTTTAGCAAAGAGGGGCCTAGACAGGTAGACGTTGCCTTGAGGAAAGATGTGTTGCAGAAAGAAAGACAGCTTAAAGAGCAGAAGGACCAACAAGCGAGTAAGTTATAGTCGTCAATGCTGATAGAAGCATCGCGGTTTGTGGTCGGTCGTGGAAGAGTTTAACACGACCGGGATACAGTAATGTTAGAAGCACTTTATCATTCAAAATTACTCCGCCAGCGCCTTCGCTCAAGGTGGCATGTCTCATATCCAGGCTTTAAAACCACGACAGTGTCCATAACGCCGGCAGGTTAGGCCATCTTTCCTGCCATGAGGCCAGAATATCAGGCACCCTTTCGTCAAAACTCAGCCTTGCCGCACCACCCCCGTTCTCCCATCCAGCGGTACCATATAACTTTCTTTCTTGAGTTGCAGCTTCGTTGAGCAGGTCGGCCAATTCCAGGATGGCGCCCCCTCCTATGAGAGCCTCCTCATGGTTATCCTTGATATCGATATTGAACACGTGAACAGGACGGTTTAGAGGTGCTCCACGATCCAGGAGATTGTCGACAACAGCGTCCCAACACCTCTCCTCACATGTGAAAATGACGTCGACGACACCACCTTCTGTTCCTTCGGCGCCTTTGTCCCCTCGTTGTAAAGCATCAATCCTCGCGGCACCGACCACCCAGTCGTGAAATCGTTCGGGGCCCCATTTTATGTTTCGATTACGGTCCAACATGTTTAAGATTCCATTGTTCCGGTATAGCCTCGCATCTTGTGCATTCAATTCTTCATACATTTTCGTGTAGGACGTCGTGTTAAAGTTGTAGACTTGTGGCTGAGATATCGACGGACCGGGCAATCGAACGTATGAACCTGTGCCGAAAGAGATGACAGGGTAATGACGATCCGACGTCGACAGTCGCAGATGGGCTTCCATGCTTCGGTTGTTATTTGAGGCACACACGGTGCAAAATCTCAGTTTAAAGGGGATATCGGTGGAATCTGCGGTGGTGTCGGTAGGCGCCGCGGCTGGCGCCGAGATATCGACATTGCCATCTATACTGGAGGGAGTTATCTCGGCTTGTGTTGGTTCGGTGGGGACAGGTGAGGCAGGGGCAGCCTGAGGTTGTGTTTGCAGCTCTGCTGGAGGTTCGAGTTGGGCTTCTGGTTCTGGGTGTGGTTGTTGTTGTGGTGGTTCAACTTCTGGCTGTGGCTGTGCTTGTGGCTGTGATTGTGACGGCGCAGACTGAGCAGACTGAGGCGTATTCGCTCGAGCCTGTAGTCGGGCAAGTCGAGGGTCGGTCGACATTATGAGAAAGGAAGCGGGATGGTGTTATGAGTGAAGGATCAACATAACATTTTACTAGTATCAAGTCAGTCATGCTCCCAACACAATAAAGCAGGTCTTTTGATGTAGGTCGACAGGGCCAACAAAGTCAGATATAAAAAAAATGCGTATTTTATGATGTCCGCATAGAAAAATAGGACAGCTCCAATATTGTGATCATCATCTTGTATAGCTCTGCGACGGCAGTAGGAGATATGAAGAAAATTGCGACATACATTAGTGGGAATATTCGTTCCTCCTCCGGGACTAGAGACGGTGGGCTAATGCGACGATTATAAAGGTAGAGTGCGTCGGCAAGGTTTCGAGGCTGCGCGCGAGATGTACGGTTCGGATTCGAGGCCAATTGTGGTTCGCAACGATCGATGGATGGTGAAGAAATGATGGATGCGGATGGATTCCAGAAGCCAGATGTAGGCGAGAACAGCAAGCAGGGTTTGGAGTGTTTGCTAATAAACATGCTCTGAGCTTTCAGTTGAAACACTGGTCGCTGCGGTGGAGCTGGAGGCATCTGGCCCTCCAATTCCAGCAGCACTATAGGCACTAAACTCGCTAGTAGACGCCGAACTTCCAGGCACCTTCCAGGCACTCTCTGCTTAAAATGTGACTATGGCCCGCCCATTCGTTCCCTAATCCGTGGCCGAGATAGTGGTGCGCTCTATGTCCCGCCCGCCTATATGCCTGCGCCCAATTATCTGTCACTCTCTCCTCGTCAACCCCAGTAAAAACGGGCGCAGTCTGACTGCAAAAGCTGACCCTCTTTCGATTCACTCCATCACTTATTATTGACTCGGCCAGTGGCTCGACCTCGCCGCCGCTCACCGTCAATGACTTCTAGACAATCCGCTTCCGTCTGCATGAGAGACCTCAATTGTCTCTTTGCTTCTGACCCTTCTCTCGTCCAGCATGCGCTTCCACACGACACTTCATTTCTAGTTCATGTGTGAGCCCTCCATCCTCTTTTCATCCTCGGCGCACCCTGGTCTGTTTCCGCCCGTCCTATATTTAGACCCTGGCATTCTCAATTTCGACTTTGGACAATAAGGCCGCGACAATCATTCCATTTCAGATAGAGGTTCAAGGACCATAGGGGCTTGTACATCGTCCATATCGACCGAGGGAAATCCACATCCATCACTCCTTCCTTGACTGCGCTTCTTGCGACAACCTTGACAGCCACTATCACTTCTTCTGCCTCTTATTAGCCGCCCACTCTTGAATCTGGCTTGCAGCCGCGCATCCGCATTCAAAAGAACAGCCCACCTCTTCTTCTCCTTGGGGAACGATTTGGTGGTTGCGCTGTTTTGGCGGTGAGCGAATTCACTGTGTGCGGTCCGAGATGGCTACCATCACAGCCTCGCCACCTACAATGTCACCGCCATTGGCGGGGGCGACAACCAGCCCTCCTTCTCTGCCTCCTCTGATCACGACGACGCCTACGCCGCGACGGCTGAGTTCTCAGAGACCTACTTCCTATGTCGAAAGACGAATGTCAACCTTTTCCACGAATTCGAAGGCTTCACACCAGGCTACATCCCGACCTAACTCTCACATCTATCCCGCGTTTCATTCGAGTTTATCGTACACCCTCGTGCGTGATTTTGCGTATCCGTCGACGCACCCTTTACATTACGGCCCTCCTCCAGATCAGTCGGGAATGTCAACGCCTGTCAGTGAATCGAGGAGACTGTCGGATCCTGCCATCTCGTCTTGGGAAGATTCTAGGGTTAATTGGTCTGCAACACCTCCGTGGATATCTGAAGCCAAGACAAGTTCGTGGGGTCGCGACCGACTGCCCGCAATGACCTTTCACGATGGAGGACCACCATACAGCGAGGATGAAGATATTCAATCACCCATTGTGACTACAAGCCGGCATAAAAAGCATAAATCTAATGAACGAGGGAGATCACCCGGCGCTGCAGGCGTGAATCGGGGCACTTTGGTCTCGGTCGGGGAATCACAAGACGAAGTCGATGGACCGGGTGAGGCCGTGGATACCTATGAGAATAATGTGTTACTGTTCCCGCCCCAGTCTCAAAACGGGCACGCCGGCTTTGCAGTCCCATTGCAAGGTCCTCAGCCACCATACAATCCAGAAGGGCCAATTTCCGAAGACGATTACTCGGAAGCTGACGATGACGCGCGATTCTCCAAGGACTATTCATTTACCATTGCTAGTCCGGATGAGGAAATGCATGGCAAGGCTGTTGCATTGTTCGATTTTGAAAGCGAGCATCAGAACGAATTGCCCCTGAAAGAAGGGCAGATTATCCTAGTGTCTTATCGACACGGCCAAGGTTGGTTGGTGGCTGAAGACCCTAGGACTGGCGAGAGTGGACTTGTGCCTGAGGAGTTTGTCCGTCTAGTGAGGGACATTGAAGGCGGTCTAACTGGATTGAATTCTGTCACTCTGGACGAAGGGAATATGGATGTGACCAGTCCAGCCGTCACCGATGCCGGTTCTCTCAGTACGCCTGTGCCCGCCAATAACGACTTTGCTTTACCGAACGGCTTCAAATCGGGTAATAGTGTTGGTCCTTCAGGCGAGCGGCATGAGAAGCATCCCTCCGTTCAATCCAATTTCAGCACCAGCAGTCGAGATTTCAGCCCCTATCCTTTAACAGGGAAAGCCGAGGATGGCGCCAGCTCAACGTCGCACCGCGTGGCGCAGTCCTCGAAAGAGCCAGACAACCGTAGGCTTAGCACAGACACAAGCTGACAGCTACGACGGCCGCTTTGCTCGGATGTCACTGTCGATATTGTCACCCAGACACGGAGACTCAAGAGGCTGGAAATTACAGATTATTCGAGGCGTCTGCGAGTATCTTTAGCGCCTTGTATGGTCGACTTGATTTGTTGAATGAACGACAAGAGGATATTTTCAGTATGAAGTCTGAGAAACGAAGAATGGAGGCTTCGAGGCTTTGCATGAGTCCCAGCCAGACATCAAGACAAGACAATTCAGATGTGAGTGCACAACAACAAGGATGAGAATATGAATCGAATTCTTTTCGGTCCGCGATAAGCATGGACCTTTCTACCATTCAATCCACTGATCCTTTGCCGTCTTGTTCCCATCGCTCGTGAAGGGCATGAGGGCCTGCCATAGCGTCCGCGTGCCTCCTCGCTCTCGATGTAACAGGCTTTCTATGAGTCAAGTCCCGGTCAAGCTCCCTCATCAGTGCAGGCAAAACGATCAATACCTCCCTACTGTACGGCCATACCGTTGTTGCCTCACGTCCTACGTGTACTTGCGATCTCGATGGCGGCGACGACTGCGTGTGTCTAATGCTTGACTCTGGATGTCATTTTCTGACTGTCTAGCCCTTCTTCGTTCCTCTCTTTTACTTCTGGAGCCTCTTGGGTCATTCCCGGTGTCACGGTCGTAGCTTCGTCGACCTTGCGTCCCCGCCTCGCCTTCCCTTTCGAGAGCTGGGCGAGGTAGATTCCCGCTGCTCTCACCACCTCGATTTGAGGGCTCCGATAGGGAGGGTGTCCGGCGGCTATGGTAGCTGACGTGGTTGCTCATGATGCTCATTCTCTCCCCCTCCTCGTCTCTATGCTCGGCATCATTGTTTCTCTGAGATTCTTGTTCTGTATGGAAGTCCGTGGCCGTCGCATGCTTAGGGGTGAGAGGCCGAACCCTTGTCAGTTCCATGTCTGTAGGCCGCGAAATAGTGACCAAACTTCCTGCGCTCTCCGACAGGGCCGAATCAGGCTGGGGAAAGGTATACCGCGGAGACTCGTTTTGGGGCGCATGTTTCCGCGGCGTTTCGCTAGGGATGGTCTCCTTCCGTTTCCGCAGGTTATTATGGGCCGTTTTCCGGATGTCCTTTTCAATCAGATGGGAAGACACCTCAACGAGCTGTCGAACTTCGACCTATCCCCGCGGAAACAGGACGGTCAGCTTGCTTTCATTCCATATTTCCAGTAAGCCAGCACGGGACCTGAAGATGCTCACATAGGTTAAGGCCTTGTCAATGGCCCAATATGCTTCTTGATCCTCCTTACATATAAAACCAAATAGTTCCACCACCTCCTTTCGCACCCACTGCTTCGGCAGGATAGTCTCGCTTGGCCCGGAAAGCGTGTACACATGCGGCGGGGTCATACGATATCGCACACATGCCTCGCTATCCACCCAATAGGACAACTCTTCTGGGCTGCGCAACATCCAGACGAAACGTGCATTGTTGTTGGCCAGGACTTTCGCAAGAGGTGGTTCATCGAATTGAGGCGGCCTCCATGCCTCTCGGACCGATGTGAGGCGCCGCTCTCCCATATGTAGAAAAGCCGGCCTTCCCCAACCGGTCGGTTCAGGACTCACACGAGGAGGAATATGGGAATATTGTGGATACTGGACGTTGTCGTGTGGCATCCGTTGCGGGTATGGCCGGTGCCGACTTCTCGACCGAGACGCGACAGTCGACAAGTCACTGTCGAAATAATACATTGCCCGTCGGCCGCGTGAGGTATCGCTTTCCGATTCTGGATCGACCGAGGGAGTCTGGCTGGCTCTATAATCAGATGGTTCGTGACAGCGCAAAGGTTCAACTCACGGTGATTTCGGCGTCGGGCGTGAGCTAGGTGCATCTTCGTCCAACACGTCCTCAACCAATTGCGGATTCACGTTTGTCCACTTGGTGAACAACAGCTTGAGCGCGGTCGTTGCCTCATCATCGGGGGAGGCTGGCTTGAGACCTGTGGCCGTATGAACCTGCGTTGTACTCGCAATGAGCCTAGCTGGTCCGGCGGGCGGTCTGAGCGGCGCCGTGGGGTTGTAGGGCATGAACGTAATGAGTCTCTGGGACGCACGGTAAGTAAGCCTGGCCGGTACATGCAAAGCGTCTCCGTTTCTAGGAGGTGGTCTGGGCGGTCCAGGCCGTTCCACTGCCTCGTCATTGGAAGACGGAGGATGCATTGCGCTGGATGGCTTTTCGCCTGGCTTCTGAAATGGTGTGGATGCGTAGGATGAGACGTCCGATTCAGCGGACCAATCCTCATTGACCAGAAGAGGAAGTCCAGGCCTGGATGCATCGTCCTGCCGATCACCGAACCCTTCCCGGTACTGTTGTTGCTGAGGGTGTGGCTCATTGAAGGGGACAGACTCCGCAGGAGCCGGGTTCCTCGCCCTATAAACCGGCGACTTGTTTACATCACCGAATGCTCCTGGTCGCTGGCCATCACCGTAATAGTCCCTTGCTCTGTTAGACCATATGGGACGTGTGGAGACTTCCAGACACCTCTCAGCCTTCTGCAGTTTGGGCAAGCTGCGATGGTAGGTCAGAACTTCAATCTTGAGTAGTTTCATTTCCTCTCGAATCTCGGAGAGGGCATCGGGGACGGTTGTCCTGTTGGTCAAGTTAGAGGGCGCTCAGCCAGCACGATGCACCGACGCACTTGGACTCCAACTTCCGACCCAGTTGCACCACCTGGATCATCAAGCCGAGCACGCTCCTTAGGGAATCCATCCTTCGCTTCAGTTCTTCGGCCCTCTTCTTCCTGAACAGCCAGCGGGCTGCACCTAAGCTCTCTTTCTTCCGCTTGATTTGGCGTCGAATTGTCTTGCACAGTCTCTTACAGTCCTTCATGCATGATTCGACCATCTTCTCAGCCTCGTCAGTGAATGAGCCCTTCTGCGTCTTCAGCACTGCTCCGAGCTGCCTGATTATGGCGGTGAATGTGGTGACCTCGCCTGCTATGTCCTCGATTTGCTCGCGAGCATGGCGCATGGTATAGCCTAAGTCAAACAGCCCCTTGGAGACGGATGCGGCTAGGGAGGCGATCCCAAACACTGAAGCTACGAGGCCGACCTCGGCCATCTTTGCTCAAATTTCCGGTACACAACAATGGGAGCGAGAGTAGAAGAAGCGGCGCGCGAAGAAGACAAAGCAGAAGAGAACGGAAGAGGAGCGAGAAGCTACCCCTTATCGCCAAAAGGCAGACAGATGGCTGAACTTGGGGGCTGTGTCATTACCGACATATCGTGCATTGGTTGGCACCCTGCAGGCAGAGCAGCAGTTCGCCTTGAGGAGATCAAGGCTGGCAGCCTTGTGCAACGTCCAACTTCACCATTACGAGTGAATAACTGTACTGCGGTATCTGGGGCCGTTGAAGAGCAGAAGGGAGTGTAGACAAAGATGGTGCGCAGGTGAGACTCGGAGGCTCTTCTCAACCTGAACCTCTCGCCCGGCTCCTTCATTGGGACGAGAGTGACGCCGCCCTGTGCTCGGGAAGCGGCGATGACCAAATGCCTGTTGTGGTACCTGAGCTGACAGCTACCACGCTTTGCTCTCACATACGCTTAAATCTACCGTCCTACTAAATACTGACAAGGTGGACAGACAGGGTGGTTAGAGTTGTAGTATCAGTGAACATTTCAGATCCTAGGAAGTCAAGGCCGACAAGGCCCAAGCATGGTCGTTGGTAACTCTGCTCCGAGCCATACATTGCACTTTAATCACCTGTCAATGAACACAAAGAGTTCCATCACTACGGTATTCTCATGCTTCCCATCTTCCGACCAGTCCCCCCAGGTCGATTGCTCCCGCACTATTCATTCCCCGTGAATATGTGCGCTCCAAGACGTGGACCACGGTAGTGATGTCTTGCATGGATGTACCAGTTCACGACCGCAAAGATCACCATAACGCCCAAGACTGCACAAGTGTAATCTGTGGACGCGTCAGTTGCATTCTTATAACGGGGCCAATTGGGTGCTGACTCACTCATCGTACTTCCAGTAGTAGGCAAGGCAGTTGGAAAATCCCAGAAAATGAGCATGATCACAGCGTACACAATCGTGAGAATATTCGAGGCCCAACCGATGATGCCAGGAAGCTTGTAACCTCGTGAAGCGGGCAGATATTGGGAAGAGCGTTTCTGGTATAATAGCAACGCAGCTGGAATTGCGTAACTAATCTGCCCAAGGAGAAGTCCAGAGCCGATGAAAGCATTGAATGCGGTGGTCGACCCGAGGTATATGCACCCAATAATGAACACGACCACCCCATTGGCGATGAGTGACCAAACAGGCACATCAAGGGTCGGATGTATGTGGCCTAGATAGTTTGAGAAGATAAACCCGTTGTCTCTTGCAAAAGACCAAGTAAGACGCGATGCTGTTTGCTGAGCCCCGTTGAGAGCGAAGCATCCTCCCCATAGGAGGGAGCAAGTAAACACTGTTGCAGCAGCTTTCGATTGGGTCGCTTGGTACCAGAGCTCGAGCATCGGCTGCCTAATAGATCAGGCTCGTCAGTAGTCAACCAACAAGCGGGAGTGGTTGGGGCAAAACTGACCCTGTGATAGTGCCCAATACTGCGTCCAAGTCGCTGATACAGTAAAGCATTGCAATCATGAAAGGGAAAGACGACAAAAAGCCTATGACCAAAGTCCATGTGATGACTTTCGGAACAATGATTGCAGCATTGGAGGCCTCTTCGGCGAGATGCAATGCGCCGTCAATCCCACCAAAAGCATAAGCCGGGTTGACCAGTCCGAAGAAAAATACAAGACCTGGAGCATTCCAGTTCGATTCGTCGACCCAAGTTGTCCAGACAAACGAGGAGGTCTGCTTTGTTGGAGACATAGCTAAGCATGCAACCAGAATGATTATGAAGAAAGAGATTGATAAGAAAACTAATTCGTTGTCAGCAAGGCTGTGATCCTCGTGAAGCTGATGGCCAACTCTCCAGACCCAATCAACTTACGTCCGATGTCGTGGATCCAATTTGCTCGTTTTTGGAAGAAGATGTTGTTAAGGACAAACAACAAGTTAAAAGCCTGATAAAGGAGAAAAGTCTTCCACGCCGGCGCCTCAAATTCGGGATCGAAAAAGAGTACGAGACCGATGATAATCTGAGCAGGGATGATGACAATCCCAGCATTGGTCGCTACCCAGCTGAAGATGTTTGCAGCTCCGCAGAAGTAACTCTGGAACATCCGTCAGCATATGTACACCCGAGGTCGATCGGGCAGACTCACCAAGCTTTTGCTTTTGCCCGTCGGGGCTAGAATGGACGTGAAGTGATATTGACCGCCGGCGGTTGGGTATACGCTTGCCAACTCGGCCAATGTCAAGACTGAGGCTCCGGCCAGAAGGAGGACGACCAGCATCCCATACAGTATCGTAATAGTGCCCCCTTGGGTTATACCGATAGCTATGGTTGCGGAAACGCCGGCCCAGCAGTTGGAAATGTTCCAAGCCATGCCCATAAGCGCCAGAAAGCCCATGTTTCGCGTCGTCTCCTCTTGAAGCCCAAGCGCAGCCAGATCGACGACTGCTGGAATCGTGATCTCCCCGAGCTCATGGGATGTGACTATGGGGATGATTAGCTGTGGCGCGAATGGAAAATGCTCCAGCAAGCAACATGGAATGCCGCACCATTCTCAACCGGGCCCTCTGCTTTCGTTAGCTGTTGGTGTATTGTGCTATCAGAGGTGAACGCACCTTTGCTGGCCCTCTCAGTGACTGTGGATGCCTTGTTATCCATCTTGATTGGCGATGGTCCAGAGAAATAGAGAACAACTCCTTCTTCTCTCCAGATGGTTAACGATATGTGCCATGTGCGGCGAGGTTATTGAATATTTATACCCATGGGCCGGTGCCTCAATCTTCTGCTTCAAACGAAGGTAGAAGCTTATCTACCGTATACAGGAATGCATGTGCCATCACCGTACATCAGGAAAGGCGAGGTTGTTCTTGACAAGGCCAGGGTCCAGGCTGAATGCCATGATATTCAAGTTGGCCACTGCGATAGCGATAAGGCGCCGTGGGATTCTATCCCAAAAGCGAAAGCAAGTGCGAAGATGCATGTCTGGAGCCCCCGAGTATTCGATAAACTCCTGTCTGATCAATGGGATCAAACACTATCAGAGGCAGTGGGTCTGCTAGCCTTGCGAATAAGCTGCGAAGAGCACCTACCTGGGTACCTATCTCATATTGCACGACGCAGGACGCACGTCGCACTTCGCACTTCGCACGTCGCATCTCGCGTTGTATGTTATCTCTTCTTTTTTGCTAACTCCAACGACTTCCACCAGAAAATCATTTTTAGAGGTCAGGTAGTCGAGGGCCACAGCGCAAAGGGGGAGGAGCCCACCACCGAGTAGGCTGAAGGGGGGATTTGTAGTTAATTTCGACAGGAAGCAAACGTTCAGACGGTCGACCCGGAGAGACATGAAGATAGTCGAATAGGTGTATGAGGCAAGTGTCGGCAGATCAGGCGTGTGTATCATGGTGAGTGTGGTGAGCGATGAAGGTGATTATTTGGTCTAGAAAGCGGCATGGCCCCTCAACAATAATAAATTCAATAACCGTACCGACACCACCGCCCACCCGGCCTGGCACCCTACATTTCAACTCAACGAACCTGCTGCTCGTTGTTATAAGATCTTCCTCTCCTCTCGTTTCGCACGTCCCGGCCCAAGCGATTTCTGCTTCCGGAGGTCGCAACAGCGTGCTCTTCGTACCCATCGTTCCAGTCGTCGATACGATTGCGTCCCCGCTGGTTGATGTCCGTCGTCCCGGTAGCCCTCCTACTGACCCTCCTGCTCAGCTTGCCGTCTTCCTTCTGTCGCCTCAACCTCTCAACATCCCTCCTGCTCGCACCGCCGTTGTTCACTTTGTCACTCCAAATCAAGTGTTTGGGCTTTCCGGGATATACGCCGTTGCGTACCCTCCGCTTGCGATTGAAATATGTCAGAGAGATGTAGAAGCCGTGCACGTGAGAAGGTATGACAGCCAGAATGAACATGAGGCAGTTGAAGAGGAGATCCTCATTCGGCCCACAGATGAGCAACACTGCCAGTGGTGGGAAGAGGATGTTGAAACAGGCTATGACAAGCCGCTTGAAGAGCGGAATTCTCATGTTTGATGGGAGTGTCGTTCCTCGCGATTGGGTTTCCCCCAGCGTATGCCCTCCTTGATGCACCGATCCCGTCAGACTGTTGAAGATCACAAGACAGTTGCGGTTGAAACGACTAGAAGCATTGCATATGACCAAGACAGTAGATGGCCTCGACACATCGAGGGTAGAGTCGTGTCTAGAACAAACTCAAGATTTGATCCTCATACGGGCCTCTCTGGGGTCACGGTCTAGGCTGAGATATACGAGGGAACCATTCTCGATGAAGCATCTGGCTTGTTGTGTAGACGGCGAACAAGCGTCATCACGATATATTGCCCATACCTTGTCGACTGTGGCGGTGTGCAGCACCCTATCATCTCACTCTAGGTATGTAGGGACATTCAACTCCTCCAAGGCGGTGCTCGTTTCATGCAGAACATGGAAAAGTCGGTATTGGGCTGTCAATCTGCCCAATACAAGTCTCTCTTTTCGCCTTCGACGTCATTAGTGGCTTGCATCTGAACCATTGTGAATGCCCAATCTACCAGTCGACTGTGTACTGTACGGATGAGATGCTTGAGAACAAGGACAGGAAAACCCAGCCCCGGTCATTTGCTGATTCTTGATCCTTAGCATGGCTGATGATAGCCACCGTCCGTCTCATGGACAAACAGCCCCCAGTGATGCTCGCAACCGTCCAATAGCTACGGGTGATATGATTCAGGAGACATAATCCCAAGGAAGGGATCGTGAACAGGCGGGTATATCAGAGGACACTTGCAAGACCTCTCCATTGGTGTACAAAAGGCATACATCCGACGTCGCCAGCAAGTATAGGCATATATATACAGGGCCGTCTATCGGTGGCCACTGACAAGCAGAATTGCGCTTCCCAGCTGTCTTCTAATGTCCTCATTTTCCACATCATGAGTGTCTTCAACCTCTCCCCACATGCCGGTCTGCCATCGAACTTCGAGGCTGGCTGCCTCGGCTGCCTCTTCAATGCCGAACCGCTTTTCGTTGCTGCGCTGCAGGTCCCGGAATTCCTCGCTCCATTCGATCAATAACCTGGCGCCAACCAGCAAACTCTTCCCAGCAAGTACTGCTCGCTCCAGCGCCGCCAACTCGTAAACTGGAAGACCCGACATCCAACCCTTAATAACGCTCCGTGTCGTTTCATCTTGCTGAGTGGGCAGGATACTCCCATCTTCCAGTACTGGCTTCAGTTCTACGCCGGGCCAGACGGTCGTGGTTAGGAAGCTTATAATTGGTTTCGCCGTCCTGATCTGGATGTCTCGTAATGACTCTGTTCGATCAGTGTGCATCTCCAGCTGGCCAGCATCATGCGTCGAATGCCTAGGGGCCCAGCACAATAAAGTATCGGTGTCCAGATACCGCATCATCACGGTGATGATCTCTTCTCGAGTCTTGCTTGAACCCGTTGCCTCGGCCTCGCGGATGTCTTGGGCTCGCGCCACGATTGAAGTCATAGGAATATTGTGGTTTTTAAGAGCCTGTTGCGCCGACTCCAGCATGTCCCACTCGATGGCTATCGCATGTGCAAGATGAGGCTTGGACTTCGGAACGGTGAGAATTGATTTTGTCGGCGTCCGCACAGGTCTAGAATCAAGGAACACTTGATAGCCCTCCGGTACCTCTTTGACATGGACATCCTTCCAAAATCGTTTCTTCAATGGGCCTGATTTTCCCGCTTGACCAGCCCGGAGTTCTTTGCCTTGTCTCAGCATTTCAGCTTTTCTGCGTCGCTCCCCCACTCGATCGCCATATTGGGAGGAGGTCGGTATTGGAGCACTCGGGGGAGGGCCGGTGGCGGTGATGGGTAGAGCTGTGGCATACCGACACGTAGAGGTGCTGATCTGGCGAAACGCAGGATCCGCGAGTCGGCCGACAGATGTGTGAAAGCGTAAAAGTCTCGACCCTGACGAGGCCACATATAGAGCTCTGGTCCGCATGGTGGGCTTGATATGTAAGATGAAGAAATGAATTCAAGTCAAGGGTCGCATGAATCCTCACCGGCACTCAATAAATGCGGAATCGGACTTAAACTGCCAAGCGGGTCGTTATTCCCGACCTGCGACGAAAAGTTCCAAAACATCAAAGTCGCAGCCCCCAGCTTACGAACTCTACAACTTGCATGAAAAGTGCATTCCATGACAATGAGGAAAACTCCCCGAGAGGTGTCAGGGTTCGTGGCCCTGCCCATAAAGCTACACTCTACGGGTGCATCGTATAGAGAAGCAATCCACTACCTATACTTGAAGCCTCATGATCCCCCAACACCCGACGAGGATGCACCCCGATCTCTGTTCTTGGTGAATATCCCGGTATCAGCGACATCGGCATCCATCAAACACCTTCTAACGACACAACTTGGCGGCGGACGTGTTGAGAAGGTGAACTTCACAGAAATTGCGCAGGAAAAGCCTTCTTCTGCCGCGAGACCGAGCCGGAAGCGGAAACGCATGACGGCCGAAGAAGTAGAAGCCGGTTTAGACACCTACTCCCTCCCAAACGTTTTCGACAGCGATATACATCAAAGCGGCTCGACGGCTACCGTGGTTTTTGTCGATAAGCCAAGTATGCAGCTTGCACTGAAAGCAGCCAAGCGAGTCGCAAAATCGGGGACGCCGCTTGTCTGGGGCGATGGAGCAGACTTAATTCTACCACGACTCGGTCTGACAAGGTACGAACATCACAAACACCTGCAGTTCCCTTCGAGGAAGGAGCTGCTCCGGTCTGTCAATGGTTTCATGACAGCATATGCGCAATTGGAAGAAGCCCGGAGTCGTGAGAGCGCGCAGAAACGCCAAATGCCGGACGAGGACGGCTTCGTCACGGTTACGAGAGGCTCTAAAGGGAGTGTCCGTGCAGATGAAGCCAAGGAGATCGCCGAGAAGCACAAAGAGAAGAACAAGAGCTTGGAGGATTTCTACAGGTTCCAAATGCGGAACAAGAGGAAGGAGGAGCAGACCGATATGTTGAGGAAGTTTGAGGAGGATAAGCGAAGAGTGGAAGAAATGAGAAGGCGAAGGAGCAATGTAACGGTACGTTGAGCTGCGACCCGGGTGCTGAAGTCATGCTGACGAGCGGCAGCCTGGGTGAAAGTTGAAAATGCTCCTTGAGACTATGGCGTGTGACAATCAGGTTAGTAACCCTGCCAGTCATTAGCCAACAATCGCATGATGAGGCAGCTGGGGCCAGAGAAGCATCCCGTTCGGTGGTCGAACTGTTGTGTTTCAACCCTGAACTCTGGGGATGCCATGCCTAAAAACACCAGCCGAAACATCTTCTCAACTATGTCTGAAGTTTCTGCATGCACGATATAAGCAAGAACGCACGTTCCAGGCCGAGCTGACCTGTGGTCTCAGTACTTCAGCCCGAGTGGATCTTTCTTTTCTTGACCCAGCTTCGCCACCACTCCACGGCAAGAAGCAGAAGGCATCCACCCAGAGAAGAAGCTCAGCTATCACACAGCCAACATTCCTCACGCAAGACAGATCCAATCGGCGGGGAGCACTGGTCGAATACAAGCCCACGGAACTGGCTCTACTTATGGGACGCCAGGCATCTTATTTCCGCCTTTTACGTTTCAGTCACTGCACTCGCAGTTGGCCACGTTCGCGTGTGATTTGCGCAACAGTGACCGAAGCCCTGGTCACAAGTACGATGTCCAAACTTTCCTGCCTGCAAAGTCATCAAGACATCACGCCTAGGACGAGAGCTGTCTGAGATTGCTGCCGTGCTGATTCCTCTTATTGATATATACCAGAGTCATGTCTCCTCAACCAATCCCCTGACATAGCAGCCGACTGGGTTTGGCGAGAACAGGATCAGGCAATGTGTGCCCAAGTATAGCTTACTGAACAAAGGATCAAGAGCACAGTGAGGGCATGGGGTCCAGTGGCAGCAATCACTTAGTACCACCCAGGCCTGCACGGGGCATGCATTGCCATCCATCTGAGAAATCCGGGCTGGCAGTCAATGATGGAAATGGGAAATGGCCTCAATATGCATCCATCACACGAGTGTGCTAGAAAAGGCACTCGCCTAGACGGATGGAGCTTTGTGTCTCAGATATTTTCGGCACATTTGGACACGATATTACCGTCACCTTGAAAGTGGTGCGAGGATAAGGTAGCCACCATTTTGAAATAGGAGAGTATTAGAATCAGGCTGCAGCAGTAGCAGCAAGAACATATGCGCCGCGATCAGAGTCTGACAGGGACAGTACACAGTAATATTGTGACGGTTGAGTAATCTGCAGCAGAAAAACCTACCTACAGGTACGTAATCAAATAGTGGCGAGCAGCTGACAAGCCAACGCGGTGTTATGTAAGTAAAAAGGGTCCAAGGTTAGCGGGTTGCGTGCAATACGTACCATCGCACATGGTGATGAGGCTCAGCCTTGCCAACTCGAGGCTGGCTTGTCTCATGCCTTTGGACACGATCTGGCGTCACTGCCTTGAAGAGCCTTACCGTACATGGGCCATTGTCTTCCGTCTACAGTCCAGATTGACCAATCTCATTGATCAGAACCGCTAGGGATCCCTTCAATAGTGTGGACAGATGACGCTCTCTCGAGGCATGGCTCATCGGACACAGATGCTACGCTGTAGGCTGGAATAAGGTAAGGTAACATTGGGACTCTTGAGCCTTTCGTTCCAGTCATCCGCCACTCTTGGCGCCCTAGCCGGATATGACGGTGATCAGCCTATAAATAAATCGGATCAACCAATGGAAGTGTCCGGTCAGAAGTACCATCGTGATGACTCGCCTGTCTATTCCACAACAGGCTAGCGGAGTCACAGCCTCGCGCTACTCCATTAAAGCAGCAACAGCTCAGGTCTCAGCTGCCTGCTGCTCCTTGCGCCATTTTCCCGACATCCATCTTACCATTTCACCATCATCTCACCATCCACGATCCACCACCGTACCTTACAACAGGTACTTGGCTGTCTACAACGTCGTATTTCGGGTTCCTCACGCTACTCAGAGGCCATGCAAGGCACAGCCTTCCTTTCTTCCCCGGGTATTCAGCTGGCCTTTCGCCTTCTCCGTGGATCTGACCACTGGCGTCACACTGACTGACCTGCTCTCACGCCGCCACCAGGTCGATGGAACCTTCAGACTTTGTATAGACTGCTCCTCACAATGGTCAGCAATGTCTCGTTCTCGGCGAGCACGCCACTACTAGGTATAAGTAACTTGCATCTCCTACCACCATGGTAAATCTTTTCTTGTCCATCAACAAATATAAACAAACGCAAAGCAACAGACCTTCGCTATTCATACCTCATTCTCCCCAAGTCACTCGCTACCCCTTCAATACCTTCGCTTGGAGTATACACTGATCCTATTGGATTGTACTTGATTGGCATCTCATCCCTCGTTTCCTGCCCGACTGAAAACTACATGCACGCTTCAATCTTCCTCACTGTTGTCGCCCTTGCCGGCTCCTCTCTGGCTCATCCATATGCCGAGGGCTACATCCGCAACAGCACTACCTCATGCACAACCACCGGCGGCTTATCTACAACCTCTCCATGGCCGATCTCCTCAGCTACTACATCTCTCAGCCATAGCACGACAGCGCCATGGACGAGTACCTCGTCAAGTCCTGTCTCGACCAATTCTACGTCGACCCAGCCTTGGTCCACAACATCCGTGGTGACTACCACATCGAGTGCTCCGTCGACCGTGTCTGCCTCTTGTAGCACCTCGTTGCACACGACGCCGCAGACAAACTCGACCACGATAACAACCTCTTCAGCATCAACAACCACAAGTCCAGCGCCTACTGAGATTTGGACCACCTACACCACAACTGAATGGCTCACCAAGACCAAGTTCGTTCCTTGCTCGACTCCCATTGCCACGCAAGGACCTACAACGTACTATTCAACCTGGCTCACAACTGAAACTTGGACAACCACGTCCTGTTATCCGATTACCACCCACTGGGCTCCTGCTCCTGTACTGGCCAAACCGACAACCACCACTCTTCCAGCGAAGCCAACCAGCACTCCTGCTCCAGTTACTGTCATTCCTTCTGGTTGCCCTGCTGTTGGCACCGAAACTGTGACTGTCACCGTCACTCAATCTGCTCAAGGTGGCTCAGGAACCTATTATCCACCTGGCGAATGCCACCAATGTCAGACTGTCACTTACACTGATGTCTGGGGCTCCATTGTGACAATTGCCATTCCTACCCAGACTACTTCTGCTGAAGTCAAGCCTACGACCGGTGTAGTGACCACTGCTCCTTCTTCGGTAACGAAGGCACACAACTCTACCACGTCTACCTGGGCTTCCTGGACTTCCACGCCTACCACTAACTCAACCACAAGCTCGTTACCTAGCACTACCAGCAAGGCTCCCCACAGCGGCTCAACCTCCACAACTACGGGCTCCTGGACCAAGTCTACCACTGCTAGTAACGCGAGCACCACGTCGGCGTCTACCAGTACTTCGACCTGGGGTACTAGCACAACCACCCAAAGCACTGGTTCAACCACCACAACCAGCGCGGCTACATCCACCGGAACTGGCAGCTACACCCCGTCGTCCTGGGCTAAGGTCCGAAGATTTTGATCTATCGACCCGACTTTTGAAAGCAGATGGCCAACACCACACACTCTCCTTTACGAATACAACATGAGCCTCTGAAGCATTTCACGGATAAGCTCAAATATTGCGGATCGGTTTATTTTGCATGCATAGCAAGCTTGGATATGATTTTGGATATACCATGGCACGGCCAGACCTGGCGTCAGCTGCTTGGGAGGAAGATCTCGGATATGTGCTATTCGCATCAATCATGGTGATAGAGCAGTGCACCTAGCACGATATAGTAATACAATAACAAATAGTCTAATCACACAATTGACAAAACTTTCAGACCTGTGAAACTAGAATCAACACCCTGGTTTCCTGTGGTTCCATCATCTAAATGTTTCTCAGCACGTGAGGCTGCAGTTTCGTCTCACCATTGCAAATCACGGGCAGAGTGAAAGTCTGGCCTAGCGGCAAAAAAATATTTCCCCCAACTCCTGTCACAAATAAGGCTCATCGCTAAACATAGACTCGAATTCGTCAGTGAAACGGCGCCAGCAAACAAGATCCCACTCCTCCGTCCCTTTTTTTGGTCCCATCATTGAAGGGTATCAAAGATAAACATATCATGCCACAATCGGCCGTAAGTGACCACTCAGCCTGGCTGGCTTCTGAGCCGAACCAGGAGGCCGAGAGAAAGTGTAGAAGTATAGTGAAACACAGCGGTAGTCCCGGCGCAGAAGACTAAAGCAAAGAAAACACACACCATGAGAAGATAAGACACTCCCCATCGCACAGTATGGCAAGAATCATCCACTTGCCAAGGGCACCGGATGGAATATATCTCGTGCTTGCGCTGTGGGCGGGGTCGACGCCACTTCCAAATCGACGCCTTCAGCTCTGCCTAGCCCTATATCCGCCTCCAACCCGGCATCCTCTGGCTCGCCACTCGTCTCAGCCCTCACTGCCAGTGCGACCTGGAGCTCATCGGCCCATCGGACGGACTTGGGACTTGTGGCGGGACTTGATCTCCTCCGTCCGAAAAGGAGTAATTGTGCTCTAGAGAAGCGGCGTGGAGCTGGTGACCTGGAGAGTGCTGAGCGTAGATTTGTCGATGGAGATCGTGGTGGAGAGGTAGTTCTCGAATCTTGAGGTGATGAGGGTGGTTGAGGTGGCAGAGTAGTAGTCATCCGCCTCGGAAATAGTGCGTGTATGCTGATATTGGGCATAGGGGAGGATTGATACCCCAGGATATATCCCGCCACGCCATTTCGCGGTTGACATTGTTGCTCTTTCGCGTCCTTCTCGAGCACTTCTGTCAAAGAGTATAGCTGCACCTTCTCCTGCTCGCTATTATGCTCGGACTGGTTCCAAAGTCGCGTCTCATTGCGGCGAAGATAGGCTGCCAGGATGGATAACAAGCATATCAGTAGACATACAATGCAGCCAAGGACGAGAAGGGAGACGAGAACACCCCGGACGAAGCCGAGCTCGAGAACACGGCGAAAGGTCTCTTGGGCGAGTTCTGTGAACGACAATGCGCCCACTTCTGGTGCACTGATTTGTGATATAGGGTATGTCAGGGCGTGCGGGAGAGTGATGAGGAGGACGATGGCTCCGAGAAGAGCTGATTGCGATGCCATTGTTCACCATGTAGAGTGAATCATGGGTGGATCGAGCAAGGCGTTTTATGGGAAATGTAGTACGTAGTAAAGGGGAAGAAGGAGGCAGTGGAAGGGAGGGGACTGCGGGATGTGGCTCGCATTATCACTGACAGGCGCATGGTCTGGGGTCTGACCCATCTCACTCTCAGGTGGCCCATTTGACAGTGGTGTTGTGGTTTGGCCCGTGCCAGGCCTGAAGCTGCGGCTGAAAGGGGAAAAGGAATGGGAAGTGGTGCCCGGAGATGCGTTCACCTGTTGATTGGGAGACATATCGAGCGCACACCCATAGATAATGATTCTTCAATGCAGACTTCCCTCGACCCTGAGTTCAGATCTTCTTTTACCAGACTTGATAGAGGGATACCTGCTTTTCCCGAGGAGTCGGGCACAGAGATGATCTCCCAATCGCGCCGAATTGCGGTTGATCGGGTGAAGAAATAGTGGATGGTTGCGGAGACCAGTGAACGGAGCCTTTTGTCTGTCAGAGCCTTGTCAAATGAGTTGTGGAGCAGATTGGTGGAAGTCAAGTTCAAGATTCAAAATTGAAAGCCTCAGGAGGTCGGAATGCGATATTTTGCCATGTCACATTTGATGGGTGAAAATATACCTTGTCTGACAGGTGGAAGTTGGGTGCGTCTCCTGCCGACCCCTCTGTGACATACTGTGACCTATGGTGTATATCTAAGCTCTCATCAAATGCGGAATGTCAGACTAAAACTCCTTCCCAGCCTCATATCAGCCGTCGCAGGCATTGCACTACAATCGTTGGGCTGATTAGCTACTTGCCCAGCTTCCTTGATCCATGTCACTCACTCTCTGTTCTCTCATTCCTCCAACAATCGCAGTCGAGCTCCGTAAATCTCTACATCAAACCAAATCTAATCCCGGAGACATCATAGAGTTTTCATCCCTCCCAACCGCCCTGAACAAGAAAACTGATCTAAATCCTCGTCATTTAATTGAGATCGTTACCTGCTATCCGTCGGCCGCCGGGTTCTCACCTCGACGCCATCCTTACGCTCTCCTCTCACACCTTGCGCCCCTTCAGAAATCACAGCACAGAGACTCGATGCGTTGACTGGCTGCCTACAGATCCCACTGATTGTAGTAGAGTCCCTCTACACGACCGTGCTCACCGGTAGCTTCGCGGACCCTTCACGGTCGGATCACTTTGAGGTCTACCCACCACCTCGCGTACCACCGTCGGCTTTGTTACACTGCGCGTCACGTACCTTACATTTTTTGGACGCGCGATTCATCACTGCTTTGAATCCTCCTTTACAATTCTGTCTAAGCCTTCCTCAACCTTGCCGCGAATGTCCTGGTCCTGTTTTCGTCACAGTGGTTTCAGGTCGCGATGAAGAGAAAATACTTTTGAACTTGGTCCACATCATCACCGTGGCCTGCAATGGGGAGGACAATTGAATATACAATCATGGGACCCCCAATCGTCATTAGTGATGGGGACTTGCCTGCCTCTCCCACAAAGACACTGCCATATCGAACACATCCCAAAGATGCTTCGCCCAATCTACGATCGCTGTATTCCTTTTCAGCTCAAACTCCAGCAGAAACCGAGTTCAAAGAAGATTCAACCGGAACTATGTCTGGGATCCTTCCGACTTCACCATATCTGCCTCCCACACCGCCTGGAGCGAAGAATGGGGACATTTCACGTACGGCTGATGAGAACATCTCGGACGTGACCATGTTCAGATCTGCACTTGTTACACCAATCAACCAGCATAGCCCTCCTACGCCTGATAACACCCCCCCTCGAGAAGCGAATACGCCTTTGCTGCGTCCTTTTCTGGGGACGCAGCCATCAATCACTTCTACGGCTGCGGAGTCTTTTAAGACTGCCCGCGAAGACCTAGATTCCGAATATGACTCCGACACACTGTGGCAGGATCACATGAGTGAAGCCCGGCGCCCGTCAACACCGGCGGAGAAAGCTGGTCATTTCGAGTATCGGCTGAGACGGGCCTGCATGCCGCGGTCCCCGTTGGTCAACACTGTTGATGGAGAAGATGCGCCTTCCGATCAATCGCGAGATTATGCAAACTATCCATGTCATAACAACGCCAATAGCCCCAACGCAGTTTCAGCGACGAATGAAGAGGATACCCCGAGATTTCAAGCAAGCCCGATCACTCTAAGTCACACTTCCATACCGACTGGAGAAGCCAACGGAGAGATGATTTCGCCTCATCAGGATGCTATTTCTGGCAATATTCTGGCCAATGGGGACCACGCAGCCTTTCATGGGAAGTCTTCAGCTTCCTACGGCCTGAGGCGAGATAAAAGTCTTCGAGACAGACTTCTTGAGGCACGGGAGCAACATCCATCCGCATCCACTGAGAGGTTCGCAGACATAATTGGTTGGAATGATTCCGTCGCAACAGAACATGATTCCCCAGGACACTCCCAGTTAACGCAGGAGGAGAGCCGACGACTCTCTCAGACTTCAGCCACATCTACCACCATCGGAGCGATTGTGGTCGAGCCAACTCCACTTCCTAGAAGGAGGACAACCCTCCGTCACGTGAATAAACATGAATCATTACGGTCCATCAGTTCACCGCTTCCTACGTCGAACCGGAATTCTTTGGATTCGAGTTCGGACTCCCCGCGACGTCTCGTGCACAAGGTGGCAAGGCTGAGCAATCAGAATCGATGGAGCTTCGGCTCCGAGGTTTCAAGGTCCTATAGTCTCGCCTCGAGCGCGGCTCTACCTAAAATGGAAATTATACGGGTCGCAGTTATCCCCGAAAGAAACTCATCATTGTCATCATCTCACAATGCTAGCAACAGGCAGTCGTTGTCCGCGGGATCTGCACAATCAAATTCGCGCAGAACGTCCGACAACCCTCCATCTTCTTGGCAACACAAAAACCCATTCTCCGAGTCCCTCGAGCGTGGACGGGCGGCAGAACAGGAACCTCCAGCCCCTGCTCGCAGTTCATCGCTCTCCGCGCCTACATCCAGAATGACATCGCGGGCGAATTCAACCTCATCCGAGAATCTGCGCGTACGACGGCAGCAAGCGGAAAAGGATCTGCGCAAAACATTGGACAGGATGGAGTCTGAACGTATGGTTCAGAATTTGCATGAATGGGGGTTGGGAATTCAGACTCAAGTCTCGGGCACACCCAAGGGACCTTCATTGGCTCGCGTATCCTTTGGACAGTCCGCGAACCGTTCGGCTTCTCTTCCGGCCACTCTCCAGGACCAGCCCCATGCGGGAACCTCGCTTGGTTTGGCTGTTCCAGGCAGCAACGAGTGGGCAGCTCTTCGGCCGCCGTCAGTTCTCGAAACACCTTTTTCTCAACCCTCTTTCCAGTCGGCATCTCCTGAGATTAACGAAGCACAAGCCATCAACTTCTTCCCTCATAACAATCATTCTCTCCAACTGATCGAGCCGTTTCCAATTCCGGAGTCAAAAGCTGTGCGAGAGGTACAGAGGGAAAACCTGCCCCTAAAAGAGGTGGAGTCGCCGCTGCGGAATCCGCGGCGCCCGCCAGAGCCGCCCAAGTTCCAGGTAATCCCGCCCACGCCGGCCGATGAAATCAACAATGATGCTCTTTTTGGACCTCAGACAACTGGTCGGACGGGATCGGTGAGGCGCCCGCGCAACGCCCATCGGCATTCGGAGTCTCTGATTGACGCCCTGTCTCGGAACTTGAGCTTGAAAAATGCCCGTAATCGCAAAGCCAACCAAGAGTTGGATGGAAAGCTACATCCATTCTGGCGCCCTCGCGCCTTCTGGGACGACATAGATGTTGCACGCCCCGAATTGGAACCAAATCCAAACGACCCCAGGATAGTCAGCAACTCTCTCGGCCTGCCTCAGGAGCGCACCATCATTACTGGCCCTGTTTCGCTGGTCAGGCGCATCTCTGAACGTCGGCGGCAAAAGCGAGGGATCGTAAAGCAATCAAGCCACGGAAGTCTTGCGAGGCTACGAGCGGGTCGGCGGATTCATAAGTCTGATGGTTTGGGACTGCGGTTTCATCTGATCAGTATTAAAGACATTCAGGACCGATTATTCCGCGTCAGCGAAAGACGCGAGGATGAGAAACGAGAAAGGCGGAGGGCGCAGCTGCGACGCAGCATTGGGCCCAATGTCATATCCCAGGGGGACTCTCGGTTTCCAGCAAGCAATATTGGCCTTTCTATGGCTGCATGAAATCAATGATGTCAAAAGAAGTGACGGCCCGACAAGCTATCAACACTGCCCTGGGGGCTGTGATTCATGTTTGCTGGAGTTTTGGAGTGTTTGGTTGATGCACTCATTTTTTACACAGCTGATCAAGAAGACTACCACGATCTGATGTCTTGACGAGTAATGAGTTGGATGATTTGATGAAATGTACGATTAGACCAAAACCAGCCAGTGATCGCAATGTGGCCAGACAGGCGCGGCGACGTCTGGGTCGAATCTCATTTTATCGGGCTGAGCCCGATACCTTTTGCTCCATCTGCTGTCGCTTTCGTAGGGTTTCCAATTCAACAGAGTCGAGGAATGGCTCAGGAGTAAGACTGGAATTAAAGACGATCACTACAACAACAATTAGCCCGCAGTAAGTACGATATAGCCTGTGAGTCATGTGCCTCACCTCGCTGGGTGTGAGGTTGTTGTTTAGCGAAGTGGATAGTGTTTGTAGCGTGGCTTGATTCCATGGCATTGGAAGAGATTTTCGGCTTCTGTAAGGGACCCTTCAACTTGACTCTTGACGGTGAGGTCGCCATAACAGCTCCTGGACAATTGTTCATCTCATCATTGCCAGCAAAGAGACATTGAGGATGAGCTCGGATATCGCCTTCTTCGCACCAGATCAGGCTGCGTTTCATCAAGATTTTATCTTATCAGATCATGCCAAGTCATCAGCACCTCTCAACTACCGTGACTGCTCGACACGAGACTGCGATATCGGCCTGATGATGGCAGGCTGGAGAGCACCGGATTACAGCCCTGACTTCCACGACGACTTCGCCCTGGCTTCTACATCCGTTGCCACCGACCCCGACGGTCCTGGCTCTGGGCTCACCAGTCCGGTCCAGGGCCACAAAAGAGATGCGTCCTATGCTGGCCTCGAGAGCTCGCCCGCCAGCATTGAGTCACCCGATCAAAACGGCGATGGACATCGCGATTCAAGGCGCCGGCCCGTGAAGAGGGCTTGCAATGAATGCCGACAGCAGAAGGTGAGCGAACAACAGTTTCCAGAGCGCCGTCTTTCCACGAGAGTTGTCTCTTCTCGCCCGCACCTTGATTCTGTGGCCCAACATACCATCTCGCACCTCCCCGCCTGCCTCGAGTCAAAGACGGCCTGACTTTGTCCTGGACATCTCCTCCGCGTCAAGTCGTATGTTGTTCGTGCTAACGATGCTATGTAGCTGCGCTGCGATGTCGTACAAGAGCCTTTCCAGATCTGCACTCGCTGCAAGCGACTCTCGCTCCAATGTAAGATCGAAGACAACTTCAAACGCGTGGGGAAAAGATCGCGGAATGCAGAGATGGAGCGCGAGATCATCGCGCTTCGCAAACAGGTCGCGAGACAACAATCAGCAGCTATGGCTGGCGGAGCGCTACAAAACGGCAACCCTGATTTCTCACCAGCCGCGACTGGCTCCTTTACCCAAGATGCTGCTGCAGCAGGACTTCTCGATCTGAGGGGTGGCGCCTTTGAAAAGAGCCCAGGAAGGCAAATATTCAAGCGGTTGGAGGACGTGACTTTGACCCTGGACCGAATACAGGAGCTCTTCCAACGCTTCTTCACCTTCCATCATCCCTTCTTACCGTTCCTCAATCCGGACCGAACCCCGGACGAATATTTCTCAAGGTCTCCTCTGCTGTTCTGGACGATTGTGACGATAGGAGCTCGTCATTACACGGCAGAACCTGGGCTCTTCAGTGCTCTTACAGGTCCTATGACGCGGCTGCTATGGTCGACAATATCCGAAGTTCCGCAGAACTATCATGTTGTCAAAGCACTGGTTTTGCTGTGCGCTTGGCCTCTACCGACAAGTAGCACGTCCACAGACCCGACATTCATGATATGCGGAGTCATGATGCAGATAGCTTTGCAACTTGGCTTGCATCGGCCTACCCATGCCCAAGATTTCAGCAAATTCCGAGTTGAGCTCAGGGAAGTGGAGTTGCAAGACAGGGTGGTGGTATGGAGTGTGTGCAACATCGTGGCTCAGAGAATATGTACGGCATATGGACAGCCGCCGCTCACTATTTACGACTGGACCCTCGGCCCCAAACCCATCGAGACGAACCCGAACTATGAATTGCCGGCACCGATCTTTAACCGCCTGCTCATCGAGAAATTCGTCGATAAAGTTTCGAGAACATTGTATATGAACCCGCATGACCCGGTTGGACTTGCGACGGACCTAGAACGGCCCACCTACGTTTCGTTCCTGGCGCAGGACCTTGAGGAGCTCGAAAATAAGTTGCGTACAGACACGTTGCCCATCACCAAGATTTATCTGAAGGCGGCCGCGCTGCACATGAGGTTGAACGCTTTTTTCTCTCCTCCAACGCTTCCATCGTATCGGGCGGACATGCTGAAGTTATATTATGCTACGACTGACTTTCTGGAGACGTGTTTGAGCTTGGAATCTAGCGTCAGCGTCAATCTGCCTTCATCTTACCAGCATGGCCTATCGTTGTCGCATGCAACCAACTACATCTTCCACATGTTGTTAGCTGCTGGCTTCTCCCTGTTGAAGCTGATGCATAATTTCCTGGGCGAGCATGAGCTTGACACGAAGGGCGCGTCCGAATTGCTCTCTAGGACCGTCTGGGCGTTGAGGAGTATGAGCGTCAGCGAAAATGACCTTGCTGAGAGATTAGCAGAAGTGCTGGCGCAAGTATGGAAGAGTGGAAAGTTCCAGGGAGGGCGGGACAGCAATAATATTCGCGACGGCGATGTCGATGAGAGCCTTCAGCTCAAGGTCAAGTGCCGAATGTCCATGTCCCTCGTGTTCGATTCTGTATGGCGTTGGCGTCGGAATTTCCATTTCAAGGGTGGAAAACCCTCTGACGGTAAGCAATATGCACCCAAAGTTGATACATGCCAGACTCGCTGACATTAAGGTACACAGTGAGGACCAGCAGCGCCAACCTTCAGGAGGCTGACGATCACATTGCCGTTCGTAACTCAAGTGTCGATATGAAAAGTACTGTAAACGATCCCATGCTCTCAGGCTCTGCCATCGTTCCAGGGATGGCTGGCATGGCTACAGGAATGGTGGACGATCTCAGCATGGACTACGGTCAAGCCAGCTATGATGTCTTTGATCCATTGAATTGGATGCTGGATGGTATCGTGGAATTCCCCTACAACTTTAACAACGTCCAGAACGCCGACTTGTCAGGGGTAGATTCGCTTGCGGGTGGGATATAGACATTGCATATGGTGCTCTTGATTGTTTGGAGTCGGCGGCGCAGGATTGATGCAGACGGGCTGTCTATGGGCCTGTTCTTCTGACGAGCATTCACGTATAGAGGTTGTCTCTTGGGTTTTAGCATTTCCACGCCAGCTCTGCCGGCAAGCATTTCAAAACCTCTTTTTTCTGCCTGCGCTGAAGTGACGTTTCGAAGAAGGGGTTTCTTCAAGCTACCCAGCATTTCCTATTCTCTCAATTCAGTGGCCAGCACGAAGCCGAGCATTGAAATGTCCACCTGCGACTTCAACATGCCTGGAGTTTCAGATTGAGATATTCGCCCCATGACTCAGTCGAGCAGCCTATACACCGGACATCGTCTCACATCCGAAGCGTACAGTGTGTACATCATTTCGTGCAACTCCCGACAACGGCGTCAGGCGGTTTCCGGAGTCTCGAGTCTGCATCACAGCCATACCTCCTAGCTAGTCCGCCTATCATCCCTGTATCTTCTCTCTCCCGCCAGATCTCGATGTTTACGCCCCGCTGGACGAGATAACTCAGGAGCATCTTACGTCAAGGGATGTGCGGTCGACGAGATATGATATGGGCGTGGCCAATCTCCTCTACAGGGATCTGAAGCACGATAGATCAGCCCTGGCCTAGACGACAGGAGCCCACGAATCAAGGGCAAGCTTTGGCACCGACGAAGCTCAAAACGTGGAATCTACTGTGACCAACATGAATGACGGGATGGAATTGGACAAGAGGAGGCTGCTTATCTATGGTTACAACGGCGATGTTACCAGCTGGGGCTGAAGACCCGGGGCATGGACCCTATCCTGTTCAGAACGAACGATCAGACCCTCTCTTGGTGCCCATCGGGACCCTCTCAAGCTTTGCTCAAGCTTACTCAAGCTCACCCAGTGGCTTGTCAGTTCGCTTGGGGTTCCACCTATTGCTTCCAGTGGCATTCTAACGTGTGCACGGAGCAGCTCATCTTCCCACTATTTGTGTCCACGAGCCATCCAGGGTTGTGCCAGAATGGCAGACTCCCTCTCTGGAGACAGGCGACCTCCGACCACAAGCCAGTGTCGCGAGGCCGGACACGCCTGTCACAGAAGCAATTGCCGCTGATTCTCGGGAGAACAAAATTCAATTCAGCTATGTCTGTGGAGATGGCGGTTCAACCCGCCCATGATTGGCACCCTATTGTCCATTCCAACAAGGCTTCGTGGCTGGTTCCTTATCTCGACCACGCCACTGGCGCTCTTCTGAGCAGGCGTCGGTTGTGCCAGATCGAGACCCACGGTTGCACACACACCGGAGGAGCACCTCCTATGACGGTGGCTCCGATGTGAAAATGCTATAATATTCACGGATTCCAGTCGCATTGGATTGCAAGGTCCTCTGGAATCTCTTCTTGTTCGCCATCTGATTGCGTTCACGCTCAGCTCTTCTTTCCCGAGTGTTTCGTCTCCTGCAGTCTTGCTCAGACAACGTGCCCTCGAGCACGCACTCGCAGAGATGGCTTCCTACGACAAAACTGGGTTTGACGTCGAGGAACAATATAACCGTCCAACCGAAAAACATCGATCGATTATCCCTCCAGATCCTACAGGCGCCGTCCACGGAGAATCCTTCGTGACCGGCGACAGTCTTTACCACCGTCTCCAACGGTTGGCTGGGCGCTATGGCGTGGAGCAACGAGGTATCGAACGTGTACCAGAAGATGAGCGAACGGACAAGAGTGTTTTGAAAGTCGGCACAATGGTATGATAGCCTTCTCTTGCTTCAAAGCATAGTTCTCTGGTACTGACGATGTGGACTAGTGGCTAGCAGCAAACATGGTCATCTCGTCCCTCGCGATCGGGGTGCTTGCCGTGCCAGTCTTCGCCTTGGGCTTTGTCGACAGCTTCCTTGTCATCCTCTTCGTCAACATCCTTGGTATACTACCGGTCTGCTTTTTCTCGACTTTCGGCCCCAGGTTCGGCCTGCGACAAATGATCCTCAGCCGCTTTTGGTTTGGGTACTGGGGAGTGAAAATCAGTACGTTTGGGACCCCTTTTTCAGCCCTTGATTCTCGTTCATTTGACTGACTGATGTTTCGCAGTCGCCATCTTCAACTGTTTGGCCTGTCTCGGGTGGTCATCAGTCAATGTCATTGTCGGCGCACAGCTTCTGCACGCCGTCAACTCCGACGTCCCGGGCTACGCAGGCATCATTATCATCGCGGCTGCTACGTTCATCGTCACCCTGTTTGGCTACAAGGTGGTACACATGTACGAGATGATCAGCTGGGTGCCGTGCTTCATCGTTTTCTTGATTGTACTGGGCGAGTTTGCGCACCACGGGTCCTTTGAGAACTTGCCGATGGGCAGTGGCGAGGGCGAAGCTGGGTCTGTTCTCTCATTCGCTGCCTCGGTCTTTGGCTTTGCAACTGGCTGGTCATCCTATGCCGCCGATTACACCGTATACCAACCGGTCAACACCAGTCGGACCAAGGTGTTCTTCTACGTCTTTGCCGGACTGATCATCCCCCTCTGCTTCACCGAGTGGCTTGGCTTGGCCATCGCCACGGCCACCGTGAACGACCCTGCCTACGCCGCCGCATATGAGCAGAATGCCGTGGGTGGCCTTCTTCATCAAGTTCTTGTGCCGCCGTTGGGCGGATTTGGCAAATTCTGCCTCGTCATTCTCGCCCTCTCGATCGTCGGCAACAACTGCCCCAACATCTACAGCTTGTCGTTCTCCCTTCAAATCCTCACCCACTACGCCCAAAAGGTGCCGCGCTTTTTTGTGGACCCTGGTCGGCACCATCATCTACTGCGCCATCGCCATTCCTGGATACAGTCATTTCGAAGCAGTCCTGGAAGACTTCATGTTGGTCATCGGCTACTGGCTTGCCGTGTACGAGGGTATCGCCCTCCCCGAACATTTCATCTTCAAGCGTGGTTTCAGCGGCTACGCCCCCGAGCGGTACGATCAGCCCAAATACCTCCCCCCCCTTCGTTCGCCGCGCTCGGCGCCTTCTGTTGCGGAGTGGTAGGCGCCGTCATGGGCATGGCCCAAACCTGGTACATTGGCCCTATCGGCACGCTGATAGGCACCGGGTACGGCGGTGATATTGGGTTCGAGCTGGCATTCAGCTTCGCCTTTGTCTCGTATGTCTGTTTCAGGTCTATTGAGATCCGGTATTTCCACCGTTGATTTCTAGATCTTGTGACTGGTTGGGGCCTTTAGGGCGAGCAGGAAGTTTGCAATCCATATATTCGATGATGTGTGTTTCCGAACGCAGGAGTGTTTTACTATATCCCGAGTATATCCTGTAAAATGATGAGCCTAATAACAAAATGTGTTTATCCGTATCTATAAAATTTAGAATCTCTCATGCGTATTAACAGGCAGTCATCATGTCCAGGCGAGCTCCAATGTCTCCTAGTTTGCTGTGCAGATTGCACTCCACCCAATTTGTTCCAATGCGATACGTACGTATCTCCATACTCCGTCATTTCTGATACTGGCAGTACGTACCTAGGTGGTGGTGCCCCGGTGTAATCAGCCTTACCAGCGACGACATCCTCTTTTCCTAGGTACCTAGGTAGCTTTGTCGCCTGCTCCGCAAGGGATATGATATGATATGATATGATAGCGTGCATGCCTGACAGTACTTAGTCTTGCCCCTTAAGACCAGCAGAAGGAGTATCAGGGTGGAGATCCAGTTTACTAGATTTCGTACACTTTATATGTTCTAGCGTATACTCTATTGTATTCCTTGCCATGTCATGCTATCGATCGTATCGAGTATATACCATCCTGTGTCATCCTGTCCTATGTCATCGTGATATATCCCGTTGAAATGCCATTTCAAATAGAACGTTCTTTAGGGCGTAAGAGACGGAAAGAAATGCGATCCACTGCCTGTCCCAGAGCGTCTATGAGATCAGTCTGAACGGACAGTGCGCTGACATGCAGTGTGAGAAATTCCAGTATTGATGGCGCATCGAGGGACGGCGGCAGGTCAGCATTATAGCGTCGTCGGCCGAAGCCATGGTTCACCCTGGAAGGTCCAAGTCTATGTTCGGTTCCACATTGTCAGACAAGTCGTTGACACTGGATTGTATGTGTGCGTGTGTGGATGTGTGATTCTGATGCAGGTCGGGATGTTGACGATTTGACCATTTAGTTCGGATGATGTCTGGCTGGTGGCTCGACTGGCGAGTGAACAAGGCATGAATGACGATCCATGGTTTGCGCCGATTCCCTGCCTAGGATGGTCGAACTACGTAGTTTCAGAGACCGTTCTCTTCCTTACACCCTTGTATGGTTGTGGGAGCGATGCTGACGACGTTGGCGGAGTGAGTTTCCATCTCACAGGCCAGAGTTTGCGTGGTTTCATTGTATCCGAACCCCGAACAGAGTTAAGAGGTCGGCTTGGGTATGGATGTTAACCAGCGTTGGAATGCTCCTTTGTGTCATCCGGCAGCATTAACCAGGGGAGGAGACTGCGGACCGACAATCTCAGACTGAGGGGAGATCAGGCGTGGGAACATCTGGATCAGTGATAGTTGCGCCAGGTCCAGTCTTTTTCGGTCGATAGCGTGGCCGGAGTAATCCAGGCTGTGAGAGTAGCTCCTGTAATGGCCACTATAGGAAGACACCGCTAGATGACGTCCTCGAGCCCCTGGCTGGCATTGAAGATACCTAGTTTGGTTCTTGTCGGATGGAAATATGATTGCCGGTAGGTGGCACAGTGCCTTCTCCGCGCATACTGGGTTGGAATGTTGCCCGGAGAGCCACCGTGACGTACCTTCGAGACATTCAACGAAGCGGCGACGTGCATATCGTAATATATTCAGTTAGACATCTGGTTCTCATGGCTGGAAGCTGAGGAAAGGTCTGCTGCCTCCGACGTGTTTCGTCAACGCGTAATGCCGATGGAATGAAAGAAACCGACAAGGCTGTTCACCCAATGAGGAGGGCGTGGGCCTGGTGTTGACTGCCACCCTAAGATGGGTGAGAACAAGCAAAATGCAGGAAATGTACATGGTCGGTAGACGTGAAGAAACGATGTGATGGTAAGTTACGTGCCGGAATCGGTTCATTGGGGCCTGGTCGACTGTAGATCACTTCATAAGGAAGAAGACACAAAAGGACGGAGGACGACAGGCAATGAAGAGAGTTGGGTGGGCGAGAGTTGGCATCTTGATGTGGTCCTCGGTATCGTCAATGGACTGGAAGAAGCCTCGCCGCTCGGCTCAACCGGCGTCACCTCCGTGCAACAATCTTCGCCCTCACCCCTTTACTCTCCGGTTTAGGTATCCCGACGAAGAAGTCGCGGTCGATCCTGATATCATTCTCGGCAGTAGTTTCGTAGTTCTCCATTTCGAACCGAGACAAAATCATGGCGAGAGTGAGATATAATTCCGCATACGCCAGGCTGTGAAAAGGAGATAATACGTCAGATTCGGAAGCAGGAAAGGCATGATTGCAATACATACTTGATCCCAACGCACATCCGGCTGCCCTTGGAGAAAGAGACGAGGTATCGATCCAGGCGGAATCCTTCTTTCGCCGCTCGGAGCCAACGGTCAGGGTCGTATTCTTCCGGGTTTGGAAATATCGTGCTGTCCATGTGCACAAAGTAGTTGGATTCGCTGACTGGCGTCTGCAGAGACACAGGTGAGCAAAAAGGTATAACTTGCTGATGAGGGCTGGGAAAGAGAGCCGATGACTTACCCCTGCTGGTATGACCCAGTCTTTGTATTTCAAGGGCTCGTTGGGTGAGACCCGCGGTAACCGTGTTGTGACGCCGTACATAAGGCGGATACCTTCGTTGATCGCAGCAGTCTAGTCAAAAAGGCATCAGATGTGACTCTCAGAATGGTCGAGT
The DNA here is from genome assembly GCA_024611085.1 of Exophiala sp. LBMH1013. Classification (NCBI taxonomy): domain Eukaryota; kingdom Fungi; phylum Ascomycota; class Eurotiomycetes; order Chaetothyriales; family Herpotrichiellaceae; genus Exophiala; species Exophiala sp. LBMH1013. The sequence continues at coordinate 174,380 of JAMFLB010000002.1, forward strand.
CTCGTACCAGATATGGCAGCTTTTCTAACGCTGCCAGAGAAACCGCGCTGTCCGGCGTAGGCATCACTGTCTTCAGTTCTGCGCGGAGCCTTTCGAGCTTCGTCTTATCCTCGAGCAAATAAAAGGTAATGACACTCAATGACTTTGCCGTCGTTTCAGAGCCAGCACCAACAAGAGTCTGACCTTCGTCTTGCAGGCGATCGGCCGTCTTCTCCTCAGGTGGCAAGTCACTGTCGAGCAAGGCCTGGAATATTGTACCTGGGGCCTTCTTGTCCTGCTTGTTCCCGGCGATGATATTGTCCACCTGCGCCCGAATCATATGCTGCCACGCCACTAAAGATCCGGCTGGCGGATTCAACTTCTGGAGGAGTGACAGCGGAACTCTTTTCATAATCGGCAATGCCCATGGAAACTGGCGTAGAAAGACTCCATTCGCAGACCCGGCTATGACGGTCTCCTTCCAAGAGAGCTTGAAATCATCTTCTGCCAGATAGTTGTAGCTCTCGCCAAAGGCGGCATGCGTGATGATGTCCATTGTCAAGGCCATATAGGCGGCATCGAGCCGGATTACCTCAGCTTTCTTGATGGCCTCATCGAATCGTCGGGATAGTTGCTCAACCTTGGCTACAATGAGTGGCTCCATCTGGTTGATCGATCTTTTGGAAAAGAACGGGTTCAATGCTGAACGTCGCAGACGATGTAAACTGTGGGATGCCGTAGCAAAGGATGAGGTCGGTGCACCAGCCATGGTGACCCATCCTTCATACTTGTCCCGCCTTTTGGCGGCGGGTGCATAAAGCTCATCGTAATAGTCGGAATCTCTGATATGAAGCTCATGGGGTGATATGCGGACAATGGGGCCGTATTGGTCATGCAGTTCTTGCAGCTTCCAGATGAAACACCCTCGGTGGATTATATCATGGTAGAATTCATACCAACCAGTCAAGGCGGCGAGCTTGGGCCCGGGAAATTTGGCGAGAGGATGGAAATAGAGTCGATATATGCCTCCCGCCAGCAGATAGAGTAACCAGGAGAGAATGGCAACGTAGAACAGGTTGCTGACCTGGATGACATCGGCGAACATTGTGACTCGGCTGGCGCTGGTAATGTCGGAAGATTTGGCGACGGCACGGTGGAAAAGTGTCAAGGAGAAGAGGAATCCGAGGCCAACCGAGACACGGTACATCGAGGTACAAGAGATAGCCATGTCGCAGCGACAATCCCTGCTAGAGCACGGTACCTCAAACAACACCCTTATCTTGAAGTCTCGGCCTCTGTAACGCTGTCTTCATGGGTAGACAGCAAGCGAGATTGTCGTGCAGTAGGTGGTGGCCAGAACTGAAAAGATTCGAGTCGGTTAGTAGGAAAAAACAAGGTGATTCCTTCACCCGCTGCATGTGTTGGCTACTCCCGCATAAGAGTCTTGATCAAACCCAATAACATGCCCCGGGGTCCAACGTCTCTGGGGCCATAGAGACCGGTTTCTTCCCCCTTCGGCCCTTTGCATTAGTTGCTGTGTTCGTTCCTCTTCCGCCAATGTTCCCATGTTCTACCGGCTCTTGGTGTCTTGGAGAGTCCCGTTGCCGCCAATGAGACCGATGCCGGAGGGGAAAGGAACCACTTTCGGCGCGGTCAGACCATTTTGCTAAAAGGAGGGAGACCCTCTTAGGCGAAACTGCCACGCTCTCGCATCCTTAGCGTTTGACACTGACTCTTCAGCGCGTGGTGAATATCTGCGGTCGTTTTGTTTTGGTCGTTCACCTGTCTGAAAGAGACCGAGTCGTTCCAATCCAGCAGAATATACCGTTTGCAACCGTTTGAATGGATGAGCCTACGAATAACGAACAAATCGAGGCGGAGGTAAGGCTCTGGCATCTCCTCTATCGTCGTCCTCCCGAGGGTTGCTGACATGGGAAATTTCCGACCAGAGCTCGTCAGATTACTCGGATACCTCGAGCATCCGATCAGACCTGACGTCCCTCCACTCGTCGGTCTTCAACTATGAGTATGAGAATGGCCGACGATATCATGCTTATCGAGCAGGTCAATATGTGAGTCCAGCTGTCGCTTGACCGCTGTAACAATTGCCGTTGACAAGCGGTGTGCAGATGCTCCCGAACGATGACCAGGAGCAGGAGCGTCTGGACATTCTTCATCATGTCTTCCGCCTGACTTTGGGCGGCGCCTTGTGTCGCAGTGCCCCTGATCTGGTCAATCCGGGCAAGATACTTGACATTGGCACGGGAACAGGAATCTGGGCTATTGATAGTAGGACGTCCCTTCACCCGCCTGTCGCCGATACTGAACAACGGTATAGTGGGTGATGAATATCCTTCTGCAGAGATCATAGGCACAGACCTATCTCCTATTCAGCCGAACTGGTAAGCCCGGTATTGACGCTGGCCGGCCTTGCACCTTCTCACAATGCGCAAGGATCCCGCCGAATGTGCGGTTTCAGATCGACGACGCTACGCAGGAATGGGCATTTCCTCTTGAGTCCTTCGATTTCATTCACGCCCGCTGCCTGGGAGGTAGCATCAGGGATTGGCCGGAGTTGCTGCGTCAAGCTTATATGTACGTCTCCAAGCCGGTGATCGAGCCCACCACCTCTTCAGCTGTATTGACATGCAATCGTGGCAGACACCTAAGACCCGGCGGGCGTATTGAACTGTCTGAGGGGCGTCCTCATATGTGCTGCGATGACGGGACATATCCGGAAGACTCTGAAACCTTTCGATGGGTGGTAAGTATCGTTTGAAGTCGGCTTCAATAATCACTGAACGCGGCTAATTTGGACAGTCTGAATTCCACAAGATAGCTCGAGGTGCAGGACTGGAGTTTGACCCTTTTCCCCAGTATCCAGGACTCCTCGAAGACGCTGGCTTTGTGAACATCCGAGCCCACGAAGAGCCGACTCCGATTGGGACCTGGCCCAAAGATAAACGACTTAAAGAGATCGGCGCCTTCTTCCAACACCAGTTTCTTGAAGGCGCCGTGGACTCGTATTCTCTGGCTTTATTCACTCGCATCGGAAACTGGAGCGAGGCCGAAACCCAAGTGCTTTTAGCTGGTGTACGACGAGAGGTTAAAACCAACAAGATGCACCTGTATACACACTGGTAAGTCATTGAAACATCCACAGTCGCGAGGTCCCTCAGTCCTGATCTTGTCGCAGTTCCTACGTGACAGCACAAAAGCCTCTTACTACATGAACTCTGCTACTGAGCATGCCGCAGCACTGTGGATATGTTTTGCAACTCTTTTACGACTCATGTGTGATGATCTTCTTCCATAGCTCTTCATAGCGATATCAAAAATCTTTCCGCAGACGCCCTCACGTTCGAATGGTAGCATGTAAACTTGTGCAGAACAATTGGCGCGTTTCGGCAGGACGATTGCTGGCATGACTGAGGAGTCCAAGCGAGGCAATGGGCAGGAAGCTGGCTGAATGGTCCAATGCCCAGCATTCGAGAATACGCTGCAGTGATAGGCGGCCTTCTGAGCAGGAGCAGGAGCAGGCATGGGGCACGATTGAGTGTTGATCAGACGCACCACGGCGCGCACCGCGTGTCTATCTACCGTCACAAGCGGAGCTTCAGGTTGGCGCCGGAGCCGATTCCTTGCCATAGCTGCTGGAGTATGCCGGGAGGCGTCGGTCAGATCCGCACAGGTGAAATGGCCATCAAGTCGACAGTCTACTGAGAGGATGTAGAAAGAAACACAGAGTTTCAAGGTTGAAAGTCGTCCACACTATCACAATCATAGTCGCTGGGCTCTGATTCGTTCGCCGTCACGCGTCACGTGAAGGCGTCCAGTCCAACAATATCACGCCGCCTTAAACGCAGGCTGCATTTGCAACCACCAGGAACCTCATTAGAGCGTGGTATCGCACATTGTTCTCCTCCAGGGCTATGTCTTTGATAAAGCAATCTCGCTAACACTATTGCTAGGTGCGGACTCACGTAGGTACTGCGGTGCTGCGATTCCAGCCCTCGTTCGTGGTAGACAGGCATCCATTCAACCCCGGTCCAGACCGAGCACTTCAATCGATTGCGAGATCAGAATGCATGTAATAGCAATTACATACTGGCGAGGCTGGCGATCTGGGTTTATCACACTGGCTCCACTCCTTTGCGCGGCCAGATAACTGTGATAAGACAAGCAGATGCGCGGGATGTAGCATATCTCCCGACGGAATCCCGCGGGCTCCGGGCCAGACCCTTGACAGATACAGCCACCTCTGTTAGCATCTGGGTGCCCGTAAACGCTGACTCTAGGAGGAGACGGTGCTGAGGAGGTCAACGAGTCATCTGACCCACGCGACGGACGCGCGAAATCATCCACGGCCATAAAATGGCAATGTCAGTCCTCAACGTGGTTTGTCATTGCAGCATCGAAACCGACCTTCTTTGACCGGTTACCTTGTTGATAACGAGAGATCACGATGGTATCTGAACTTCCCAGCATGGCACCTCAGCTGCCTGTTATTGATTTTGCCCCGTTCATCAGTCCAGACTCGTCGCCAGAGGAGAAGAAAAAGGTCGCCCTGGAGATTGACAAAGCTTGTCGTGAGGTCGGCTTCTTCTACTTGAAGAACCATGGGGTTCCTTCGAATTTGATCGACGAGATGCTAAAGAAATCCCGGGAATTCTTTGAGACGGCAACGCCCGAGGAGAGGAAAGGTCTGGCAATCAGGGGTACCGACGAGGGGGGAGACAATGCGCGAGGCTGGTTGAGAATCGACAACCCCGAGAAAGGTTCTCACGAGGTAAGACTGACTTGATTCTTTGTCGTTCCTCTCCACGACAGGTGTGACGAGTGGCATTCTCTGACGGCAGCCGGCTACAACAGGCACTGGACATCTATCGTCCTGTAGAGTCACAAGGCCCGCCATACACTACGGGAATGGGACCGAACCAATGGCCTTCACAGCCAGCCGGGTTTCGCGATGTGGCGGAATCGTACATTGACCATGTCGAAGCGTTGGGTATCCAGGTCATGAAAGCTATAGCAATAGGCTTGGCTGTCGATGAGACGATCTTTCTTGACCGGGTCAACAAAGCGTTCTGGAACCTCCGCATTTTGGGCTACGAAGGCAGGAAAGAAAGGTCGAAGGCGTTGGCAGGGATTGGAGAGCACACTGGTAAGAGCCCGAGCCCCTTTCCGACGATTCTGCGGTGGGTCATCCTTGCTGATCAAAACGAACTTGGCTTGCTAGACTTTGGTATCCTCACTTTCCTATTGACCGACTCGACCAAGAAATCCCTACAGGTTCTCAGCAAGACCGGAGAGTGGATCTGGGCCGATCCCATCGAGGTAAGAGACGACCCTTGCATTCATCCTCTGTGAGGCTTGTATTAGTTCCTGCAAGCTGACTGCTGTTGATGTTGCCGCCACTAGGGATGCTATGTCTGCAACATCGGCGACATGTTGCACGAGTGGACCCGCGGAGCGTACAAGTCAACATTACATCGAGTCTGTCACAACTCCGACTCTCTCAGAATCTCGATACCGTTCTTCTTCGACCCGAATTGGGATGCTTTCATCTCGCCTGTGCTCCCTTCGGCGGACGGGACGATCGACAAAGACGAGGGCATTCGATATGAGGAAAAGTTCGTCAAATCGGTCGAATATCCTCTGTGGCGGGATCCGCTTGTGAAAGCATGAACTGCCAGACGCGTCTGTCTCATGTTGGGGCGAGAGGCGAGAGGCGAGAAGCTTGGGAGCTAAAGCCATCGGAATCCTGCAAGTCTCATGCAAGGCCCCCTTATCGAATCTAGGTGACCATCTGGCATTCATATCAAATCGCAAAATCAATGGAATTCGTATTCCCGTTCCGTACTTTGTTTTGGTGGCCACGGCTTGTGCTCGTCGAGTCCTCACCACCGCCAACTTGCACGCTTTGCTTTCAATTGTCAACCGTTCTTTCTCCCAGCCCATACACTGTTTGTCGTATACCACACCCCCGTCTCATATCAACGACCAATGATCAATCTGATCTGCCAACAGTTGTAGCAGTCATAGCGGCAGGTCCAGGTCCAGAACCGCGACTGCCGTCCACTGGTAATATATAACTAAGGGGTATCTGGTCTAGCTGTTACCCGATGACCACCTCCTTTTCAAGATACATGCGTCTAAGAGATAGTTCCATGTGTGTAGTTCCATGTGTGAAGAACGGACGGGAACGGAATAAAAGGCATCTTAGTCCTTTGGCGAACATCTTAGTTCTTTGGCAAATATACGCCTAGTGGCACTGCACTGCACTACTAGCATACAAGAGCAATCAAGTAAGGTAGCCAGGGTGCGACTCGAAGAGTGGAAGAGTGGAAGAGTGGAAGAGTGGAAGAGTGGAAGAGTGGAAGACTCAATCATATCATACGCATTGCATTGCATTGCTGTACCATCTATACCTGCGTCCGACCTCATCTTTCAATCATATTCATATAAATATTCGTGCCGGCCCAAGTAAGGAATGAAGGAAGGGTCTCTTTGCTTTGCTTCTGCGTCATGAAAGCCCGCTCGCTTACTTCGATAGCATAACTTATAAACCCGCTCGACAGTGCTAGCACACCAACAGGCCAAGCATGCCCCATGAGTATACTGCCAGCATGGTGAAAAGCTCAACTTTCAAGCTCAAGCTCAAGCTCAATGAGAATGAGGAGAGTGAGCGTGAGCAGTCGTGCCGTCCACCGTCATATATCCCGGCCCTTTGAACCACTTGCGGGCCCAGAAAAAGTACCAAGGCAGCACGAGGGAGAAGAGGCCGACGAAAAACACGATGCTCCAATTGAACGAGTTCACGTCTGGAGAAGGACCGTCGGGGAACGCTAGGATAGGGAGGGTGAAAACTGGGGCAGGTCAGTATAGTATAAAGATGTTCTTCGAGCTGAACTCGAGAGATATATATATATATATATATATATGCGTTGATTGACGTGTGGGTTGGTTGACATGTGGATTGATTGGGATTGATTGACTTACTTGTCCATAGCACCGCCACTAGCCTTACTGGTCGGGACCACTTGCCTAGTGTAAAGGGGCCGGGGGTGTAGTCTGGGTTCTTTTCGTAGATACATCTGGTGGCACCGTGAGTGAGCATGAGCGATGCTTTGATATCTTCTGATGATGATGATGATAATGATGATGATGATGATAATGATGATGATGATGATAATGATGATGATGATGATAATGATGATGGGAGGCTCAATCAGGGAATTGGGGTTCAATCAACTCTTACCTCATCAAGACGGGCATCAGGTAGGATACCGCCCCAGCCAGCGAAGACCCGGAGAAAAAGGCATGCAGCGCGGTCGAAGAGCCTAAAGAGATGAGGCCGACAAGCGCAAACACGGTCGACAAGGCCACGGTGGCGTTGATGGGCGTCTTGGTGACTTCGTTGACGGTGCTCAACCACTTGGCGAACGGGAGGGCGCCGTCCCGCGCATAGGCGAAGTAGATGCGCGTGCCGGCGGTGTTGTTGACAAAGACGACGCCAAAGTTGGACAGCACGGTGCAGATCCACAGGAACTTGGTGAAGCCGCCGTTGCCCATGGCGAGCTGCATGATGGCGCCGAGGGGCTGGCCGAGAGGTGAGCCGAAGATGGCGTCGAGGTCGGTCGACACGTACGCCAGCACGACGTTGAAGATGTAGCCTAGCACGGCGACGAAGACGCACGAAATCCACATGGCTCGAGGAACCACGCTGGCTGCATTTTCTGTTTCTTCGGACAGATGTGCTGTTGGGAAAAAGCAAGTCAATTCGTGCGTGATTCGATGGAGAAAAGTTGAAGCATGAGGATCTCAACTCACCTGTCGAGTCGTAGCCGCTGATGCACCAACATGGCACTAGGAATGTCAACAGGAAGACCAGGCCGTCGTTGGACCATTCGGTCTGGTTGTACGAGGAAAAGAACATGTCGTGGGCGCTGTTGACGCGGCCATTCTTCTTCGCGTAGATGGGCAGCGCAATGAGCAAGATGAAAAAGGTCAATGTGCCTCCCCAGACGAACACTTCGCTGATCCGGCCCAACACCCTGCTGGGAAGGACCATGACCACAGCACACCTAGAGCACACATCTTTAGTATTGGACCTGATGAGGGGAAGGCAACTTGGGGACTGACCCTATCACGCAGGCTAGGTAGATCTGCAGGAGGTGGTTGTCAGTATGATCTTCTAGTAGAGGATTGGATTGCAGTGGAGAGAATTGGATTGCAGTGGATAGCCATATGGACTCAGACTCACCAAGTAAAGCTGCCAGTCGGTCGGTGCAAAGTCTGGGTTGAACATGACCACTAGAGCTTGGATCATTTGTGCCTGGGTCATGAAGAACGACGCTCCTCCCAGCGAGGCTGACAAGACCATGCACCAGGCTGTGACCCAGCAGGCGATTCTCTTCAACTTTGGCGGTGCACATCGATAAGTCCTGAAAAGGGGGTTAAATCAACTGAAGGTTCAGGCGTCAGCTTGGTTCACTCACCAATAATATCTGAAGTCAAGTCAAGTCAGCTTTGATGTCTCTTACACAGATCAAGACGGCGGGGAAGGGGGGGTATCAACTTACAGGCCTCCCGCGGTGGGCATGGAAGAGCTCAATTCGGCCAGAGCAAACACCTCGAATAGAATGAAGAAAGATCCGGCCAGCCATCCCCAAGTCATGGGGAGAAGACCGAGGAACCCCAAGCTGTACCAGATCGTGCCTGGGTGACTTTGGTCAGTGTCTCGAATGCACACTGTGGTTTTGGTGGTGGAATATAGAGAGAGATGCGACCTACCTCCGAGACTGGGGAGAAGACCAAGACCAGTGAGGCAGAAAGCCGTCATGGACCAGAACGTGAATCCTCTCTTCATATGCTGCTCGTAACCCAGCTCTTGCAACCTCTCATCTTCGAGGTCGATTGCCACTACGCGACCCTCCTCGACGACAGAGCCGCCCGAAGAAGGGGGGCGTCTTGCTGTCGAGTTGTTTCGACATGGTGATGAGGATGGACAACTGAGTTACTCAGGCAGTCGCGCGAGAATGGACCGACGAGGAGAAGAATAGAAAAGACAGCACTCAGAGACTACCTGGAATGCACTGGAGAGAGGAGTCTGAGTCTCATGGTGATCTTCTCAAGCCTGCAAAGCGACTTGAGTGATAATATAGTACCAATGCGTTAATGCCCAGCCAGTGCATTAGTCTAGCTATCGTGCGAAGATGTGGTAGCACTATCGAATCCGAGAGGCGTCGAGCATATCATCGTCTGTCCCCCCCTTTCTTGCTTATCTCGAGCCAGTGTATCTCGTGTGTGTTTAGGCCGAGATTCAGAAGATAAGCTTGGCCGCGCAAGGCTGCCCTCTATACCAATAGGAAACGGGACCGTTGCAAGTGTGCTCCAATCTGGCTCCACCCACGTTGATATAGACAAGATAGACGCGGTGCTGGACGGTGCCCGCGGGTTTCCGAGCACGCCGCGGGGGAGAGCGGGACTCCGCTCCGTTTCTATTGGTGTGTTGCCGCCCCACTTTCCTCAATCGGCAGCCTCTCCAGACGAGGACGCGTGCTACAAATACACCAAGGCAATGGCAACATAGTCCGGCTGTGGCATTATCTGCCATTGATAACATACACAAGGCACCAGACAGATAGTGTTGGACCCCCGGTTCACTTACCAACCGATAACGGCGTGTGTCTATCTATCGGGCGGCTCCTCGCACTCCTTGCCCAAAAATGAACGCCTCTAAGAAGAACTCGGGTGATGAGGCGCCTCCTTCTTGGGTCAAGGAACTCCTCCAACGGCCACTCGTCGAAATCCGCCGAGGTCTGTCCTGGGGATATGATCCTCCATCAGAGCAACACTCGGTCGTGGTTCTCACTGCACCATCCGGGAAATATGTTGACATTCGATTTCCCTTGACGCCAGGAGGACAGTACATCGGCGTCAAGCCTTCTGAAGTCTTCTCCGGTTACGCCACGGCCGGTCTGTCGATTGTGCACATGCCAACGGGCACCGAAACCTGTCCGCCATACGAATGCACGGCTCATATACGATGGGAGCACCCGATTGACTCGACCAGGGAATTTGCCACCGACGGCGCCGACATGTACTTGCTCTCCAATGGCGATGTCATGGAGGTCGGTATCATGAGCCTCAAGGGGGAAGTGAAGATGTTTAAGGAGTATTGGCTCCAGGCTCCCAAGCTCGACCCGACCAAGCCTTCTTCATTCCTGGTCCTGGAGACCGTCACAGCATCTCCAGATGCCGGGAAAGGCATGATGGTCAAGATCGACAACTACTGCCAGGGCATCTTGCAGACCGCGTCGGAGTTCTGGGTGGAGCGGTGGGAACAAGCAGAACTCGATGGCGAATGGGTCAAGGATTCTAGGAGTCATTCAGTGTCTGGGGAGGAGGAGGGAAGGCTGCCTTGCGAATGGGCGATTGCAGCAGAGACGACAGCAAAACTGGGAGATCGCGTCACCGTGAACGGCAGAGAGTGGGAAGTGGTTGAGGTTGGCTCGTGACAGTGACATTGGGATATCTTTCACTATCCAGAACAGACCTGCTGATGGCGTTGTCTTCGGTCGGGGCAGAAGAAGTCACTATTCGTGACGGACGTTATCTGATATTCATAGTTATACACTAGAATGGTATAGTATCTCTGTCTTGATAGTAAACTTTTACGACGTTCCCAGGCCTGCAACTGCCAAAAGCACATGTTCGGCCGATGCCACGGCACCAAAGATTCCACCTTCCTCGCAGATGCTAGCTATCGAAGCTTCATGTAGGTGTTGCTGGCCAGCCGCCGAGGCATCCGCGACAAGGAGGCTGTCGAGCCCCATGTCATCTGTAATTAGTTACACCGTTAGAGGAAGAACAATCAGGAGAAAGAAGCAAGGAGGGTTCAGACGCCAGCATCAGATTGAAATGTATAGGAATGCAAAACGTACTGCCATCTCTCATCGTACTAGTCACACAGACGTCGGTAGTGACACCACAAAGCACGATATTCCTGACTCCCCGGTTGTCCAACAGCAACTTGAGGTCGGTGTGCTGGAATGCACTTCTGCATGGCTTGTCGATGACGGGCTCCGACGACAGCGGCGTCAGCTCCGGGATTATCTCGTGGCCCGGCTCGCCTCGAACGAGCAATCTGCCCAGGGGCCCTGGGTCGCCGATCCCCTTTCCGCTGGGGTTGTTGCGGCTGCGCATGAGCTCCCGTTTGGACAGAGTAGAGAGATCAGGTCGATGGCCTTCGCGGGTATGGTAGATGGGGAACCCTGCCTTTCGAAAGGCGGCCAACAAGGCTTGGATCTGAGGAATTATGGCTCGCGTAGACTCGATTGAGAGACCTTGAGAGTCGAGGTAGCCTCCGGGCGAGCAAAAGTCTACCTGCATGTCGATGATGATCAACGCGGTGGTGTCTGGGCCAAAGGGAGTTCCATGCGGCCATGTATATGGCTCTGCTTGGATCATGTTGATGGTATGATGAGATGTCGACGGGCGGGTTGTCAGCAATTACAATGTCTCCGTAGAGACCGGTATGCTCGATGGACAATGACTGGGATGGCACTGTGATCTCAGATGGCGATGCTCGAAGCTGTGGCCGATGCCGAGGCTGTGAATAAAAGGGGATAATAGTGGGGACTTTTTACTGCCACTTAGTGCCTGCAATGCTGATGGCAAGGCTGCGTACGCACCTGCACCGTGCCCATACATATGACTGGCTTCAAAGACAATAATCAGGGCTTATCGCTTATCTGAGCCCATCTGTGATGGATGAGCAATATCATCAGTCATCCACGCAATCATCTTTAAGAGAGGTGGTGTGGGCCTGTTATGGCCAGAGAGGCGCCGTCCGCGGAATACCGAGACGGAGGAATCTAGATGGCGGTCGGCCACGAGTAACGCAGCCATTACAGGAGAAAGACACAGCTACAGTGAGTTGGATCGTCGGCAAGGGGAATGTCCACCGCCTCATTGATTGCTGTAGGGCTCAACCGCAATGCCGGCCGCGGACTCCCAGAACGAGGGTCGACAAGCGCAGACAAAGTCTTTTCTGGTGCCGCACCACTACAATGAGAGGTCGACGGCCCTAGTGTGGATGGATGGTTAGTGGACAGTGTACGAAATGCGCATTAACACATGTCAAGTGCTACGTATACAGCATTCTTCTCCATGACTAACCAGGAATTCTACCGCAAAGTTGGCATGGAGGCCTGCCAACAACAATGAAACGAAAGGACTGCGAAGAGAAGACCCCCCCGAAGCGAGTGCAAACGGTCCAGGTCTCTGCATCACCGGATCGCAACCTGACCCTGACCTCGTCGTCGCAAGGAGCATCTCCGCCTCTTCGACGACTCACATACAGTGTCAGCAAGCTCTTTAAGGCTCCCAAGCTCATTGCCGAGATCGAGCAGCCGTACGACTACGGGAGGAAAGTGAAATGGATCATCACCACGATTGTGACGATCGCTGCAGCTGCGGCGCCCATGGGAGCAGCCATGTTTTACCGTAAGCCGAACTCTGGACTGATGGACGCGATACAGATGGAGAGATTGAAGGAACCAAGGCTGACATTGTCATTGTCCCATACAGCTGCTCTCCCTGAGATCTCAGAAGACTTCGACGTGTCCAGCACGACGAGCAACCTCTCGGTAGCGCTGTACATGCTGGCGATGGGAATCTTCCCGCTATGGTGGTCTTCCTTTTCCCGAGAGATGTGGGGAGGAGGCCAGTCTACCTCATTTCATTCGGGTTGAATGTGGGGTTCGCCCTTGCCGGCGGCCTCAGCACCAGCATGGCCATGTTGATCGGGTTCCGGGTTCTCGCTGGCGGTGCTGCCTCGTCAATGCAGTCCGTGGGCGCCGGCACCGTGGCGGATATCTGGCAGCCTTCGCGGCGAGGCCGCGCCATGGGCATCTACTATCTTGGCCCGTTGTTGGGTCCGTTGGTGGCACCCATCATTGGCGGTGTCCTTGCTGGACGGTTTGGCTGGAGAAGCAATCTGTGGTTCTTGACTGCCTTTGGGGCTGCTGTCTTTGGGCTGATTCTGCTTGCTTTGCCAGAGACTCTGAGGATACAGGATACGGACAAAGACACGGACACGGACACAGACACGGCTGCCATAACCACAACCACAACCACAGCCGGCGCAGGTGTTTTGGCACCTTCAACTCCTACACCGACGCCGACGATCTCGACAAAAGCGACCAGGTGGTTCCGAACTGGCTTTATCGACCCCCTCCGCGTGGCGCTCTACTTGCAATTTCCAGCCGTGCTGGTCGTGGTCTACTACGCCGCCATCACGTTCGGGTCATTATACGTGCTCAACATATCGGTCCAAGCAGCCTTTTCAGCAGCGCCGTACCACTTTTCCGAAACCATCATCGGCCTTCTCTACATCCCAAGCTCGCTGGGGTACGTGGTCGCATCAGTGTTTGGCGGTCCATGGGTCGACAGAATCATGGTGCGCGAGGCCATGAAAGCCGGCCGGCGCGATGGTGACGGTCATCTCGTTTACCTTCCCGAAGATCGGATGCAGGAAAACGCTTGGATTTCCGCCTCCGTGTATCCTGGAGCTCTGATCGCATATGGCTGGACGGTGCAATACAAGCTCCATTGGATGATTCCGTCTGTGGCCATGTTCTTCTACGGAGCAGGATCGATGCTGGTTTTCAGCGCGGCAACCACCATGCTGACCGAGTTCATGCCGAGAAGAAGCAGTAGCGGTGTTGCGCTGAACAATCTCGTCAGGAATCTCTTCGGTTGTATTGGTGTCGTCGGAGGACAGCCTCTGATTTCCACGCTCGGCCATGGCTGGCTTATGACGTTGGCCGGACTTGCGGCATGTCTGACGGGGAATCTGTGTATATGGATGCTCAAGCGGAATGGTCAGGCATGGCGGACAAAGATGGATCAGAAGCTGAGTACTAGCAATATTTAGCCTATGTCTATAAAGAAGCAAGACGAGCACTCGGGATCTTGGCCCACAGCAGACACCACCATGGCACTACAAGCCCGACGCCCCTTGGTTTGATGGCCCTCGTCGCAGCCAGTCGGGCGCAATAAACTCCGGGATATCCATGAGGCTCATGTACTCCGTGAACAAGTCCCCGACCTGGTGTGCCTGAGAGCCCGCCATCAGTTGAACTTGTCCCCAGTTCCAGTTTTCCGCACCGAGTCCCATATGCAGGTCCTGGTCAGCTGGCCCGGGAACCAGATCTTGTTCTGGTCCGTGCAGAACGGGATCTGTTTGAACAAAAGAGCTCGCTACTCCGTTGTGATTCCAGCCCCCGGACGGCCTCGGTGTGCCGCCCATCTGGCTCGCCTCGATGCACACTCGCGCAAGGTTGTTGAGCGCGCGGCAGAGCTGAAAAAGCTTGTCCGTTTCACCAGACAAGCCTCTCCACGGCTCCATGGAGGTCATGAACCTTTCGATCAGTTTGACGTCCTCTGTGTCCGAACATTCGATCACGTAGCAAAAGAGGACGATGAAGGGAATAAACGGCGAGAACAAGAGAATCCTGTTGACGGTGCCGGCAGTTAGCCTTCGACTTGCAGCTTGGTGTTAAAGTTGAAGGGTTGATAACTTACCAGTGCATGTATGCGGTGGCTAACATGGGGGTTTTCTCGACCAACTCGATACATTCCAAATGCACGCGCATTGACTCCCTCGCCACCTTGATGCAATCTGACGAAAAGGTCTTGGAGGCCATGGGAGATGGGTTTCCAGGAGCAGGTGGAACCGACCGATAGATGAGCGTAAGGGTCGACAAAATGGCCAGTTCGTCTGACCTGGACAACATCGTAGCAACCGCAGTGCTGCCATTGGCCATGTCAATGCCGGCATGTTCTCGACGTTTGCGATTCTCGTGCATTTTCTCCAGTTCGGCCACCAGGACTCTGGCAAGAGTCTGCGCCGTCTTGGTGCGCTGTTCGACTGGCTGGGCGAGTGCCGCAGGGCTGTATAGCTTCTCATATGTCTTTCCATGGACCTCGGCCTGCACCATCCAGCTTTGAATGGTTTCTCGGTGTGACTCGAACTCCCCCCAGGGGCTCGAGCTTGCGGGGGAGAGTGATTTCGTAGTCTGGGACATTGGGCGGTCGACCGAGTCTGAGAGCCAAAGCTCTATCCAGGATATAAGCCAGCCAGAAGAGCACCGCCCTCTTATTCTTCGTGTCGTTGCTTTCCCCCTGGGAGGTTGGCCGCCCGATGATATCCTAGTGTAAGACTTAACTGACACGCCGCAGAAATCAATCGCCATGCCAGAGACGGTTTGGAGATCTCAATGGCATAACTGGCGCCCATGACCAGAGCAATGATATTCTCCTTCCGTGCCGGTAAAAGCAAGTTCAAATGGGCCAAGACTGTCTCCAGGTTATCGCGGCATATGTTGAGGTGCACTTCAAGATCAGCTATCACTTGTTCGTCCCCTGCATGTCGAGCCAGGGCCATCTTCTCTTGAAAGATAAAATACAAGCCTGCATTGGCCATGATGAAGCTGGCTTGTGTGAAGCTGTCCGTGGCAAAGTAGATCTTCCGACATTGTTCGGTAAAGTATTCGACGCTATCCAAAGCACAGATTAGTGTAAAGGTGAGAGGGACGGTCTTCTTGAGTTCACGGAGGATGGGCAACACGGTGTCTAACGGGGGCATGTGCAGGTCAGAAAGACCGGCCTTGCCCAAAGGCTTCTCATGGGGAAAGTGATCATCCTCCTTGGGCTTCTGCGTTTGCAGTAGCTGATGCAAAGTGGCCAGCGCGGACGTCAGTCTCGGTCCAACAGCCCCATAAGAACGATGCTGCTGAACCGCAAGATCAACAAAACTCCTGGCAAAGGCCGCATGAGCTGTTACTGAACTGTCACCTTCCAAAGCAGGGTCATGAGCCCCTCGGCCACTGGAATGTGTAGCGGCAACATCGCCGGAGGTGGTGTCATCAAGGCCATGGTCCTCATGTTGTTGTTCTTTTGCAGTATCCCACTGTACCGAAGGTGACAGAAGACTAGAAGTAACACTTGATGGTTTCGTATGAATCATTGACTCCATCCGGCGCTGAGCCTGGGAAAGTGCATGGAGGCCCTTTTCAATCCTTGAAAGGCCATGTTCGATATGGTCAATCTTTCTTTCACTACATGGTTGAATGCAGTCATCAACACATGCGTTTCCCGCGATACGGCTGATGCAGAAGACTTACTATTGCGAGGAGATCAGGATTCGCTTATGGGGCTCTTTAGGCTTGTGGCCACTGCCACTACCACTACCACTGCCACTGCCGCCTGTGAAGGAACATTCTTGATTGATCGTTGTACAATGAGCACATGGGAACCGTCTGTCGCAGCGGATCTGATCAAACCGGCTTTCGCGGTCAGCGATGTGCTATGCTTTGCCATCTCAATGCTGGGACTGACTTGCCTTCCTCGAGCGGCATCGGTCACACTGAATCACCTCCGTCAGCAAAGGTACAGTAGTAGCCATACTTCAGAACACTTACAGCACGTGGCGTCCACTCTGCACGAGGCGTCGTATCCATCGGTGGCTCTGATACGGCGGACATGAGGCATCATCTGTGCTAATGTGTCATTCCTTTGATTGGGCTGGCAGCGACTCCTTTTGGGACCGGATGTAAACAGTAGGGACTCTGCAATGGCGGCTTCCAAAGTCTTTATCGCATCCCGCGGGATTCCATGTCGTCTCCATTGATAGCGGAAACATCCTTTGATTCGTTGCGCCATTCTGGCCACGACTCCATCCGGCGTGGGAGATAAGGGAGGTGGATACCAAGAAGTATTTCCCAAAGCGTCAACCACCACCGTTATCTTCATTTCAGACCGTGTCTCATTCTTTTTACATCAATAATGCGATGATAACGAGAGGTCCGGGGTGCCTTGTCCTCTGGCTCCGCAAAGGCAGGTGAGTAGCAAGGCCAGTCAAACCAAGCGTCCGAAATGGAAGACCGCGGACAGGTTTCAACAGGTGCTGGTGCCGATGTAGGCTGTGATGGCAATCAAGCTATTTCATCCATCAGGCGAGCAACACAGCTCAGGCGGAAGAGGGTCAGCCGAAGTGATGGTACACCGATCAAATAGAGCTGTGGCTCGTCCCCTGGCTCGGGCTTTGTTTAGCTGGTCCCTTGCAATACATATATAGTCCAGAAGGGCGTTTGGCTTTTGGTTTTGTCTACGAGTTCCTCGATCTCTGCTTTGGGTTCCGCTGCAACACCGTGATACTCGCCAGGATGCTCACCAAGTCGCTGGCCCTGTTGGCATTTACCAGCTTCCACGTCCTTGCTCACCTCGACCACGCCCACGACCATGAGCAAACGCCCATTTCCGGACCGCACAAGTCTCTATGGTACAACACCTTACCAGGTGATGGTGGTACTCAGGTAAGCGAGTATTCGGTGGAATTGACGCAAATCGGGTTGATACTGACGAGCTGCTAACCAGGCGGATTCTGTCTTTTCTGGCATCTCGACCTTTGGCAGACTCCCTTACTTTCCCTGCCTTGCCAGTGATGAGGAGAAATTCGACATTGCCTTTATCGGTATGCGAAACCGGCTTCCACAGCTTGCTCATTTGTCCAGAGCTCTGGGACTAAACAGTTCAATGCCTAGGCGCCCCCTTTGATACTGGCACATCTTACAGACCTGGAGCTCGCTTCGGCCCCAGCGGGATACGACAGGGCTCGAGACGGCTCAACTTGTAGTATGTTTTGGATCTCCATCTTCCCTCCATTGTTGGCTTGACGTCTGTTGAAGACTTTGTACTGATACATGGCCGGCTTCTAGTGGCGGTTACAACGTGTATGTTCCTTGAGCGATACCACAGGGCTGCTCGACAGTTGGAACCTGAACACTGACATGCTCGATACAGGCCTCTTCAATCCAATCCATTCAACTTCTGGGGTAAAGTGATCGACTGCGGTGATATCCCTGTGACTTCGTAAGCCTAAACATGCCAGCCTTGAGCCCCTATCCGTGAGTCTCACAACCAAGACAGGTACGACAACCACTACGCCTTGCAACAGATCGAAGATGGACACAATGCTCTCCTTATGCGCGCCCCTTATACTGCTGCCGACAAGCCCGGTATCAGCAGCACCGGCAAGACACTCCCGCGTATCATTACGCTCGGCGGCGACCATACTATTACTCTTCCCCTGTTGCGTAGTATCAACAAGGCGTACGGCCCAATCAGCGTTATTCATTTCGACTCCCACCTAGATACCTGGAAGCCCAAGGTATTCGGTGGTGCGCCATCGAAGCAAGCCGCTATCAACCACGGCACATACTTCTACTGGGCGAGCGAAGAGGGTCTTTTGGCCAACGACAGCTCGATCCATGCTGGAATCCGAACGACGCTCTCGGGACCCTCGGATTACGACAACGACGGATATTGTGGATTTACCCGCGTCGAGGCCCGCGAGATTGATACTATCGGCACCGACGGTGTGGTCCAGCGGATTAAGGAGCGTGTCGGAACAAAGAATCCGGTGTACTTGTCGATCGATATAGATACACTGGATCCTGCTTTTGCGCCGGCCACAGGTACGCCAGAGACTGGAGGTTGGACGACACGAGAATTGAGGACGATTATTCGTGGGTTGGAGGGAATCAACCTAGTGGCGGCGGATATCGTCGAGGTTGCGCCCGCGTATGACACGAATGCCGAATTGACGACCATGGCGGCGGCAGATGTCCTGTATGAGGTTATGACGGTCATGGTCAAGAAGGGTCCATTAACCGTGGAGGCAACGCAGGCCGAGTATACTCCTTCTGTGCCAGTCGAAGTCGACATATAGTCTGATGTGCGCGTGCTCATAAGCGGCAAAAAGCTCCTCTTTCACAGGACGTTGGCATCGACCCATTCAGTCGTCACCTTTCTTTGAATGCTTTTGATGTTGGATGCATCGTAACTGGGTCATCTGCTGCTCTCTTCTGCGGATCGGGAAGCCATGGCTTGTAGTCATCTGCAACTATTGTCTGCAGAGGGTGGTGGCCTTCAAAGCCCAGAAGACGAAGACAACAGTAGTTCGGAGTCTTACGAAGGATCCAAAACGTACATTGGGTGTCGCAGAGACGACAAGTTATGAGCATAAACTGCCGGGACAGTCAGGAGGAGAATTAAGATAGATCAACCGGAGGGCCGAGGGCAATCGCATCGAAGACGTAAGGACAAGGCTAGAGACGCAGTCTCAATGGAAAAGGTTCGCGGGAACAGAGTGGTAGTTCCTCCATGAAGTTGTAGTCATTCTTGCCACCAAGTACCGGTTGCACGAGGGACGTTTCGAGCAGTCAACTCGGCTTGAGAGCGAAAGGGAGACGGCGCTGGGACGCCTTGGATACTTGAGGCTTCTGAAGACAGGCGACCATGCGTTGCTCTCAATATACGTGGGCCGGAATGCTAAGAACAGAGACCCCGCCAGGAATAACTGTGATCAAGCATGCCGAAGCTAGGGCAGGAAGAGGAGTTCAGCAACGCTGCTTTTGAGACGCGTCACGCTGTTATTTGCTTAACGTGAGCATGGCGCGGGTTTCTGAGACACTGTCCAATCATGACACCTTCAGTAGTAGTCGTAGGACAAAGGCGGCGTCACCCTACTGTCTGTCACATTGGGCTGAAGCCCGCGAGCTGTTAGTTGCACAGACCCGACACTCCGCCAACTTGGGCCCAAACAGTTGAAGTAGAGGCCACGACTGCATCCCAAACTGCGCTCCCATCGTATAGCGGACATCTTTTATCTTGTGTCCTTCTGCTCACACAAGTACTCTACTCTGGTCCCTGCTCCTTGGGGTTGTCGGCTTCTTCAAGTCCGTGAGCGGTACCTCTTATCGTCTGCTTGCCAGGATGGATCTCGAAAGTCTCAAGAGCCAGGTCAGCAACCTGACCCTGTACGACCTGAAGGCCGGTGTGCGAAAGGTGCAAAATGGTATGACTTGCTCGACTTGGGTCATGTGGCCTGTGGCTAACCGGTCACGAAGCTGTGATGAATCTGACAGAGATGGAGGCAAAGGTTGGCTGAAGCCCCTGATCCAACCCATCCGACAAGTTCTCACATCTTTCCTAGGTTCGCGAGGCCACGAACGGAGATCCTTGGGGGGCGTCCGCGACGTTAATGCAAGAGATTGCACAAGGCACACATAACTAGTACGTCTTCACGGCCACCCTGCTCCGCGACATGATTCTTTTGCTGACGTGGGCAGTCAACAACTAAATGAAATCATGCCCATGATCTATAAACGGTTCACAGATAAGACTGCAGAAGAATGGAGGCAGATATACAAAGTATGTGCCACTCAACCCTGTGTGGACCTCCGTTACTTACACATCCGCAGGCGTTGCAACTTTTGGAGTACCTTTGTAAACATGGTTCAGAGCGAGTGATCGATGACGCCAGGTCACATCTGTCCCTCCTCCGAATGCTTCGACAGTTCTACTACATCGATCCAAACGGCAAAGATCAAGGTATCAACGTCCGGAACAGGTCAGCAGAGCTCGTCAAGCTATTGAGCGATGTGGACGCCATCCGGACAGAAAGAAAGAAAGCGCGAGCCAACAGAAATAAATATGGCGGTGTCGAAGGCGGTGGAATGGGTATGGGAGGAAGTTTCTCAAGTAGCAGC
Organism: Exophiala sp. LBMH1013; assembly: GCA_024611085.1. Taxonomy (NCBI): domain Eukaryota; kingdom Fungi; phylum Ascomycota; class Eurotiomycetes; order Chaetothyriales; family Herpotrichiellaceae; genus Exophiala; species Exophiala sp. LBMH1013. The sequence goes on from JAMFLB010000002.1 coordinate 194,983, forward strand.
CGGTACGGTGGGTTCGGGAGTGACACTGCTGGTTTTGGGGCCTACCAGGGAGAAGTCTACGGCGATGGCGGTGGTTTTGGTGGTCGTGAGACAGATTATTCCGGCACCCAGCGCCATGGCGACCAGTTCGAGGAGTACGACGAGGTTGAAGACGTAGAGGCTACGAAGCCTGCGAGAAGTACCGCCTCCCGGACGAGCGCATCAAAGCGAGATCCGCCAAAGCCCAAAGAGCCGGTGCAAGATCTCTTCGATTTTGGCGACGAACCACCCTCGACGGCATCGAATGGCAAAGCATCAGCTACTGGCTCTAGCGGCCTCGGTGGTTTGGGGACATTGCAGAGCAGCGCTGCCAATGATGACGACGAATTTGACGACTTCCAGTCAGCAACTCCTCCAGTACAGCCAGCTACCAATCCTCTGGCCGCTCTTGTTCCTCCCCCAACAACTTCCACCACCACATCTGCGACACAATTCGCGGCACCGAAGCCCGTCGCTCCTGGTCAGACAGCGGGGTTCAACAACATCTTTGCTACGGCATCCCCTGCTCTCTCCGCCTCCTCATCGATAGTGTCAGCAGCTCCATCGACCGTCTCCCCACCCTTGATGCAGACAGCAGCAGCACCTCTGCAACCCGCTGGAGGCTATAAGACCACTGGACCAAATTATTTTACTCCCGTCCCCATGGCGACCCAATCTCAAGCCACTCTCGGTTCAGCGGCGTCTACCCCGATCACAGGAGCAACTCCCTCATACGCATCTTCTGCTTCTACCGCATCAGGGGCCAAGCCTGCAGCTAAAACGGGTTCCAGCAGCGGCGACGTCTTCGGATCGCTCTGGAGCACGGCCAGTAGCAAGGCAGGGGTCAAGAGCACAGGAGGGTCTCAGAAGGGACCCGATCTGGCGAGTATGGCGAAGGCAAAGAGCCAAGCAGGAATCTGGGGAGCTGCTTCAGCGGCCAGTTCGACACCAAAGCCAGGTGCGACACCTTCAACGGCCAACACTGGATCTGTGGCAGGCAAATCCAGCACACCACTTGGGAATGGGTTGGACGATCTGCTTGGGTAGATATGATGCAGCCTTGGTTTGCGATGAAGCCATGAAGGATGATTTCGACAGACAGACACACAGACATCGAATACTTGACTGAATGCATTAACTAGAAGGCTTCGGTATATTCGCCTTGTCTGTCCCGAGCAGTGTCTGGTCCTGTTCATTGGAGCATCAGGCGAGATTTGGATAAGGTCGAGCAAATATGGACACAGACGATGCCAATCCAGTGGTTGCACCGTGCTGCCGCAATATCCGGGGAGGAGTGCGAGATCGACTTCTCCACAGGCGTGCTTATGGGTCTCATTATTTCTCAAGTAAAGAAGAGATTCAGCGACAGACGCTGTCGGTCAGTTCGAAGAGGGCGACAACAACATTGTCATCTCTTGCATTGTTCAATAGAGACCTTACAGACCTGCCGTCCCTGCGTAGCAACCATCTCTGGTGATACTTCAACCACCATCATCTCTCTATCTGTGCTATCTTCCTCTTGATCCTTCGTCATTGTGCATGCGCGGGTCATTTGGCGGATCGTCGTCTCGCAATTGCCACTGGCACCAATCAATACGAGGATGGCGGGGTGAAAGAAGCATCAACTCCTCCCAGCACTTCAGTCCCGGCCACCAAAGGAACAAGTACACCAGTAAAAGCACCATCATCATTACCACTGTGTATCCCGTCCCATGGTCCAAAGCCACTGTCACTTCGCTTGCTCGTCGCCTTGTTTTCTCTTTGTTTTGTCCTGACTCTCACTTACCCCTAACATGTCCGACAAGCCATTGCACAAACGCTCCAAGAGCTCTCGAGTCCTGAACCTATTGCGCAGCGACAATCCTCCAAGAGAGACTGGCTCCGACACGGAATCACCTGTCAACACTACTACCTCTACCGCAGGGCCATTCTCTGCCACGAGCCCTGCCACTCAGGCGACCCCTACCGACAGTCAACGAATCGCACCTTTGACCCCTTCCATTACCAGAACATCGCAGTTGACGATGGATCCTGGCGAACTCTCATCCAGCCCAGATGCATCTCCCAAGCTTTCGGCGCTGGCCTCACCAGGCCACAACGGCTCCATAGAAGACTCGGTGCGAACCTTCCGGGTGTTTGAAGTACTGCGAAGCAAAGATACTGCCGCCATCTCAAAGGCAATTGGCGAGTCCATACCCTCCTCGAGCAACCCCCAGCCGATCCCCGGAACAACAATACTTCATCTGGCTGTACAATGTGCCGAACCCCAGGTGGTAGAACAAGTCTTAAGAGAGGGAAATGGCCTCGATGTCAACGCGCAGGATAAGGAAGGAAATACAGCTTTACATCTGGCTGCACAGCTGGGTCGCGCACCTGTCGTGAAAGACTTACTCGAACTACCCGAAATCAATGATTCAATCGCCAATAGGCAGGGAAAGTTGCCAATAGATCTCGCCCGGACGCCGGAGATCTTTCAACAACTCCAGCTCGCTCGTTCGATCTTTTTGGATGACAAAATCAAAGAGATCCACGCTGCGCTGTCGCAGGGTGACTACAAAGGCCTAGAGGCACTTTTGGTAGAGCCTCGTGTGGAAGGCACCCTTGATGTGAATGCTTTGGAGCTTCCCACTGACCCTGTTACCGTCCAGACTGGAGGTACCTTGCTGCATGAAGCAGCGCGCAAGCGAGACCTCAAGTTGGCACAAATTCTCCTGCTACATGGCGCAGATCCGTTCAGAAGAGACCGCAAAGGGAAACTTCCCCAAGATGTTACCAAAGATGACAGGACTAGGGCTATCTTGAAGAAATCGCCTGCTGCAGCAGCTGCTCAGAGGGGCATACAGGAAAAGGCGATTCTGGGCAGTCATCCCTCTCAAGCCAGATCCGCTACTGGCGCCATTGACACCACCAAAGATGCCCGCGAAATGAAGGGATATCTCAAAAAGTGGACGAACTACACAAGCGGCTACAAGCTACGTTGGTTCGTACTTGAAGAAGGTGTTCTGAGTTATTACAAGCACCAGGACGATGCCGGTTCTGCTTGTCGTGGCGCCATCAACATGCGCATCGCGAGACTACATATGGATGCGCAAGACAAGACTAGGTTCGAGATTCACGGCAAATCCTCTGTCAAATACCACTTGAAAGCCAATCATGTTGTCGAAGCCAAGAGATGGTTTTGGGCCTTAAACAATGCCATCCAGTACGCAAAGGATGAGGCGAGAGAGGAGGAAAAGAGGCGTACGCTGGATGTCGACTCGGTGCGTCATGTCAGAGGCGAATCGTCCGACCAACTTGGAGCAGCCGCAGCAAGCATACGATCGAAGCAGCCTACCGCATCGCTAGGAGTAGGCGGAGGGTCTTCAAGGGTCACTTTGCGACCTGATGCAGATGGCGGTTCAATGTATGAGTCCAATGAACCAAGCCTCATGGGTGATGAACTTCAACGCCTTCCCACTAATGCTCCGACTGCGACCATTGATGTGGACGACGATGCCGACGGCGATGATGCCAGCAGCCGTGAAGTCCACCAGCCAGGAAGCAAAGATGCATTGAATATAACGGCGCAGTCTGCCAAACTGCAACTAGATCTGCTGTCCCAGGTGTCAGCGGCTCTGATGGCTCGCCGGTCTTCTCATCCCGATACGACATTGTCTGATGAAGACGTCTCGCAAGCGCTCGCTGCCTATCAAACGGCCGTAAGTAGCCTGAATGGATTAGTGGCAGATATCTTAAAGATCTCTCGAGATCGAGATGCTTACTGGCAATATCGTTTGGAGAGGGATGCCGATGCGCGCAGAATGTGGGAAGAGAGTATGGCCAAGATCGCATTCGAACATGAAGATCTCAAGAGGTCAATCGCCGAATCAGAAGAAAAACGCAAGCGTACCAAGCGAGCCTTGAAGGAGCTTCTAGAAAGCCAATCTTTACCCATCAGCCGGCTTGGGGCCGGAGCTCGAGAAGAGGCGGGAGATCATGTCCAGTTTGATGAAACTGTCGAAGATCAGCTGGTGCCGCGGCAAGAAGTTCAGATTTCCGAGAGGTCTCGCTCACGAAGAAAGTCCTTCAGTCGAGAGGGCAACAGAAGGAAATCCATCATTGCACAATTCACGGACCTTTCAGACTCTGAATCGGGTGACGACGAGGAGTTTTTTGATGCCATCGATGCTGGAATGGTTGAGGTGGTCGAGCCTCCCCTTTTGAGCCCGCTGCCGGTGCAAGTCCCGGTGGGCCAGAAAGAACAGGAACAAGAGCCATTCTCACAGCTAGATGAAAGGGCCATGAAGCAAATGGAAATCATTCCATCCTATGCCGGTTATGAAGATGGTGTGCGTGAGAGGTTGAAGATGGATGCAGACAACCGTCCAAAGATCTCACTCTGGGGCATTCTCAAATCTATGATTGGTAAGGACATGACAAAGATGACCTTGCCGGTGTCCTTTAACGAGCCCACATCACTCTTGCAACGTGTCGCCGAGGACATGGAATATGCCGATCTCTTGGATATTGCAGCGGATCGGCCGGATTCAACGGAGCGGCTGGTGTATGTTGCCGCCTTTGCAGCCTCGGAGTACGCCAGTACTATCGGCCGTGTCGCGAAGCCATTCAACCCATTGTTAGGCGAGACCTACGAGTACGTCCGGCCCGACAAAGGGTATCGATTCTTCATCGAACAAGTTAGCCACCATCCACCCGTTGGCGCCGCACACGCCGAATCTGCCCGCTGGGATTACTGGGGCGAATCTGCGGTAAGGTCGAAGTTTTATGGCCGGTCTTTCGATATCAATCCACTGGGGACCTGGTTCCTGCGCTTGCGACCTTCCAATGGCGGCCCTCCAGAGCTGTACACTTGGAAGAAAGTCACCAGCTCCGTGGTCGGTATCATCACCGGGAATCCCACAGTTGACAACTATGGATCGATGGAGATCAAGAATTGGAACACGGGCGAAGTCTGCGTCCTCGAGTTCAAACAACGGGGATGGAAAGCCAGCTCGGCATATCAAGTCTTTGGTAAAGTGGTGGGCGTGGATGGGGTGACCAAATGGAGCATTGGTGGTCGCTGGAACGATAAACTCTACGCCCGTGTCACGGAAGGATTTGAAGACGAAGCCGTGGGTGAAAGCAAAGGCAACCAGGCGAGACCCGGCGGCCAGTCTGGCCATCAGGCTTGTTTGGTCTGGGAGGCGCACCCTCGCCCGCAGGGTATCCCGTTCAATCTGACACCGTTTGTGGTCACGCTCAATGCCCTCCCGGACACTTTGAGACCTCATTTACCGCCCACGGATACCCGGCTGCGACCTGATCAACGCGCCATGGAAGATGGCGAGTATGACTTTGCCGCGACGGAAAAGAACCGCGTCGAGGAGAAACAGCGAGCCGCGCGGCGAAGGCGCGAGGCTGCCGGCGAGGACTGGAAGCCTAAATGGTTCGAGAAGAAGACGCACCCGGTCACCGGCGAGCCATTTTGGGAATATAATGGCCAATACTGGAAGAAGCGCTTGGAAAAGGACTGGAGCGTATGTGATGATATTTTCTAGGCAGGTCCGGCATGACGACCTGAGTGAGGGAAATGACAGGATTGTCAACCGTCTTGGATATGCATGGGCCAGTGGACAAGCCTACGCGAAGGAAGAGGGTTAACGAGATAAAAGATACAGTACTGCTAGCAGCTCGGGATGCGTTGGAAGCGGTCATCATGTCACATCTCTCTTGTCGAGCAACACTTTGACAGCGTGGGAAGGCGAAGCAAAGCAAGCGGGAGGTCTCAGTTCAGAAGTAAAATTGTCGTCGCCGTGACAGGTTGCGATCTCCAGACATGATATGTAAACAAGATTCGTGAAATTTGCTTTTACATTATCCCTGATACCTACTGCCTGTGTTCTGACCTGGCATGGCATACTCGAACAACCTCGGGATCATGTTATTATTCGGCCCTGGCTTTATAACACCAAGCGAGGGGTGATTGGAAGGGCTCAAACCGTTGGGAAACGTAGGAGTCGTGGGATGGCGTAACCAGTCTGCCCCTCCACAGGTTGGAAGTCCCACACCAAATCTTTGTGAGAAGTACCCCTCTTCGCGGGATGTGGTGTTGAGAAAACAAAAACAAACAATGACCTAACGATAGATTCCTAAACGACACGACACCACTAGGACTGAGAAACAAAACGACATCTTTTGGGAGAGGATCAACTTTTCATTGGCCTACGACTTGTATCTTTCTAGTCATGCCGGCCAATATGGCCCATTTTGCTCTCATCAGCACAGTCGGCTGCGAGTGCATGGTAAATGTATTCGTTCACACTTTTTGTTCTGCCAACTGCACATGTTTGACGCCGAGAGCAATCTGCACTCGCGAGTCATCATGACGGGCCGTCATCTATTTAGATTCGGCACCGCTGTCGACAATGGTGGGCTTGAAGTTCAGTTTGACTTGACCGGTGCCAGAGCCAGTGGACTCGAGTTCTTTGACGACCTTCATGCTCTCGGCATCAGCGACCTCACCGAAAACGACGTGCTTGCCATCCAACCAGGAAGTGACGACGGTGGTGATGAAGAACTGAGAACCGTTGCTGCAGGGGAACATCCAAGTTAGTCTTCGGTCTCCCAATGTTGTGGATATTGCAAATTTGGGTCGGGTTGTATTGGATACGTGGCCCACTTACGTGTTTGGACCAGCATTGGCCATGGACAGCAGACCGGGCTTGTTGTGTTGTAGCTTGAAGTTCTCGTCTGCGAATTTCTCGCCATAGATAGACTTGCCGCCGGTACCCTGTGCCACATATGTCAGCTATGATATGCTCTTGTTTTGCCAGATTTTGCCATCTCTTGGGGAATACTGACGTTGCCACGAGTGAAGTCACCACCCTGCAGCATGAACTGAGGAATGATTCGGTGGAATTTGCTGCCCTTGTAGCCAAAGCCCTTCTCGCCGGTGCAGAGAGCACGGAAGTTCTCAGCAGTACGCGGGACTACATCGTCGAAGAGGTTGAAGTTGATTCGGGCTCTCTTGGCTGTGGTGGAATGCAGAGGTCAGCGAATGAGCTTATATGAAGCTAGAGGGATGAAGTAGAGGAGCTGCACGGGGGTCCAGCAGAGCATAGAGTGCTGGATCAGGTGAGACGAAGGGTGAGGGATGGGACTGGGACTTACGAGGAGGAACTTCGCCTCCCGAGCGTTGAGCATCGGTGCGGGCTTTGTCGAGAGCAGGGTCGGTGTATTCGACGTCGAACCAGGCTTTGATAGTCATGTTGGCGGTAGATGCAGAGAATTGACGGGCGTTGAAAGGAGCAAATGTACAACGAGGAGAAAGAATCTTCGAAGAACGGAAGAGAAATGAAGTTGTAGTTATTAGAGGGGTCGGTCTCAACGCCATTTGGAAAGTGAGGGGCAGTAGATAAATGCCTGACAGTGGCAGTGACTGCAGGTGCAAACTGGGGCTGCGGGCGAAAAAGTTGCCAAGAAATGGTAGTAGTGACGATGTGCAGTGACGATGTGCAGCTGTCACGACAGGATGCAGTGAAGCTGGAGCTCTTTTCACGTGATGTGACGGGCTGTAGTTTCGAGACGAGTGAGTGGCCTGAGTTGATCAATGGATGAGCTGCACTTCAAGTAGCGGGAGATCTGTACAATCACAGTCAGCCCGTCTGCTGTGATTTTCACCAGAGCTATAAAGATTCCTACCTTCCAACGATGAGCTGTCCGATGAATGATATATTGATGCTGCTTATGACAGACAGTATACGCCAACGACTGAAGGCGGACAAATAAAAATATTTTCAAACAGCCTATGGGTATCTTATGTCATCAGGTAGGGAGCAAGAAAAAGGACCGGAAGCTCAGAGACATACCAAATAGTAATAGGTGGAGAGCAAAATACAGGTAGACGTACAGGTGACGCCGACGGAGGGAAGATGGTTGGATCTTGAGCTCGAGGAATGGAGCAAGAGTCTATCTTGAAGCTTCCAAGGACCATGTCACATGACCACGGCAAAACATGATACCGTGAAGCGGAAGCCCAGCCAAGCGAGGCTGACTCCTATTCACATCGAGGGTCTGGTTCGACATGTACCGTGTCCACACTACGACCAAATCAGTGCAGTCTACCTACGCTTGTAACTTCGAAGAATGAAAGACATTCTGGGTGCATTGATATATTGTAAGACAGGTATACAGCTCTCTATCCCACCTAGACTCGGCCCATCTTGAAGACCGCGTGGGCACGACACCGCGGATTTCAACTGAAGTCATCATCTCCTTGTCTGACTTCCATGGCCATGATCCTTGATACCAGTTCTTTAGTTTCGCGAGCGATCTGGAACGCCACAGGCGGCAGTTTCTGAACGAATTCCTTGCTTTCCGGTCCCAGGTCGAACGAAGCCGAGTCGGAGCTGGCCTTCAAGAGCTGTTCTCGGCAGTCCTGCAGCGTCGTGGCGCTGGTGTGGGATCTTTCTTTTAACATTGCCTGATACGAGGATGGCTCGTTTGCCGTGCGTTCGACCGAGTTCACAATGTTATCAATGGTTCCGGCAATAGTCGTGATGTGGCTACGAATAGCTGGCATGGCTTCGTCACTACGGATGGCATCGACCATAGCAGTGATTGACTCGACCAACCCGTCCGTTTGGTCCTCTAGGTACATCTAGAAGAAGTTAGTTTTGCCCCATTGTCCGAGACACGCCAGTAGAGCATACCTTGAGGTCTTCCAGATCAGCCGCTTCCGGTGTCGTCGCATATCCAGCTTTGATCCCAAGCCCTGTGCCATTCATATAATTTGAGCCTCCTCGGTGGTGGGCGTTCGTGTCTGCCTGCTTCGACCCATTCCTGGTGTCGGAAGGGGTGCTTAGAGCGCTGTACACACTTGTAAGAGCGCTCCTTCGTCGCAGGCTCTCGGCAATATTGAAATACCCATTAGTCTGCAAAGGTTCCAACGTGCTATCGTCCTCGTCCTCCAGCTCTCCATCTGAGCTGGGCCGAATCTTGACGGCGTAGAGAAGGTCGACTACAGCGGTTGTGAGATGCGAGGCGGCAGCGTCCACGAAGCTGACAGGATAGAGTCCGTTGGCCGAAGCAAAGTTCTTGGAGGCTGTGATGAGATTGTTGGCTGTAGCTGAAACTTTACTCTTGAGCTTGGCACGCTTTTTGGACAATTCATCATCCTTGTCTAGAGATACTGCTGCATCAATATCGGAGGTGATGCCACGGACAGCTAGGACGACCGTTTTCATGTGGTCGAGCACGGCCTGGGGGGGTGTCTGATCGCGCGATCTGTAACAATTCATCGATGGAGATTTGAAACCTGGTGACGTGGAGATCCTTCACCAGACCGTCACCATCCTGGAGAGCACCCCCCATTTCGACTGGCATCGACTCGCGGAACGTTGAGCCCCAGAGAACTCGTGCGGGCGCTGCGGAGTTGCGTTTTGGCCTTTACATATCGGGCTTTCCAATCTTTCACCTCTTCTTGTAATTTGTTGACCTCAGACTGCAGCTTCTCCTCTCGTTCAAAGTTGCCACCTCCTGACTCTGCCATGACTCTCATTTCTTCGAGATACAGCTGACCTTGCCGGCCTACCTCCTCAGTCAATGCCCGCTGTTGCGCCAATTGTTCTTGTAACATCTCGTGGTCATGGTCGAGCTGCAAATATTTGGTTTTCCACAGCACATTTTCTCCTCCAGAATGAGGTTGCTCGGCCTTCAACTTCTCAATTTCCTCCTGTAGTGATTTATTGAGACGTTCAGCCTGTTCAAGCTTCTCCTCAAGGTTTCGCCTAGTGATTTGCCATTCATCGCTCTGCGCGACCAGTTGCTGAAGCTTCTCGTCTTTTGATTCGAGTGTGGCCTCCAGATCTGACAACTTGTCTTGCAACTCACTCACCGTAGGTTGGACGGGCTTGGGGTTGGAAGGCAAGCTCACTCCGCTCTGAGAGGTGGCGGAAGTGTCGCGATCACTCCTGGTGCTGGTGAGAGAGCTTTCCAGCCCGAAAGCGTCGCTGGAACGGTCGTATCGGGAATCCATGGCGGGTGTGTCATCCTCGTCTTCCACCATGACACTTTTGTTGGGTGTGATGGTATTGCTCTGGAACTGCTTGGCCATCGGTCTGCCGTAGTCACCTGATGGTGGTGGGTTGTCGAACTGCGGGACGTTTGTCACAGGATCCTGCCTATGCTGATAACCTAGGGGACCAAACGGTTGAGGTTTCGGCGGCCCTGAGAAGCCATTCACACCATCCCGTGAGGAACCACTGGCAATCGGACCTCTCGACTGTGACCGAGAACTATCCCTTCTGGCACTATCAGGTCTGGCGAACTGCGGAAATCTTCTTTCCAACTCGCAGAACACATCCATGGATAGATCCCTAAACCTTGGAGCCTGTAAAGTGGACAACTTCTGTCTGGCCTGGTTACGCTTCTCGTGGAAATCTGTTCGTGGCTGTAGAAAGGGCGGGACGTTTTGTTGCCGCGGCGGACGGCCTGGAAGCGGTGCCGATGCTTGCCTCCTCTGTAACTCGTCAAAGACGTCCGTACTTAATTCGTGAAATTGCACCGGCGACAGGCGAAGTAGTTTATCCCGGGCCTTGTTAGGACGTGGAGGCGCTTGTGCGCCTCCTTTCAGATATCCCTTTAAAACAGTGTAATGTTGAAACAGTTCTGCCTCCATTCTCTTGTATTTCCTACTCTGCTCGTCCCCGATTGTCCCGTCGCTTGACCGAGAGTTCGCTATAGATCCAGTGCGTGAGGAACCCCGAGAAGCGCCATCTGAAACGCGTGGCTGTCCCATAGAATCGAACGAGCCCGGGCCATAGCTCGCACTCCCTCCCACCGGAGGCCTGAAAGGTGCTTGCCTGGGCTGAGGATATTCATCTCCGGCAGGATTAAAGGCGGCATAAGGTCCATCATTTCGTGGCAATTGGTTATAGGAATTGACGCCCGACCATTCGCTGCCCGCTGTCGAAACGGGTGACATCTCGGAGCCTCGACTAGGAGGCGGCATTGTGGCTTGCATCTTTGGACGGTCCTCTCACCGCTTGGAAGTTGGGAAGTATGTAGGGTCGAGAGAAGATCTGTTAGTCGACCGAACAGAATCACAGGGTCGGAAGGTCGATTATCATGCAGTCGAAACAGTGAAGCACGAAATGTCGGAGGTTCTGCGGCGGGTCAAGGAGTGGGAGACGCTGCGGGCCCATGCGCAGGCGCGACTGAACTGGGAGGACAAAGAAAATGAACGGCGCGGTGGACGTTTAGGGAGAGAGCGTCATGCAATTCGTTGGTTGCAAGCAGACGTCGAGATGAACGAGCGTCGAATTGGCTGTCGTGGTCGTCAAAGAAAGTGTTCGGAAGAGTGAGTTCTGCTGCTCTTGCGACGGTGGTCGCGAGAAAGGCGTGTTGAGGTGCTCGATCCGCTAGTGGCAGGGGAAGAATGATTCAAAAGCATCTATGCATCAACAACGTGCACTGCAACCACGGCTTTTTGGGTTTTGGCCTGGACCTGTGCTTCTTCGCTTCACCTTTTTGGTGCGATATATGTTTTTTTGCCAGAGATCCTGCAGGCCTCTACCCGTGTTCATCCATGCCTACCTATTAACACGGTCTTGCTCCCTTCCATTAACTTTTCCTCGCCCCTTACTAACAGACATTAGCATCGTTGCTAGCTTCAAGGCTTCCGAACTCCGGGGCGCCAACCGCGTCCGCTGAATGGCTCTTTACTCTGTTCGGCCCCTGTCTCTCTTGTCAGGGGAGCCACAAACGCGCTCGATGCTTTCTCCATCGGCCTGGAGATAAGTCGCGCCATGCATTGAGATTTCCTGACCCTCCGATTCAATGGTCGATAAGCATCAGTCCCAAAGATCTGTTCCCCCGCTACCCCAGGGCAAAGAGAGGAAGGAACAGTCTGGGCGAGTTGGACAACATGATCTTTATCAATAATGTTACTTGCATTATCATACTATGTGTGTGCAGCCGGTCGAACCTGGCTTAAGGATGTGGTGCTTTAGCCGCTGATATGCCCAATCCAATGCTCGAATATGCCTCTTCGTACAGCGGCAGTCCAGTCAATAACGTGACGACTGTGTTTGACGAAACAAGTCTGAAGCCATGATACTCGCGAACAGGCGCCTCGTTAAATGCAAATCAAGACCGGGACGCACCGCTGACCGACCGTCTTCTAACGCCTTTCGCTCACACCTCATATACAGGATGCTTTTTGTTTGTACATCAACATGATAAAATGGAGCTCTCTCCGCCGCTCATCTCCCATTTGTCATTTTCAACGAAGATAGAGCGGAAGGCCCGTTTTGGGCTCGAAGGAAGGGCTCTACCGCAGCGGAAACGGGTGTCGATGTCCTAGTAGGAGCAGCGCTGCGGTTAAGCGCCATATGCGCTCGGACTAAATGTCCTGCTGCGAGTGCACTGCACAGACTGAGCTCGCCGGCGAGGACAGCGGCAGCAATAATTCTGGCTAGTTGGCGTGCATTATCGCCCGGATTGGTCGGATGAGCGCCTCGAACTCCAAGCATCTCCAGCATTGCCGACTGCGCTTCGAGAATCGTTCCTCCGCCGATGGTACCGACCTCGAGCGAAGGCATGGATACGCTGATTTGGAGATTCCCCTTGTTGCTAGTTGAAGTCAGTATTCTGTCTTGAGCTTCGCCGGAATGGGAAACTCACTTCTTCATAACCGTAATGCAATTACCACTCTCCACGACCTGGGCGGGATCTTGACCAGCGGCCAAGAACATTGCAGCAACGATATTGGCAGCGTGGGCATTGAATCCCCCAATACTGCCAGCCATTGCACTGCCGATCAAGTTCTTAGCAATGTTTAGCTCCACCAGAGCATCCACATCGCTCTTGAGGACGCTTCGAACAACGTCGCCGGGAATGATGGCTTCAGCGACAACAGCCTTACCTCGACCATCAATCCAGTTGATGGCAGCCGGCTTCTTATCGGTGCAGAAGTTGCCTGATACTGCTATCGTCGTCATGTCGTCAAAGCCGCATTCAGTTGACATGACCGAAAGCGCCTTCTCAACGCCCTTAGATATCATATTCATTCCCATGGCATCACCGGTAGTTGTTTTGAATCTGATATACAGGTAGGTCCCTGCGAGAGCCGTCTTCAGTGACTGCAGCCGGGCAAAGCGACTGGTGGAGTTGAAGGCCTCTCGCATTCGCCGTGTACCCTCTTCAGAGTCCAGCCACACCTTCGCCTCTGCAGCTCTGGCAAGTGTTGGGAAGCCGACACAGGGCCCACGGGTCATACCATCGCCGGTGACAATGGTAACAGCACCCCCACCAGCATTGATAGCTTTGCAGCCACGACTGACCCCAGCGACCAGGACACCTTCAGTTGTTGCCATAGGTAAGAAGTAGCTCTGGCCATCAATCGTCAAGGGACCTGCGACACCCAACGGTAGAGGGAGGTATCCGATGACATTCTCACAACAGGCGCCGTGGACAAGTTCGTAGTTATAGTCCTTGTAAGGAACCTTTGATGACTCCAAAACGGATGCGAAGCGTTTCGTGGCTGGGGTCCTCGAGACCACCGCTCGCCGGATCTTCACAGCGCGAACAAACGACTCCAACCTCGTCATTGCTTCGGGATTCTCCAGCGTCTTCTCGATTGCATAACCCGGGATCTTGCCTCTCATTGACAGGTCAATCAACTCTTCGTCTGTGAGGTAGGCGGCTTTCTTTTCTTTGAGCATTTGCTCGCATTCGGCCTGCGACCTCTTCTCGCCATCTACCGCCTCGGTTCTGACTGGCTTTGGTTTTGGCGCCTGGGGCAACTCAAGCTGTGGTGTCTTCCGTGAAGATGGAGAGCTTATTGGTGAATGGGGCTCTTTCAAGCTCCATCGCGCCGCGTTAAACAAGTAGCCGTTGAGGATCAGACTCAAGGTCAAGGCGATTAACACCCACTTGCTGAGGACTGGATCCTCGAGGCTCTTGAGAACACCTTCAATCACGCGGCCACCGACAACATGAAGGAATTGATCCGTGTACTCGTAGTCGAAGAAACCAAGATCATCTTCCGAGTCAGGTCGATGAAGAGACGGATAGTCCAGTTCGTACTTGATGGGGGGCAAGACCGTGACGAAGGTCTCTATCTTCTTGCTCTTTGCAGCCACATAGATAGCGTCCAAACCATTCTCTGCGACCTTGAAGGGGTCAATTGGTGCTGGCGTTAGCATGCTTGGAATCGTGGCGCTAGGAGCTTTGACACTGCTGGCTGTGCGGAAAGGAATTGTGCAAAGATTAATAACGTTGATAATGACGAATCCGGTGACCATCCAGATCTTGAACTTGGGCACACTGCTGGCTCTGATCTTTTGGCCAAAGATATTGAAGCCCGCGCCTGGATCGGACTGTCCACTAGGCCAGTCATTGTTGGTGGCAACATTCTCGGCCACTCGTCGATCTATGCCGTCTTCCTCAAGAGCCTTGCGGAGAGCCACATGGCGCTTGATCCGATTGATTTCAAGCTTGATGCACAGAATCGTGGTGTAAAATGTGAACAGTAACAAGCAATCGTACGCGAGGATCCAGGCAGCAAGGAAACAGAATTGCCGGAGCCCGCCCTGAACTCCAGATGCAGCACCAAGGATTAGAATGGCAATCTCGATAGCATAGTCCCGTACGATTTCGAAACCGGTGTCTTTGACGGCCAATTGAATGGCTTCTGCAATCGAGTTCGGGGCGTTTGAAGCGGCTGCAAGGCCACCAGCACTCGCTTGTGGTGATCCAGATTCCGGTCGCCGTTTGGTGTCGTATGATGCAGACAGCACAGCTTTTGTGAGAATGATAGACTTTTCAAACCCGATTGTGACGACGAGGAAAGGCAGGCCTTCTGAGAGCAGAACCATGTTGATAGGGACTCCAAGCTTGGTGGTCGTGACCAGGCCGAACAGAAATGCGCAAAGGCTTGAGAACAGGACGGAAACGGCCAACCAAGCATTGGAACCAAGCCGCTTCATAGAGAGGAATAGGGAAATAAACGTCAGGTGCATCGACAGATAACCCAGAGACATGATGATTATGTCCAGCGTTTCAGCATGCTTGATCAGGTCCACAAAAGAAGTCCAACCCTCGCTGAGCCAGGCCCTATACGATCCACGAGAGCCCAGTCCGTTCATGCGGGCAGCTTTCATGAGCCATACGGCTTTCCCATTGGCGTCTGATTCCGTGTTTCTGGCAGGCAGCTCCTGGGCTGCTCGTAGGAGATCTGCCACCTCGGAAAAGGATGTATAAAACGCAAGTGAGGTGTCGTGGGATATCGGCGAGAGAAAGTTGGAGGTAGTGGGGATGTCGATAGCCGTGATGTTGGCCGGTATTGGCACATCATGGGCTTTAGGCGCCAGCTGTAATGAGGAAGAGTCTGGGAAGACAAGAGTGACCAAGGCATAATGATCAGCGCCCTATAGCAGTTGTGTCAGTCCCAAAGACGGTTCTCTTTCAGACACCTAACTTGGCTCACCAGTGACACCTGCGGAACGCCAGACTCATCGGCGAAGTTCCATTTCCACGCAGTCTTCTCGGACAATTCCAGCGTGCGGCTGCCTTGCAACAGAGCTTCCAGGTCAACACCGCCGTTGTTTTGTATGGACTTCACACCGCTGTCAAACAAGCTCTCTTGCAGGAGACCAACATAGGAGGTACTGGCGAATAAAGCAACCACGACAATCGTGTGGATCGGGTGCTGACATGCAGTATGCGAGAGGGCGAGTAGACCAGAGGTGATAGTACGATTCAACCAGCTGTCGCTTTTTCCAAGCGAACGTAGTGGTTTCGGGAGGAGGGAGGAGCCTCGCATATTGGCGGTGATAGAGGAGGCCGGCCTTGAAGGAAGCAGGAGGCAGAGCCCTTGGTGCCAGACGCTGAGGGTCGGACGGGTTCTTGTCACTTGTCAGTCGTGTGAACTGTCAAAGATGTGTTGCGAAGGGCACCAACATCAGTGGCGGTCAGTAGTGCAGCATACCAACCCAGACAGACAGTGTCCTCTCGTTTGGACAAGGTGAGAGTAGACCACCACAGCACCCTTTAAGAGTAGGGAACCGCAAATAAAAGCAGGATACACGACCACCACGCACAGGAATTGGAAGGATAAGAGAGCGGCAGGAATGGTAAGATGGTGGATAATGAACGAGCGAGTAGTTGACCACCGATCTACCAGCGTAGTTACTGTAGGAAGTGCAATTAACGATTTGCTGGACGAATGCCGGATGGAGTCAAGTTGAGGCGTAGGTCGACGCCAGCATCAAAAATTTCCAAGTTTGCCCGCAGCTCACTACTTGTCCAGGTGCACGGAGGTTACTGCGAGGTTACTGCTTGGATGCACTGCCAATGCCCGCAGGCAGCCCGCAGGCAGCCCCTGTAAGGAGACCATCTCTCCGCAGCCTGCGCCCAACCACGACTCCTGCTCAACAACTTTTCCAACGCCACACCGCCTCCAACTCCACGATAGATTGCTAAAGGACACGACTAGCGAGGCCACCGAACAGGTCAGACGGCCGCCAGAACCGTGGGCCCATCCGGCTTCTCAAAATCCCCCCTGTTATACGCCCAATCGTGCAAAGGCAGTCGTCATTCCTTATAGCGACGGAGACCCTTCGCTTCTTGTACCTGCATGACTTCGTTCCACCGCAGCCCATCATCCTGGCGATCCCAAAGGCTTGTTCGGTTGCTAGGCATGTTTCTTGCTGCACGCCACAAAAAGATGCTTGAAGCCATCCCGTGGCTGTGGTAAAGTTTCCAGATCATACCGACTGCAGTTCCGCACTCACCGCTTCCGTTATCTATAACAATATCCCCTTTCGTGGTTCTCTCCTATCCGGAATTTGGAAAAGTCTTATTTCAACAGCGTCGAGGCCTCTTGGGCCGGAAAAAGGTCTACAGCGTGAAGAGCTGCGTGAAGAGGCCACCAACAGCGAATGCACAATGACACTTGCAGGAATGAGCATTGGCAAGAGTGGTCATGATTTGAACGCCAACTGATCAGCATCTAGGGGATCTTCGCTATGTGATTGACCGCTCTCATTGCGTCCTTGGTGGTTCACTAAGCAAGATTGCGGGTTTAGGAGGGCGACAGACGTATTGTAGTCTTGTGCGCAGGTGATAGACTTGACATCGGTATCATCGCTAGCACACCTTCTAACACATTGATAAGATGGTGCGAGCCCCCTCGGTGTGACGCGAGGCCGGCAAAAGCCCTCCTCTGGCCTTGCCAGAACTTCCACGGGATGTCTTCCATGTTCCCCCATCTATCTCTCACTTGTGCCCTAGACACGGCTAGGTGTGAGGTGACTCTGAGCGGGTAGAACTTTGTACCCTGGAGGCTCAGAGCTGGATATGTGAGTCCAAACGCTAGTCCTATGTGATCAAGACGGACAGTCACGCCCAGAGCTCATCCAAAAATTCGTCTCTCCATCGGCTGTTCTACCTGGTGCTGCGCCATCTTCTTGATGAGGTTTATTCGATGGCTCCATGCCAAGGATCGCCGAGTTGTTGATTGCTCCTCGACGGTGAAGGGGGCCAACAGTCTGGAGAAGCCGTTCTTCACTTTTTGAAGCTCGTCGCAAAGTATACGATGGTAGTGGCAAAGAAGCGACCGTGCCAGTTAGGCCGGTGGGCACAGTAGACAGCCGTGAAGCCACCAGAAGATGACAAGCTTGCAGCCCGCATCCGAACATATGGCGCATTTCCAGCCTGCCTCAGGGGCGAGACTGTAAATCCCATAGCTATTTCCTCCCCTGCAGCACTTTTGCCCCATGTGTTCTGATAACATCTTCCATTTTTCTTCGAACCTGCTTGCACCCATCGACGCCGGTGGCCATCATACTTTCTAATTTGCTGTTCGCTCCACCGATTTGACACCGGGATTCCATCATCAACACTGAAACTTTATCTTCGGTATCCGGCTGACCGAGAACAGTCGCAATCGATAAGAAGGGCAATTCCTGCTCTTCGGCGTTGTTAAGATCTAATATGGGTTCGGGTTTCACGGAAGAGTCGTCTGTCGGAGTGATACTGCCGCTCGAAATGGCTGCAAGAATGGAAGGCATTGGGACACCTGCGTCCACTAGGGCAAGACTCGCTGCATTGAGGCAGGCCGCTAGCAGTGCTCCGTCGAGACTGAGCACGTGAAGAGATATTGAAATCGTCGAACGTGGATAGAGATGAGTGAAGAGATGGCTCTGGAATGCGCTTGATACCGTACTTTGAAGCTCTTGAATACGCTTGTCATTTCTGATCCGTCTGCGGCGGTCCATCTGTGCGAAAGGCGCTACATTGATCTCGGTCTCGACCGTAGCGTTGGTGTTGTCTCGTTGCCCACGGCTGTTACACATTGAACAACGTTAGCACGAATTCATGTGGATAACTGTGGGCGCGATATAGAACACACCCTTCTCTTGGACCAGTCACTGTGCAAAGAACCATTGTATTGCCCATAGTGAGCAGGCTACTGCCATCGCTGGACGGCTGGGTCGAGATTGAGGCTGTGATTCTGCGCAGTTCGTTCCAGCGCCGTCCATCTTGCCGGAGCAGCGTTTGCGCATAGGTAGATATGGTGTCAAGAGGCATACCGAACAAAGTCACCGTAGACACGCACTCGGAATGGTGAGTAGTAAGCCATCCGCGAGTGTCAACGAAGACCGCAACAAGTCAAAGAAAATGCAAGGCATCGCCCCATGCGGAGCGCGGCTCACCCTCCTTCGGGATGGGAATGACGCCGCTTTAGGAGTCTATACCAGCCTTGTACTTCGGCCGTGATATACTTTAACACATCATGTGCTACATACCTGTGAACGGAGCACTTCCTAAGGTAATCAAAGCAGTCTCCCTATTGCACGAGTCTTCCTTGGAGCGTCTGCTGTACCACCTTTGCATTAGACACTAATGTTCGAAAAGCTATTAAAAAGACAATAGGAATAAGACATCCTAGCATTCCCAGGCGGCCGACGAAATCCGCCGAAGAAACAATATCGCAGACTGGCGTCCATGCACGTTGCGATAGCCAGCACAAGAACCTAATTGCTCAAGAAATATGTGGCAGCAACCGCATGGCCCAGGTTGACCTGCTTCGCAAACTTGGATAGATCCCATCTCATACGATCCCGAATACCATACCCAGTCGCTTTAATGAAGACTTTGGCGTCAAAGTCCTCAGGCTGCTCATATAGCAAGAAGACATAGCGATGCGGACTGCTGATTGGTGGCGGACCCGGGCCGGCCCAACTGGCGATAGCGGGCTCCGAGCAAACGAGGTCGCCACTCGCTGCGTCGACCGTGAAGCCGGCTTGCAACCAATGCAGAACGGGACTCAAGATCGCAAATGAAGGAAACGGTGCATCCAGGTCGAGGCTGACGACGAGCAACTTCTGACCTGGCGCCGCATTCCAGGTCAGTTTCGGCAGACTTTGGGCCTCTACATGGCAAAAGGGGCCAGTCAGCGCGGGAGATCTTATAGTACAACCGGTCCTGCCGCGACTCACCTCCCTTGGGGATTTTCTCGCCAGGCTTTACTTGCCGGTCGTCAAGCGTCAGGTTCAGAACTTTGTTTCCGTCGTTCTCGATCAGCGAATGCACCGTTTTCATTACCGGGTGACCCGACATCGCGGAGGATAATCAATATCCGACAATGGACTTGTTGCTGTACCCGAAAGGGGAAAGGAACAAACAGAGATCTTAAAAGGCGTGATTACCACCCACCTCTCCACTTCCGTGACATGAAATTGGATGAGTAGCCTTTGGGAGCTCCTTTTCCTAGAATTGTAAGGGTTATATGCATAGACACGAATGCTAATCCAGTTGCGCCGATATTTCAAATCGGCCCGGTTACGGCCCGGTTGCAGCAGGACCGGCATCGATTTGGTGGAGACATACCCCGGAAACGGTCTTAATATGGAAAGATTTCTCAATAAATCTCATTCGCCCCTTAACTCCCTTTCAATTCCGGCATCTGGACCGGGATACAATGCTACTCAAAATGCTGTGGTGCGCACTTGGATTTAAACAGTGTCACATTCTCCCTATTTCCCATTCCACCATATAAGCTACCGGTCTTGGGACATTGGGAACCAGAACTGCCGCTTTAAAGCAGGCAGACAATCACTCGGCCCACCCACTTCTGCGTCTACGATGAAAGACGAGGGGAAAACAGCCGTCATTTCCAATAACAATGATGCCGATGAGGCCGTCAAGGTTCCAGAACAAGGAGGCGTCGAACCGGTGTCAGAGGCGAGCCAACACGACATCGAAGCCCAAGACTCGTCTGCGGCAGTAACAAGGACTGAAAGCCAGAAGCCGTACTCGGCCTTCCCCGGCCATATGAAATGGTGGATTGTGGTGATGACGAGCATGGCATCGTTCTTCTCACCGCTATCCGGGCAGATTTACTATCCGGTCCTCCCCATCTTGACAGAGACCTACCATCTGTCTTCGAGTCTGATCAACGTCTCCATCACAACGTACATGGTTTTCCAGGGTCTCGCGCCCAGCTTCATGGGCACGTTCTCCGATGCCAGTGGTCGACGATGGGGTTATATTCTCGCCTTTACGATCTACACGGCTGCGAACATTGGCCTTGCGCTGCAGAATAGCTATGCCGCACTGCTTGTGCTGCGGTGTCTGCAGAGTGCGGGCAGTAGTGGGACAATTGCATTCGGATATGGTGTCATTTCCGATATCGCGACGACCGCGGAGCGAGGTAAGTACTTTGGTCCCATGGCGGCTGGTGTCTTGACCGCCCCGGCCCTCGGACCGACAATCGGCGGGCTCCTGACACAGTATCTGGGCTGGAGATCGGTCTTCTGGTTCCTGACGATAATCAGCGGTGGTTATTTGGGCCTGTATGTTATCTTCATGCCCGAGACCCATCGCAAGATTGTGGACGACGGAAGCATTGTACCGCCCCAATGGTGGCGCCAGTCTGTGTTGCAATACTTGGCCGCTCGACGCCGACTGAAGAGGATGAGTGCCGAAGAGAGGGACGAGTACCGGCGCATGCAGCAAGAATTGGTGGAACGCGAACGCAAACAGGGTGCGAAGCTGCGGTTCCCGAATCCGCTCAGATCTTTCACCATCCTCATGAACCCGGATGCATTCTGTATTATCATGTACACTGGCGTGACCATGTTCTCTAACTTGGTTCTGATGACAAGTACGCCCACAGTGTATCCTGGACTGTATGGACTCAACGTGCTGCAGGTGGGTTTGTGTTTCCTGTAAGTTGAGCTTTTCTTCTCCCCCGATATCTGCATACTCACTGTGATGTCTCTAGGCCGCTCGGCGTTGCTGCAATGATTGCCTCTTTTGCCAACGGACGCCTTCTGGACTGGAACTACCAGCGCATTGCGCGTCAACTGGGACTCACAGTCGACCGGAAACGTGGTGATGACCTTCACAAGTTCCCTATTGAGCGGGCTCGCCTCCAGGCCGTCTTCTACTTCCAAGCGCTGCAGGTGGCAGTTCTTCTGTCTTATGGCTGGGCCCTCGATAAACACGCTTCGCTGGCGGTGCCGCTGGTCTTGCAATTCTTCTTGGGCTTCTGTTTGGTGGTCGTGTCGAACTCGGTCAGCACCCTCCTTTCCGATATCTTCCCCGGAAATGTCTCGACCGCATCAGCAGCATCCAACCTCGTTCGCTGCATTTTGGGTGCCATTGGCGCGGCCGTCGTTGATGACATGTTGAACAACTTAGGGCTTGGCTGGTGTTTCACCCTTGTCGGCCTGCTCACCGCGGCTTCGACTAGTTTGCTGTTTATCGAAATGATCTGGGGCATGGGTTGGCGGCAGAAGCGATGGCAGAAAGAGGAGGAGAAACAGCAAGCCGAGAAAGAGAAGAAGGCCCAAGAAGAAGCCACGAAGGAGCCGAACAGGGACGCGAAGCTCTAGCAAGGCTGCCCAAATGGAGCCTCGTCAGCCAGCCAGGCCTTGTGGCGCCGTCTCGAGCACAGAAGCACTTGTTTGGTCCCATGGCAGTGTGAAAAGCCTCAATCCTCGACCCGCAAGCACCGGTGGACATTAGGGATGATCGCAGTGCAGTCATGGCTTGCTTCTAGCAGTTCGTTTTGAGGGCCGACAAGACTGGCGCCGGTCCACGATACCGCCGTCTGTCCTAGTCAGCAATTTGGAAGCTGACGCGACAAAGGCTTTGCATTGCTAATGACCGAGAAGTCTCTCCCGGGTTGAGGTTTGCAGGATGAAGATCCACCGAAACACACGGTGCCTGCCTAATGTCGCCATAAGATTTGTGTGGGCTTGCTAAACCCTCCTGCTCCCTCACAGCCATCTCTCGACTTGTCTGTTGATCCAGGGGTCCATAATGCTCACTCTATTGAAGATGCAAGTCATGCGCCACAGCTCTGGGATAGAAGCCATCCAGACAGTCGAAATCTCCGAAGTCGCAGTGCCTCAAGCAGCAAGATCCGTAATGTCGGGCATTCGTCCGATAAGACACCTAGTTGGTGCTAGTATAGAAGGCTATCTTGCAGATCTGAAAACGTGGCAGATGGTGCAAGATGTGATAGTGATTGTGCCATGAACGTCCAATACTAGCTTCGGTCGCGTCGGCGCTCGCTATACGAGGGAGACATTAGTATTGCGCCATATACAATGGACGTGCTCTTCATAGACCTATAAAGCTGTGGTAATAGAACTGTGTGGGTGTAGAAGTTTCTCTTGCCTCAGAATCAAAGATGGCTCTGCTTCAGGATAAGGCTGCCGTCGCAGCGGATGTGACAGAGAGAGGAGATGAGGACCATGAGGGATACATACATGAGAATGCCTGGATCCGGTTCATGACTTTTCTGCATTGGTATCCCAAGAACATGCCCAGTCAGGAGAAGCAGCTTGTTCTGAAGCTTGATCTGACGATCCTGGTATTCGGCTGCTTGTCGTTCTTCACCAAGTATCTCGACCAAGCCTCCATCACCAATGCATATGTTTCGTAAGTGTCAGATTGTCCTAAGTCGAGTTCGCCCACTGACCTGGATATCAGGGGGATGAAAGAAGACCTCCATCTGACGGGCAATGATCAACTACATCAACATTGTCTTCTGGGCTGCTTACTGTGTCTCCATGATCCCAGCCTGCTATCTCCTTACTCGCTACCGTGCAAGTCTGATCTTACCAACATTCGAGATTCTCTGGGGTTTGGCCACATTTGGCTGTGCTTGGGCGCAAGGCATCAACACCGTGTATGCAATGCGATTCCTGGTCGGTCTGTTCGAGAGCACTTCGTTCACCGGGGTGATCTATATCATCGGATCATGGTATCGACCCGGAGAGCTGGCCCGAAGAGTAGCACTCTTCTACATATCAAGCCCCTTGGGAACCATGTTTGCAGGGTATTTGCAGGCAGCCGCATATAAGAACTTGAACGGGGTCGCCGGCCATGCTGGTTGGAGGTCAGTGCCCCTCTCTCGAGTCGTGCATACTTCCCTTCCTAACATGTTATAGGTGGCTGTTCATCATCGACTTCATCATCACTCTCCCCATTGCTTTGCTGTCAGTTGATTCCTCCTCCTGACCAAGCCGACTTGGCATGCTGACTCGTGCCTCCAGGGGGTTCGTGGTCTTCCCAGATGTGCCGGCCAGACAGAAACCTCGCATACTCAGCGAGGCCGAACACGAGTACGCGAAAGCTCGCTTGAGAGGAGTGACCAAGCCGGCAGAAATGAAGCTATCCCGAAGCATATTCAAGCGAGTCTTCCGGCGATGGCACTGGTATGCTTTTGTTCTTCAGTGGTGTCTGCTAGACCAAAATGGCCAAACCAGCGGGACTCCCCTTCTCATTGTACCTCAAGGCCAAATCAAACATATACTCGGTGGCCAGGATCAATACTCTACCTACCATTGCCACGGCAATATCTATTGTTGCCGCATTTTCGTGTTGCACGATAGTCGATCGGACTGGCAATTTCTGGGCGCCTTCCCCTGTTCGTGACAACTATGGTATTGATCGGTGCGATCTTGTTGGTCGTATGGGATATTGGAGAGGGCGGAAGACTGGCTGGTTTCTACCTGGATGGATTCGAGGGTGGTAAGTTTCCCACATACTCTGGTCGGAAGCCAATTGCTTATCATCTGCTCATTTAGCGCTGTCGCCGATCACCATGTCTTGGGCTTCAGTTGCTATGGCCAATGATGCAGAAGAGAGAGCCGTTGTGACCGCCAGCATGAATGCAATCGGGCAAGCCATCACAGCATGGTCGAATCTGCTTCAATATCCGGCGGTCGAGGCACCAAAGTTTCACAAAGGCTTTATAAGTCTGTTGTCGACCACTCTCGTCCAGTTCATGAACATAGGTCTTTTGACATTCCTGACCAGGAGGGAACGCAAGCAGAGGCTCGCTGAAGATGTCCAGGTCGAAGACGAAGAAAGTCCACCTGACTCTTCGCGGCGGACAAAGCGGCTTTACTAGGCTGATATAATGGTAGGTAGTTTTCACACATCGCTTCCTCAGGTTCTCCGCAAACAACTCGACATTCAACAAGGATGAGTGTCGTACGCAGTGGCACCGACGAGGGATGGGTTTGAGGTGGCCGGTAGCATTCTGTAGGCTGTGTCAGAGTTTGAAGTTTTCTTCCTTGCATCCCTCTCTGTGGGAACCTAGACCGCGAACTACCTGGCTTGTCGGTGGTAGGAGTTGGTCCTCCTTCCTCTGAGCCTGCAGGCTCCCTGCGTTTGAAAGGCCTCCCGCTTGTGGGAGAATGACCTAGAGATGAAGTAGGATGTACAGTCCCGATTAGCAAGGTCGACACCTACCGCCGCGTAGTTATCTGCGTGTAAAAGGCAAAACGAGGATAATGCGCCAGAGGAACATGCTTTTGAGCTCGTAGTAAATACCAAGTTGAAGTCGATGTCGGACCAATTTCAGTCTCGTGCTCAGGTGGAAGTTTCGCGTTTTGGCCGACACGCGTCTGCGTCACTTGGCGACTTTTGCCCCGCGGTTTACCATGAAATAATGGAATGCTAGGTAGGTACCCATC
This sequence comes from Exophiala sp. LBMH1013, assembly GCA_024611085.1. Classification (NCBI taxonomy): domain Eukaryota; kingdom Fungi; phylum Ascomycota; class Eurotiomycetes; order Chaetothyriales; family Herpotrichiellaceae; genus Exophiala; species Exophiala sp. LBMH1013. The sequence goes on from JAMFLB010000002.1 coordinate 219,984, forward strand.
AATCAACACTTCATTCTGTCAAGAATCTACTCTGCTACTGGCCTGCGCATAATCCCACTAGATGAAAACACCTCTACTCTCGCAATGGTTTTCACCGACAGCGAGGACGATGATCTCGACAGGCTTCGCATTAAACAAGAAAGTGGCAACCTTACCAAGGTCACACCCAACCAAGCGGAGAGACTCAAAAGACAGAGCCCTGGGCTTATATCGGCCACTGTGACGGACGCTGACGATTCTGATGGGCCAGTCGCCGCGGACAACCATGGGTTGCGCAGTCGGCGCATACCTGCCACCACCCTACATGAGCGCGTCCAGCTGGACTCCGACGACGAATTGAACTACGCGGGGACCGACGATGAAAAGATCAAGAATAAAGCAGCCAAGGCCAAAAAGCGGGCGACGAACACAGCACGCAAAATCAGAGCCATCGCTAAGATGGATGCTCCCAAAGTGCGGACGACTGGTGCGACGACAGGAGTTGGACGACAAGGCCCGAGGAAGCGAAGGAAAGTCAAAGAATACGACGAGCCCGACTCAGACGAGGATCTCATGGAGTGGACTACACCAGACTACGTGCAAAGCAGGCGAAAGGAATTCGATGAGCGAACCAAGAAGCTGCATGAGGCTGGCTTAAAAGTTCCACCCGACTACGGCAAGGTCCTTTTTTCAGACGACGAAGATCCCCAACGCCTGAAAGAGCGACCCGAATTCCCTCAATCCGCCGCGGCCAGAGAATACAAGGATATCCAACTTGAGTATTCGCGCGGTTTGATACCTGCCGCAATCGCCCAGTTTTTGCGGGAATATCAAATCAAGGGAGTGGCCTTTCTACATGAGCTTTTTGTGTATCAGAAGGGAGGGATACTCGGTGATGACATGGGCTTGGGCAAAACGGTGCAAGTGATTGCTTTCCTGACTGCGGGTTATGGCAAAACCGGTGATGAACGTGACAACAAGAGAATGAGAAAGATGCGCCGTGCTGGTCAGGACTACCCTCGTACCCTGATCATTTGCCCAGGTACCTTGATGAACAACTGGAAGGACGAATTCGAACGATGGGGATGGTGGCATGTTGACCTGTACCACGGCAATGCCTCGCACAGACATGAAGTGTTTCTGGAAGCTCAGGCAGGTATGCTCGAAGTCATGATCACCACCTACCACACTTATCGTGCCAACAAAAGTGAAATAAACATGGTGCAATGGGATTGTGTTGTCGCGGATGAATGTCATCAAATCAAAGATCGAAGAGCAGATACTACAAAAGCCATGAATGAAATCAACGCCCTCTGCCGTATCGGCCTGACCGGGACAGCGATTCAGAACAAGTATGAGGAGCTTTGGACACTTCTCAACTGGGCGAACCCCGGCCAACTGGGCCCGCTCTCTATATGGAGGACGTCGATCTGCGAGCCACTGAAACTAGGTCAGAGTCACGACGCTTCCAATTACCAACTTGCGCGAGCGAGGAAGACGGCAAAGTTGCTCGTCAACAACCTCCTACCGCGGTTCTTTCTGCGCCGGACGAAAGCGTTGATCAAGGACCAACTCCCCAAGAAGACTGATCGTGTGGTCTTTTGTCCGCTCACCACGACGCAGGCTAGTGCGTATCAAAACTTCCTCGACAGTGATATCGTGCAGCACATCAAGAACAGTGGGGAGCTCTGCGAGTGCGGAAGTGGAAAGAAGGCTGGCTGGTGCTGTCATATGGAGCTGTCTGATGGTACCAGATGGCAGAGCTGGGTCTTCCCTGCGATACAAGTCTTGCAGAAAATATCCAATCATTTGGCCGTGTTGATTCCGCAAGGCTCAGACTCATCTGAGAAACAAGCAAAAGACCTCGATATGCTGCAAATTGCCATGCCTGAACAGTGGTCGGAGATTTACCGGACACGAGACAGCATTATGCACACCGGCAACCCTGAATATTGCGGTAAATGGCGCGTGCTGAAGAAGCTTTTGAGCTTCTGGCATACCCAAGGCGGCAACAAAGTCCTTATATTCTCTCACAGCGTCAGACTTCTCCGAATGCTTCAAGACTTGTTCATCAGCACCGAGTTTAATGTCAAATATCTCGATGGGAGCATGCAGTATGACGATCGCTATGCGGCCGTTCAAGATTTCAATACCGATCCGACCCAGTTTGTGTTCCTCATCAGCACCCGAGCTGGCGGTGTCGGGCTGAACATTACTTCCGCTAACAAGGTGGTCGTCGTCGATCCCAACTGGAACCCGGCTTACGACTTACAAGCACAAGACCGAGCCTACAGGATCGGTCAAACTAGGGATGTCGAGGTTTTCCGTCTAGTCAGTCAAGGGACCATGGAGGAGATCGTTTATGCTCGCCAAATCTACAAGCAGCAACAAGCCAATATCGGGTACAATGCAACGTCTGAACGACGGTATTTCCAGGGCGTCCAAGACCGCAAGGACCAGAAGGGAGAAATTTTCGGGCTAAGCAACCTGTTTGCCTACCAGGACGAGAACCAAGTGCTGCGCGACATTGTAAATAAAACCAACATCGCAGAGTCCAAAGCAGGAGTCCGTGTCGCGGATCTGGATATTGAAGAGGACGACGCCGATCATGACGATGACCCACACGCAGTCGAAGGAGACACAAGCCCGCTCCGTGCCATCAAGACCGAAAAGGACCCTGACGCAGCCATATCCCAGCTTGCAGCGGAGATATTAGGGTCACCGGGCTCTCGATCGAAAACGCCATTCATACCCGGAAAAACCAAAGTACCAAGAAAACATGACCCGATCCAAGCCATCCTGTCGTCCGCCGGGGTCTCATATACCCATGAAAACAGCGAAGTCATCGGCTCGTCAAAGGTCGAAGCAATGCTGTCCAAACGTGCCGAAGCAGCCGCCACGACGAACACACACTGGGGCACGCAAGAACAGCAGTCGAAAGTCTTTCAGGATGAATCGCAGGTGGGCACTGGCGGAGGATATGTGTACACTGACGGACAGAACGGTGATGGGGTCATCACTCCGGATGGCAGCATACGGTACAAATACCGTCCCCCCACAGGTCGTTATGAGGCGTCAGTTCTGCAGTATGGCGCGCTGGGCCGGGTATGGCGAAGACGTAGTGTCTTTTGCACTCGTTGTGGAAAACTGGACCCAAGCCGAGCGCAGAGAGTGCCTGGATCGCTTTTTACCATCATCGTCGTGATGTTCTTGACGGTTTGGTGAAAAGTGCAGACATCAAGCAGGACAGTGTCAAGGACGAGCAAGACGACCATGTGAAGGTGGAGGCGAAACATGATGTCAAGCACGAATCGGATGTTCAGGTGAAACTAGAGAAGAACGACGACGTGGGAGCTCAGGCTTCTATCAAACATAATTTCAAGACTGAAGAGCCTAAGGCGGAGGCTTCGGCCAAGAGAGAAGTCAAGGCAGAGACTCCCGTGGCGCACAAAATCAAGATGGAACCGGATGTCGTTGTTCTTGATGTTAAGACGGAGAGTGAGGATGAAGACGACGAGCTTTGATCCGGCCTGCGACGGGGTTTATGATGCTGCGCGGATTGGATGATATATGACGACGTTACGATATGCGATACCCCTTGTACGATACAATATGTGATTTCAGTGTACGACTATTTAATTGCATGAATGCATGAATACATGGATTGTGGACGGATGTTCCTTTTGGCCGATTTATATGGGCGACATGTTTGGGTACGTTGGTTGAGAGTCTGCGAGTGTACGAGTCTGTAGAGGATAGAAGACTAGACAAGAGGTTGAACTGGATTCAACAAATGCATGCATTAGGTAACATTGCATTTGATCTGGCTTTGCCAGATGGTATGTACAGCTACAGACTCCCGCGCTCTGCTTTCGTTCTCCATCATACAGTCCGCATCAGCAACCACACAGCATGAAACGTTAGTTCGGTAGTCCAAAAATACTGATGCCTTGATTCCATTTACCCGCCCGCCTGGGTGCCGTGTTCTTCATACATTCCGCGCCGTGGATTTGCAATGTCTTGTCCTGTTGTTCTTCATACAGGGTGCGCTCAAGCAAACACATCCTCCCTGTCGGCCCATATGTCCTCCAGCTCATTGAAGCTACTGAAATGGATAGGACGGTGTCGGTCGTCGTAGAAGCGCCGGGGCGTATCGATCTTGACATAGACCGGTCTCTTCTCCACAGCGGAGAAACTGGCACCCATGAAACTGTAGTTCCAGCTATCATTCTCCGGGACCAAGAAGAAGCCACGGACCTTGTCGGACAAGAGGAGCTGAGTCTTTTCGCCAAACGACGTCGAAAAGCCGGCCGGGTTGTCGGACTGTGTGTCCTTGTTGTTCGCGCCCCACGTGTAGCCTGCAGGAGTGAGCGACCAGGCGGACAGAGAGACGGAGCCGGGGGTGAAAGAAACCACGAGGGTGATGGTCTTCTTATCCCAGGACGGGTGCTGTGCCATGAGACGCGCGTGCGTGGTCACGTCCTGAGGAGTCATGTACGCCGGTTCATTTCCGGACGAGGTGTGGATAATGCCCAAGGGCTCCATGGTCTTGAGGTACTCGTGTTGCGGGAGCTGATGTGGCAATTGGACTTCGCGGGTACTGCCGACTTGCGGGACCATGACTATCGTCCGGATTTCTTTGACCTGGTCGTTGTCAGGGGGCGACGAGCCGTAGAGGTATCCGGCAACTTGGACGCGGAGGTCTGCGATCGTGATGAATTTCTTGAGGATGTTCTTGGGAAGCACGTATGTGTATGAATCCTCGGAGTCGTGGATGTCTTCGCTCGAAATGTAGATATTGTTCGCCCGCGTGCGGAGGTTGGATGTGGCAATGGCCCTGGTCCGCCATTCTGTCTTCGATGCAAACGACTGCTGCTCGTACTGCGAAGTGGTCGTGACCACCATCTCTTCTCCTCGCACATTTTGTGTCTTGGTCGTCACGGCAGTCAATTGTTGTTGTTCCTGTTGCTGCTTCTCGATCTCGGCAGCTTGTTGTCTCTGCAGAGAAGGCGCTGAAATCTCCATACCCAAGATGATGTCTCGCACTTCGCTGCTGGTCAGAGACTGAACGTTGACGTTGTTCTTCTTGCCGTAATCATTCAAAATCAGATCTCTCAGTTGAACTTCCACTTTGATCCAGTCCTCGTCCGACAAACTGGGCCAAATGTGATGCGGTTGAGTGATGACAGTCTTGTCAGGGCGAAGGATCAGCTTGGTCTTATCGGTGTTGACGTGTAGCGCACGCAGAATGAGGATCAGCCTAGAGAAGGCTGTGTACGATGAAATGGTCTTCAACCATTCATCATACAAGTTGAATAGTACCATCTGCGGCTCCTTAGCTTGCAAAATCATGTCGGCCAACTTCTCGACCTTCATCGCTGCCTGGAATGGAAGCTGCAGCTCTGATGCTCTGATGGAGATGTTCGGGAAGTCCAGAAGATGGACTTCCAGGGGGTCAAGGAGACCTTTGCGAGTCACAATCAACTGCTTAGGCTGCTCCTCGACGGGAAGAGATCTGATAAGTGCGGCAACTTCTTCTGCTGTCTTCCACTTGGCCAGTTGACCAAGACGCTTCTGACCGGCCCAGACACTGGTATGGATGATCTTCAAGAATAGTTGGCCAGTCTTCGGGTTGAAGATCAACAGGGCTCCGTTTATGGGCTTGGTTGTCAGATTCCCCTCAAACGTCTTATGAATAGTGACCTGCAAACACGTTAGAACCTATTTCTTTTTGACCAGAACTTGTGGGAAGGCAGTCTGTACTCACCCTGTATACATTGGTATCATCAACGAACAACTGGGTTTGATTGCTGAACAACTCTGAGTAGTTCTGGGAGTTCAGGAACTCCTGGGTCGTTTCGGAAGCGTAGAGTTGGAGACCCTTCCGGATGCGTTCGCGCAGCACATACAGAGCAGGATTGGCCTTCATGATCTTGGCCATTGCCTGCTGCAACAGTGCTTTCAAACCAGGGAAGTATTGTCCATATGCAGAGTAGAGATTGTACGCCAGGTCAATGCCAATCATCACACCAGTTGGACATGGATAGATACTCATACTGTCCGTCGTGTAGTCGAGGTACTTTGCACGCACGTAGCGTTCAATATCATGCGAATCGTAGTCGCCGTATCGAAGTTGTATATCAAGCCATTGTTTATTCGTCGTCGTCGCTTCGATTTGATCCTTCGTATCAAAGAGGAGAGATGGTCGTGTGACGTTCCACTTGTGGCTGGCGAACAAGAGGATGTCTGCACATGAACTGTTCATCTTGTAGGACTTTCGAGGATGGATAGTCTCTTTCTGAACGGTCTCAATGCCCAGTTGCTCGAGCTCTTGATCAAAAACCTGACACAAATCCATGACCACGGACTCGTGGATTTTCTGCCACAAGTGGGCTCTGAAGATTTGGATCAGAGAAATCTTGAGCGTCGGGATTTTACCGTGCAAAAAGATACCGGTGAGATCAAGCTGGACCTGGAATCCGACATAGACATCTGCGAATGATCATTAGCCTTGCCCTTTTTGACCCTGTCGGCCTGCTGGTGTAGAATCAAGGGATTTCCAAATGTGACGGGGGCTCTCCGAGGGGATAAACTTACTTGCTCTGTTTATGGTTGGCGACCACCACAAAGTGAATCTTCGATTGGGAATCTGATTCAGACCAGAACGTTGGGCATTGGTCAGTTTCTTGTACTTCATTGATTCTTCAAACCCACTGTTGTGGAGCACAAGATAATCATGTCGCAAGTACAGCTGATCTTTGTCGACTCGAAATCCGGCCCACTCTGTGGGCTCTGTCTCGAGGTAGATGTCTTTGATCCTGAAGTTGCGCCTCTGCGGAACGTAAGTCATCGCAGCCTCGTCATTGCCGAAAATGGTGGACTTCTTTTGAGATGCATGGTCAGGACATCTGAACAGCCGGTACTTGGCCCGCTCTGTTGGCTCAAGTGATGCAAAATCAGCAGCTGTCATTTCCACGGTATCAAAGCGTTTACGATGACTTTCGGTTCCGTATTGGCTTCGATACATTTTCTCCCGATGTAGGACCAAGATGTGGTTTGGTGTGACAACAAGATCCTCTTTGCGAGAACCCATCTTGATGCGATACAGGCGATCTGTTCCTTTGACGATGTTGAAAGCACGACGTGGACCGCCATCAGGACCCAGTAGTAGATCGCCTTCATTAACGTCCTCGACAGCAGCCTTTGAACCATCATAGCGTAGCAGCATAGTTCCATATGCTAGACAGGCCCGTTCCCAAAAGAGACCCTCCCATGACGGGAATGCCGTCGCCTTGAACAGTGTGTGCTCAAGAATGGTCTCCACACCACCAAGGGCCTGGATGACATCGGTTCGGTAAGCGTTCAAATTCCATAATTTGCCATCGTGGCGTTGACTAGTCCACCAGAAAGGATTGCTCTTCATCAGTTGATATTGTTTGAACTCGGTGCGTGCTCTGAAACCCTTGTCGAAGCTAAGCGTACTCCTATCTTTCTGGAAAAGGGTGTTGATACGCGGCAACCCTCGGTCCCAACTGTCTTCAAGATCCTCCAGAGTCAGTCTGCGGTTCTGTTGGTTGGCCTCCATTCTCTTCTGCGAATACTCCGTCCACACCCGCTGAGAGTCAATGAATTCTTGCTCCCAGGCAGAGATGTATCTGAAGATGTTGGGGATCAACGTCTCTTCGTCGTGCGTCATACCAGCACGGTAGTGGGTGACGCCGGTATCAGTCTGCTTGGACCATCGTTTATCACTGGCTGGGATGAGAATGTGAGAACCAGAGATCATGCCCAAACCACCAAGTTCCTTTGGCGTATAGAACACTGCGGGAGGAAAGCGCGAAGGCATCTTCGAGTTCAGACCAATCTTGACACGAGTCTGAATCTTGGTCTCGCATTTGACAATGGTATCCAAGAGATTAACAGTGGAAACGGCTGCTTCTCGATAATACGTAAAGAGGGCAATCAGAGCGGTGTTCCACTTATTGGCGATCTTGGTGAAGGTGGTGGAGCCGGAGGACATCAAGATCTGTCGTATGCGGTTGTTGAACTTCTGAATGTCTTCTTCAGTAACCTGCAAGAAGGCGTACGCAGTTCGCTCCTTGGTCTCATTGTTGGCAAGGGCCCAGACGCTGTCCTTGATGGGGAACTGGTCGTCCAGGTTCCGAATCTTGGGCAAGATTCGGACCTCAAAGCCACACATGGAGAACAGTAAGTTGGGGTTGTTACGTGAGTAGACGCTCGCAAAGGTATCGTCCCATTCGATGGTGGTGATAGACCGGGGTAGTCTGTTCTTCAGATCCCAGAAAACCGCTCGACCAAGATTGACGTCGTGTCTCATCAGCCTCATTCGGGAGTCACGTGGCCAGCACTTCTTGTTCTTGTAGCCAATGACGTTCTCAAAGTTCGGATCAGGCTGCTCGGTCAAGAAACGCTGGATAAGATCCTTCGACTCCTCGGCGGTGAATCGGAAGAAAACCCAGATCTTGTCGATATATCTCGTATACAGCCGGATTGGGTGCTTGGTTTCGGTCTCCCGATCTCGGAACTGCAAGAAATCATTGGGACTCTGAGGCGGCCCTGCAAGCTCGCTGGCTCGTTGCAACCCAAGGAGAAGCAGGTCGATGACCAAACCGTAGTACTGGAAGACGAACCCAGAGAACTGCAGACCTCTTATCATACCGTAGCTGTTCGTATGATTCATGTCCTTGTAGTTCAGTTGCACATTGTTCTTGGACGTGATGTAGTCAGCCAAATTGTGGTCCATGATCAGCCGAAGGAGACGGTTGAGCAATGTAAGATCAACCTTCTCGTAGACTTTGGACAGTTGGGTCTCGAGCATGACGTTGCATTCACCATCAGCAGTTTCCCACACGTTGGTCAGGTTGTTGATCCCCTGTGCCCATTTATACACGAGCAATGGAGGGACTTCGGAGTCTGAAGGCTTGACCCACGACGGGAAGAGATGTCGAGTGTCGGCTTGATACCACAAATATTGATCGAGATAAGCGTCGGTGATTTTCTCGATGGGTTCGATATCATACACTGGGTTGATCGAGCTGTAGTTGTCGTTCATGTCAATTCCCACCTCCTTGAACGCTCGTTGGGTGAGCAGGAAGCGTTTGATTCTTGCCAAAGTCGTACCGGGGGAATCGTACGCTTGTTCGATCAACGCCAGCTCTTCTCGCTGACTCTGGTTCAAGCGGCCTTTGACTGAGTAGGCCTCCCGCAGTCTCTCGAGAGCCAAGATTAAGATCTTGGTGTCATGCTTGTAAGACACGCTAGGGAAAGGAATGGGTGAGAACTTGCGAGATTCAAGCCAGTGCACAGTCGTTGTGTAAATGGCCACGGCTTCTTCTGAAGACACGTATGGACCATCCTTCAAGTAGTTGTGCTGTCGCTCCTGCTCGGCCTTGAGCCACAACCGAGTCAAACGTCCAAGATTCTTCTTCGCCACGGTCTTGTCGACGGTAGCACCTCTCCTGATTCTTTCGCGGTTGTAGTGTGCAACGGAGATCCACCAGTCAGCCTTGCTCTTGACGTAACGAAGGATTATGTTCTCGATGGGTGCCGGCAAGCCAGGCACCTTCCAAGGAATGTTACTCTTCCAGCAGCGCCATGCCTCGGACAGATGCTGAAGCACAGTATTGACCTTGTTCTGTCTAATACCTTCGGGCATCATGTCCAACAAGTCCGCCATGACGGAAGCACGAAGCTCCAGGTCGAAATGCGATTCGACACGCTGCTTAGTGACGGTCTTTGCAACACCTTTACTATGACGACCCTCAAACTGTCTTGAGAGGAGGTTTCCGAGCCATCTTTCAAGCAATGGAATGATACCTCTCATGAAGAAAAGCCACACTCTCCAGGCGGGAGCCCAGAAGCCGCATCCCGGTCCCTTTCCGACGGGACCAGAGTTGAAACGGTAGTAGATCAAGTGCTTCAGATCTTTGCAGGATCGGATCTGATGCATGAGTTTGTACTTGTACCGGTACATACCAGTAAGCTGACCAACGTGGTTAAAAGCGTACATAATGCCATCTGCCAGTTGAAAGGCGTCGATATTGCCAAGCCGGTATTGGACTTGGGCGTCGACAATAAGCTTGGTGAGCCTCAAGATCTCTCGCATCAAGTGGAAAGCATTGCCGAATCGTGATTTCTTTCGCTCCTTTGTAGTCAAAGTCTTCACAGGCTTGAGGTTAAAGTTATAGTCGAGATGCAGATAAGTCAGGTTCTTCCGGTGAATCAGCAGATTCAGCATGTTGAACCCCTGTCTGCACACTTGCAACCCTGCCTCGACCCAGTCAATGGTGGTCTGTTGGAAGAACTTCGTCGACTTCAAGGTTCGTAACAGATCCTGCTTGTTCTGAGCCTTCGGCTTCTTCTTGTGCAGTTCGTTCAGAACATAGGTTTTCAATAGTTTCTGGTACGAAACTCGCACTTTGACCGGCTGCCCTGGAGGGCAATGCTCCAGATACCACTGCTTGACTAGTGGAACATCTTGGGCGCGGACCATTTTACCAGACCTACGGTCAAAGGGGTATGGAGCCCACCACAAGGCGATCGCCGAAGCCGTCTCAGCGGTGTAGAGCTCTTCGTCTGCCAGGAAGGGCTCAACATTTCCAGGAAGTTCAAACTCATCGTCCTCATTGTTGCCAGGACCAAAGACCTCGTCTTCGTGAGTTATCGAGATGTTCTTCGGAGCCACCGACCGCGAAGAGATGGGGTTGATGACCGGGTCAAAATAGAAGGCAGGCAGATTAGGATCCTCTGACCGGACATAAACAACCTGAGGGTGATGGTACCACGAAAGCTCCACACTCCGCGGCAGCGAGTTGTAAAGGTAGGGGAATGCAACTCTGTACTCGGTTCTGATGGGTGCTCGGAAAATGATTCGGTCTATGGCGTTGAATTCGCCGAAATCCTCGTCGTTGGGGTCGATGTCCTTGTACAGAGGCTCGAAGCGCGGTCCACCGGGGATCGCCACATTCAGGGCTTTGGCAGTGAAGAAACTTTCCCGATCAAACAGGTAGAAATAATTTTTGTCGACCACATCGCTCAGCAGCTGATGAGACAATCTATACAGCGTGGCCATTTGAGGCAGAGTCAAATTCCACTTTCGATAGCTCGGGCCGTTGACGTGTGGCGTATCCAGGAGAGGTCGGTGATCGTAGAACCATTCGTAGACCGGGCCATCTTCATTCTCGTCCAACTCCATCTGGACGGGTTCCAGAGGCTCGACATCTTCAATATTCTCCGACCAAGAAAGAGGCGGCTCCTCATCGTCGAAAGGAGGAAACCGCATGCGCTTGAAGTGCCGTCTGTCGCTCTTTTCCCTTCTCATGCATACCCACATGGTAGCCCACTGGGCATGAAAGACCGGCTCGATGACTCGAGGAATTTCGTTGACCAGCGTCAAGCAGCCGTTGACGTGGTACAGCACTTTGACTTCTCTCGCACTCTCCCACGGCATGGGCATGTTTTCCAACAGCTTGAACACCGCATGAGGCATGTATTTCAACGCGCCCAAGTAACTGCGTTTATCACTGCTGAATTTCTTCTGGCTGACGTCTCCGATATCTTTGACGATCTTGCGCAGATGCTCCGGAGGCATATCAGCCTTCTGTGTCTCAACAAAGCCGCCCTTCCGCTTCTCTCCAAATCGATTGCGCTGTGTGCGAAGCCATTCCTTCTTCTTCTGGGCAAACTTCGCGACTTGAGGATCGACGGGCGGCCGGTATCCCGGAGGGGGGGCCATGCCAGGCGGAGGGGGTGGTGGTGCTCCAGCACTCCATCCTGGAGGCGGAGGAGGTGGGATTGAAGCCATCCTGCCGTCAGGTGGCTGAATGTGACTGTGGTGATACGGTCGATGAACTGATTGTCCCGCTTCGGAAAAGAACTTCTAGGTATCTTACCATTCACGACATGCGACCTGCTCTCTGCTTCAGCCAGGAGAGCAAGTTCTTGAAGCCGCACTGTTCCAAGCCAACCGTGCGTTGGAACAAGGACTTCTTGAAGACGGGTGGCAGTGATGTCGCGTTTCTGATGGTTGAGGTGTTGCCTCTCCGCGCCTCAAAGAAGTTCTTCCACATTTTGCGCGGGTCAGTAAGTCACATGACATGCTCCGCAGGCAAAAGCTACGCTAGTCCACATTGGAACACCGAATGCCAAGATTATCCGCACTTTGTAAAATTGATTTCTATACTGTGCAGTTTGAGGGTTCGACGACAACATCAAGACCACGGTTACCCTCCTTCAGAAACTCTCACCGCACCTTCAATACCGTCGCAATGGCAGGTGTTAGACTTCAGTACCGTCGCCGGAACCCGTACGTCTCTCAGTCTCCTTCAAACTTCCGACTCGTGATGGATTAGTGATGGGCGTTGGACAACTAACTGACCGGATTTGCGTTATAGCTACAACACCACCTCGAACAACGTTCGTGTCATCAAGACTCCCGGCGGCAAGCTCCGACTTCTGCACATCAAGAAGCGAGGAACGGCACCGAAATGCGGTGACTGCGGTATCAAACTCCCAGGTGTAAGTGGCGGTTCACCCCAGGGTTGAAGGAATGCGTTGAGGATGAAGGAGCCCTACGATCATCTGCGAGGAAGAAATATCTGACAATTCTCCGTCAACAGGTGCCTGCTCTTCGACCCCGAGAATATGCCACGACTTCCAGACCCAAGAAAACCGTCCAACGTGCCTATGGCGGATCGAGATGTGGCAACTGCGTGCGGGACCGCATTGTGCGAGCATTCTTGATTGAGGAGCAGAAGATTGTCAAGAAGGTGCTGAAGGAGACCCAAGAGAAGAAGAGCAAGAAATAAATGTTGCGTGGTCTTGGTGCAGAGGACGGGGGTTGAAAATTTGTTGATGATCATGGGCGCATGGGTCTGACGAAGCATTTCTATGCCCAGCTATCTCGGTGCTGTGCTGTCGATACGAGAGCAAGAAGACCAGCATCGCAGGATAAACGGTTCGGCTACGGCCTGAAGACATCCTGAACCACTTTCCGGGGTGACGAAGGGTTCCTATGAAACAAAATTAGTGAAAATGCTGGTTCAACAATATTCAATCAAGGACACTCTAGGTTGGACGTGCCCTCCCCCTTGTTCTTTTGGCGTGATCATTTTTGCATTTTCGGCTTGTTCGAATACCCCGACCGTCTCCGTGCTGTGCCTACGACAGAGAGCTCTCAGGGTCCGACGGACCAACGGTATCATGATTTTGCCCTGTCAAGAAGACCCCATGGTAAATGAATTGTCTGCCTCGTTTTCGTATGCTACGTCTGCCCTACCTCAACTCGAACACAGGAGACCATGACTTGGACACAGCCGGCCTGCGCGTCGCGATGCTTCACCGAACACTCTAGCTGTTTCTGCCTTGAAGGCGGCGATACACAAAGCTGCAACACAACCAGCTATTGACGTTTCAATCGTTTTATTGCTGCGTTGGACAGCCACAGTATTGTGGGCAGATGCGACGCTCACTCGCCCTCATAAATTCGAGGCCATTAAAGCTAACAGAAGCAGAAAACCATGAGCAGAGACAGCCGTTGTACAGGCCAAAGCCAGTGGAACTAGACAATATCCCCCTTCTGGATACTGCTTCCAGCGTTGCTACGACCATTCGTCGCCTGTGCATAGACTTACATAGGAACCTGTGTTGGCCAATTGAGCAAGTGACACTGCGCAACGGATCACAACGCTTGCCGTGGAGCCAGGATCAAGGCAAAATTTCCCAAAGCCATCTTCAAAGTCGAGTCAGCAGTACTTGTCCTGCTGGATAACTTGCCGCCATGGTTTGGTAGTGCATAATCCATACAAACCGCTGTTGGAGTCATGGGCATGACAAAAGACCTTGAGAACAAGCGGAGGGGGAGCCTTGTTGCGATTTCCAGATAAAAGAGCCTGAGCCGGTTGGTCTTTTCTGCACGTTGTACAAAAGCCGCTGTCAAATCTGTCATATCTGCTGGCAGCCAGGAGAAGGAGCTTGTTGAGGACCCATCGGAGGATTTCTGTTTCTCTTGGAGGGGGCCGTTGTACAACCTTGGCCTGGGGCAGGGATCTTGTTCTTTCAAGACGTGGGCAGGTTATCATACAGCCGCCTTGGAAGGCCGGAAGACTGCATACCTTTCCAGGCACAGCCCAAATCCTTTTACTGTTTCTGCGAGATGGCGGGAAAACAGCCAAGTTGCTTGCCAACCTCAAGCCGTGTGAGCGGATTCAATGGAAGGTGAGGGTTGGTGGGGGACAACCACTCGCGACACTGAGGCTTCTGCCAGACAAACCCGCTCCCCTCTGCCGGTGGTGACGGTCGATCAGTTTGAAGGGCACTCTAGGTGGCGGCCATGGATACAACAGCACTGAACAGCTTTGGGCAGGAGGAGCCCTCGGTACCATCTCATACCGCCTATCCCATCGTGGCCTCTTGTTTTGCAGCAAAGACTAGTCTCCCCCTTTGAAAGCTCTTGACTGCAATGTCGTGGTGAAGGATATAGATCGTATTCGGCGCCGTTGGAAGGCCGAGCTACCGCGACAGCACAAGGAACATCAACCATCCTGCTACGAAATCTGCACTGGAAATACTTCCGTGACCATTGATCCGTCCACCTGACGGCAGTGCCTGTCCGTACCTGCCCGTACCTGCCCGTACCTGGCTCATTTGAGTCGGTTCCGGTGACAATGCGGGAACGAAGGCGTAGGTCTCGGCCCGACATGGCTGTCTTCCGCATTTTCTGCCAGTACACTCACTGTATGCCACAGTTGTGCAGATGATATATAGACCAAGGCATGCCATTGGCCATGACGCTGAGTATGTTCCGCTCGCAGGCGGCATGGCATGATTTCATGACGGCAACTTCAACAAGCGCCTCGCGTATGAGGCAGTCGTGATACAAAGCGAGGAAAAATCGACGTTGACGCATGGTGTCAGATATGGTGGCCAATCCTAAATCGATTAATCCCCGGTTGTGTTGTCCCACGTTACATATGTCAAGCACGTTCTGAACGACTAACAAGGACAAGGATGATCGGAGAATTGCATGACAGGATGACACCAAAACGGCCAGGTTGCGTAAAGAAAATGGCGCCAGCTCGTCTTTCAGCTCGGGTTGGAAATTACAGCAGCCGTCGATGCAGGGAGCAATCTTCAGGACAAGCCCATGCAATCCGGGTCCGATAGCCTGGCGGAAACTGATGGCACTCTTCGCCAATCGAGGTCTGGCCATTGGTCCATCTGAAGAATTGGCTGGACTGCAGGAGTAGTCACTTTTTAGACAAGCCCGCTGCATTGCTAGCCATGGGGGCCATGTGATCTGAGATTGAGCATTTGCTGATGAATGCAAGAATATCTTCTCTGTTTCGGACTCGTCCTGTCCGTTCAGTGAGCCACCACGCGCCACGGGAAGAAATCAGTCAAGCATCAGGGGTATATCCTTGTAAAGTGGCAGGTTGTTTCCTTGGGGTTGGCGGGGTGGCTTAACATATCGAAACACACCTGAAGCCACCTACCTTCAAAGATCAAGTTTTGAAGCTCGCCAAAGGCAGTTATTCAATCTGGCCATGTCTCCATATAGCGACACTATAATCATCATGAGAGGTTGACTGCATCCGGTCGCAGCTTCCCTATCCGTCCTCCACCGTCGGCTGATTCAGTGAAACAGTGATCAATTCCTGGTCCTGGCATAGTCCTCTGACGGTTTGCCAAAAAGGGGAGGAGGTCGGGGGTTCCATGACCCGTTGATGGGGAGTGCGTTCGGCAATGGACAGGAGCATCTTGTCAGATCCGAAAATCGATCGTTGATCCGAGATTTTGCTATCGTAAGTCCAGCGTGCTCGTTTTTGTTAGGCTCATGACCCAGGAGTGAGTTGGCCACTAGAATCGATCCTCTAGACCACTGTGACAATGCAGGAGGGGCTGCTCGATTGGAAGGTCCTGGTTTGAGTCAACCGAGCAAAGTGCATGGCACCCAGAAAAGCCGCCACACCTGCCCGGACCTGGGGTGTAGTGTATTCACGCTCTTGCTGTCACAGAACCCTTGCTGACTACTTCAGCTCTGGAACAAATACACTCCAGACTGCAACAATCTTCGAAGCCGCCGAAGCATGGGACCGGTTGGAGGCGGGCACATGGGCAAAACATACCCGCCTCCATGTCTCCTTGTCAAGTGCGGCTGGTGTTCTTTGTTCCTCCTGAAAGGCACTCGTTGTTCCAGATCGGTGCGGACCGCCGTACCGCTCACTATGAGCTGCTGGGGAGATTGGGGCAGCTGGATCTTAGCGGAAGCGGAGACACTTACCGCGAGGCAAGGCTGTGCATTAGTCCGATGAGAATCATGGAATGCAACCACAATATTGGCTGGCAGATAGTAGAGAGTGTCATCCCCGGGTTGGCCTCATGTAATTTTGCTGCATCTTGCACCCTGCAGGCCAGTTGACAACCCCGGCTGTGGATCCTGGACAGTTTGCTGTTGACCCAACTTATTGATAACCCAGACGCTTCCTGCGCCGTTCATGCCCTGCTTGAGCTTCCTTCCCGATTCCGTATCAGGTCTGAGGGTTTGCCAGGGCATAAATCAAGCCACGCCCTCACTGCTAGAAGGAGTGCAGACGTCATGGAGGTGGGAGGGAGATTAGCTGAAGTTTTGAAGCGAGCCCAGATACGAAAGGTGACCGACTAGTTGGCTCTGCTGCAGACCTAGTAAGCCACGACGCGTCCCAGCAGTTTCGAAACGGAGAGATTGGCAACCTGAATGTCGATTGAACTGATTATCGGATCGATACAGACCAGTACAGACGATGAGTGACCGTGTGTTGGGTCTGTACCTAGACTTGTTGGCATGAGGTTGAAAATAACCTTCAGCAGAAGCGGCTCCTTCCGGCATAATTTATTTATTCACATTATTTATTACTCTCGAGGAAGGAACAATCTATACATTGGACATTGCTCACACTCCTTTTCGGCCGTTACACACCCCATTGCGATACAGGCATATACAGCCCCCCCTTTACCTCGGGTATACTTCATATGGTAACCCCTGATCAAATCCCACCTTTACCAGGTATCCCTTGTCTCTGGATAATGAGGCCCCCCGTGTGCAGTATGCATGCAGAGCTGAACAGAAGTACACGAGAATCTCCGCACTGAACATCACAGGTCCTGGCCACATCGCGATGGGTAGCTTTGCCTCAGATCTACGTCGAGCTTTGATCGTCTCGTTGTAACCTAAGATCTCGCGGCCGGAGTCCGATCTGCTGGTTCCCCCCCAGCCATGGTTCTGGTGTCCTTGGCCAGTGTTCGAGCTCTCTGGCCCCTGTAGGTGATGGTCTCTCAAACATCTCAGCAAAATGCTCTGAGTATGTAACCCGTCATCAGTGTCACTAGGATGGTGTAAGTTGGGATCGAAAGAGCTCTGTGGGGAGAGACACATGCTCTGCATCGCATCGTCCGCCAGATGAAGAGTGTCGTCCACTGGCGTCATAGGCCAACTCATCGCAGCGGACCGATGCTCGCTGTAGTTGAAGCTTTGATACTCGCTGACGTCTGAGTACGATGGGGTTGTTGGGCTGCCTGAGGAAGTAACCTCAGGGATTAAACAATTTTCCTGTCGCCTCTGTCTCGCCGCCCAACGTGCAGCGCGCCCACCTCGGGCTCCCGATCTCTGCCGTTGAATTGCAGCTGTACGATTGCTCGCCACTCTTTTGCCTCCCGCGGACTTGCGATATCTGGTGGTTGATTGAACGCCGTTCCGGAGTGCGCCCTCGGTCAACATCCAGACGCTGTTGGCCTTCCTAGCATTGCCTTTGCAACCCTCCCGGTCGTTCTCAAACGCCTACAAAGTCATGTCAGAAAATGGTGGAGTGACACCGAGATTGCGAACGTACCTGATTCATGGATAAGTTGTGCCGGATGCTATTCTGCCATCCATTGGAACCAGACTCTTGAGGTTTTGTGGTGTTGAGGCGAAACCATTCATATATGTCTCTGAGCATCATTTTGTGTCCTGGGGCCTGCAGCAATGCTTCATAGATTAGGCGCGCATATGGCTTGTCGTTGCCACCTACTTCACCTTCACCTTCACCAATGGGGAGCAGCGGCCTGCATTGGGGGAACTCGGGTGATGAAGACCAGGGACTTCTGCTGTCGCTTTCGTCAAGATAGTGATATGCTAGGTATGGAGGTGTCATAATGTCTGCGGAGTATGGCAAGACAGGCCACCCGCTCAGGTCGGCGGTCGATACAGTGCGACTGCTAGTCAATGTTGGATAGGTCTGTTGCGAAAACCATGTCGGACCTAGCTCTAGGTCGGAAAGTTGGACTTGCGTGGTGCAGATTGGAAGATGATGATCCTCTCCGATGCCTATGGTCGCAACTTGAAAGGCATCTTCCATCATGCCCTCGACCTTGAGTAAAGGGTGAAGTTGCGGCAGCACTGCGCCTTGATAGACCGTGGGGTTTGTAAACTCAGTGGACGAAGTATACATATTCTGCTGATTGGGTGTCCTGGACGTGATGTCTGGGGCTTCGGAGTCCATCATCTTGTTGTAAGACTCAAGATGAGGGAGATCGTCCACTTCAATCTTCGTCATCTTTGAAGATTGGAAGTACCAACAAGATCTGAGGGATATGACAGAGACGAAGATATCTCTTGTTACCGGGGCTTGGTTGTGATGCGGCGCTGGGACTCAATAATCTCGAACTCCACCGACTAGAGGTCACGACTGGAGGGTAGACAGACTGCGAAGGTTATGGAGACAGATATGGGAAGACAATCACACAGATCAAAAAGGGCCAGAGGGTCAAAATGGCATTATTTAGAACAAGCAAGCAGATCTGATGTGCATCTGACGATACATGGAGGGAAGCGAGGAATCATGCAAACAGGCAGGGGGGTCAGGGTTGGGGAGACGGAACAGCAAACAAGAACCTGCACCATCTCTTGCGTCTTCACATGTATGAAGAAGACGACGACACTGACCTGTGATGCTAGCGCTGTATTGTACTGTACGACATTCATCCAGAAAGGATCCAGGCATTCTGGAGCTTCCGTCGTCCAATCAGTTCTGGCCGGTACAGGGGGGCTTTCTGTACCACAAGAGGCAGAGAGAACGCCTCTGAAGCACGGCTGAATGCAGCTAGTTGGGCCTCAAATCGCCAACCTGCAGTGATCCACATTCTTGCCCTGTTGCCAGAAAATTTGACTTTGATGTGCGAAGAAGGACAGAGAGGTGAACTGGAGACCAAGATCTTGCTATGGAAACGTGTCGGTCGGGTTGGCAGATGACGGCTTAGTCTTTGCTGGTAGATAGGAGTGAGAGGCTCCTCTGCGGTTGGACGTTCCTTTCACTCTGTACACAGGAAGCTCGCTGTAGTAGTGACCTGGAGGTTTGAGGTATACCAGTAGGCCATGCCTTGTTCGTCGTGAGCCGCGTCTTGAGACGACATTTACCCGATAGTCATCCTGTAAGGACTATGACGAGATTAGGAGTGGCTTCGCAACAGATCTGTATATCAGCATCCAGGAGTGAGACTCGCAAGGCAGGATTGTCTTATAAGTCCTTTCATGCCCTCAAGGAAGCCTCCGGTAGTTCACACTTATGATTCGAGGCAGATAGAGGGTACATGTGTCTTAATGATGGAGCGCTCTTTTGGCGTCAGGTTGTTGCAACACATACATTTCTCGTCTCCCTGGCCAGAGGCCAGATATGGACAATACAAACGCGGACATCATTGTCAATATCGACAACATCTTACGCGAGGAGGTTTGTGATCTGACCAAGGAACAAACCTGAAGAACGTACAGCGCCGGGGCGAATAGAAGTATGGTATACCTCAAGGTTACAATCCCCTGAATCTTGACTGTGGCAGCCTTATGCCATCGTCGGTTCCAAGAGAAGCCGAGATCACATGATGAGAACCTGCTTTGGGTTTAGCTGCCAAGCCGGAGGCTGGAAAAGTCTAGGCCCCGAAACACAGATTATCTGCACGCCACGACGGGCATGTTCCGCAACCAATAGGATGGGCAGGGTTATTACGTCAACCGTGCACCGCCGACTTTGGCTGACTGCCCGTTTCCGCCAACTCTGTACAGTAGTAGTAGTAGTAGATATCTCCTGGGCATTTATTGGCATTGCGTTGCAATTGATTGTCGACTTTGTACATGGTACTGCTGTATCTCGGCAGCACCAAGACTGCTCACGCTCTCTCTCTCTTCGGCGACGACAGTCCCACGAGACGCCTTCAACTTCCTCGACGTTCCTAGAAAACTCGAAACCTTCGTACTCCTTTGTTCTCACCACTCGCTTTCTGACTCTTACCTGCTGAGGATGACCGCCCGTGTCTTCCCCTCAGTCTCTTGATCCTCCCACCAAGCGATTCCTCCTCCTCTTCCGCCATGCCCGAAGTCGTGCGAGGCAGTCGTGCCAGTGCACAGATTGACCGCAATGGCAGCGTTGCGCTAGCCACCAGCCCCGTGCGAGAAGCCCGGACTGTACACTTCAGTCCAGAGGGGATTGCCGACGAAGCCGCTCCAAACCAAGGGGTCGATAGGGCCGACACAAGGATGAGCATATCGTCTGCTCGAAGAAAGAGTTCAGAGAGAAGGAAGGACCACCATAAACACAGCCACGACGAGCCCGAAAGAGAGGCATATTATGACAGTCGTGCTGCTACCAAGCGGGAGTTTAGAAGACGAGCCAGTACGCTACAAGACTACTATTCTCAGCATCCGGACCTGCTACCTCAGTTACCGTTTACATGGAGGTATGGTTGGCGAAGGTGGAAGTTGTTTTTAACGATCTTCATCATGGTGGTGGACGCATGCGTGGTTCCGATTGTTTTATATTACTCCATGACCTACGCAGGTCATGTCCAGGGCTGGATAGGTACGTTTACGGCCCAACTCTATGCACTCGCATAAAATAACTGACCCTCTTTCAAGTCTTCGCGGTGGTGGCTACCATCTGGGGTGGCCCGACATACGTCGAGTTTGCCGTCCGTTGCTGGCGCTTGATCAAGAAAGAGAACTTCTTCCGACCACTCGGCACTAATAGCCGATGGGCATTTGATATTACCCACTGGATATTCGTCTTCACCATCGCGTCCGTCACCGCCTTCTTGATTATTGGAAGCGCGCCACATATTGTCTGGCTTCGCATCCTATCTCTACCCGGGCCCGCCTTAATTTTCTGCTTGGGGGGCAGTATCTTCGTCCTCACAATGCTGAGTCTGTCCGGCACCAAAGCACCCTTCCGAATAAGCTCGACCCCGAAGGGAGGCGATGTATACCCTGGCGTATATTACCTTATTGAAGATGTCGTGGCCGTCAATGCAAGTGCCGGCAGACCTTACCGCGAAGCGCTGGCAGCGAGGTACAGGGCGAGTCCGCGATTCCGGCGGATGATCAAGCAACAATCTCTATTCTGGTCCATCCCGTCGATCATTCTCGCCGTGGCCTGCTTAATCGTCATTGTCATCCACCCGGTCCCTAAAAAAGTGGCATACGCCATTGGTAAGTCACCGGTGAAGCCTGGTTGCTATTCATAACGATATGCTAACATTTACGGCCAGGCTGGGGCGCTCCGTTCCTTTGGGCTTGCATCTGGACCGCAATCTGTATCCCTTGGGTTCGAAGGGCCATGCATAAAGAGACGGTAACGTGGGAAGAAGACTACGGTGTCGAACCCTCGGAGAAGAAGCTCCATAAACTCGAGCCGATCGATTCGGAGCGTGATACGCCGCCGCCCAAACAACGTGAACCCGAACCTTGACCATTTTGACTGCAGAGCCAGGCCTGGTCGACTGCTATGCACTACTGCCTGGTACTACCGAAGTAATCGGATACGAAGCGCTCAACCGTCGTTGCAGTCTGCGGGTAGTGACCGCTTTTGAACTGCAATGGAACTGAGTGAAACGATGGGCAGTGTGAAGCAGTGAAAGAGACCCGAAATCTACTGCAAGCCGGCAAGGGCATACGACAGCCGTGTTTTGTTTCCTTGTATATCGATTAGCGTTGGATTTCCCTTATCCTATTCTCTTTTAGTATATCTTGTTTATTACAGAAGAGACAATCATGGTTGCTCATGTCTTTTGACTCCCTAGAACTCCCCTGATTGCTCCTGTTGCTTTTCGCCGTCAGCCTGATCGTCACCGGAAAACAGTAGCGAGCGCTCTGCATCGAAGGACATAACTTGATTTAGCCGTTTTGTGCCAGAAGTAGACACTACTGCATCAGGGATTATGCCGAGGCTCAGCACCCCCTGGAATATACAATAGTAATCGCGTTGGGCCGCGCGTTGGCCGTGGTTATTAACATGCTCAATAACGTCATCCTGCAAGACAAAGGTTTACAGAGATCGTGACATGTGGTGAGATCGACTTTGTCCAAGAGACTAAAGTACTACATGATAACGATCCGAGAGACTGCCACATAATGATGATTTAAGAGACTACTAGATAATGATGATCCGAGAGACTACTCCCTAATGATGAGCACTTGACAATAATGACAGGCCTCCTGACTGCTGACGGAGGCGAGCCGCCTCCAGTACATACCTACCACTGTTGCAACATGAGGGAATCCATCTCGGTAAAGTCAGGCAGTGTCGCATTGACAAATTCGACAAGGCATAGTACACGTGTGCAGCCAATATCATGAGCCCGCTTCCATGTGAAATATGTCAGTACCAGTAGAGCCTCCAAGCTGTGGACTACTTCCGATATACGATCCTCTTGAAGCTGAAATGGAGGGTCAAGATGCCGCGTTCAAAGGTGCTTTTGAAGCCGCGATCATGCTTGGCCGAATAGTCCCAATCGCGATCGACAATCCTAAACGCAATATCCTCGTATGGCGGGCCGGCCATGAATCGAATGATACAAGTATCTTCCTCGCCTGCGGGGGCCATGGTTTGACCCTTTTTGCGCCCGCCCTCGCGGATGATTTTATAGGTGGGCGCTTTAGTCGGATCGATGAGATCCGGGTAGAAGATGTGGAATTTATAGCCCTGGACGACCTTGGGCGGCGGGTTGTCGTGGTCGTAGTGCGTTTGATTGTATTTGTTCCATTCGTAGCCCATCTGCACGCGGTTGAAGTACTTTGGTTTCCGCGGTCGGTATTTCCCGCTCCACAGGGGCTTTTCGTCATTCATGCCCGCCACTTCTTCTTCGCCCGTGAAGATCTCCTCGTTTTCATTCATGCCTTTGGCGACTTCGCGGTCGAACAGGGCTTTCGTGACGGCTGACGAGTCTGTGGATGAAGTCTGGTCGAAGCGGCTGGTTGGATCGATTGGGGCGGATGATGACGGCGCTGTTGGACGCGGTTGTGTCGAGGTCGATTTCTGCATCGTGCCTTTTGGTGCCGGGACGTAGCCCATGCTGACGACTTTGCGTCTGCTGGCGGCGACATTTCGTAGAAACACCCCCTCATCCTGCACTTCCAAAGCCTTGTCTTTGGCAGAGATCTCCAGGAGTGGGTCGGGATCCAAGTCTTTCGAGTATTGCACGGGGTCGGCGGCGGCGGCGACAACACCGGCGTCTCTAAGACGCTGCTGAGCCTGCTCAGCTTTGCGCTTGTTCTCCTGCCGGAGTTGTTGCAGCCGCGAGTCAAGGACGTCCTGGTAGACCTTTTTTAATTTTGCTTTCGCTTTCCATACCAACAAACTATCCAGAAGCTGCTGCCAGTAGTCTGTGTCGATGGGTTCGTTCGAGCCAAGTTTATTCCTGATCTGCTTCTCCAGCACTTCCAACTGCTCGTATGTCTTTGGTGCCAGCAGTTTGTCAATATCCGAGGCCACTGCACTCACTGCTCTTCCTTCCGGGCCTGACGCGTGTAGCCTTTTCTGTCTGTCTTTACACAGGATCTGCATAGTCCGCCAGTAGTCGCGATTCTTTCTGTTGGTCTCCAGGTTCAGGTATGTGTCGATGTCTTTGCGTAGATCAGCCAGCTGCGATTCAGGCAGTCCGTCGAAGACGCTTTCCGGGTCCACGAATTCCAAGTCTTTCTCTTCAACCTCGTCATCTAATGGATCTCTTGTAGGATCGACCACGCGGAGTGTGACTGCGAGCCAGTCTATGGGCTTCGCTCGTCCTTCTTTGACTCGGATTTCTGCCTTCTTCTTCGCCTGCTTGAGCACGAATTCATCCTCTTGTGCCACCCATTCCCTCATGCGCTCGTCTTCTTGTAGTTGGTTGATTTTAATTTGGTCTTTGTGAGACCATTTCTGCGGCTGGCCATCATCTCGCCGTTGAGGAGCATCCCGTTCGCGGTAGCGACGGTCGCTTCCGTTTCTGCGCCAGGGTGGTGGACTAGCGGACCTCTTGCGTTTCGATCCTCCGGAGTCAGGGTGATCCATAGCGACTGAGTGGTAGGATAGAAAAGGACCAAATATTTCAGCATACAAGTGAACGGCGGTCGTTGCCTTGAGACTGCGTCACTGGCCGACTCAAAGACGCTGCAGCCAACAGCAGCCTTGGCATCTCCGAGGCCAAAGAACCGCCTCAAGTATCGTCAGGAAGGCAGCCTACCTTATCCCTACGATGGCCCAAAGCTCCAGTAACGGAGAAGCGTTCTTTTATTCCTGGGCAACTTCATTGCAGGTGCTCATTTGATCTTATACACTTGTAATTGAAACTATGGTTACATGCTAGGTACAACACTTCGGACCATATCGATTTCCCAGTCCGCCGACCACAACCCACGCGTTTTCAAACTCTGCACATGGTAAATCGATAGCTCCTAACGATGGTGCCCGGTCCGTACAGCTTTCAAGTCGATAAACCCCTAAACGAGTGTCTGGCTCCAATATCGTTCTCAACAATGAGTGCCCTGTGACACGTGGTTGCGTTTGCGCACTGAATGCTTTTCCGTCAGACGGATGTCGTACATTGGCCAGTGACAATGCAATCTAGCCGCCGCCGCTCTGGACAACACCGTGGTTCTTGTTCAGGAATCGGGGTAGAAGTTCGGGTTCGACAATCCGGGCTTTGAGTATCTCTGACTCAGTCGAGACAGGGGCCGGGGCTGGTGCCGGGGCAGGATCTGGTACTGGTGCTGCCACGATCGAGCCGACATGGCTGAGTAGCAAGGTGAGGCAAACGAGGGCAACCTTCATATTGGAATAGGTAAAAGTTTGATTGGATCTGCGTTGCGGAAGTTTGAGCAAAGAGGAATATGATGCAAAGACGGCGTTCTTGTCGTTGTGTTTATTGGAGAGTATCTGTGTTGGAACTCGAGGGAAAACCACTCTGCTTTATACATTGCAAGTCACGCACGGTATACGCACAAGCGCTCGTCTTTGCACCTGGCCAGCTCAAGCTTCATCACTTAGACCATTGGTGATGGAAACCCGCTGCGAGCAGGGCAGTTCAGGCCGCGTGAAGTTCCCGCGGTAAGCGCGCGAGTAATCGGGTTAGTATTGCAATGTTGACTCCCGCAAACAGCTGCATGGAGCTATGTCATTACCTTCGTTGTGTCCTGATTAGAGCTGTGAGAAGCATGATAGGGGAACCAACCGCCGAGCAGGGGCGAGCCTGCCATAGTCAGGAGCAGAAGCCTGGCATTTGAGCACTGCCAGATCCAGCAGAGCATGACTGTGAACAATGGACCTATCGAAGGACCGCAACAGCGAATTTCTCAAACAGTCTTGCCGCGCTGAAACGCGGGAGCATCCGCGGCCAAATCCTGACCATGAACTCTTTTAAACGTGTAGCTTTTCGAAGTGCTGTGATGGGATGAGGGACGGAATTCTTATGATGGTTTATGCTGTGATAATGCATGCCTTTGAGTCCTGTCACATCACCCCAGCTCCGGTTGTGGAAGAACTGTTGTGACTCAAATAGTCAAACCAGATTCTCGGTTCGCGGCTTCAGGTCTGGCCGACTGTTTCAGAGTTGTGTTTTAAAATCCACGGTGTACAGAGCCAGGCGAGCAACACCGCATATCACATGTGATCAAGAGAGCAAAGAAGAGTGAAGAGAATGAAGGGAATGAAGGGAGTGATAGTAGGGAATCCTATCATGACTCCAGCCACCTAGGTGCCAGCAATGAAAAGGGAGGTTTATTTTAGAATATGTTATTTATTGTAGCGAGAAGCAGAGCACGTGCACCCTCCAGGCTATCACGTGTTGGAGTTACATAAGCAACGGTGCCTTGCCCACTACGTGTTGCCTTCCTTCAACTACTTGAACTATTCGTCGCCAGCAACCTGTCGGCCTCTGCGCTGCTGGTGGTCTATTCCAAGAAGGGCGACTAGCCCGGGCCATCACGCTGTGACGAATACTGTGAGCTTGCACCAAGTGTCGCATCTTCTATCATCAGACCCTCCAGAGTGATAGTCTACGCCCCATGTTGCATCACAGCAGCCATCATGACGGGGGCATCCAATGAGCAAGGCTGGCAAGAGCTCCAACTGCCCTCGCGACGACAATGTCCCAAACTCTTCTACTCGCTCTCTACAGACAACGGATCCATCACACTTCTCCTCACCGATCTCATAGGGATCTGGGAATGCTCACTGGACAGGTACGATATTCTGGCGGAAGCGTCACGCCGGCATACGAGCATTGACCCCTCAGCCTCGTCTGACCAATTTGAGGTCCTACTGTCAAAGATCACCCAGAGTCTAAAAGACGGCAAGAATGTGCTGGTCAGGACGAACGAACGTGACGGCCATGTGCTGCACTTGAAGACGTCCATCGACCTACCAAAGCCGCTGAGACCATTGGATTGGACATTCAAGCTGACCCCTCAACCGGCGTCCGAACTGGCCGAACGTATTCTTCGGCCTAGCTTGCACGAAGTTGCCGTGTCACAGGAGAAGATAACATCTCTTTTGAAGACCATCCGAGAGAAGGATCATGTCATTTCTCGCCTTCTTGATAGAATTGGCAGCTCGGCTGTTGACCTGAGCTTGATCTTTCCGGGTATCACAGGCGTGGCGTCCCGGAAAGGAGGCCATATCTCCGTCGCCGAGGCCAAGAAGCATGTGCCCGGAATGACGAGCTTCGATGAGAAAGCATGGGTGAAGCAATTCTCTAGTGATGATGGCTATGAGGGCGCCGACCGCACCGGCTTGATTAATCTCGTTCGCGGGTGTGAAAAATGCTTTGTGCACACGAGAGCTCAACATGAAGACTGGATCAGTGACCTTGCTTCATCTGACAAAGCAGGCCACGAGGGTGAGAAGACCCGGCCGCCAAATTCCCCAGCAAGAAAGAAGGCTATGCACCAATCAGACTCAGGGGGCGACTCAACGGCCTCCGATGACGATGATTTCGAGGTGAGCATTAATACTCTCATGAGGTACGTTGAACGATCTATTCTAACTGGTGCCAGCGACAAGCAACACCACCGGCATTGAAGTCAAAGCGGGCTGAACCCCCGAAACCCGCAAAGGCAGCCAGCCAAGATGACACCGAAGACGAGGAAGCTCCCTCACGGAGTTCCAAAACGTCCGCTTCGAAGATCGGTGCTCTAGGTCGGCGCAACGCGACCAAAGCCTTTGGCACATCCAAGGACAGGGGCACCTCATCGTCGTCTGCAGACCAGCCATCCCCGCCACCTGCCCGCCGTGCTTCCAGTGCGTCAACAGCCACAGCGACCCCGACAGCATCCGAAGATGATGACGACAGCGGCGACGACGACCTGGGACCCAAATCTCCAAAACAGCAACAAGGCAAAGCCCAGGCCAGAGATAAACGAAAATTAGGAGGGCTGCGGAAGAAAAGACAACCAAGCCCGACGCCGTCGCCTTCGCCGCCCCCTATTTCTGCGTCGAGAAAACGGTCGGACCGGCATGCAGAGCCCTCACCTACAAAAGCACGGTCTAGGAAAAGTCCCGAGTCTCCATCTCCACCACCCCAGAATTCAGCCTCAGCTGCAACAGACGACAAAGATGCAACGGACACTGCGTCTACAAGCTCCGACTCGGAACCAAAATCCTTCAAGAAGCGCCCCCCTGAACCGAAAGAGCAAAAACATCCATCACCACCACCACAGCCGTCACAGAGCTCAACGGCAACCGGCACTCCCAAAAGGCGTCTGGGCAGAATCGGCCGCAGACAGCAGGACCAGGACACAGCATCGCAAACCAGTCCCAGTCGGCCGTCGCCGCAGTCTTCCAAAGGGACCAATCAAGCCAAATCAACAGGCAATCGAGCAAAGACCCACGCTAATGATGGCGACGACTCGGAGGGGACTGGGACTTCCTCGCCTTCTCCTTCTCCTTCTCCTGCAGCTCGGCCCTCTTCGAAGTCTAAGCTGGCGTCACATCCCAAAACCTCAACTTCTCCATCTCCCAAAGAAAAGGCCCAAGCAGCGCCGTCAAGCAAAACTGAGCCGAAGCAAGAAGAGCAAGTGGAAACGGAAGAGCAAAAGGCCAATCGACGACGCATGGAGCTCAAGCGAATACTGGCTTCATCCACGGGTCCTAAGAAGAAACGGCGCTTCTAGATATTATTGCACAGATCGTTCTTCTCTGCTGCATGCCTCAGTCGACTCTACTTGGACAAAGAGAAGAGATGAACGCTGCCAAAAGTATATTGCTGCCCATCAAGCACAACGACAACAACGCTGAAAATGGCTCAGCCCTATCAATTATCGTCTATCCACGAAGCACCATGTCAATCATGCAGTGGCGAGTCTTCGGTCTCTCGGAGCAGGATCGCAGCTAACCTTGTTTTGGCCCTCAATCAGTACCAAGACTATACAGGGCGAGTTCCTGTGAAGCCTATATCCATCCACCCGAAACAAGCCGTTTAAACATCGCACAAGGAATGAAGGATCTGGACAGTAGGTCCAGGCAAATAGGAGAGCGAGCATTTCCTGTCCTGTTGCAACCATATAGTCAAACAATCCGCAACGAGCCTCGTGCCCAAGGAGTTGAGAACCAAAAATTGCTTGAGGATAACGCTGCATATCAGACGATTCTTCACACAGTCAGCGCTCGCTTGACCTCGAACCCCTTGGTATGTTGCCTCCAGCTGACATGCTGTTCCGTCCCGTCTTCATTGTTGTCGTCTCGATCCAACTCACGGCCGCGAGGCTCCGAGCTCTTCAATCATCCCTTCGCATACATTAATGCCCAAAGAAAACAATCCGACAAGCTTTTGTGGCCGTCATCTACCTGTGATGCCTCACTTTATCTCCACACTGGAAGTGCCTCTTTCTTCATCCCAAATCCTGCAGCCTTCCTTTGTGTTATGTGCCTATCCTGAGGCTGTGTTCGCACCATGTCTGGTGTCATGCTCCAGCCCTTCCGTAGAATCTGTTGCCTCCTGCCTGGACGATCTTCCGCCGTCATTCAATGTCGTTATGGTCCTTGTTGAACCTGAAATTTTCAAAGTAATGTGCAAGAAACTCAGCAAAAAACAGCTGTACTCGAAAAGACCGAAAACCCGCATTTTTGGGTCTGGGACAGCCGGTGAAGGACGATTGCCGATTCTGTCCCAAGTCTCCCTATAACGCTCCTGCTCGATCTCAAGGATGTCCGGGAGGTTTTCCAGAGTGTCCATGATGGGCATCCCCTGATCTGTCGTCTGTCTCATGGTCCTGACCATCCACGGGCCAGCTCGCCCGCAGGTGACTACTACCACTAAAGTTCACCCTCTTGTGGCCTTTGGTAAACCCCTTGTCTCGTTGTTTCTTAGCCTGTTCGAGCTCTTCTTCACTTACGCTGGCACTATCGGCTTCAGCTTCTTCCAATGCCTTCTTTGCTCTTGTTCTCAGCTCCGCGGCCTCTGCGGCGGCCTTTTGTGCTCGAGATTGTTTCCGCCACATACTCGCATACTTTCCCCCGAGCGCAATAAGCTCCTCATGCGTACCTCTCTCGACCACCGTACCATTGGAAAGCACGAGAATCTGATCTGCATGGACAATGGTGCTCAGACGGTGAGCAATGATGATCATTGTCCGCCCTTCGGCAAGGGTATTGAACGAGTCCTGGATCTTTTCTTCGGTCTCAGAATCTAGAGCGGCCGTTGCTTCGTCCAACATGGTGATGCGCGGGTTTTTGAGGATGGTTCGTGCGATGGCCACCCGTTGACGTTCACCGCCTGATAGCCTGACGCCTCGCTCCCCAACCCTGGTATTGTAGCCATCTGGAAACTGCAAGATCCGGTCATGGATGGATGCAGCTTTACAGGCATTGAAAACGTCCTCATCCGTTGCTTGCTGGTTGGCATATCGCAGATTGTACATAATCGACTCATTGAATAGGTTACAATCCTGAGGTACAACGCCAATAAACCGGCGTAAAGAGTCGATCGTGATGTCTTGTACGTCGATCCCGTCCACTTTGATGTGCCCGGAGTCCGGGTTATAGTAACGGAAGATGAGTCTCATGACCGTGCTTTTGCCTCCGCCCGACTCTCCGACGAGGGCAGTCGTAGTACCCGGGGCACAGTGAAAGCTGAGGTGGTTGAGGGCAGGCCTTCTTTTGTCGTAGCTGAAAGTCACGTTGTCGAATTCAATGTCTCCAGAGCACTCTGTCAGGGTCTTCGCGCCCTCCCGGTCAATAACATGCGGCTGTTCCTTGAAGAGCTCCAACATTCTTTCAGCGTTAATGAGGTTTGACTGTATCGACCTGTAGAAAGTTCCAAAGAAGTTCAAAGGACCCTGCAGCTGGGCCATGTAGGTAATGAGGAGAACGAAATTCCCCACCGTTTGGTCGCCTTGGGCCACCTCGAACGCCTCAATGAAGCTAGCGACTAACAAGGCCACCATGAACAGAGCCCCCTGTACGGTGTTCATGTAAGCCAAAGTGACCTCTACCCAGTATTCATAGCTTTGCATGGTCTTGATCGCAGATCTGAAACGGTTGAACTCATATTCCTCAGCGTTGAAATACTTGACTGTATCCCAGGAATGCAAGGAGTCGTTCTTGACCGCCTCCATCTCCCTGTCGGCGTTAACATAGTTCCGTCGGAGTGTAACTCTCCAGGCAGCCATGCGAATGGTGACGTAGATGTAGAGAAACGTGACGATAGCCACGACCAAACCCAGATAGGCGTCGAACTTGATGGTGAGATAGATGACGGCAACGAGCAGGTCGAAGACCATTGGGCCAACTTGAAAGGTGACCATCTCAAGGAAAGAATTGATGGAACTCCCCTTATTCAACGCCGAAATCAATTCTCCAGTTCGTTTCCCAGTATGGAATTCGGCACTCAAGTTGTGGACGTGCTCAAAAGCAGCGGTCGAGATGGCACGGTACGAATACTGTTCCACAGGGATCCACAAGATTGATCTTGCTGCCGACAAGATGCCCTGAGATCCTTGAAGCCACCTAAATAGGATATACAACGAGATGTAGAGCCACGGAGCTCGAACACCTTTGCCATCGTCACCGGACAACGCATCGGTGATTCTTCCGACCATGACAGGCACAAAAACGTTGATGACCCGTTGCCCAATCATAATAAGAAAGCATGTTCCGGCCAGCATTTGTAGCTTGAGGGACTTCTTCGGCCACAGGTAGGGAATCAGGAGCACAAATCCTCGCAAGTATGCATACCAAGAAATACTGGGGACTTCGGTGGGCTTGGCCCATGCATCAACCGGCTCTTTAGGTTCTGTTATAGGGCCTCGCTGAGCCGTGCCGTTGGCGTGACCGTTAGGACGTCTGCCTGCTTCGGTATTGCCGTCCAGGAGGGGAGTCCTTTCGTTCCGTTCCGTGGAGTGGGATGCTTTGGACTTGCGCCATTTGACGTTGAGGGAGATGAACACAATAGAAAGACCCAGCAGCAGAACAAGCCGAAGCATATAAACGATGACTTCGAGGGTTTCCCAGCCGGTGATCGAATTCCTGCGCTTTCCGCCCAACTGGTTACCGACCCGCGGTTCGTAGTGCGGCACCGTGTAGATTCGGAGACTTGTAGCAACGATGATAGCTTCCAGAGGGATTGCGGAGATCCAGGTGACAAGGTGGACAATGTTGGGCGAGGGTTTGCAATCCAGAATGGAGATGAAGGTGACCAGCCAGACGAAGGTGGAAGCAACAACATAGATTACAGCATTTTGGCCCGGCCACCACTCCTCGTTGCGGTTCCATATAGTCTGCAGGAGCAAAAGAGCTGCGTTGGCCAAAAAGGTCAGAATAATACCTGCTTGCCCGACCTTGAAAAACGCTCTGGTTGCAGGAGACAAATCCTTGACGTCCGCAGCTTCTTTGACCTGATTGGCGGATTTGCGGCGGATGGGAAGAGGTCTCCCCTCCAGGTCCACGCATGGGATGAATTTTGACCTTGTCTCCATCGTCAGGGGCAGTCTTAATGCCGTAAGTGATGAATGCAGCCACAAAAACGATCAGAACAATAGCGGGATATGCCAATTTTGCGGCATTCAAGACCCGAAGGGGAGGCTTGAAGGGCACGGAAATCCGGTTCACCACGCATATTCCTTCAACCTCGCCACCAAACGAGAGTCTTGCAAGCGAAAACAGAAAGGAGAAAGCCGCCCAATAATGAAAAACCCGAGTATTAGTTCCTGCTTTAATATTCAAGTCCGGGACTGGAGACTGTGTAAGCGTGGCGTCGTGTTCCTCGCGTTGGAAAGAAGGCGGCACAAGCGGTCCTCTGTGCTGCCTCGGCTGGTCGACAACTGAAGATCGGACCAGTCGTCGAGCCTGTGGTGGGGGATTTCTTCTTTTGGATATTGAATGTGAGCGAGTGACAGAATGAAGAAGTACCACAAAGGAAGGGAAACGGAAGGTAGAGGAATGAAATAGCGACTGTTGGTGTCGATCTGGACAGGTGATGAAAAAGTGTTGGAGTGTACCTGATGAAATGACGACGTGTGAAGAGGAGGCCTGCTGGTGGCGAGCTCTGGGGCAATGGAGGCGATGGTGCTTTAGAGGGCGACAGGGTTCGGTGCTAAGTTGTTCGGCTCACTCGAATGATTTCGAGAGGCCTGGTAGTTCACCTTTAGGGTTCGCTTGGCCGATTCGAGGGCCCAGATCGCGCTTGTCGCGTGACAAGAAGCACTGAAGATTTGTGGGTGCCGAATGAGTATCGAAATTGGTCTCGATCGGGCTTGGAGTTAGAAGGTCTCGGTATCTGTGCGGGTATAGTGTGTGTGCGCAGGCGATGGTGGCATTGGTGGGGTTTTCCTGTTGGGTCTTAATGGGGAGCCTGGAGGGCTGTTAGACTGCTGTGTGATACCGTAGTCCGTGGCTGGGGAGGTAGACTTGCGGAACGAGGCAGCGGACGACAGGCCACCTGAGTACTCTTGTCCACTAGGAGATGTACCGTTGCCGTTGTGGAGTGTTCAACCAAATACGAATGTCAGATGCCAGTCCCCTCTTGATGGGTGTAGTAAGGTTGGTCCTATATGGTATCCTATGTTGGTGGAAAAGGTGTCGGATCGATGTGTGAGGGGGAATCAGGAGAGGATCGGTCGCAGCGATGTATGTTGGCTTTAGATCTGTGCTGCCAGTGTAAGACAAACGCAGTTGACAAATCTGAAGCTGGCAGTCACGACAATGAGTACCATGGAGGAGAGGTGACAGAAGAGGGACGAAGGCGTCCTTCTGAAGAGGACAAGACTGGAGCATTATAACAGATTCGATCGCGATCATGGAGGTATTAGGACCTAGCCGATCGCTTGATAGGTAGTTGATTCTCCTCCGTAACTGCATCTACGCAAGATGATGGCCAGTGACATGACGACTGTTGGAAGCATGACCCCGACAACAAAGAGAGCGGCGGATAGAAGGAGGGCAGCAGGATGAATGGATCTTGGACGGTCGAAGACGCAAAGACAGAGACTGCGCGATTTCGCAAATGGAGAATAAAAGCGCAGTCTGCTCACCGCTGCCTGTAGGATGAGAACACGACGTTTGTTCGATTCTATTCCGTCAAGCCAGCTAAAGAATACCTCCCTAGGTGCCTCCCTACCTTAGGTAGTGTGTAGTGTACTGACTCTGCTGCCCAAAAAGCAGCGACTCGTCCGTGGCCCTGGCACACTCTATCCGTAGTATGCGAGTCTCCTGTAGACAGCTGCGTGGCCTGCAGTAGCTGGGAGGCTAGGTGAAGTACGTTGTAGCAATAGGGGAATCTTCAACCCATGCTGTATGTTGGTTTACTTAGCCTTGTCGGCCAGAAAGGCTCATTAGGCTTCATGGCCGCCCAAACAGGTCAAGCAACCCCCCCAAACAAGCCGTCATCTGGGCGGCCACACTTCCCCGGGCTTTGCAGACCGGGTACATCGCCTCGGCACCCGGTCAAGCTTGCAGGCTTGACGGAATAGACGTACAGCAAACTTGCATCCCCGGCTTTCGTGCGTAGAGTGGAGTTTAATGTCAGACAGCGCATCTTGGCTGATGATGCCAGGTCTATTTCGAGTTATCCGGGTGTCTGACACAGCGACGGGCTTGCACATTGCGCCCCCGGCTGCAGCTATAAGCTCACCAAGGTCGCCTAACTGAGGCACCTAGCCAAGTGCCTGCGGGCTGTCATCCAGTCCGCCGTCCAATTGAACGTCCCTCCAATTTTTGCAGCCTTGTAATCCGTCACTCCAAGACCCAGCTCATGATCTTTCCGTCCTTTGGTTGCTTCATCAGAATATCTCCTTACTACATTTTCCCCTAGCAGTCTCTCCCTGCATTTCTGGGCTGCAGCCGGTGTGCAGCTCGTCGCATCAGCCGTCTCTTGCCATCCATGCCGGTGATGGCTTTCCCCATTGGCCATGTCCCTGGGGATTCTACGTTCCGGCGTTAGCCTCGTTGTCATCGATATCCGGCATGTGAACGGCATTGAGGGCACATACAAGCACTATGACCGAGCCCAACTTCACCGAGCCGCAGGATCTTCTTCCTCCACCAGCGCCGCCTCTACCACCTACTCGGCTTGGCCAACTGCAGAGAATCATAGCTCCGTGGGGCAAGCACATTGGTTCGAAATCTCATGGCGGCCCATCCCAAGGCGACCGTGATCACGCTCTGCGTCAGATCTCCTCCATACACACCTACAGGTCGGTCACACATTCATATGGCTAGCTGGGCATTGACTAACGAAGTCTTTAGTTCTATCGCCTCACCGATAGCGACGCATCGTACTGGCATCCCCATTGCCGCTCTTGACATCAACCAAGCCGGGACGCATGCCATACTGGCCGGAAAAGACATTTTGAAGACCGTTCGTGTCCACGATGGGAAGGTTACGGAAGATCTCAACCTTCGTGCCGCCATTAGCTCATACGCTTCTACCCACACGTCTTCCCATCCGGACGATGTTGGCAAGCGTAGGGAATTCTTACCAGCAAGAGATGTGAGGTGGTCGACGGGAAATTGGGATCATATTATAGCAACTGCAGCCACAAATGGTCGCATTGCTCTGTACGACTTGAAGGCATCGGGTCTCAAGACTGAGTTCGCATGGCTTCATGAACACACAGGTCAAATCAACAAGTTAGACTTTGACCCATCCGCAGGATATCTCTTGCTGTCAGCCAGCCAAGACAAGTCGGTCAGGCTCTGGGATCTACGTGTCAGACCTGACAAAGCATTCCGCAGATTCGACATCCGGAGTGCTGTTCGTGACGTGCGCTGGTCTCCCTCTGCCCTTGAACCGCTCGACTTCGCGATCTGTGCCGATGGCGGACTGATCCAAAAGTGGGACGCGCGCTCACCTTCTCGGCCGATATTAAGTATCAGTGGACACGAGAAGGCTTGTTACTCCCTTGATTGGCATCCTGACGGTCGGCATGTGGTATCTGGAGGATTCGACAAGTACATCCGGGTATGGGATTTTCAGAGTGACAACAGACGCCAGAAGCCTGTGCTCCAGCTCAAAACGCCTCATGCAATCAGGAACATCAGGTGGAGGCCGCCGTGTCAAATTTCGCAGACCTCAGACTCTGGTCATTGGCAAAGCACTCAAGTCGCGGTTTCGTACTATCACGATGACCCGAGAATCCATGTCTGGGATCTTCGCAGACCACTGCTGCCGTTTCGGGAGTTGGACAAATATAATGTCCCGCCAAACGACCTGCTGTGGGCCAACAAGGACATGTTGTGGACGGTTGGAGATGAAGGCATCTTTACCCAGTGGGATCTCAAGCATACCACACCATTCTACAACCAGATTGTTCCTTGTGCGTCAGATTTCATGCCGGACGGAGACTACTGCATGTTTAGTGAGGATAGAGAACTTCGACGCGGGTTATCACTCCAGGACCCAGCAATCGGTTTTTTGACCGTCCCCAAAGACAAACTGAGCAGCGGTGATGACGGTGCACTCAGTCGCAGCCTTACTGATGACGAGGGAAGCCTTGAAACGTCGCTGGGCGCCTCCTCTCGGCGGAAGGGGAGGGCTATTGCGTCTTCTAGGTCTAACAAGTCCCAAGCAAGCAGTCCACCTTCCTTGGACGATAGGCCTCCCGTTCTGCCGCTAGACAAGGCTGTCTTGGACCGCCATGACTTGTTCCACAACTTACAGGTGGGTGTAGCGGGTCATGTCGCTGGTGTGGTTGCTGAGCCCGAAGTCCTTGAGTATCTGTCGTCACACTATGCCATCCCAGCAACGACGGATGAGCGAAGGCGTTCCCCTGACACCATCCTCCAACGCCTGGAGGCTGCATTTCATCAAAATGCTGCCGCGTGTGATGCAGTATCTATGCACCGTATGGCTCAATCGTGGAGGATCTTGGGAGCAGTCATTGTTCCCGAAATCAAGGATTGGGCTGATGCAAATCGGGCAAAGCGGAGAGCGGATGCCGCCAGGAGACGTGAGACGTTGGCGAGCTTCCGGTCAGGGGCTCATCGGGCTGGAGTCTCGCCGTTGGCCGGCCTTCCTCACCAAATATTCAACCTGAAAAGTGAAGGTAGGTCGCAGAAACCTATGAGCAGTCTCCTGAAAGGCATGGTGGACGCCGAGCGCGCTCAGTTTGGGTCAGAGGTGGATAGTACATCGAACATGACCACGCCGCTTGTCAAACCACTCCCCAACTCTCCTCCCCAAGACCGCAAGAGATGGAGCGGGACGAGTAGTGAAGACACAATTGAAAATATTCCGCCGCTTCCTCCGTCCATGCTAGCCTCACACTTGACGGCGGCGGCCGCTGCTCGTGCGCTCGTTGATAGTCCCGAGCGTAAACCGAGATCAAACCTTTCCTCGCCGGAAATGCTCAGGCGTGTCCGCTCGAATGCAAGCCAAGTGACTACCGACCTTGAAACAATGGAGAAGCCACCTACAAGAGCTGACCATCGCCCACCTCCTCAAGTGCTGCCGATGAAGCGAGA
Organism: Exophiala sp. LBMH1013; assembly: GCA_024611085.1. Taxonomy (NCBI): domain Eukaryota; kingdom Fungi; phylum Ascomycota; class Eurotiomycetes; order Chaetothyriales; family Herpotrichiellaceae; genus Exophiala; species Exophiala sp. LBMH1013. Next base: position 257,195 of record JAMFLB010000002.1, read on the forward strand.
ACCTCAGAATCAAGAGGAGCGACGGGCTGCGTTGCGGGACTACCGAGTGCAAGCTCGGCCTATATTCACCTTGGACGAGGCGGTCAGCAAGCCCGAGGTTGACGACCGCCATGATTCGGGAGACAGCTTCCCCATGTTCTCTGCCTCAACCGACAGCTCTCACAAAGCCCGATCACTCGGACGCTCCTTCGAATCACCTGGGCCCAGTGGCAGGACGCCCCAACGGCGAAAAGGCGACCGCCTTCGCAATGAGGAAGATACTGAACTCGAAGATTCTTCTTCAGACGAGTATGGTCACTCTCGACCAAGATCGGGACAGAGATCCGATAGTGCCGTGGAGGAAGCAACGGGCGGGACCCCTGTGTTAGATACCCCTCTCGATATCACCCGCGGACGCGACATCTCAGTTCGGGATATCGGGCAGGGGCCCGCCTCAGATGATAAAACGAATTGGAAGGCCGAGAACGTCCTGGATCCGGCGACCGATACATATTTTGAAACAAGACTTTCATCAACTCCAGAGATTTTCCACTTTGAAGGGGGAACATCACCGCCGAAGCCACGCATCCATACCTCTAACCCCATCCGGATTGAGAAGGAGGTGTCAGTCAATGACAAAGATAGTCGACAGGTGGATGATTCATTTACGGCCATGTCCATGAATGAGCTAGACACGGAGACATACCTGTTTCACGATTTCCGGCCCATTGACTTATCGAAATATGAACCGAAACTACCCTTCGCTTGGTCGTCACTCCCCTTGATCTGTCAAAGCATCGCATTTGATGTTGACAACGGGATCGGCCATGGGCAATTTGCGACTCATCTGCTTCTCCATGTCTTCCCATACTTCTTTCATCCCAGTTTCCGAAGACTTGAGCGGGCCGACTCAGGCAGCGGAGAGACTCTGGCGGATAGACTGATGACTCCAGATCTGGGCCACCGCGTCATTGAAAGCATCTTCGAGGACCACCTTCTATTTTTGCGGCAAATGGGGTACTTCCAGTCAGCGGCACTACTAAGGAAGATGAGTGTGGAGCTGGAATACCCTCGAATATATTCTGCAGAGAGCAATAAACAAAATAGCGGCAGCCTGACAAATGGGGACCCCATGAGCCTCTCAATAACCTGCGCCAACTGCCACAGAATGATGCTTCCTGGCACAAATGTCTGCGACACATGTCGAAGAGTCAGATCTGTTTGTCCAATCTGTGAGTCAATCAACCTTGAACCCGGTGGCGCCTCCAGCCCCCTAAAGGTTGTTGAGGGGCAATCATGGGGCCATAACGGGAACATGTGGATGTTCTGTCAAGCGTGTGGACATTCTGGGCATGTGCTCTGCCTGATGGAGTGGTTCTCTCAGCCCTTCAGCGAAGGTGCATGTCCATCACAGGGCTGCGGATGTGACTGTGGACCAGGTGCGATACGGGTCCAGCGCATTCGACAACAAATAAGGCAAGAAGAGGAAGCCAGGCTTATCCGTGGAAGCAATGCAGGAAGCGCCTCGACCAAACGAGATCCCCTCCGGGCGACGCCCAGTCCAGCGGTTGACAAGGCGCGGGCTGCACTGCGTAATAGTGTCAGTGCAGAAAGAACAACCCAGAGTGGGGATGAGCGCAGCATGCCGGGAAAGCGAGGGAATGGGAATGGCCAGAACAGACCAACGCAACAGACCGTCCTCAGCAATTCTCGTAAGAGTGTCAGACTCGTCACTCCTGGAGAAGAAAACGGACAATCTGTGTCAAGACCGTGAGCTCGGCTCAGTCGAGTACAGTATACCACTCTCGACGGTTTTCCAACGGATCGCCAGGTATGCAGCGGTGTCTGGTCAATGACATGATCACAATATGGAGATATATTCTCAGCTGCTCACTCTTATGTCAATCTCGCAGAGACATCCAAAGACAGACGGGGTTTTCCGTCCAGTCCATCCCTTTCCCCTACACCACGAGCAGGACAGCTAGCCACAGATCGGTCAGATATCGACTTCGGTTGAGCTAGCCGCGGCGAGACCCCGGTAGGGAGGGAGCTGAGCAGGTCTGGCCCGGTAGTAGGGCCAGTCACAGGAACTGTGCCCTGCCTCAGTTCGGAAGTTAGCAAATCCATTGCATAGTGAGCTAGCCAGTACTGTCTTCTGTATGGAAGTCCGCAGCGTCGGGTTCAAGCTCGTCGAAGGGGCTGGTTCGCTTGGCAAGCCGGTAAGCACTTGATTTGCTTGATCAACAAAATTGAAGCAGCACCACTGGCACGGTACTAAGCCGTTCATCAAAGACTGCTTGGCAGTGTGGACCGTAGGAAATGGTCAGGCGCAGATATGAGGATTGCACATCGAAGACAGTAACGGACAGCCCATCTGATGCTTTACGATGAGTAGATGTCAGGTATAGATCTGCAATTGTACTCGTGTCTTTGCCTGCGCCCGGCCCTGTCGACTTCCCCGCGATCAAAGAATCCCGAAATGGCGTACTACGACACCGGCGAAGCTAAGGCTGCGCTTTCCACCTCCACCTTCTTCCCCACGTCCGATGCCCATCTTCTCATCAACCCATCTCTGCCCATCGGTGACATCTTTTCTCGTATTTCACCCGTGCAGCTGTGCTTCTTTACGACCAGATATGAAACCTATGCCACTCGCGTCTGATGTCTCCCGCGCGTACTATCATGTAGTGGTTGCACACTCTACATGATTGATCCAAGGCAAGCTGTGGACTAACTCATAGCGGGCTCGTGTCCCCCTATAGCAACAGACGTCGGAGACTCAAGCTCAAGGTTTCAAAGTACTTTCCTCCATTGCTAACACTCGCTAACAAGTCTGGTTTCTTCAATGTAGGCCACCTTTTCTTCTCACAACAGATGTTCCATTCGCTCGAGGAGTCTCACATGAGACCTGCTTTAGCTGGGTTCCTGCATCTTGCTAACCGTACTTGTATGTCGTGGGTGTTGAAGAGGAGGGGAATCATCAAGGGACATACATGCCATGTCAGCCCTGTCGCTCAGCACGGCCATGCCAAGTGCAAGTTGCAAGCAAGCTGCAAAATCTAGCTATATCAAGCATGATAGGTAGGGAGAGATGTCTGCTACCCGCTCGCTGGCTTGGTGAAAGACAGCTCGGTCGAGCAAGTCCAACGAGGCAAGTATCTTATAAAGCATGCTTCCACCCTCTCACAGCTATCTCTTTTCTCGTCAACAACTCTCCGGTCCTAGCCTCCAGTCTCTCGCTGCCTCTATCTGAGAACCTCTTGTGCCTATCCAGGTCATCCATCCAGCACAACTGATTTGCAGGTTGGTGGAGGTCTACTACGTACAATACCAAGTACTTCTCCTTCTTTCAAGCGCTATCACCGAAAATGCGCTTCCTTAACCTCCTCGCCCCCGTCACTCTGATTGCTTTGGCCTCAGGTTCGCCATCCTACAAGAAAAAGGGCGGCACAGATTGCATTCCTTACGATACTGCCGCCCAGGTAGTCGACGCTTTTGTCTCCACGTTAACCGCGTTTGACACGGCCGTTGCCACCAACCTCCTCGCCCCCGGCTTCACAGATACTTCTGATTCGATCAACTTTTTAGCCGGAATCCCTTTGGGGTCTGTCACCTTTCCATCTCCAGCAGCATACATTGCCGGCCAGGGCTCACAGCCCGCGATTGGTATCGAGATCCTTAACATCGATGCTGTGACATGTACCGGAGTCATTGTTTTCCGGTGGATCGCTGCAGTAGGACTCCAGGTGGCTCCTGTCAAGGGCATTTCGGTTCTGTATACCGTCAAGTCCGGTCCGGATGCCAACGTGGTCGGTCCCGGCGGATACCAATTGGAGACCCTCTACAGTGAATTTAACTCGGCTGCTTGGGTCTTGGATATCGGCGGCACTTGTGCTCCTCCTGCGGCTCCTGGGCGGTTGTTCAAGGCATGAGAGGCACCGAAGCGGTAAGGAAGGTGTGTGTGGTGAGGTTGCGCAGAGCCAGGGCTGAAGTCGGGGAAATGGTAAATGGCAAAATTGGATGAACACACATCAAGAATGCAGAAGTATCTTGTAATTATCCCCATAGGTTCCTAATGACAAGGCGGGCAGGGACATTGTAACTGGACATGGTGAAAATTACCTGGCACTTGAACGTCTCGTCCTATATCCCTCCCACCCGTTTTGTTCAGCTACAATGATAGGTAATGCTGAAAGGGTTACGTAGCTGAAATGCAGCCGCAAGTAAGGTGGCTCTTCCTAGCGCTTCGATCCTTGTGTCTGAAAACTGCTGGGCGGATTGAATGCCATCGATGCAGTGGAATATACCTGTAATTGTCTCTTACCTATATAACATTCTACCCCCATATATAATGGAAAGACGCCACAAAAGGGACGCCTGAGCAGGACCCGACCAATGCAAAAACTCCTATCATACACCCAATATCGATGTTAGATCAATGCCAGTAACTAACTGCAATGGCAAAAGCTCAATGCTTCAAGCCGCAACCGCAGTCCAAGGCAGCTTCAGCCTCACGTTTCCGGTGCTTGAAGTCGCCATGATACTCGTCAAGAGAGACCAGCTGCCCGTTATCGTTGGCAGGTAGACCAGGCGGGCCCATCCACTCGCCCCAGTCATCCACCCCGTCATTCGGGGAGAGGGAGGAGGTCTTGACTTTCTTCTCCCTCAGTTCTTTGGTGACCGGCTCCAGATCGAGGTCGAGGTATTCGGCAATGAACTGCCCGACTTCAATGTTCTCGTGATTGCCCACCAGTGCTGGCGCGTGGCTGGGATGGGAGGCGTAGATGTTCACATCCGCGGCACTATGGCCGTGGGTCGACCAGCCGATCTGGGCGCGTCGCGAAATCATGTCTGCGAAATGATATGCAGGAGGCCAGGTCGGAGAGGCGTCGATGATCGCGTCGATTTCCTCGTCGCTGTAGTCGGTGATTCCGAGTCCTGAGGATACCAGGTCCGCGAGCTTGTCGGCCTTTTCTTCGCGTGATGTGGAAGACGACGCGTCCCGGAGGTATTTGGCCCATTCTCGCGCCATGAATTCATAGGAATGGCTCGCGTTGGAGAGGACTCCAGGGTACCATAGATATTGGGGATATGTTTCGTGAAGTTGTCTGGCTGTGGCGAGGCCTCCTGTTTCGTGGTCGGATGTGGACACCAGCACTCCTTCTGTTGAGTCGTCGTCGAGGAACTTCAGCACCGCGTCGAACGCTTCGTCGTGTGCCATGACTTCACGCACTTGAGCAGCTGGATCATTGGCGTGGCCGGCATGGTCGATCCTGGAGCCTTCAATCATCAAGAAGAATCCTTTATCTGAGTCCTTGGTCGCCGCGGATAACACTTTGAGCGCGAGTCTGGCCATCTCTGCTTCACTGGGATAGATCTCTGGCACTTGAGCCCTATCTATCTCGTAGGGGACGTCAGTGTCGGCCAGAAGGGCCAGGAGAGGCAAATCGACATGACTCTTTTTGTTGAGGGCATCGAAGCCTTCTCGGTCGTCAATGTATTGAAAGCCAAACTCGTCTTTGGCCATGGCCACTACATCCGTCGAATCCGCTCTGCAAGAGCCTTCAGTTGTGTTCGGCAGGAAGTGGCATCTTCCTCCACCGATGAGCAGATCCACGACGCGTCCGAGGGGGTAATGCCCGACCATCTGTTCCGCGATAAGGTCTTCATATTCCCTTCGGTTGGCGTGCGCTGCAAAGCACGCCGGAGTTGCATCGGTCAGCCGTGTTGTCACCACCAGGCCAGTCATGTATCCTGCTCTTTTGGCCGCCTCTAGCACTGTCCCACAGGGTGTATGGTCTGGCAGGACTGAAATCGCTCCATTATAACTCTTGAAGCCGCATGAGAACGCCGTAGCTCCTGCGGCGGAGTCTGTGACCAGACTGCTCGAACTGCGCGTCCTCGACTGTCCGATTAGGTGTCTATCCAAGACCAGGATGTCGTCAATGGGTAGTCCATTCTCATATTGTCTCCAACTCCGGGTCAAGGACAGTGATGTTGGGCCCATGCCATCTGAGACCATGAATATCATGTTCCGCTTGCCGGTGGGCTTGCCATCGGGTCCCCATCCTCCTGTCTTCGGTCTTGAATGTGCAACCGATGATTCGTGTTGGTAGACGACGGCGAGGACTATCACCGCGGCGGTAGCCAGAAGTGCCCATACAAACAATCCTGCTTCTCTCCATTTGCGCACTTTCGAGCTGGGTGATCGGTTCGTGGGTTGACCTGTAAGGAGGGCGTCTTCCTCTTCGATATCGTTGGTTGAAGAGTTGGGAGAGGCTGGTCGAGCGAGGAGAGGTTCCTCCGACCTTGCCATGATGGACTATCTGACCCCAAGATGCAAGTATTCTCAGATGCTTATCGGTCCATGGAAGCCGCTTTTGTGTTGACAGATGCAACAGAGATGGTCCCGTGTCTGCGTCACATGCGAATCGGGACGAAACAATATTGGGAGACTACTGTGGAGCGCAATATAGAATGGTGCAGAACTACTGCGAGGTACTAAGACCAATATCGCACCTCGATTTCTAGTAACCAAATACTGTTAATACATATCTGGGGTCCTTGGTGTCTGTGCATGGCGATATTGGTTGAAATCAGCACCTGGTGACGCTTGAAACTCGTCTATTCAAGCATATGGATGATCAACCCATCATATATGCGGCCAATATGCTGTCCAGTCGACCGTCTGAAAGACGGTGGCAGGCAGTGCTCGAAGGCCGATGATGTCCTCAAGAATGATGAACATCCGGCAAACTGTATAGATGGCACAAATCGGTTGGGTCAGCAGTATTGACTTCAGCGGTATATCAAGCGCCGGGTCCCTGTCTGGAGAATTGTTGAAACGCTTGCGTGCGAATCTCCTTAATCCACGTTTAATCCAACTGCCGAACTCTGGCGGGATGCCCTTGTACTCCGCTGAATCGATAGGCCCTTGAAGTTGCGTGCTGCCGGGTCCAAAGAACACAACCTCAATGATACCGACCAAGAAGGTCACAGCCAACGTCAAGGAAGCACAGATTCGCCAGAGTAGTCGTTCAGTATCGGAGGGAAATTCAAAGTTCCAGGCAGCCATGAATATGGCTGAATAGGTCAAGGCGCCTAGAATGATAATAATGGAAGCACCCCTGGATAGTTTGGGAAAATTGAAAGACGAAAGCCTCTGGACAGGTCTGGTCCTTGGCCGTTGTCTCACCAGATGCAGCTTACGCAGGATGTTGACGTTGTACTTCCAAAGCTGGGTGCAGATCCATTCATCGCGACTAACAAAGTCAAGCGGTGTCGATTTGTAGGGCTCCCTGGCAGCGTCTCCGGCATCCTTCAAGATCTGTTCGATGGAGTAGCCAGACTCGAGCGGTATGGCTGTAGTGACGTCCATAGGCTTGTCCTTCCAGCACAAATTAACGCCCAATGTGCAGTATATAAATCCAATTGTGGTTATCTCCAGCGTCGTTACGGCCAGCTTTTGCGTCGGTCTCGCGATTATGTTGAGGGTAAACCAGATGATTTGACAGGATGAGAGAAACCTTGTGGGTTGGTCAATACAGAATTCTCGACTTCTGACGGGTTCCACAAACCTGGCTAATCCATCGGCTTTATTCTTGTCATCGATCAGGCTTTTGTCGATAGCAGGGTAGCTGATATATCCATGCTCCACCAAATAGAAAAGCTGCTTTGCATTGACAGGAAAGGGCTTCCAATTGTCGGGCTTGAAGACAAATCCGCCCATGTCGGCATAAAATCCATGCCTGACAGTCCAGTCCGTATGACCGATGGCATGAAATTGTTTCCTTGACGCACGAGCAGACATGAGCTGACCGAAAGCCAGCAGGAATACGAATTCGGGGCCAAGCATGGAGAAGCAGAACATGTGCCACTTGTCCCAGAACAGATCTCGCCGACTGTGTGTTGGCGTGGGTACATTGACGCAGATGGATGTCCAACTGCACAGGAACACTGTCGCCGCGCAGGACACGGCCAAGTCGAAAGTGCCACGGGTATTCGGCTGAGAAATCCAGCCTTGAACCAAGAGACTCTCATGGGAAATATTGGTATCACTTGCGTTCATGCTGGTGCGGGATGCCAAAGGAGGAATGCAAACCTACCTAGCCCCCATGAATATGAGGTAACAAGGGCATATATCTTCTGCCCTAAACATATCAGGGGTGCAGCCGCCGAGGCGAGGCTGCTTCCGAGACCTCTGCTTCTCCCTGACGAAGTCGGCCATGGTTGAACAGTTAGAGGCTGGCGGCATAGCCTGCACCAAGAGAAGAGCCAACAAGGAAGTTAGGCGCTGTGGCTGTACAAGTACGTATTCGACGACCATAGTTTCACTTAGTAGGTTGCATCGCAACTTTTGTAAGGGCCCGTGTGTCGCATATAGTAGCCACATCTGCTCATTCGCCATACTTGACCAATTCCTGGTCAAGGGCTTGAAAGGGGCTGCGCCTTTAGTGTCTTGCCTCTGCATAAGTAGGCGACACGCGCGACTTGAATTGCATCGGGGGCCTGGCTTTGGGTGGGATAGTCACGCGCCAGGGGGAGATAGTCGATGTCGCATCGAGGAGCTGCTCTAGAAGGGCAGGTTAGAGTAAGATAACGGTTGCGACCATCCTGAACAACGATATTGTGGTACGTACTTCGGAGGAAGTTGTTCATGAACTTGAAGAAACTGTGACCCCGGTTTCTTTCAAGTTTGCTACTACTCTGCCCGGAGCTTGGCACGTCAGGCTGTCACTTTCCCGGCGGATGGCGGGTGGCGGATGGGAGACGCCCGGCGGCAACTAATCTGCCTCGCTAGAATGAGCCTGAGGATCCTCCTAAGCTCGGCGTTGCTAGAGAACCTCAAGGGCTGAGGGGGCCTTAGAGCCTACTACCTGGTAGGCAACAAGCGCCGCAACCCAGGGATGTTGAAACAGGCGGCTACAAGACCCTTTGTCTCATATCTTCCTAGAGACTTCAGGTCTTCACCATAGCAAAGGCTCCGTTCCGGTAGCAGTTGTTCTTTGCACCCTCTGCAGTCTCCTTCCTACCAACTGCTTGCTCTATCCATAAGCGACTCAGTGACTGCGTCCGTGGCCATGTCAGGTAAGTACCAGACCTACCTTCGTCCAGGGAAGTCCGGCCTTTCTGATCACAAAGCAGACACGAAATCCAAGCCGTTCAGGTTGCGTTACCTCGTCGCCCTATTGTCTGCGATAGCAGCTGCACTGTTCGGTACCTCGAATACCTCTCCGCACACTGGCGATGCTCAACCCGGCTAACATGTCCTGAACAGCGGTGGTTGCCAATAATGGATCCTATAATCCGTCCGTACAAGAGTACTACAGCAGTTTGGAGTCGCGGTTGGGCTACTGGTTGCTGCTGGGAAACACACGACATTGCGGGCTCTACCCGAAGGGCCAGTTGTCCCCCTTTCCAATAAGCAAAGCGCAAAGAGCCATGGAGGATTACGTCTTTGAAAGACTAGACCTGCCTCCTGGATCCCGCGTTCTCGACGCAGGTGCAGGTTCGGGCTACGTCGCCATGCACATGGCAGAGAAGGGGTTGAACGTCCAAGCCGTTGATATCACTCCCCTACATCTCGAGGACGCCCGGCGTAACGTTGAGAGACACGGTTTGCAAGACAAGGTTTCTGTTCGATTTGGGGATTACCATGACCTCTCAGACTTTTCGGATGGCTCTTTTGACGGTGTCTATACTATGGAAACCTTTGTACACGCGGACGACCCCCTCAAAGTGTTGCATAACTTCTACCGCCTTCTTCGGCCTGGCGGTGTATTAGTGCTCAACGAAGCTGATTTCAATCGCAACTCGGAACTGCTACAAGATGTTCTTCGACTATCACACTGCCAAAACACCCTCGAAGAAGGTGCCTTGGCTAGGATGCTGGTCGAGGTAGGATTCAAAGATGTTCAGGTCGAAGACCTAACCGATGAGGTTCTGCCGTTATGGCGCCTCTTCGGTATCATTGGGTATGTACCCTATCGAGTCCTCCAGGTCTTCGGACTTCATACCCGCTTCACCAATCTTATGGCCGGAGTCGAGTCATATTTGCACTGGGGAGAAGGAAGGTATATCTCAGTCAAGGCGCTCAAGCCTTGAGAAGCCTACACGGGCCTTGGAGCAGTTTGAAGATCTGGAGAGCACTTGTCACCCAAGCAGTGCAGCATATGGCTCGCCCTGCTGACCGACTCAACCCCGACCCCGACCTTTACAGTGATGGGAAGGTGTTAAAGGTCATACGGCGAGGTCCTTGAAGCGAATGTTGGAAAAGGAAAGGTTGCACTGCAGGAGTCGATGCCGTACGTCTGGTATACCGCGTACGTACATTCGGCAGAAGCTCCTTATCCAATATACCTTGCAAACCCCACGAACGTTCGATCTGCCCTCAAACTCTCCAAACTTTCTTCTGTCAAACAAAGCGCCACGGCAAACACGCCATCCGAAGCTCTAGACATCAGATATAGCAGACTCTCGACGCGAAAGCCGGCCCGCACAGCCTTGGGCTGGCCTAACCGCAATTCGAAATCAAGGCTACAGGGCTTTTTTCTAGCCCACGAGCTGAGCATGATATCGGCAGCCAGATCAAGCGTTTCCGTGGCTGAGGCGATGCCCCTGTTTTCTGGCGATTGCAAGAAGGTTGCCGGCGCCTTCAAAGCTACAAGAGATGACGGTGAGAAGAGGAAGTACGCCCATGAAGAGTTCGGAGGTGATGTAGGGGGCTCGGGGGCACTATTGTTGTTGTTGTAGCTGGTGGTCCCGGCCGCACTGCTGAGGAGTCCTCATGCTCGAGGGAAGGCAGTCTAGTAAGTTGCCTCGCGAGCTCAATCAGCGGGTCCAATGGGTGCTCGAGTGATGGGATGACGTTGCTACGATCCCGGTTGCCCCAGGCCAGCTATCCATAGGAATCTGGCTGACAGTCGTTCCAGGCCCCTTTCCAATGTCTGTCTGTATAATGCCTGGCTGCCACCAGGGATCCAACACAAAGCTTAGTGAAGAGATTGTAGAGGCCGGGTTGCTGGCCAAATACATCGAGTTGATATTCATCTCGTGTCTTCTGAGAATCTGAGCACACTGGGGCATGCTGACACGTTTGACAGTGGGATCTAGAGGGTGGATTACATCTAGAACACCCCAGGCATACCTAGGTACTTGTATACGAGGATGATTTCATTCCCTAGGTAGGCAGTTGACTAACCACATTTAGTATATGGTATGTGGAAGGCACAAAGTGCAGCTGAGGGTCGCAATCACCACCAACTACAGTGCTTCCTTGACACTATATCTGGGATTAGGTCTCACTCGTTCAATCCTATCTCGATGGCTCCATAGCGTTTGAAGTTGGCTGGTTGCTACGATCGGTCCCATACTCCTGAGGCCACAGCCTGATGCCATCTTGGCACGAATTGCGCCATTCCAAGGGTTGTCTACGCAATGGAACTCCTGAGGCTGTACAGTACGACGAACCGGTCCAAGATCTCACACTTATAGTCCCACCGTCATGTCCTTGGTCTCTGAATTCAAATACAAGTACTTCGATAAACGGTGGGGAGTTGATGGCCCGTTGCCCTTCCTCTGGCCAAAAGTCAGAGCCCAATCAGACTGACTCCCGAGGTCTCTCTCAGCCTTGTCACTGTCGTACTGTCGTCCACTACTTGGACGCCTTCAGCAGTTCTCGATCATGTACATGGCCACTAACTGTGGCAGGATGGCATCTGCTCCGTCAACTCTAGATTCATGACTTCACCGTGAACGAACTATATGCTCTGCATTACAACGATGGTCGACGTCCTATTACTATACACCATGACTCCCGGCACGAAACGCCCACGATTCCTGTAATCCTTCATCAAAAAAGGCTGCACACTCTTCACGCTGTCATTGACGCCTTGGAACCTTTCCAGATATCTCTTGACCTAGAACGCCAAATGAGGTTGAAGTCTCAATCAGACCCGTGTGTCTGTCCCATCTTGAACACCGCCATATAGAAGCCGACTCTGGCACGCAACCACTACGTGGCTCAGTCTCCATACGGTCATATCAACCTGACAAATCTGGCACCACAGAACCCAGCACCGGCGACTGTCAACAACAGACTGGCCCAGGCCATCAAACCCCGGCGAGCACTTGATTTCATGAAGCTTTCCATGGCTTGAGCATCGTTCAACCGAGGAAAGGGGACGTTCTTTGGCACAGGCACACCAAGGATGGCGCATAATGGTTCCCAGCCGTCACGGACATCATAGAAGAACAGCTTCTCTTCGGGCACAATGCTTTTGAGGTGCTCGATGTGTCGGTCCCACATGGCCCTTGTCGGCCTCTTGGGCTCGCCTGGACGGAAGTACAGTTCGCCAACACGGCCGTCATCCATGGCGTCGTGGTATGTTCTGAACAGGCGCAAAGTTGGAAGAGGTTTAAAGATCCAAGAGAGAGCAGTAAGGTTTCCTTTCTCGACAATCGGGGCCAAGCTGTCCCACCACTTGTCGGGGTCCCGAACTGTGCAGATGACTTTGGCATCGGGGTAAATCTCCATCAATTCTTGGACGAAAGCGTTGGAGGGCAGATCGGTGCAGGCGACGTATCCATCCAGCATTTCCTTGACTCCGTCGTGGACGGCCACTCTGTCAGCCTCATCTTTGACTGGCGTATGTCTGATGATCTCGATCCAGCGTTTGATATGTGACTCGGGCGAGTTGAGCAATTGGGTGCCTCCATGATAGCATGGACCGTCCAGCAGGTAGGAACATGCAGCCCCGAAGGACGTCGTTCCTGTCCTGGAGAGACCTGCTCCAATCACTCTCAGAGATTTATCTGGCGCCGGTTGCGATGCGGTTTGGCCCATCTTGTCGGCACAGCAGGGTATTCAGGAAACAACCAAGTGGACGGATGCTGGGTCGGAAAGCGAGTTGATGTTTCGAAACAAGCTACGGCGACAGGTGAGCTTGTTCACTAGTGATGTCTGTCAAAAAATGGACGAAGCGCACTTGGAGTCGGGATACAAACTGACAGCATACAAGGACATCGAGCTTGTGCACGAGGGACGGAGCAGATCTTATCTTCTTTTCCAACGGACGACCCTGCCATGTCCGCAACCACCTTGCCTTACTCTATCGAGAAAAGACACGGCCGCTGCGACAGACAAGGGGGCGGAACCGTTGGACAAGCTACTATACCGTGTGGACCGCCCAGTTGATCCCTTGAATCGTGACATGATCCACTCGACATCCGAGTCCTACACCAGGAAGGGCTGCCCAAATGTATCAATCAGCCTGAGGACAATCTATTAATGTTGTCGACCGACCCGCGTGGTGGAAGCAACAAAGCAGATGGCATGCCGTGCAGGTAGTTGGTCCAAGGCTTGTTGCCCAGGCTGACTTGCATGACACCACGGTTGAATGAGGAAAAGCGAGACGGAATTGCAAATTGGTTGCTGAATCACCTTGAGTTACGGCGCATTCTGCCTGGGTGACTCTGGCTGCCTTGTCTTGAACACAAGATACGCCCAATGTGACTCTGCCATGACATTGTGTACCTCTTCAGCTCTTCTTGGTCCTCAGCATACGGGTATGTACATTTGTTTCTTTTCTTCTCTTTGGCACCTTCGCGAAGAGGGGACTCGAAACGGTTGAGCGACGATCGGACAGTCCATACCCGCTAGAGGAGTTGATGGAACGGTAACCCAGAGACCCGATATCATCTAGCAATATAGGCCGGCCAATGGTGGTCAGAGCCCGGAAAGAAGTGGAAAAGGGGTCTCCTTTTCACACCAATAGCATTCACCACCGACAGCCGAGGGGCAGAACAAGGGATGTCAAATCAACCATCTTGCCGATCTCCTGGTCGGACGAGGGATGATCGAGCATCTTCACTACTCCTGGTTCTATCCTGCAACTTCCTGAGGCCGTAGGGCTTCCAGTCATGTGGAACCGATTGCGCTCTATCAAATTGGAAGAAAGTAGTCGCTAACCCCAAGCGTCAATCTCAAGGGCGAGGAGACCCGCATGCACGACTTGCTGGTCAGTCATCCTCGAAATCACCGCTTTGGTTGGCAAGATGGACGTATAGAGCAATGGACTTTTGTCTGAAACGGCGCTGTGTCACACTTCAGTCAGCGAAGGATCGCTGACGGCCCTCACATGGTCCTTGAACCCATTGAACTTGTCCAAACGGCCCGAGGAATAAAGTGACAGGCCTCATTTACGAGATCCCTGCTGGTTACCAGGCACGTATCAGGGGTATCTACAACCCTAATGTCAATGAGCCGACTGCCTGCCGACTGCCTGCCGACTACCGATCAACAAAAGTCTGCAGATGATTGCGATATGCTATTTTGTTCTACGCCTCCCGGCTCTATTTGTTGTCCGCTGTACCAGCCAAGACACCGGCTTGCCTTTGATTCTTTCTTCGTTGGCTCGCGGTGTGAAAGGCCGGCTGCAACTGGTGTGATACAAGGAAGGATTCGGGTCAGCTCCAGGGGGCGGAAGTCACTTGAGGGCCGTAGCGACTGGACCGCGATGCTAACCAAAACCATGAGATAGGACAGAGGGTTCTTGATGTGTTACTACGGCTTATGGCAGCCGGCACCCTTGATCTGCATCCACAGCCCTCAACTCGAGGAAGTAACCGACGACAATGGTAATCAGAGGCTTCTTTCTGAGGATGCCTTGCGGGATGTCTGCTGAACTCACTGCCCCTGCAACATTACACAGATTGGCTTTTCGGTTACAACCCTAGGAAATAGCACGGGGTCCTGCTGTCACAGTATCACGACCTTCGCACTGATCCTTGAGACAAGAACACCCCAAGAACATATATCCCACAGCCTTCCAGTCATATTCACTGGGCCAAGAGAAACGCCGGCCATTATTCAACGCCGTACAGCACCGTCAGTGTCAGTAAGCTGATGTTTCTGGGGCCAGCAATGCATGTTCACATCTTATCTCGAAGCGTTGTTCTCTCCTATTGTTCGATAGGCATGGCACCTTGGATTTGCCAACCACGACGAGCGGATCCTGGGACCAGCCTTGAAGGCGCATAGTCCGACAAGCCGAAGCTCGAACAGCTACATATCACGGACTTTGGTTTTCTATGACGCCTCGACCAGTTGACATTATGCAGCCGGGGTGTGGAGGCCTCTAAGGGTATACCCCAGAATGATTTGCTCCCCCCAAAAGGCTTCAACATCCCAGATGAGATGGCCTTCCCCTTTGGTGCCTCGGGGTCCGTAGCGCAAGAGCCAAGAAAAGCCTCGTCTATTCACAGTCCGTCGCCGTTATCAAGTCTCGAGTTCTCCGGTCGCTTCAATGCCGGAACGAACTCGAACGTACCAACACTTATCGGCGCAGGCATCAAGGGAGCATTGAACACAGGGCTGTGCCGTCCCAACGCACAACTTCGATGACGATTCAGCCGAAGACATGGTCCGCTACCCGGCCAGCATAAGATGCCACTGTCTGCATTGTTCTCTGCGGCCAGGGGTCGAAATCACGGCAGTCGGTCAACGCATTCACACAACTGCCATTCACGACCTCAGTCAATCATCTACCACGGAGATTAGAAGGCCATGAGGGCTTCTGTCAGCAGAGGCCGTCCATTTCTTCGACTCTGTCTTTTCTCTTCCCAGAGCGTTCGAAGCATATGTTACTTCTACTGCAATCAAAGAAGATGGTGGGATTGTGTCAACCTCATGTCTGTTTGCCGGCCCTTCTTAACCCTCAGTCAAGTTATCTGCCAGTGGCCCAGGCTCAGCTCTATGGATTTGCCAGGGTGGCGGTCGTTCCTTGTCAATGCTGGCCCAGGGGCTTCCATGTCCTAAGAGCGCAGTTGGTCGGAGTCATGAATCTTGGCTGTGACCTGTACACCGTACCTTCTCAATCCTTGGGTATTTATAGCACTGAGAGTAATCCCGCTCAATGCTTGAAGTGTTCCAGGTGACGACCGAATCGGTCACCGCAAGGTAAAATCACTACAAAGGTATGTTGCAAATCGCACTGACCAGCAGATATGCCTTTGTTGTCTCGCTAGCGCTCCTCCATGGTCACCGAGATCCCCTTGAAGGGTTGTCCTCTCACCACCGAGTTAAGGTTGGATATCATGACGCTGTTCGTGCCGTCGACCTGGTCGGCGTATAAACCGAGGATGTCTTGTCCGGTATATCCTTCGTTGATGCCTATAAGATACTTTGTCAGGACCCCGACGTCGACAATTAACGGATATTCCGGTATAGCGACAGAACGTGCTCCAGGAAGGCAAGAATATCTACCATCGGAGCCACTCGTCCTGATCCCCTTTTTCCGCGCAACTATTACAGATGCGATATATATTGGTTTTGGGCACTTGTCGTTCAGAGTCACAGTTCCAGAAAGAGATGTATCTCCTTGACTGCTACCGACTGCTTGTTACTGGAGACGCGGCTTGTCGATGAGACTGCTTTGGTCCCGGTGTGATGCCGCTCTCAAGACCCCCTTTTATCACGTTTGGCGTTCGTGGCCAGCAATTAAAACGGTGACTACCGCTGGTCGGCTCAGTTCCATACATCCAGCCAACGCCGTTCAGGCCAGTTCCCAAGACACTGTCGGGGGGGGCAAGATCACCGGTGGGAGACATTGGGCGGAGCAGATGGAAATGCGAAAGAGCCGTAATCAAATGGGTAAACGGCTGGTTCTTTGTTGAATCTGTAAAGTCCGCCTCGATCTCCAAATGAAGTCCTATATCAACCCAAACCCCGTTGTTCCTGTTGTGTGGATTGATCCCATTCAAACTTACATCTGGTTCTAGCCAAGTCCATTGCTCCCAACTCCAGGGCCGACACTGGATGTTATGCAGCAGTAGCAGCAGACCGGGTCTATTAGACTACGTACCATAATATAGCACGTAACTATCTGCAGATGCTTCCTGTCGCTCTGGTGGTCCTATCTTCAAAGCCTTACCAGCTCAACACCTCCTAGGAGCTGGACAATCTACATGGGTTGCACGTATGCACAGCATGGGTGACCTCCCTGTAGGCTGCGTAGCATCTGCTTACTAACTTGTACAGCAACAATAATGTGTAAGATGGAACATCAGCCACATTGTCATAGCTCCGTTGTATAACAAATGCATCATTGGTACATCAAGCTGCCTACCAACCTATTATTGCTGTGAGAAAGTCCCGCCAGGTCCTCGAACCTAAAAGGCATCACCGTGGATATCCTTAGACCCAAAAGCCATCACCGTGGATATGGACGACACAGCCACGGTTCCATGCGGCTCAAGTGCTCGTCTGTGAACCGTGCTTCAGTGCATGCGTCTGCTGATTCGTGGGAGGGGGAAAACTAGAAGTGAAACCCCTGAGTTCGCCACGGATGATCTGGGGACGTTGACCGGGTTTGGGCGAATGGAGGAGTTTGGCAGAGTCGACTTCTAACCCAGATCGAGTATAACGGCCTTGTTGACGGTTGCGTGGATGTTTCACGCGCCGCGTCATTGCTGGGGTGGCATTTCTTCTCTTTCTTCGATGGCGGAAGTGATACTGGAGGTTCGTAGAGGACCGCTCTGCTTTATGCGGGTTTGTAGGGTAGCGTAGAGGAAGATGTCTGTATTCATTAGCAATACTGAGAGATACTGGTGATACAGTTGAGCGTTGAGTGTTGAGGTGTTTAATGGTGAAAAGGAAAAAGTGCTGGAGATGGTGGTATTGTTAGTAACATATTTTTGCCTGCGCCTGTTTGGGGCCTCGACCAAGTCTCTAGACTGACTGGGTAAACGACTCCTCTTCATCTTCATCTCTCGATCTCGTTTCTCACTCTCCGGTCACTTCCATTGTAAAATACTTCCATCCTCTTCGTCGCGACTACATGGGTGTCTTGCTGTTTGTGCTTCATTCATCGTAACAGCGAAATACCGTCCTTCACTCTCGCTCGCTCGCTGCTGGCCCCTTTATTCAAAGTCGTTCTTTGGGCTGTTGCTTTCTTTGTCCAATTTCCGCAGCCTTCCACCTTCAATCCAGACTTTCGCTCAGCCACAATTCACTACGATTGACGAAGCCTTTTCTCTACAATCCACTGTACCTCTCTTCCTCGAACCGACTGGTGTAGGCAATCAACACCGCCTTTCGTTCACGGCTGGCACACGGCAGAAGAAAACAACATAAACACCACACATACCTGTACACAATGGCAGGCCGGGTCTTGCATTCCATTGCCTTGCTGGCTGCTTTGGCACCTGCAATCCTCGGGACAACAACCTGCGGTAGTGGCACTCAATGCCCAGAAGATACGCCATGCTGCTCACGTATGTCTTGATGGCCTTGTGCAATGAGAATATCAAACTGATGTTGGTTGAATAGAATACGGCGAATGCGGTGTTGGCGCATACTGTCTCGGTGGCTGCGACCCCGTCAACTCGTTCAGCCTTGATTCTTGTGTTCCCGCACCTGTGTGTGAATCCAAGACCTACAAGTTCGACAACATTGACAGCGTCGAGTCCAACACCAAATACCTGGGGGATGCGAGCAAGGCCGACTGGGTCTCTTCCGGAACGCCACTGTCCTACAATGGTACGGTTCTCTTGACCATGGCCGAAGACACCGTCGGTACGCTGTTGGCTAGCACACATTACGTCTGGTATGGAAAGGTTTCTGCCAGATTCAGTACATCCGCCGGTGCCGGTGTGGTGACTGCCTTTATTCTGTTGGGTGATTCGAAGGACGAAATCGACTTTGAATTCGTCGGTGTCGAGTTGACGACTGCTCAGACCAATTTCTACTCCCAGGGCGTGACAGACTGTAAGTTTTTATCCATTGCTCATATTCGGGCCATGTATTGACTTTTTCGCCCTAGACACCAATGAGGTCAATGCGACGGTGACCGACACCCATGCCAACATGCACGACTATGAAATCGACTGGCAGCCCGATACCATTACATGGTCCATCGATGGCAAGGTGGTGCGAACCCTCGATCGCGACTCGACCTGGAACGCCACTGCGAACCGCTACTTCTATCCCCAAACCCCCGCTCGAGTGCAGCTGTCGCTCTGGCCCGGTGGTCTGTCCACCAACGGCCAGGGAACCATTGACTGGGCTGGCGGTCTGGTGCAATGGGATTCCCCTTACATGACGAATGGCTACTACTACGCGGCCTTTGACAACGTGGTTGTGGAATGCTACGACCCTCCTTCTGGCGCCAACGTCAACGGCAGCAAATCCTACATTTACACCAACAAGGCCATGACCAACAACACGGTCGAGATCACGGATGACAACACGATCCTCTCCAGCTTCTTGGGCACTGGCACAAACATGACCGCCGGAGAATCCAGTAGCTCGGCCACTGCCAGCGGAGCCGTCAAATCCAGTGATGTCGCTACCGTCCCAGGTCTGACTGGTGCAGGTCCTGGTAGTGATGGTCAACGTGGTGACAACTCAACCGACAGCAGCAGCAGTGGCGACAGCGGCTCGTCGTCGAGCGCAACGGCCAGTGCCACAGGCAGTGCGTCGACTGGGTTTGTTCAAGGGGACGGTAGCTCGGGTTCGAACAATGGCGCAGCCCAGTACGGCGGTAACAGCGAGTCTGTTCTTCGAGGTAGTCTGCTTGCTGTTGTGGTGGCTCTCGTGGGTCTTTGCATCATGTGAATTTGAGCCATCCAGACTCTTTGCTTCTGTAATGTCCTTGGGTGGATTCTATGCCCTCGGTGTGGAATGTATTTGGCAATAATCGATTTTGCATTGCGACGGGTTGGGATTGATGGCGCCACAGTTGTGGTGATCTATCACTGGATATCACGCATATGTCGCGGGGCTGTGTTCATAGGAAATGGAATCTGCATGTTTGATGGGCTGCCATAAGAATACAATACCAATCTATCCTGGAGTCATGATACCTGGTATTCATCACTTGATGTTGGGTCCGGAGTGGTGGTCTTAGCAGGAGCCTTTCTTTGATTTGTGAACCATTCCTTGATGCGCCTATCTCATTCCTCTTGTCTGACGCCAAACCAAGTGTATATATTAAAGGGAGAACTCAATACGGGTGGTAAAAAGTGACAAGGCTGAACATGCAGTGCTTGTATTTGAGGAGTTGGAGTTGTGAATGGTGGAACTGGAAATGCAAATGCAAATGGAAATGCTGCCACTTACTAGGTATTTATGCTGCATTGATGAAGTCATGTCTTCAACTCCACGCTTATACATATTATACACTTTTATTTTCCTTGGACCTCAGATTGTCCTCCTCCGCATACAAATACCGCTGCAGCTACTCGTAACTCGACGGCGGCTTGGTGATGCTTATGATCTCGGGAAGAATGCGCTGAAGTGCATCAAGTCTACTACTTGACGTCTCTTTCTGGTGAAACCTGAACTGTGGAATCTCTCGAGACGATAAAGCCTGTTCAACAGCCTGCATGCGCCATATGAACTGAACCGAACCGGAACGCACGCGAGGCATCTTCCATACCTATCAGACTCGACTGTCCTAGCTGGAGATACCCGAGATCAACATCAACGTCAGGATCACGGCCAAGACCACGCCTTGAGACGGAGAAAGAGAAAGAGAACCAAGGAGAGGGTCTAAAGCAGAACAGAACAGTCCTTCACCGAGCCTACAACAATATTTGCAACACGATCTTCAGACTATCTACAACTATACTTGCAACACGATCTTCAGACTATCTACAACAATATCTGCAACACGATCTTCAGACTATCCACAATACTTTCCTCGCCCGAGCTTCCTGCAACCTCCTAAACTTTCCTTCAGAGACTTGCTTGCCCGAACAAACTCACCATGCGCCCTCCATCGACAGAGCTGCTCAGAGCCTTGCGCCTAGCTACCCTCCCACTCCCACCCCAACCCTCAGTCTCAGTCTCCATACAACCGCTATGTCTCGCGTCTCGCCAGATCTCTTGCTATCCGAGCCCATCTCAACGCGGACTCAATACCTCTTCTCGAGTTCTCGCCGCATCAGAAACGTCCGGTCGCCCTGTTTCCTCTCCGCGGCGAACGCGAACGAATGTAAATTCGACTACTCGCCCTACAACAACGACAAACACGACCACTACCCCAGACATGACATCGAGGACTGGGACACCTCCTCGAACACCATCCCAGACAATATCAAATGCACAGGCACAAGCACAATCCCAGGCACGAGCAAAAGCAAAAGCACAATTCCACCCATACCCAATCAACACGAGAGCTCCCAAGAATCATGACCGCGGCCCGGCCTCGGACGAAGACACACAGACGGATTTCGCGAAAATGGATATCTTGACAAACGCCGGTGCTACAACCCCAGCCACAGCCATTGACGCTTGTATCGATGACGGCTTCTACTTGAACAACGGGGTGCAGACGCGCGACGGACTAGGCGTGCTACTGATTGATGGGGAGGCGTTTGTATGGGCGCCATGGAATGTCAATGCCAAAGCCAAAGCCAATACAACCACAAATACAAGCACAGCCACAACCACAACCACAAATACAGGTACAACCACAGGCACAGCCGGAGCGGACAAATCAGGAAGTACAGCAGGATTCTCTCAATACCTCGACCGCCGCGGCGTCTTGACTCTCCCTCCTTCAGCACTGGGGATTTTCGAATTAATCTACCCGAAACCAGACCTGTTGATCATCGGCACGGGCAGGAAACTGTGGATGTTGGGCCAGGACACGCGAAAGTATTTATCTGAACAGTTGGGAATCAGGGTCGATGTCATGGACACTGCTAATGCCGCGGCTGCTTATAATCTGCTTGCTACGGAGAGGGGGGTCACAGAGGTTGCTGGGCTGATGATTCCAGATGGGTTCGTGGGATGGTGATGATGAGCCATAAGCCATGTGTGTCTGGTGATAGGTACCTATGTACTAGTACCTACCTAGGTACCTAGATACCTAAGGTATATGTACTGTGTATGTATGTCCTGAGGTAGATATATATGTGTACTGTGTATGTATGTATGTCCTAAGGTCTATATATGTACTGTGTAGGTACCTACCTGTATGTCCTATAAACAAGACCTCAGAATACACCACCCACCCACCCACCTAGGTATACCTCCCCTCCTAGGTAAGGTAGGTACCTAGCTACCTAGGTAATCAGACGGTTGACGAGAATAAGTATAAAATCCTGCGTTGCATTGTACCGCAAGGGACAGATGACCAGGGTTGTCTGCCCTTGTTGTCTGCTGCTGCTGTTGTTAGTTGTTTGTTGTTCTAAGGTACGGATTCGAGCCGACTTCATAAGGTAGGTAGGTAGGTAGGTATGTAAGTAGTAGGTAAGTAAGTAGTTAGGTATGTATGTAAGTAGGTATGTATGCATCTTTGACCAAACTCATTCATCATGTCCATCGTGTCCATCACATACCAATCAATATCAGTATCAGTAAAGAGGCCTGCTAAGTAGCTGCCAAAGGAGTAGGTACACCAAGGTAAAGTGCCTTGGGTCCATACATCGTCATGACCACCAGGGTAGGGTAGACATCCAACCCCAGGAGCCATTCTTCTCTGCCTCGCCCACATGCAGCGTACATACATAGCGCTCGATTCCTCCACGTTTTTGTTCTTCATTCGCTTTCCTCATATGCTTCATCATTCTTCCTTCTTCCTTCTTTCTTTATCGTACCCAACCAGACCGACGTGACACGACACCACAAGACCCAAACAACTAACTCGGTGTATCATTGAAAGATCGGCTCCCGTTCGATAATACGAACACCATCATATCTCCCTCCTCCTCTCCCAGCCTCCTGTCTGGGCCTCCTCTCCTCAACCCAGAAAGGCTGGGGCCCCTCAAACCAGACTCTTGGATCATCTCCAGGACCACGATACCAGCCGTGCCCCCTTTCCCTTTCCGCAAATCGTCGCGGTGGCACACGCACGCCTCCTCTGCCTCGGTTTCTCCGCGGTTCTCGCACGATGACCACCGGATCGGGGCGTAAAGGAACTTCTCTGGCCATGATCACCTCTTGCCATGGCAACCCTGTAGGGAGATGCCTAGATGGTGGTGGAGGTCTTGGACGGATCTGAGGTCGTCCCCGACCTGGCCTCCGTGCGGCGCGAGCAATAGCTAGAAAATCGTTGGGCGGGATTCGGAGGGTTTCTCGACCACCAGAGCCGCGGGAGTCGTCGTCGTAATCGCCATGCCGGCATAGACACCATAGTATGGCTAGAGCCGCCACGATGCACACGACAATGGTGATTGGAACCCATACCTTTCTTGAGTCATTGTCGCTCATGATGGGATTCGTGGGTTATGGCTTGGCTTGAATGTGTTGGTGACAACTCGTTTGGTGAAGCGGACTGGACTGGACTGGACTGCTGGAGGCAGGTTTTGACGGTGGTTCCTCGACCGGGATCAAGTCATTGACGCTGGAAGTAAAGTATTCATTCATTGAAGATGACAACCATCAATCAAGAAAACGACTCAAGATAGATATATCTTGCATGGACGCTGCGGTCAACAAACGCCGTCGGCTTGTTTGCCGAACAACGAACAACGAAAAGGTATGAATGCAAGAATATGCAAACACCGCCAGCCCACCAGAGCAAACAGGGCATGTCCTGTCCTTGATGCTGCTTGAATCATGGCATATCATGAAACATATCTGACCAAACTTTACAGAGATAGTCGGCGGGTGCCTGTCAGTAGTTGACATGGTGATAGTCGTCCTGCATCTCTGGCACAAAGACATTTGCAAAATCCGCCTCGGTGATGGCTCCATAGGCAAACGCATCGAGCGCCATGGTAGGATTGAAATCCGAAACGTTATACATGTGTTGACTGGGGTCATGCTGGCGATGCAAATGGTGACTTGGTGGCGGCGGTCTTTGATGGTATTGTTGCCCGTGAACGTGCATCTGCGGAATCGAAATCGGAATCGGGTTAGCTATGGTCATGGCACGTGTCGAAGGTGGCTTGATTCCCGCTTGCTCCTCTTCATACACGCCTTCAGTCGGAGTCACCTTGGGTGACGCCGGCGCGGATCCTATTCTCTTCTGCCTCGACTTCATACCCACGCCCACGCCCGGGCTCAGTGACTGCGGAATATCATTCCAGACCGGGATATCACTGTACAGCTCAGGGTAGCGGCGGAAGAAATCCACATTCATGGTCCAACTTCGGATATCTGTCATACGCTGGTCGAACATGGGTGATAGCTTGTACAATCCCGTCTCGACCTCGCGGGTGTAGCAGTCACGGAACTCATAAGGCCATCGGACTCGTAAGCTTTTGCAGAAAAGATGCCAGAATTCGTTCCCACAATAATCATGTTCGTTAAAGATGAAGCGCTCTCGAACACCAGGCCAGGGGAAATAGTCGATAGCATACGAATGCGCCAGGTTTTGGGAGGGGCGGCGCATGTACCACGGCGGGAGACGAGAGTAGCGTTCCGTCGTAGATTCAGTGTGGAATTGAATCAGTAAGTGCATGGCTCTCATTATGGCCAGGCGTTCGATGTTGGGACAGTTCGCGAACAATAATTGATCGACACGCCGGATGATGTTCCATGAAGGGTGTAGAGGACCCCTTCTCAACACCGAGTCCCATCCTTCAACTAGGGCTCGGATTGGCACATCGTCGCATGTCGAGTCCGGGGCGGCCTGCACGTCGTTCCAGTCAAAGCGTTCGGCCAGTACCTCATTGACATATTTCCAGTAATTGCCTTGGAAATTGGTAAGACGGCCTGGTGGGCGGTCGTGGTCGCGGTCGTGACAGCTATGGCAAGAGCAAGCCTGTCGCGGTACGGCCCAATGGCTTGCATAGCGCAAAGGAGGATGGTTGGGTTCGCCGGCAGCCCTAGATTGCACCAGCGCTCGATTTGTCGGTCGTTGGCTGTTGTTGTCCAGCCGTACAATTTCGGGGGCAAAGAGCCTGTCTGGTGATTGTAGGGGAAGGTCTGGAGGAGGTGGGTAGTTGGCCAGGTCGAAACTGCCAGTAGGGATATTTTGAATCCGAATGTCCACACCCTCGGCCTTTAAGGGAAGAGATGCGTCGTCTGGGAGAGGAGTGAGGCTGGGTTTGCGTTCGAGGTTTGCGTCGTCACATTCCATCCGCGACGCACGTATGTTGTTTCCCGGCGCTGGTTCCTCCGCGGTCCTCACTGGCTTGTGTATATCCATTGCTTTCTGTATGTCCCTCAGAGTCTTGGCCATCAGTTCCCGTTCAGCCTCCACTTCTTCCAATTGTTTCATCAACGTGGCCACTTGACCGCTGGCATCCTTCCGCCTGAAGTCCTCCACCACACCTTCGAGGTAGGCGATGCGGGACTTGGTCCGCTCTCGAGCTTGACGCTGACATCGTCGGTCGATTTCTCGCTTCTTCAGCCGTCGAGAGGAGACGCCTTTGTTGTCCTTGGACTCGCCAGACTCGAGAGGGCTGGACGTCTGTCCGTTGGTAGGCGCGTAGGTCGTCATGTTCTTTGGGTGCGGTGCGGTGCGAACAGAAGGGGAGGGGAGCGTTTGGGTCAGTAGTGTGTAGATAGACGCCTAGATGGAGTGGTGATCAGGCGGGTCTTGGGAATGGCAAGACGACATGGCTGGGCGGAGGCGTGAATCTCTTCGAGGTACGGGGTAAAGTGGGGAGGTAAGTAAGATATTAGGTACAGAGAGGGCGACTATGTTCGAGCTTGTAGAAGAAGAAAGAGAATCGTGAGTTGGGGTGGCAGCACTGGCAGCACTGGCGCTACCGCCGGTTCAGAGGACGTTAAGTTGACAATCGGGCCGACGATCTCTGATCTCTGTTTCTTGCAAGTTCAACTTTGTCCCACTTCCGTTTCCGTTGCCGGTGCCAGTGTCTCCTTCAACTTCAACCCCGGAACATGTCCACCAACCCCCCTATCCACCTGCACCATCGATCGCCATCGCCATCACCGCCAAACTTGACTACCTATCGACTCGTCTCTCTTCGCCTAACTTGCGGGGGGATCGAGGGTGCACATGCCATTCAGATGGCTTCGACTCTCTTGTCGTTCTGCTTGGTTCTCACTGTGTTTGACAGGCTGCCATCCTCACTGACGCCTTCGAACCGAACACCTCATCCTAAAGGAATACGAAATGGGCGGTCACCCTCCAGATTAGACCAGACACACAGGATTCTGGCAACACCACTGCCATTCGCCGCTCGACCCATTGTGGCTGAAGTCTGTTCCGCCAGCGCTTCCGACCATTGGCCTACGGATAGAAGGGAAGGCTATTCTGCTTCGATGCCATCATACAGCTGCTGACAACTGCTGTTCCCTGCATCACAGCATCGTCAGCTGAAATCTAATAAGCGATCTGGCGCAGGCCGATGACGATCTATCAATCCAGGTAGTCGAAGCCCGCCTCGTCACGGCCCCTTGATATACTTCTCATACTTCTCGTTGGGACGGATGGCGGCCAGCGGCCAGCCAGCCACTGAAACAGAGATGGACCATGTCAGGGGTGTCTTGGACATCAACGAAAAAGTTTGAATAAACACCGCAGTTCACGAGCAGGGATACTTTGACCGCCACTCTACCGCAGAACATACTAGTAGCTTGTAGATGAAAAGGAATCTCTCCTGCATCTGTCAACGACTGCATATGTTGTGATTCTAAGCGAGTTGTGGCAATCTTGTCACAGCTCGGTTTGCGCTTTGCTTCGCGTGAAGTCCTTTCAGGAACTCTCATTTCCTCATTCCGCCTGTATCCTTTCACTTCTTTGCATGAATTCACTTCACAGTCCTATCTGTCAGTACAAGGGTATCTCCTGCCATTTTCAGTCCAAGATATAAAGTGGCATGGTGTAGTGGTAGCACATCCTCGGACCAGGGAGCCCCTTCATGATCTCAACTACTTCCCTTTACTCTTGGGTGTGGGATGTCAGATTGAGGCTGAACTGTGTGTGATCCACCTCGACGAGGAAGACTTTGGTTCAACTCCAGATGCTGCTGTTTGATTTCTTTTTTGCAAGATTCGCCGTTCGCGGGTGTACGAGTTCTCCCAGCTCTGTGAAGTTGGGCAGCCGGTGCTGTTCCACTCTGCTGTAGCTGCGTGTGCATAGGGAGGGGATCTTTGCTTGTAGAGATGAAGCTGGCGTATCCTTCAGTAGTTCTGCACCAGTAGCTGTCCCCAAGCTTTCTGCTGCCAAGAATGGTTGTAAACAGGGCTGAAAGGTGCAAAGAGCCTCAAGAGATTGGGCGAGGTGGAGAGCTGATATTGTCCAGATATCCATGAGCCTGGCTGTGTAGGACAAGAAGAGACAGACGAGCTGCTATAACGATCAGTATCCAGAACTGTATCTGCCATCTTCTCCGTGGAAGTTGTCATAGGAGATTAGAACGACAAGAAAGGGGAAACCCCTATACCAATCGAACCTCACCATAGACTGATCTTTCGCCGATCTGCTCTGTCCGTAGATATGCCGTTTTGAGGACAATACTGCGACGTCTCTCCCATCAAGTTCCCACCCATAGCTCTCAGTCTCTTCTGGCCGCTAGAGGCAGTTCTTGTTGTTGTTGTTGTCGTTGTCGTTTGTAGAATCCGATCGTCGAATACCTTAGCTCCCTTACCTACCTTATACACCAGGGACGCAATATGTACCTAGGTACGCACTTACCCGGATCACCCTAGCTGTGCAGTGAATAGCACAAAATGTCTGTCTTCACGTTCGTCACTCTGTCACCCTCCAGTCACAGCAGGCCCATCATTCACTCCACCTCAGGCAGGTAGGTATATTCACTGCCACTTTTCACCTAAACCGTTAAATCGTCGCGGCACCAAAAATTGACACAGAAATCCCCTCGCAAGGCGGTGTAGTGCAGAGGTTTAGCACATCCTCCCCCCATCGGAACAGTATCGCTTCACCTCTATCCAGAGGAAGCAGTGCTGGCATCTGGGGCAGAGGAAGACCTTGGTTCGAATCCGAGCTCCGTCATGATTTTTCGTTTGTTTTTTGTCTTTTTTGTCTTTTTCTCTTTCCCGTCGCAGTGCAGTGCGGTGTGCATACCTTAACACTGGTAGCTGTAGAAATGCAGTGTAGCTTACTCTCTTTCCTGTTGCCTGTTTCCTGTTTCCTACCGCTCCTTGTTCTTGAGAAGACCATATCGTAATACGAGTATGCGCCTGCATGCGTAGAGTGAATTCTGGACAGAGGCTGTAAGAGAATTCTACGTCGGAGAGAGCCATATGAGATACAAGCGATTTTAGAGCCGTCAGTTTGGAGGACCATTGGAATCGTGTCCTAGAGGTATTGGGCGTCATGGAGAGCGGCATCGGTTTTGCACGAGATGAGTCCAAGGCCACCAAAACCCCATGGCGATACCCCATCAGCCATTCACACACTTCTATATATCAAAAGTGGCGGCAGTACGCAGGACGAAGTGGTGATGTGAAGAAGAAAAGACAGGACAAGGTGAAGGGGAGATCTTGGGGACATGCTTGGACGATCTCCCCACCTCAACTGGAGACATTATTCGGGTATTTCAACGTCAACCATTTATTGGTAAGTGCTTCATTCCATCTCCCAGCTCGATTTCTGTCTACCTTCATCACCCATCCAGCATTCCTCGCTCGGGTATTGGTAGAGTTTCTCCAAGATGGTGTCAATGGCCATCCATCTATCATACCCTGACCATGGACTGTTTGCCTTGCACTGATCTCACCCCGTCGTTCACAATTTACCTGGTTGTATTCCCAAGCAGTGACCTATCCATTGCACCTCTTCCGGATATGTTGGGTTACCGGGCCATGGATCCCTCTGAGAAGAGTCGATACTCGTGTGCGCCTCTGTCGCAAATAAACCAGTCCCCAATCAGCGTTTCTTTTGAACTAGTTGCCAACCATCCGAATCGGTTCCCTTTCTAGCACGAGCCATGGCTCCTGGTACAAACTTCGGAGCGGTTGGATTGTAGGCTCGACCACCTGATGCTGACTTGTTGCTGTTACTGCGGTCCCGCGGTGAGGTTCCGGGATAAGGGATCTGAGTGATCAGGTTCATAGGACGTTCGCAGGGATCGTGCGAGAATACTACTTGGACATCACGGTATGGTCCTTGAGTTTTTGATCGACGAACGAATTCATCACGAACGAGACGAGCGATCACCGTGGAAGAGAAAACTGCCGTGGCTGCGGAAGTCTATCAGACATGCTGCGGCTAACATGGAGCGAGACTTACCGTTTCCAGTGTTGAACAACCACACGAGCTCCACATTGTGTTGTCCTACCAATTCGATCAGATCCTTCTTGAATCGCTCGTCAGTCAAACCGTTGGTGAAGAGCTGCTGGCGAGCAAATGTAAGGCGGCGTCGCTCGTTGTTAGGTGGTCCCATGCGCTTAATGTCGGCATTCTCTGGGTATGGCTCTCCAGATTTGATCTCGCGCCCTGGGCCAAACAATCCAACGCCCGAATCCCGAATGGAACGCGAGTTCTCGCCCATGAAGAGCGTGGCTGCGGTGGCATACTGAAAGATCACGCAAACTGCCCCATACTCCTCCACAAAGGCCATGGAAAAGATGGCTCCGCTGTTGATTTTGGCCGTGATGGTGCTCAAAGGTTTATCCTTGGTCCAGCCATAAATCCACAGGCAACGATAGTCCTCTTCCTTGGGCTCAGTTATGGGGGCCTCATTGGTTATGGTTCTCTTCAATCCATCCGAAGGGCGGAATTTGACCAGGCGATTGTTTCGGGGGATGTCGGTAGCTGCGACTGCGGCCCAGGTGGATGCACTCGATCTCGCGTCAGAAGGGGTCGCGGTGCCACCATTTGGGAGCGGTTGAGCTCTTGGTGCCGGCGGAGGCTTCATCTGGAACTTTTCCATGTCCCATGGAGCAGTAGTGTGATTGAACGTGTCAAGCATGGAGTGGACGTCGCGGGCGATGTCATTCGCTGCTTCATTTTCACCCTCGCTCCGAAGCTGGCGGTGATTAGTCCAACAAGTAACAGGCGTCAAAGGAATCCTTACATGTTCCACTACCCGGCTCAAGTGGCTTAAAGCGTCAGCCATCACGTCGCTGACATGGTGAGGGTCGTTTCCGATGGGCATGATGTCCTGTTGTTGGTGCCTGATCAGTGATTCTGTTTCTTGTGCCTCGCGATGCAGATGCGCCGCTTAGGATGATAGAGCAGGGGGAGTTGCCAATAGGGAACATACCTCAGAGTCTTCGCTGCCACTAAAGTCGTCGCTGTAGATGAGCGAAGGTGGACAAGTTGGGTAGGTAGAGGAATTGCTGAGGGTGCGACGGGATGGAGGTGAGGGTGAGTAAGGTAGATGTGTGAAAGCCATGTTGTGCGGCAGATCCAACATAGATCGGTATGGCACCAGCAGTGAATGATGCATCAACATACGCGGCGAGTTGCTGTGATGGGTGGTTAACAGGGAGTGAAGTGGTCTGGGAACAAAGAAGTTGGGGAGAACTCCCGCAACAACGACGACGTGTCTTGGAAATTGGGAGCTTGAGAGCAGCGGCTACCCCGCACACAGATGAGCCTTCCCAACTGAATGCCAGAGTGCGCGTTCGCATGGGAAGTTCAAAGAATTGAAGAAAAAGAAAAAAGTTTGCTTCCGCCAGTCCCAGTGGGAATTGTTGATATTTCTATACTCGCTTGCTCATGACCCTCTTCGCTGTAGACAGACAAACAACCGATCGTCTGATACTTGTTCATATCAACAAACCATCAAAATGCAGCAGGCAAGCAACAAGCCGTCCCAAAGCATGCACCTACATTATATCTCATATCTCATGTAGCCCCTGGATTCCAACCCCAATGGCAGCCAGACTCGCTGCCAGTCAGCGCCAGAATGCCATCCTGCTGCCCAACTCTTGGCCCAGTGCGCGCCTTGCTTCGATGGTTCTGCTCACCGCATCCTGGTTCTCATGGGCCCGACGAAGCAGGTACTTCATGCATTCACCCAGTTTACCCCAGACCACATATTTGTAGGCACTTGGAACCTCAAGGTTGGTATCCTTGGCCTGAGCTCGGGCCCTTGCTGCTTGTACGACCTCGCAGCTGACATGATCCGCCATCCCCATCAATTGACCATATGCCAGATCGATCAATGGTTCACCCTTACGGGCTTGCTCATCACGAAGTTGAAGTGCCAGCTTGACAGAGTCGGCGTTGTGGGTCGCCAAAACGAGACTGACTCTCGGAAATTCGCCTGAACCTTCTCCGGTGGGTTTCAGAACGTCTCCATATCTTCTCTGAATGATGCTCTTAGCGATGCCATCATAACACTTGTGAGTCTCTTCGATAGTTGGCCAGAAAAGTTCTCGTGGATCACTTCCCAGGTATGCACCTCGGACGAGCTTGACTCCTAGCACGAAATCTTCTTTCCGTGCCAAGTCGAGATGGGCTGCTAGGACTCCAGGTGTCCTCTTCGCGTAAGCCTGGTACGTGCCATAAACCAGCGCCTTTTCCTTGTTGTATATCTTTGAGAAGTACATGATCCAGTTGTCGATACCTTGCTGCAGAGAAGCCTGCTCTGCATCCAATAAGAGTCTCACTCCCTTAGACTGAGCACGCCTGCAAATGTCATGTACCGCTGCCTCAAATTCCGGCGAGCAGGCAATGGCTGCCTTGAGGTGCTTGAGAGCTTGACGTCCGGCTCCGGTGAATTTGAGTGCCACAAAATCGCCCGGCTGCGCAAGATCCACGGTCTCAATGGTGTTAAGCTTCCATGCTGATATCTCTTGCGCATTGATCTCTGCTTGGTCCGCAGAGTCGTTTTCCGAATCCAGCTTTTCTGCATCATCCTTGCTCAGGACCACCTCCTTCGCATGTCCTAACATTACACCTTTGAATCCGATGCTCTTCAAACTTTCGATGGTCTTCTGGACTTCTGACGGTGTCTCGCCAGCGCAAAACTGGGCATAGAAGGTCTTCTTCAGGAGAAAATGGAGTATTGGGTTTCGTTCGGGATCGAAGAGCGGCGACTTTGTATGAGCGAGGAATGTCATGACCGCTAACGACGGCCGCAGTAGGATTGGAATGGAGGAGGCGGACATGATGATATAGGATCGGATCACGTTGGAGAGGGGAAGGCAGGATAACGGCCTCTTGTCAGGCGTATCAGCCAACGCAGACGACGCGTCGGTGGCGCCGTAAGCTGTCGAGGTAACAGTACGCTTGGTATGCGTTCTCCTTTGTTGCTGTAGGAGTGAATGCCTTTCTGGACGCCTAGGCGCATCTCGAGGGGATCCGACATGTTGGACACGCGATGAGATGGAGATAGAGACAGCAGAGGAGGGTCGAGGGTAGAAGATATGACATGATTGTAGGCTAGGCGCCGCCCTTGGGCGCAAACAAACAGCCATCTTGAGAGAAGGGGCTCAAGATCAATCGGCGCCGCAAACCTACCTGACTGAGGGTGAAGAATCAGATGTTGGGTTGCACTCAGCTTTAATAACAATATTGTGGTATGAGGGTCGTGGGTATGGTGGACCGATGGAGGCAGGAAGACAGCGGCATCGTATCTAGAACTGGCTGGCATCAATGGTGATGATACGTCAGTGCTTTTCTCCGCCGAAGCCTCGCACCGTTATCACTCCGAAAACGGCGGTGATATCGACCGTGGGTGGCCGCAGCTAACCGAGATCACGTGAATTATCAAGTTACCACAGCTGAGGTGCATGTTTAAGCCGTCCAAACGCTTGTCCTGTAACATTTTGCTTCCTTTCTCTTGAATAGACTTCACCTTGGGTGGCCTCAACTCGAGACGTGAGGGAAATCGGTGCATTTGGTCAGTACGAGAGGGTATGAGGGCGGTCAAGAACGTGACAAGCAATGGAAACCCAAGTGCGCAGTCTGCATTGCTGAGTTATTGACATTATCTGAACGCGAGTTCCATGGGCGACCTCCTTCAAATCCACGCTGTAGCAACGATGCAGAAGGATGGAGACATCAAATACAAACATGAAACAAGAGTAGGTGATTCGTGATCCCAAACAGCTGAACCATGGATGAGGTCGCGAAAAGCGCAGTTTCGTAGTCCCAGTCTGGGGGAGAGTCACGTTGCTCGGCCAACCGTTGGCGCGACTTCAGCAACTCTTTCTACTCCCGAATTCACGAGTAACAACCGTCTGCTCTCCACACAGACACACTCTCTGTACTGCACCCTGCGAATAACACTCTCGACCAATACATCTGACGTTGGCGCCTGTTGACTGTGCTTCATTCAATTATTATCTTGCCACTCATTCAAGTGATCTGGTTCGTACATCCTATGCCTTCGCTTGCTGCGTGAGGTGTCTAGGGAGGTAAACAACAACCATGACCATCGATGGCGCCTCCTCAATCTCGGTCACCGTTCGAGTCAGACCGTTTACCATTAGAGAGGCTGCTCAATTGACCAAATGCGATGATACTACGATATTTCTCGGTGATGGTTCGCTAGCACCAGCGCCCACGCCAAAACTCTCACAGAAAGGCCTCCGATCCGTGATCAAAGTTGTGGATGACAAGTGTTTGTAGGTACTGAACCGCCAGTAAAAGACTTGTGCTAATATGGATGGCAGAGTGTTTGACCCCCCTGAAGATAACCCCGTACAGAAATTCTCTCGATCTGTCGTCCCAAGCGGTAAACGCGTCAAAGACCAAACCTTCGGTTTCGACAGAATCTTCGACGAGAATGCATCACAGGGCGAAGTGTATGAGGCCACAACTAGGCCGCTCCTGGACAGTGTGCTGGATGGATACAATGCCACGGTTTTCGCCTACGGCGCCACCGGTTGTGGAAAGACGCATACGATCACCGGAACCGTTCAACAACCCGGAATCATCTTCATGGCCATGCAAGAGCTGTTTGAAAGAGTCGGCGAGTTGGCTACCGACAAGGTCACCGAAATCTCACTGTCCTATCTCGAGATCTACAACGAAACAATCCGCGATCTGCTGGCTCCAGCCACGACGAGGGCCGGGTTGATGTTAAGGGAGGATGCCAATCAGACGGTGTCAGTTGCAGGACTTTCCAGCCACCGCCCTCAGAACGTGCAAGAAGTGATGGATATGATCATGAAAGGCAACGAAATGAGGACAATGTCGCCGACTGAAGCTAATGCAACTTCGTCACGATCCCACGCCGTTCTCCAGATTAATGTCGCCCAAAAAGACCGGAACGCCAGCGTGGAAGAACCTCACACCATGGCCACTTTGAGTATCATCGACCTGGCTGGTAGCGAACGTGCAAGCGCCACTAAAAATCGAGGAGAGCGATTGCTGGAGGGAGCCAATATCAACAAATCTCTGCTTGCACTTGGGAGTTGCATCAACGCGCTGTGTGACCCACGCAAGCGCAATCATGTTCCCTATCGAAATTCAAAACTGACTCGTCTCCTCAAATTCTCGCTTGGTGGCAACTGCAAGACAGTCATGATTGTCTGTGTGAGTCCCTCGAGCGCACATTTTGATGAAACCCAGAACACCCTCCGATATGCCAACCGAGCGAAAAATATCCAGACCAAGGTCACCCGGAATGTGTATAATGTCAACCGCCATGTCAAGGACTTTTTGGTCAAGATCGATGAGCAAATGGCCATGATCAACGAGTTGAAAGCACAGCAAAAAGACTACGAGGCATTAGCATTTGCCAAATTCAAGAAGCAGAATGAGAGGAAAGAATCAATCGCCAG
Organism: Exophiala sp. LBMH1013; assembly: GCA_024611085.1. Classification (NCBI taxonomy): domain Eukaryota; kingdom Fungi; phylum Ascomycota; class Eurotiomycetes; order Chaetothyriales; family Herpotrichiellaceae; genus Exophiala; species Exophiala sp. LBMH1013. The sequence goes on from JAMFLB010000002.1 coordinate 291,744, forward strand.
AGAAGGGGTACAGCGAATTCGGACGGCCTATGAAAATTCTGCGCCGGAGAGACAAGAGCGAACCAATAACATGATCAAACTCAAACAGCTGGGCAGGCGGATCGCTATGCTATCGTCGTGGATTGCGGCCTTTGATGCTGTCTGCGATAGCCTGGATGAGGAGGAGCCCATGAAGAATATGCAGGCGGTCAGGAAAACAGCTCAAGGGATTCTGATGGAATTGGAGAGTGGCCGACACCATTGTCAGCAAAAGGTCTTGAAGAGCAGCTGGGACAGGGCCATGACAACAGCGTTGGACCATAGTCTGCGGCAGCTGAGCGAAGTCGATACCGGTGACATGATTGACTCGGAAACTCTTCGACGAGAAGTTGAACTACTCCGATCAACGGCGGAAAGAGATGCTCTGGCGGCGGTTGGAGACCAAGACAAGTTCGGAGACGCAGCAACCATTCAAGTTTTACTGCAGGCCCATTTTGAGACTGTTGCCGCCATCGAAGCCCTCAACAGAATGAGCGTTGATGAGGCAGTTGATGCAGCCACACAGATTCTGGGCAAAATGCTGACATCGGCCTCGAGCGCGGCCTCGTATGTGGTCAAACCCGATGGAAGTCTTGCACCTGTCGAGGCATTTGCACCTAGCAAAGCCGGTACTCCAAAGAGACGTAAGCACAACGTCAACAACTCCATCTTGGAGGGAAGTCCAATTCGGCCGAAAGCTGTCACTGGTATTGCAACTCTTCTGGCACCATCTCCAGCCAAAGCGTCTCCTCGCCGCCGGGGGTTATTAGGTGGTGCAAAAAAGGGGGTGCAAGTATCTTTCACTCCGAAAAAGAGAAAGTCCCCGGTCAAAGCAGCTAAGCGAGTGGTGAGATGGCGTGATGATACAGAAGATGGGACTCTTGCGGAATTTGCAAAGACACCTCAGAAGTATACACCTTCTCCAAAGGAGGAGTCAACCACTGAGATAACCGTGCCACAAGTCTCAGATCTGACCGCTTCACTGGCTCAGCTCCGCACGGAGCCGCAGTCTCCTGGATCATCACCTATTCCTCCACCGCCCGAGGTGACGCTCCCCGTGCAGCCTAGGAAGGGTCGATTCGAGGCAGGGTTCTTAGCCAAGAAGCTTGATGACTCACCCAATGCTTCCAGTATACTCCCTCCTCGGATGACGCCCCTTTCATCCTCGGACAGCGATGAATCACCCCTGAGAGAACTGGATCCGAGTAGAGCAGCGAACCGACGGTCGCTGACTCCCATGGCATCTAACCAGTCTGCGAACAGCAATGGGTGTGAGAACGGGAACACTTCCTCTTCTTCAAGCTCTGACACTGAAAATCATGCCCATCCTAATAAAGATGGAGCCATGAAAATCCGTGATGCAATCAAGCGATCCGGCTCAGTTCGTCGATCAGGGATCAACGGGTCGCGCACGCAACGTCGGAGATCACCAACCGCCGCGACAGCTACTTCGGGCTCCCCACCCAATGACTCCATGTTCGCTGCTGGCCACGTTAGGAGGATGGTCATGGGTAAGAACGAAAAGGAGAATGAATGGAAGGTGGGTGTCCTGAGCCCCCGAGTACAGGGCATTGTCAGCCATAGCAGGAGTATGGGCTCTAACGGTGGAAGACGCACGACGATGAATGGAATGGAGGTCCGGGCAACCCCCGGCAGCGGTGACCGCGCTCCTATGAGGATGAGTTCAATCGCGCCCTCGTATGGTCATAGCCATTCCACTTCAAGAGGCAGCCTAATGCCATCTGGGAAAGCTGTCTGGCGCTGAGGAGAGAAGCTGCATCAGATGAAAAGTCGAAGCATTATTTACCTGAGGGGTTCTTCTGGTGGTGTGCAAAAAGTCACGGCTGGCAGGCCAAGGGACACAGCATACTGGGGCGTTTCGCAATGGACTGGGTCGGCACGGTTTCAGGGTGGCAATGGGATGGTGGCATCGGGTGTGCCTTATTATGGGCAGCGTTTCCAAGGCTGGGTGTTTTGTACAATGGCGAAGGAGTCTCTTGCAACCAAAGCGGTGGTTAAGCGGACATTGGGAATGCAAGATGCTCCTGTAATTAGATTTCCGGCTTGTCTTTAGGGCTCAGACCCGGGTTATGAGGCGTCTTTGATTCCGGTGTCTGAATAGACCCTTGACGATTGATGATTTCGACAATTGATTACAGTTTCGTTATGTTTTGTTCCGTTCAATCATTAACCTCTCGATCTCATGTTTGCGCGGAAAGAGTCGTATCCATTGTCCTCCTCTTGGAGTTCTGGACCCCCCTGCTCCGCTCAGCCTCGTCAGAGACAGTGGGCCAATCATGTGTTATTCATTGCGTCACCGGTCTTGTGTCAAGCCATGCAGATAACAAAACACCTCAACCTTGAACACAGCAGCATGACTTCATTTCAGCTTTACTGTGACCACGACTTCATCGACTTTAGGCATTTCCCATCTATTAGTGCAGCCAAGTATTCTGCAAACGAAGGAAGATCACAGTCGACACGGTTGAGAAACTCGAGGTGAGTCGATCATTCTCCATGCTTAAATGGGCCTGGCGGCATCATCATCATCGTCATCATCATCAAGATAGCGCATGGCCCTGGATCCAGATACCATATCTACCCTTCTACTTCCTATAGTGTCAACCAGAAAGTCTAGGTGGATGCATGGAGGTATCTCCCCGTCACGCCTGATCCTAGGATTGAATTCCTGCTGTATATAATCGTCTTCGACGTTTGAACTTATATCTCAATTGATTAACTGACTGATTGTCTACACTGTAGGTCTCCTCAACAACAATCTGAAAGCAATTGGACACCGACGTGTCAGATTCGGCGATCTAGGCAAATATTCCATACAGAGTCAAACTTAGACTCAGAACCAAAGCCAGACTCCAGACCAGACGTATATTCTACATTTGATCGATCCTGACCGGGATTCAAGGACTGGACTATCAAAAGCCCACGCGAGACAAACTTGATCAACAATGGCATCCCTATCAGGCCAACAAGGCGCAGGAGCCAAAGTAAATCCTGCCGGCGGGAGTGCGAAGGACAAATATCTCGGCGATGCGGGAGAAGGAGGAGATAAATCAACTACCAGTGACAGCACACAGAAGGTGAGTAATCGTGGTCCGGGGTCTTGGATTCGCTTTGACGTTTCTTCTTCGTTTCTTACTGCTACATGTTACCGAGTTTCTGTACTTCTTGTACTTGCCCTGTGCTGTACCGGATTGAATGGTGTGACGGTCGCTTGGCGGGATCCAGGGGTTCAACGATGGCCGGGCTTTGATCCCGAGCATAGGCCTGATGCACTGTGTTCAAGTCTTCGTCTGCCCTGGGTGAACGGTGGAACATGGAACATTGAACAGACAGACCGATGCGATTGGCGGCTGGCATCTCCATATCCGCATCCTTTTACTTCTACACTACCCACCCCCAAATGTGCTTCACTTCCCGAAATTGCCTTTTTGTTCTGTTGATGCCACTCCCACTCCCACTCCCGTTCCTCGCTACTCTCGAAGATAGGATCTCGAGATCCATATCAACGGCACCGCTAACAAAGATATAAACCCACAGCAGTCCCGTGAACCTACCGATTCAACAGAGACTTCACGCACTTCGGATCCTTTGAAAGGTATCGACTCAGCAGACGAGACGAGCGGGGTAGGAGATCCCAACAATGAGACGGAGAGGACCTTTGTCGAGGCGACCAAGAAGGGCGATCGGTTGGTTTCTTAAGCCATAGGCCCTTGATGGATGACTCTTACGCTGTTGGCCTACACTGTCTTCAGATCCCTCGGCTCTTGGTTATCCACACATAGCTATATATCTCTATAGACCACTGAGAAGCCACCTTCGCCGGCTGAACCGTGAATACAAAAGGAAGAATCTTATCCACCTAATCGGATTATATTGACTCGTTATCGGCTAAATAGTAGCATCCCTATTCGTCAAAGCGATATCGATATCGATATCGATAACGTCAATGCTGCTGAGTAAGCGAAACCTCTCTATACACGAGGCTGAGCTGAAGATTCGTCTGACGAACTGTCCAGCATATCAGACAATCCGCTCGACAACTTTCTATAGGCGATTGTCAGGACAAGGACACTCCCTCCGACTTGTGGGAGTAGGTCTTGCTTTTCCGATACCTGGGCTCAGCGCCCCGCGGAATGCCAGACGAGTGACCACTGCCCATAGCCTTACGACCCATCACATTAATCAACAGCGTCTGACTCAACATTAGGCAATTGAGGCAGGGATCACACTCTCTGCTACAGATCAACTGCAGTTCACAGTGCCAGAAGGCATAAAAGACACAGAGTACTGAGTGGGAACAGTCCAAGCCATATCCTAAGACAAGTACCTACTACCTACCACGGTATGGAGAGATCGAAAATTGAAATCCATATGGAGTCAATCCGAGGGAGCAGAGCACGCAGGGTCCAACGGGTGTGGGTGATGAGATCCACGACGGTCAGAAAGATGAGCTATCAATGGTTATTGCGAAGAAGCGAAGAAGGGAGGCCTGCTACATCATGTTGCAAAGTCTAGCATCCCGCCACGCCACGATAACCGGTGCGGTAGGATAATGCACGCACGCGATGTCTAGTTCTCCTTTCGCAGCCATATGTTGCCATACAAGTGCGACTTGCAAGTTGAACCATCTGTTGCTACGTGGGGGACTGGGACTACTACCACTGTCGAGATTATATGTGAGTACCAAACGTTGTCTTCTGTCCACGGGCCCTTGGAACTATCAACATTGCTGAGGAAAGATAATAGCAAAGATCTCAAGACGCTCTGCTCTGCCCTGTCCCGAGGAGGAAATATATCGCTATTCGGCGAGCGTATTAATGAGTCGAACTTTTCTCCGGCCTGGTAAAAGAAATTGAACGGTGGACAAGTGACATTAATTCTATTCCATGCCATAGTACGTCTCAAAACATCTAACTCCCCCCCATCTCTACCTACTATCCACCATGTCTAGAACAACCAAGAGATATATCTGCTGTAGTATCTCCCCCATCTGGTCTGATGGGCCAACTTCTCAGCCTCCATGGCCGCAAACTCAATCTCGTGAAGTTCGACCTCCGCCAGTCCAGAGTACAGATCCGCTTCGGCCGGCTTGACGCCTTTGGTGCGATAGACAATCTTGTAGCCGAACAGGATGATCAGAAACACGGGGATGGCAATATATCCCGTGATGAAGTTCTTGTAGTCGAAATCCGTGCCCTTGTAGTGGACGAAGACGGCAAAGTTCTTGGTGAAGGTGACGAGCACGCAGAAGGCCAGCGCGCCCCACGAGCCCCAGATGCCCAGGGGGGGCGCGGTAGATCAGTTTCTCTTTGGGGATGTGTTGTGCTCGACACGCCTGGACGAATTTGATGTGGCTTAGCAGGATGCAGATCCACACAATCAAGCCGAACACGGTGATGCAGTTGATGAAGTAGCCGAAGATCTTCTTGGAGTCGTTCGACACGTTCATGAACGCCAGCAGCGATAGGATGGCTGACATGCCCAGAGCAGCCACGGGCACGTCGCGGCTGTTGGTCTTGGCGAGGAATGCGGGGGCTTTGCCGTCTCGTGCAAGGCCGTAGAGAGTTCGACTCGAGATGTAGAGGTCCGAAGTGCCGGCCGAGAAGACGAATATTAAGATACAGCCGTTGAGGAAGCCGGGTAAGACGTCGATGCCTGCCAGAATGATCGCCACGACGAACGGTGACGCTGCGGCAGAGGTTGACTGCTTCGTGGCAAAGGCCAGCTTGGGCGAGTTGTATGGCACGATCATCCCGAGGAAGAAGACGCTCAACACGTAGAAGAAGAAGATGCGGTAGAAGATCAATCGTGCCGCGCGGGGGATGGTTCGACGCGGGTTTTGGGCCTCGCCAACCGTCACTCCGATGAACTCGGTTGAGAGGTAGGCGAATGCTGCAATGCCGACGCAGTTCCAGACGCCGAGAAACCGGCCTAGAGCTCCTGTTGCACGGTATTCGTGGAAAGCGCCTGGATGATGCCAATACCGAAACCCTTTAGCGTCGTGGTCTGGGCCACCGCCGCAAGCCAGCACCAAGGACAAGATAATGACGCCGCACAAGATCAGGACTTTCAGTGACGACAGCCAGAACTCGAACTCGCCGAAGAACCGGATCCCAAAGTAGTTGATGAGGATAATCACCACAAGAAAGACCGCGATGAATACTCCGGGATTGACGTGCTCACGCGGTACCCAGTACTGAAGAACTAGCGCAATGGCGGTCAACTGGTTGGGCGTCGAGATGGCATATTTGATCCAATATCTAATCAATCGAGGTCAGCATCGAAGTGGAAAGGAGGGTATCATTGACTTACGACCATCCAAGTGCAAACCCCAAAGCTGGATCAACAAATCGAGAAGCGTAGCCGGTAAAGCCTTCAGCAATTGGCAGGTATGTGCCCATCTCACAGAGACCCGTCAACATGAGCCAGACAACAAAGCCGACCAGCGAATATGCGATCAAAACGGCTGCCGGTCCTGAGCTTGCCAATGCTGAACCAGTACCGATGATCAACCCTGAACCCAGGGCACCACCCAATGCTGACATCTGGTCAGTAAGGTCACGAGCATGCGGGAGACTGAATGCTTACCGATCATGGTGGTATGTCGAGACCGAAGCCCACGATGCAAAGCGGTACTTTTGTCAATGCTGATTTCGCCTTTGCCAACCATATTGTCGTAGTTGGTGGATGCGAACGCCTCTTTCGAAGGCAAAACCTCAAAGTCCTCCTGGCGTGGGGATTCCATGTTGGCCGTCATCGTTCCCATGTGGTCAATTGCCTAGGTTCTTCCGTACGCCCAAGGAGAAGGTCTGGCCATCCCTTTATATCAGTGACCAAGTCCCGGCAATATGGTGGCGTGTTATCTGAGTTCGCATATCCAAGATACTGGTAGAGGGCCTCATAAGGTTCAATACCGGTGACCGACGGTCGCCGGTCTCTTATCAGCCTTGTCAACCGAGTCCAGTAATCTTGAATATCTTTATCGAAAGCTTTGTCCACACAGTCTCCACCCAGTGGAGCTTCATATGGGATGATTTTCGATAGCCACCCGGTGTATATCTCCGTGACGGTGTATTGGGTCTCGCTATGCTCTTAATCAGCAATCCTATACTCCTCAGCACTTCGTCTATATTGTCGGCAACTCCAGCTAGATGGTCGCTTGAAGTGTTGTGCTTTCACTGAAGTCTGTCGTTCCGTAGCCATGGGTCACCAACTGGGGGAGCCGGAATATGTTTCTGCACAAGGCGTGCAATTGTACAGTCCATCATGGTGGTACGGCATGTCGACAAACTATGTCTTTGATGGCTGTTGACATTTCCTAGCTATAACCCCACGGGGACTTGGTCCATGATGAGCAAGCGAGGGAATACCCTCTACATATCTGGTCGGTCGAGCTCCTGGCAGAAGACATGCGAAGTCTGACTGAAAGCAGGGTTACGGGGGATCTATCCTGAAACGTCAGAACTGGTGCCGATTGAAGCCACGGACGAACACAAAGGCCCTCCAAGAGAGTCGCCTGCTTATCCTCGTGTGTTGAAAGGTGAGTGCATGAGCCGAGGACCACATGCAAATGCTGATGGCTTTCAGCGTTCCAGAACATGCAGATGATCGTCGAAGCCGCCGGAGCATCATTAGGCGACTGTCTTCGCCTTGTAGTGTATGTCATCGAGTACCTTCGAAACATACGGATGACGACTGACTTATATTCTCAGATACACAACCGACATGCCTCAATATCGACCTTTGGTGAACGAGGCACAAAAGGAGATATGGGGTGATGTGCCTTTCCCGCCTCGTTCGATTGTAGAAGTGTCGAGGCTGAATCAAGTGATTATTGCACCCTTCTCGTGTAAGAGTGTGTTATTGACGTTTGACATAGGATGACATTGTTGAGGTGGAGAGCACATTCGCGGTTCCTGGGTAGGGTGCCGTATCGTCGGTTGAAGATCTAGGCTGGACTGTCTATCCTCCACAGCGGCTCAGATCTGTGTAGACAGAGAGTATCCACATGTTAGTATTATCACATTCGATAAGTCATCATCTTGGACACTCACGGACCACCGCCGGAGTGTGGGTATCAAGGCGAGTGTGGCAAACACACTCCACTCCTGTCCGCCGGTTTACGGCGGACATAGACAACAGGATCAGCATCACCCTACCATTGACCTCGCTCACACCTGACAATTTAGACACCTCAACCATAAGCCCTTCCCGCCGTGGGATTCCATACCCGACTCGATTCAGAAGTCATGTCTCTGCATGGCCAGGAATTCGACAAAGACCCGGAGACAGGCTCTTCAGAGGTCTCAACAAGGTCGCGGCGGAGTCGTTTATTGGGGTATCTGACACAAGACATTCGTCTCAAGCATGCCGACCTTGTTCTGTTGGTATGCAGCTTCATATCCGGCCTGTGTGACAGCGGCGCTTTTAATGCTTGGAGTTGTTTCGTGAGCATGCAAACGGGTACGTTGTATCGTACGAGACCCGAATGAAGGCGCTGAACTAACAAAGGGCCAAAGGAAACACAATCTTTCTCGGTCTCGGTGCATCAGGATTGCCAGTCACCAAGGCATATGGCTGGCTGCGTTCAATGGTTGCCATTATTGCATTTCTCATTGGCTGCTTTTCATTCTCTTTGACACGAGGCCTGAAGCCTCGGAGTCGGGGGATGCTCTGTGCCTCTTTTCTGATCCAAGGGGTTCTCCTGACAGTGGCTGCTGTATTGGTGCAAACAAAGGTGGTCCCGGATACAGCAGGTGGCTCCGAGTCAATGAAAGTCTTGATTCCCATCGTCTTCCTGGGATTCCAAGCTGGTGGACAAGTTTGGGGCAGTGAAGTCCTAGGCTTCAAGGAAATCCCAACAACTGTCCTGACCAGTGTTTATTTTGGCCTCGCATCAGACGTCAGACTCATGCGCGGGCTGAGCAAGAACCCTTCCAGGAATCGACGTTTGGGAGCAGTATGTGCACTTCTGTTGGGTGCTATTTCAGGAGGCTGGCTCAGCAGAAGTCGAGCCGGGATACCAGCGGTCTTTTTCGTTGCTGCTGGGTTGAAGTACGTGATAGCTATGACATGGTTGATGTGGACAGCGGAACCTGCAAAATAGCCGAAGCTGTGACGGAGATTAGGTCAGCTGGGAAGTTATACTCCGGATCCTCCGTACTGCTCAGCCTTGCATCGAATCGGCAGGATAATCGGTACCAAAATCCATCATCCAGTTTCCGAAAAAGTCTTCGACGGTGGGAAATGACATATCCGCATCGTGGCCAAAGTCGTCCATGTTGAAATCTCGACTGAAATCGACTGTGTCGGTAGGCAGATCAGCCTCGGGCCTAGATGTACTCGCAGAAGAATTGACGGCTTGCGTACGCATGTCGTGCGATGTGTTCCGCACAAGGTGGTTGGGGCGTGGACGATCTGATTGATTTGGCTCAAGTCGCTCGGAAGCTAGATCTTGTTTCAGACCCATCTTCATCTTCTCGATGGCAACGTTCATGACCGCAGGAATCTCGTTAGAGAACTGGTAATAGTGGCTGACGATGTCGTTAAGAATCTGAAAGCCCTCCTCACGCTCCTCGCCGGCTTTGTCGATAAACTCGGAAAGCACGAGCGTGCAATAGGCGATGCAGATATGGTGAAATTTGGGCAATTCTTGAACAAGGTCTGTGCGCATTTCCAAAAAGATACCGGCCAGACGTAATGCATGCTCATGTGCATATTCCTGGAAAGCCTCAGACGGAAGATCGGGGTCGACATGGTCCTTGTTCAAGCCACCACTGGCGGATTGGACTTTATCGTACGAGGAGCGGTAGCTGGACTTGATAGGTGCCTGATCCTGTATACTTTGTCGGTACCTCACGACTGAACGCATGGCCAGCACGAGATATGCGAACTCTAGACAGAACCTCAAGGAGATTGATCGTTGGGACGCTGCGTTATGAATATAAGCATGCCACATCACGCCAATAAAAAGACAGGGAGGGACTCACAAAGAAGGTGTTTCCACCTCATTTCCCACTCAGTCAAGCCATGGAAATGGCCATGCCGGTCAAGTAAAGGTGTCTCTTGCTTGCTGCACAGTACGGAAAAGAGAAGGATTTCTGCCAACACTATTCCGTCGTCGATTGTGGCTTCGGGATGATTGAGAATGGCTGGGCATTGATCTAATAACTCTGATGGTATTGTGACTGGCTTGCCTGTGCCCACGGCGAATCTAAAATGTGTGTCAATCACGGCCACTGTTCGAAAACCACAATCCCAGGGGAGCGTACCTCAGGTTAACTAAACAAATGTTATTCCACAAGGATAGTGACATTTTGTCCCTGTGTTCATGCTTCCCAAGCCTTAGGTTGGTCATGACCTGGACAAAGTCGATCGTGGAAATGGCTTGCTGGGCACAAATGCCACTGAGAAGCCAGCTTTCGATATATTCAAAAACAGGCTAAGATAGTCAGTATGGACCTCGAAATGGTGCAGGATTGGCGAACCCTGGGTGCAGCCTCGAAAATACTCATGATAAGCAAGGCATAGAGTTCCTCAAGCGGGATTGGGCTCGCCAGCACCACCTGGCCAAGCATCTCTCGGACCTCTTCGTATAGCTGGCGATGGACGGTGGTATTCACCAAGTCTGGGTCTTTGAGAAACCGTAACCCGTGAAGGCAGCAAACAGCATAAAGCAAGGGAGAAGCTTGTCTTATCGTAGGGGCAGAGGTGAAGTCTGAAACAGATTTGATCTGAATGACGTGACCCAGGCGCTTGATGAATCTGGAGGTCTTTTAGTGGTGGTATTTTGTAGGATAGGTAGGATAGATACTCGTAAGCCAATCTCTCCGCCATCTCCTCACTCAAGATGTGCTGATTGATAATGTCTCTCCCAGGATCCTTGTAAAGCCTCCGTGTGCTGGATCGAAACTTTCTGACAACCATGATCGGGGCCGATTTGTCGATGTCATTTTGAGTCTTGGGAAGAGGGGGGTAATCTAGACTCTCTAGCCGGTCTCTGGACCCTGGGAGGCTGGTGACTGAAACACGGTTCACGCTGATTTCGGAGTGGTTGTCGAGCGAATTTGGGGATTGATTGGTGGTGTCTTGAAGGAACCGCCATATCTTATCCACTGATTGCTTCAAATCTTCCAGAGAAGACTCAACATTGTTGATTTTGCTGACTTCGTCAGATGTGCGAAAGATTTGGAAGGAAAAGGGCCGGGGGTAAACACCTGTTGGTACCAACGGGGGCAGAGCTGTCAGGCTCGAGATTGTTCATAGGTGGACGAGCCCTGACACTGGTACGCAGGGAGCACTCAAGCCTGGATAGCATCATTGTTAATGAGAATACTGACTGAATATCAGTCAGAGCAGACCTGAGCTTGTGGCACCGTTGACATGAGTTCACGCGGTGGTCATATTCACAACGACTTTTCAGCCGTCGACAGGTGCTGCACGAAAGAACGCGCCGTTGAGATTTGGGAGGAGGCATCCTCTGTGGTTCGTCCATTCTATAGGTTCTTCCAGCGCCAAAGGGAGGATGTATCGAAGCGACTTGTTCATTCAATGTGGTTATAGTAGTAGTGGTACATATTGGGAAATAGGACGGAGGACCGATGTGGAGTCTGCACTGCTGCTTTAAGGGCCCGTCGCTGCCCTGACTGTGGGACGTTAATCCTGCCGCCTTAAGAACGACCATGATCGGAGCAATCAATCCTTAATCGCCTCTTGCATCACCGCTGGCAATTTGACCTTCTGACATGATAGCGGAATCATCAGAGTTCAAGTCCCATACGGTGGCTGAGAGGCTGAGAGGAGTAGAAGGAGTCGCCGCAGTTGGATGGCTTGTAGATAGCAGATACTGTCTCTACCATACCATAATAGTAGAGACCGTTGACACCGCCACCCTGGTAATTGTCATCCTCGGCTGAAACTGGTGCGAACACAGAGATGAATGACGTGCATCACTATAATCCCTCTCGTCCTTTGATGCCTCATCACCCATCCGTCTGTTCGCCATCTTCCACCCTCCGGGCAAGTCGTCGAGCACATATAAAGGCGCGCATGTTGTAGTGACTTTGGTAACTCCCCCAAGAAGCCAGACAAGACCGTCAAACTGCAACCCACTACGCTACTCTCGACTCTCCTTGTCGCAATCCTCGCCATCATGGCCTTCCAATTTCCCGGCTTTGTCGGTCGGTTCCTGCGACCATTTACCTCCTCTGCATCCATCGCCCTTCAGCCCGATTCGCTTGCTGCCATGCAATTCCCGCCCAACGCGCAGAGAGCAATATTTGCAGGCGGGTGCTTCTGGGGTCTTGAAGAACTTTATCGAAAGCATTGGGGCAACGGAAAGGGCCTGCTGGACTGCAGAGTCGGATATACAGGCGGACACACGAAAGCACCTTCATACCGAGCCGTGTGCTCGGGGCAGACGGGCCACGCCGAATCTTTGCTTATCGTCTTTGATCCCGATCGGGTCTCTTACCGTCAGCTGGTCGAGTTCTTCTTCAAGATGCATGACCCCACCACGTTGAACCGACAAGGTGCAGATACAGGCACGCAATATCGGTCTGCTATCTTTGCGGAAAACGATGAGCAGTTCAAGATCGCCAACGAAATTAAAGAGAAAGTTAAGGAACAGTGGTACAATGGCAAGCCTATCACGACCGAGATCAGGCGGGCCACTGAATGGTATGATGCGGAAGACTATCATCAGGATTACTTGAAGAAATTGGAGGAGCGGGGAGAACATGGCTACCAATGCCCTGCGCATTATGTGCGTCCTTTCCCAGAGCTGAAATAGGATTTGCCATGATAGTAGCCGGCAGAGCGCGAACGCGACCGTGTATATTTTGACAATGAACGAGATCCTCATGACTAGCAGTACATGTTAATACAACCTGTGGGACTGAGGGTACCCCTTCTCAAGCGAGTACCGATGGTTGAGCCCTACATGTGCTTGACCCTCCCTCCATTTGACTCATTCGGGTCTCTTGCCCGGTGTCGTGCAACCTTGCATCGCACTACCATTTTTCCAGGTCTGTTCGATCTCCGCTTGCATGCTGTATACCCAATTCTTCCAACAATGCTCTCGGTATCGTCTGGCGTTCTCCAGCTGCTATCGGGTACAATGATCGGCTGCCCTCCAGCTGCTATCGGGTACAATGATCGGCTGCCCTCCAGACCCAATCACTGAGCGCCGATACCGGCTTGACACACTGAAAAGGTTTGCCAGTCTGGACGCTGTATTCTAGATTTTATCGAAAGTTCGTAACGGTTGTCCAAGATACTGAAAATGGGCCGTAGGCAGCTGGCTCACAATCGGCTAGGCATTCGCACTGCGCCATCAATCCTGATAACTCCGCCATTGAGCATCGGATTCTCAACAATCTCCTTGACGAGCCGGGCAAATTCCTCCCCTCGGCCCATTCGTGAGGGATACTGAATCATCTCGGGATTCACTGACGTGCGCGCCCCGGTGGTGCCTTTCGGTTTGGTCTTATTTTCCTGGTTCTCTGGCGGTGGCGCTGATTTCTTCTGTGGTGGCACGGTCATGCCAGTCTGAAAGACACCTGGCGCAACTCCCATTGCTCGTATGCCAGCTTTCTGGCCCAGTTCGCGAGCTAATGGCAGAACAATACTGCGGACAGCACCTTTACTTGCGCTGTATGCCAACTGCCCCTGTTGCCCTTCATAAGCGGCAACCGAAGAAACCACCACTACAACCCCGCGCTCACCGTCCGGTCCCCAAGGTTCGTTAAGTGCCATATGTGGGATGGTCAAGCGGATGAGGTCTACCGTACCCCGCAGGTTGATGGCCAGGGTGCGGTCAAACAATCCCATGTCCATATACTTGACATTGTCATGTGTGGCAGAAGAATCTTGTCTAGGGAGAGCCAATGCCGCAGTCCCGATTCCCGCGCAGCAGATTGCGCCCGACAGAGGCTTCAACGTCGTTCCTTGAATCCATCTCAATGTGTTCTTGACTGCTGCCTGTAGGGACTCAGTCGACGCGACATTGGTCTTCGTGAAGAGGAGGCGGGAAGGGTCTATGTGTGAGAAGGTGTCTGAAGGCGGAGGATTGAGATCGAGTATGGACACATTGGCGCCGTTTTGGAGGAACAGGCTGGTTGTGGCGAGTCCCAGCCCGCTAGAGCCTCCAGAAACAATGAATGTCCTGTCCTTGATCTGCATGGTGAGTCCTGATAGAGTTAAGAGAATTGTAGCGAACGGGAAGATACAGTGTTTAGTCGAGGATACCAGGTTATATAGCTGTACAAGTCCAGCAGGCCTACCTCGGTCCGGCTGACGCGCCTTCACGTGCGTCGTGATCGCCAGTACGTAGGAATGAAGATGAATTGTAGGGAACTCATTCTGCCCTAATCACACCAGGAGAAACATAGTTCTGCCGGCGCCATAGCCTCGACCTCAGCCTGTGCGAACCCGCATCCATTGGGGACTGAGACCTGTGTGAGTGTTATAGGAGAGCAAGTAGGAAACATCTTGTACAGTACTAGGATCATGACCTATATGATTTTACGGAGGACTTATCCTCTTCTAACGGGTCTAGGACCTCGTCTAACTATATAGTTTAGAGCGTCGTACGAGAGAATATAACGCCCTTCGACGTAGCCTCGACGCCCGTTAAGGCCTACTCGATATCTTTATAAGTCTTAGCTATTAGAGACTTACTTATAGTTATATTCTTCTCTATCTAGACTCGAATAGCCTTATTCGGACGCTTAGTCTTACGTCGTTATCTATTTAAACTAGTATTTATAAGTCTCGTCTTACTTATAGAATAAGTAAAAGAAGTTATTAGGCGTAAACGATACGTATCGAATTACTTTAATACTTAAGAGATATACCTTTAGGGATAAACGAAACTCGTTAACGAACTTCGAGAGGATATATAACTATTAAATAGACTTAGTCGAAGTACTCTATATAGTTATAATAATATATATTAAAGTATTAATATAGTAAATTAAGAGCGTCGTTATCTCTTAGTATAGTAAAGTAATAGTATAATTATCTCTTAATTAATCTAAGAGAGCGATATTAGCCGAAGTCTTTATTATACGATATTATTCGACGTCGTTAGGATACTACGTTAATATCGTTATAGTATTACGCTTTATTATTATTATTAAGATTAATTCGATAACGAGATTAATTTATTAACGCTCTTTAGAATATAAGTATTTATTTCTTAACTCTTTTTCTCTTTCTCTTCTACTATCTTTTTATACTTAAATTAGTAAGTCTTTACTTCTTCTCTTTTTCTTAGATAATTATTAATTATCTTCGTATTTTTTATTAAGATATCGTCGTCTTTAAAGTCTTAATCTTAATATTATAAAGCTATTAAGATATTATTACGTAGTCTTCTCTTAGCGAAAGAAAATAAAAAGTCTTTAATCTTTATAAATATATTACTTTTTCTTAAGTATTCGAAGCTAATTATTTATATAAATTAACTCTAATTTCTATTATTTATTAAATAAGATTAAGCTACTAGAATTATCTAAGATACTCGTAAAGTATCTAAGCGACGCCGTTAAATCTTAGAATTCTTAAACTCTATTAATTCTAGAACGAAAGATATTAAGATTAGTAGAATTTTATAGTAATTAAGATCTAACTAAGATTTATATAATTAACGCTATATTAGACTATATAGTTAGTCCGGTAAATAAGTCTTAATATACGGTCTATACGAATATATCTAGAGTTAGATCGAAGAAGAAACTAGTCTTTCTAGAATATATCTTAGTCTCGACTAATAAGAAAGCGAGTCTATTAGACGATAATATAGAATAGTTACTAGATAGAAAGTATATTATATACTTTCTTTAAAGCGTTAATTATTCGTTAACTATAAACCGATATATCTTTAGTAAAACGCTAAAGAATAAATAGATTATAATATTTATTAACTTAGAACTAATAATACTAGTTCGAGCTATAATAATAGAGAAGAGAAAGTATTTCTTATCGAAAGCGATATTAGAAAATAAAGAGTATTAGATATAACGAATACGTCTTAATAAGAATATAGAGTTTTTATAATATCGAGATATATCTAGAAAGAGTAAAGATATAGTTAATATAAAATTAGAGGAGAATAATAATAAATAATTCGATATATTAATACTAATATTTAGAGATAAGACTAAGAGATAGTAAGTAGTAATATCTACTATTAGAGAGTTAGTAAGGTTCGTCGAGAACTTAATATATACGTCTACTAATCTAAAGATAAAGCGAATAAAGATTACTTAATCTCTAGTAAAGTAGATAAGAGAGAGATTAACTAGAGAAAGATAAATAAGAGAGATTTAATCGCTCTTCTTTATCTCTTTAACTACTTTTAAGACGCCTCGTAATTATAGACTACTATCTTTTAATATATTATCTATCTCTTTAAAGCCTATAAGAATTTCTCGATATTAATAGCCCTTATCTTCTATAATATTATCTACTCTATACTCTCTAGCTAGATATAGATATAGTTAGTCGTCTTCTCCTTCTAGTTATAGATATTAATAACTACTATATAACTATTCTCTATCTATACTATCGATATATAGTACTAGAAGCGTACTAGATCTCTATCGATAATATTAATAGTAGATAATATCTACTTACTATTCTTCGCTATCTTAATTTAGACTATTAAGTAGTATAGTATTATCTTCGTAAACTAGCGATCTATTATTAAGACCTTCGTTATCGTTCTCGATTTCTAAGAGTCTTCGTTCGTCTTCTTTAATTCTAGAAGAACGAGATTTATAGCGATTAGTTCTATTATCTTCGAATCGAATAGTAGAGTCGATTAAATCTAGACTCTAGAATATCTAAGAGAATTAAGATATTATAACTAGTACTCTAAATATCTTAGATATATAGAAATAGTAATAAATAGATAGTTTAGTAATAAAGTTTTTAATTTATATCGAGAGTTAATTAGTATTTCTTTTAGTTAGTAGTATACTTTATAGAATATCTCGAGAAAGCGATTACTAAAAGATAAAATCTTTTTAAGCGTCTATCTTTTAGAGTTTATAAAGAAATTACTATATATTTTTATTAGAGTTTTTAGTCTCTTTATATCTTTAGTTTTAATTAAGATTATAGAGATTATTCTTTAATATATCTCTAGTAAGAAAGAATATAGTTATTTAATATTAAATAAGTAGTTTTAGCGTTCGAAGAGATTAACGAACTAAATAACTTTCTTCTTTTTTTTAATTTATAATGAATTAAGAGAAAAGAAGTCTCTTTAATTATTAGTTAAGACGTCTTAATAAGATTAAATAATATAGAAGAAGTATTTTCGGATAGAATAGAATAGATTAACTATTTAAGTTCTATTCTTTCTTTTTCTAGCCCTTTTATTCCGTTAATATCTAGAAGAGATTCGTTAACTAGATTATAATATAACTCTAGCTTTTTCTATAAGAACTCGAGTAACTCTAAATAGCTTCTCTCTATACTAATTATATAAGTATATATTACTATACTTTCCTTATAGCCTTTAATATACCTCGGATAGTCTTCGATATAGATTAAGATAGATATTAATACCTTCTTACTCTATATATAGTCTAATTCTTAATCGACTATTTCTTAGATAAAGTCGAAGTAAGTCGGTTTTTTATTATTAACTATATCTATATCTTCTATATATTTTCCTTTCTTTATAGAGTATATAGAGAATAGATTTATAGATATTTCTTATTTTTCGAGTTCTTTTAGTAATAAGATAGAGTAGATAGTCTACTAGATTAATTTCTATTATTCTATCTCTTACTTAATTCGTTAGTCCTTTTAGACCTTCTTAGCTTCTAATAAACTATTAGACGTTATTAGAGAGTAATTACTTCTATTACTCTTCTTAGTAATAGTATTTCTTTCTTTAAATAGTAGAGTAGATTACTCTAGAGAATTAGAAATAGATACTATACTAGTTATAGCTTTCTCTTATATACTCTTCGAAGTATATTCTACTAATATTACGTTATAATATATAGACTTCTATTCTCTATTTCGGCGATATTTATTCGTTAATATTACTTCGACTTTATAGCTTTTCTCTATCTTATCTAAACGATCTTCTAATTATTTCTAATTCGACTATTCTTATTTAGATATTAGAGATAATTTATAATATCTAGAGAGTACTTTTTCTTTTTCTAGTACTTCGAGTATCTTATCGATAAACTCGATTAATTAGCCTTTATCTTCTTAAAGTCTTCTTTACTATTCTATAGTTATTACTCTAACGACTTCGAGGCCGTAGTTAGCCGTATAGTAGCGTATTAAGCGACTTCTATAGACTAGTAATTGTAGGACTCTTTTATCTATAGTTTTAAATATATATATATCGAACTAGAGCTTCCTTAAAACTTAGAACGATCTAAAGTAAGTTAGTTCGAACTTCTATTATACTTTATTTTATAGAAGTATAAAGTCTTCTTCTTTATAATCGATATCGCTAATTAATAGTCGTATAGATCTAAGTTTTTATAAATATAAATCTTATTTAATAAATAGTTTATTAGCTTTATATCTAGTTATATATAATATTTCTAGTCTCGAAGTAAAATCGATATCTAAATTACTAAAGTCGAAATCCTTCTAGTTTTTTATAAGTCTTAGTTCTAGACTATAGACTAGTTTATATAGACTTATTCTAGTAATTATATATACTTATACCCTTATTATAAAGAGCGTAGATATAAGATATTTATTTTATAAGATTATTAGCTAGTTTATTAATTACTTTATTAGAATCTCTTCTAATATACCGTTAAACCTTTTAATCTTATTATTAATCTATAAATAATAGAGAGTTATATTTCGATACTTAACTTTTATATAATTAAGATAGTATTTAATAATCTTCGAATTTAAATTAGTTCCGTTATTTAATAAAAGCTCTCTAAAGACCTCGTATTAATAGTAAATTTTAAATAGAAAGTCCGCGACTACTTTATCGATTACTTCTAGTATAGCTTTAGTTATTAGTTAATTAATAGAGAAATTAATAGTTATTAAAATCTAACGATTCTTATATAAAGTAACTAGTAAAGATTCGACGAAGTCTATCGTCTATTTCTTAAAGGGTCTCGATATCTATTATACTTAACTAAAGAGTTCTTTCTTATAATTTTTCTATCTCTAGACTAGCTAGTATTATTAATATAAGCGTAAGTACTCTAGAACGTCTCGTTTTATAATAAACTACTATTCTCGAACCTTAATAATACTCTTTAGAGCTACTATACTATAATATCTATAGTACTTATAATAATATTTAATAAAATCCTTACGAAATACTAGAGCGATAAAGAGTATAAAGTACTTATTTATCTTTCGAAATAGTCTATTTTTCTCGACGAAGTATTAATTAAGATCGAGAATAATAAATAAGAGCTTCTTCTATTCTAGACTTAGCTCTTCGTTACTATTTAATATTAATCGTAAGATTAATATCTCTTTCTAAAGAAGATTATTATTAAGATTCGTTATATAAATAGTATTTAGTTTTATTATATTAGACTTATTAAAGATCTAAACTTAGTTAGCGAAGTCTTTATCTATAAAATTAAGGCGTCTTAAGATAGCGTCTAGAATAACCGCCTCTAATCTCTTATAATAGCGAATATCTAGATTATACTCGAAGAACTTATTAATCTATCTTACTAGTTATTTCGATAAAGTACGAGTAATATTAAGGTACTTAAGACTTTCGTAGTTAATTATAACGATAGTTTTATATCTATTCTATAGATAAACGGTCTAGATTTATAAAATATATTTAATAGCGAGAAGTTCCTTCTTATAGATAGAATAGTTTAACTCTACTCTATTTAGTTTACGATCGTTATAGATAACGAGATATTACTTTTTATCTTAGTCTTTCTATAATAAAATATAGTCTAGAGTCTATTTAAAGTAGTCTATTTCGACTCGAAAAGATTTCGATTTATCTATTTATTATAGTACGGATTTCGTCGAAAGAGCTTTCTTAAGAATCTAAAAGATATATTTATATTAAGTATTCTAACGAATAAATCGAAATTTCTTCTTTTAAAGATTAATATCCGCTTTAATTAATAGATTAAATAGCGGCGTTATAATCTTTACGAAGTTCTTAATAAAGCGTTAATAATACGACGCTAATTCTAGAAACTATTTTACTTTATATATATTATAAGACTAAGGCTATTCGAGAATAGTCTAAATCTTCACGAGAGTAAACTAATACTATCTATTTTTTATAATATAATTATAGAACTTTAGCTACTTTATACTAATAATATATTTAGATAATTTCGTATAGAACTTATAATCTTAAAACGCTTAGAAAATCTATTTAAGATATTATTTATATTCTATTTTAGACTAGAAGTAAATAACGATATCGTCTAAATATATAATAATAAACTTTTTAATAAACTCGCGAAAAATATTATTTATAATTCTCTAGAATATCGAGAAAATATTTATAAGCCTAAAGAGTATAGCTATAAATTTATATTTACTCGATTTAGTATTAAAGGCCGTCTTCTCGATAAACGATTCTATTATCTAGATCTAATAATATTCTTATATTAAATCTATCTTAGATAGCTATTAAGCGTTTCTAATAATATCTAGATAGTCTTAAATTTAAAGTAGAGAATAGATATTCTTTATAGTTATATTATTAAATAGTTAATAATCGATATATATTCTTTATTTACTATTAGACTTAGATACGAATAGAATAGAGAAGCTCTAGAGATTCTTTAAAGATCGGATTAGACTCTATTTAAATAGAATTCTAATTTATCGATTCTATTTATTATAATATTCCTTAGATAGCGAATAATATACTAGATTAATTAATTTAGTATCTTTTATATCTACTTTATACTTAATATCTCTTCTTAGAAGAAATTTTAGAAAGAGTTCTTTCTTAAGAATATTGTTAAAGCGCTTTAGAATACGCTAAAAGCGAGAATTTTAGATTCTTATTAGTAAAGACGTTTCTTCTAAGCTACTACTTTATTTCTAAATTATATATAAAACGAAGCTCTAATTATTAATAGCCGATTTAAGTAAGCTCTTCTATATCTTTCGAAAGCTAAATAGATTTAGTTCGACTTCTTCGATATTCTCGTAGTTAATAATCTAAAAGAATCGAAAAGAAATAAAAGTAGTTTTTCTACTACTATTCTATATTAATACGCGTATTTTACTAAAATCCTAAGAAGTATTATACTATTTTAACTAATCGAGATCTAAAATAATATCGTACGCGTTCTAGTTAAATATATATAGTATTAATTAAGCTTAAAAGTCTATAATCGTTATTTCTATAGTAAGAAGTTAATTAAAAAGAGTAGTTTCGCCGTTTATAAGACGTACTTTAAGAGATATTTCTCTAGTAATTTTATAGTCTTTTTCGAGCTAGTTAGCGACTTTTCGAGAGATATACGATATATCTAACTCCGTATTAAGAAGAATCGTAACGAAATATAGATTTATATACTATTCTATCGCTTTATTAGCGATATTATATCTCTATAAACGATTTAAATTATATTTAAGAATATTAATTATATTTAATAAGATATCTATAGAGTTTATCTCGAATAATTAATAATTAATTAGACTAGTATTAATAGTCTTCGAAAAATCTATAATTTCTTCTTCTTTATTACTAGACGCTCTACTATCTAGTAACTTTTCTCTTTTCCTTAATAGTCTTATCTTATAGACTTTCTTAGATTAGAATAATCTTACTTTTAATATTTCGACTTATTATAATTATAATAAAGATCTTCGTTATAATATTTTTAATCGAAGACGAATAATTATCGCCGAAAATTATTCTTTAATTAGTTAGATTTATTCTTTAATATAAAGAAAGATTTAGTTTATAGACTATTAAGACTTATCTTAATATCTCTATTAATATTTCTTTTAAAATAAAGATTAGTTCGTAAGAGATAAGATAATCTCGCTAGAGTAAATTTACTATATCGACTTTTTAGAGAAGCTATTTAATTTATTATAACTTATAATTTATACTTATATTTATTAGTAAAGAGAGTATATTCTCTATAGTCGCTAAATAGAAGAATATTTAGTAAAAGCTTAACGCGAATCCGAATATATTACTTAAGACCTTATTTAAATACTAGTAGATATTTAACGTTAATTAGTCTTAAATCGAGATATAATCGAAGAGTTTTAATCTTCTAGCGAAAGTCTTAGACTATTTTAATCTAGCGGAGCGTATTAAATTCGTCTTAATACTACTTCTACGTCCTAACGTTTCCGAACTAGATAACGAAGGCTTTCTTTTATTCGTTCTAGTTATCTAGAAGATAATTAGACTTAATATTTCTCTTAAAGTCGTTAAATATAAGAGTCTACTATACTTCGGTCTAGTCTTCTAGATACGAAGTTATTAGAGCGATATACTCGCGATTATTATAAAATCGTTTACTAATAACTTCCTTAATATTAATTTAATATTTAATATTAATTAATTAAATTTAGATAGTATCGTTAATACGAATTCCCTTATAACGAGAAGATTTCTCGAGATCTAGTTTATCGATCTCTTAAAGAACTTTAATTAATAGACTAGCGCCTCTATTTAAGAATCTATAGATATCTATCTAGTTTAAGAAGAATAAGTTAGTTCTAGATAAAGTATTTATTAGAATAAATAAGACTATAGAGTCCGCTCCGCTAGCGATTAAATAGTTAAGATAGTTTATAAACTTCTATATATAACTCTCGAGTAGCTATAAATAGTCTAGTTTAGTCTCGAAAGATATATTTTATATAGAATAATCTATTATAGAGATATTATTATCGATATTTATTATTATTATAAGATAAATAAGCGTTTAAGATAATTATATATAATATTTAGTATAGAAGACTTCTTTTAAGTAGTTTACGAAGATTATAGAGCGTATAAATAGAGAATAATAAGTTAAAAAGATTTAAAGAGTAATCTTAAAGAGGATTTATTCTTTATAGAAACTTCTACCTCGTCTAGCGAGAATACTTTAAAACTAGTTCTCTTACGAGACCGTTATTAACTAAAATACTCTTTTCTAAGTAGTTATACTATATTTCTATACTTCTTTTCTACCTTTCTTCTTCTATTTAACGTTTATCGATAAATCTAGACGAAACGAGATATCTCTCGCTCTCTTTCTTAATATATAAGAGCGGATATTCTATTAAAGAGTTTACCCTTTTAATAATCTCTTTTTTCTTTTCGAATAGTCTAAATATTATAAATACTATCTTATATAGATTCTATATTTACGATATTTATAGATCGAGCTATATATTATCTACTCTTTTTACTTTAACGCTTCTTATTAGCTATAATTTATAGCGAAGAAGATTATTAAAGAAGTAGCGAGGCTATAATTTCGAAATTTTTAAATATTATTACTAAATAAATATATCTTAACCTCTTCGAAGAGAATTTTATTACTATTTAATATTTAGAGAGTATATTCTCTAGAATCTTTACGGAGCGTCGAAAGCGATATCTATACGTAGAAGATAAGATTCTAAGATAGAAATTATCTCTTCGAAGCGTTTCGATAATTATTAGATTAGTTCTATTACTCTTTTAAGAGCTTTCGTACTAGAGAATCGATATTTATTAAATCTCTATAGCGTATAGACTATACTTCTCTTCTTCTCGAGAAAATATAGAGATTCTTACGAATTCTAGTTTAAGATAGAGAACTATCTCGTCGCCGCTACTAGATATAATTTTACGAAGGATTTATCCTCTTTTAACGGGTCTAGAACCTTATCTAACTATATAGTTTAGAGTATCGTACGAGAGAGTACGATACCCTTCGACGTAGCCTCGACGCCTATCGAGGCCTACTCGATATCTTTATAAGTCTTAGCTATTAGAGGCCTACTTATAGTCACACCTATATTTAAGCTGTATCACGTGAGGCCCGCTGTGGGTGCCTCGTCATTCCCTCATTTCCCTGCAGCCACCAGCGCAGTTGATCTGAAACGACTACCAAGGCTCAAATCACCCCAAGGACAATTAACTACGGCCCAGTGAGGCTCAGCGAGTAATGCTTTTGACTCACAATATTTCGACTCTTGATATGTCTTCCTGGTTGACATGATAGGCCCAAGCCCAAAGCAGAAGTCGCTGCCCTCGTCACTGCATACGATTTCACTGTGGCTGGTCACGGTAATTGACCCGACGGTCTCAGAGACAGGCTGATCTTCGATTGATTGTCCGACCTCCCCCCTCGACCAGCCACAAACTAAACTACCGACGTCGTAATTCTGCTTCAGTTACGCCTGCAAATCCAGCATTGTCTTTCTGAACACAGTTCATGCCTATCCTATGTCCCAATCCTCCCACCGCTCGAAAGCGCCCAGCCGGAGCGTGAAGAGTCTGCGAAATGGAAGCAGAAATTCCCGAGAGTCCTCCCGGCCACGCAGCCGCTCCATAGACGCCAATGAAGCGTATCTCTATGCTCTCCGTGTGGCATACCTCGCGTATCTCCTGCAGCCTCGCGCAACCCGGAAGAGACATGTGGAAACAAAGCCCCCCATCCACCGTTCGTCGACATCGCACTCGTTTCACGATCTCATGAATGATTTCACTGTGGTTCGAGATTCCAAGAGTAGCAGGTTACCTCACGATTTTATCAAGGAGCTGGAAAAAAGGTTGAAAGGGATCCTCATAGGCACAGAGCGGCGAGCGGAATATCACGATGGATTGGTCAAGCGAATATTCGCCATTTTCCTCAACACCCTGTCAGATCCGGCTTTCAAAAAGCGAATGGAGGCCGACCGAAGAGCTGAAGATTTGGTCCTGATATTCTTCTCACATGCTACCAAGGAATTGCAAAAGGGGAAGCCACCTGGAGATGATGGTGTCAAGCGTATGGTAGACCGCCATGTTGCCTTGTTCGTCCGTCTCCTCAGCCTCATTTTGAAGGATCGAGACTGGGCCAGAGACAAACCCGAACTGGCACTTCGTCTGCAGACTCTGGAATCGAAGCTACTCAAAGGCGACGACAATCTTGCCATTTCGCAAACGAACGGGCCAATGACCATGGTCGAGGAAGTTGTGCCCTTGAGTTATGAAGTCAAGGACATGCCTTTGGTTCAGGTAGTGGGCCAAATTTTTGGCTTGAGCAATACCATGATGCAATCCGACATCAACAAATATAAGTCTGTCTGGACCGAAAAGGCAGCACTTCAAGATCTGAAAACGTACCAGCAGCACCTCAACCTGGGCACTAGCCTGACCTTGAACGCCAATGACTTTGATACTCAGGAGGCATATGAGGCATGGAAGAAAAGTGAGGGCCCTGAATTGTCGCAACTCATGCTAGCTATTGTGCAAGCAAACCCCGAGTTGGCGAAGAGCACTCCTGGCGGGGGTCTTCCCCAGATAAACTCGCAGGCGGCACCGACGAGCCCCATCGATTCGCAGTATGCCGAAGTCTCTAAGGTTATCTCCCAGTCTGGAGACTCTTCCTCCTATGTTTTGGATCTGCCGGCGGATCTCGGCTCCCTGGACCTGAATTCGCCTGATTCTCCACAACAAACCGGAGACGCACCGCAGATTTATACCTTCATACCTTCTAATCCTCGAGCTATGTTCCGTTTCATAATGCGCCAAGCTCTTTCTCATGACCTTAACGACGAAACGAACGGTGGAGGTCAGATATTCTCCAAGAAAACGACTGAATTGTTACATGAGATTGCATTACGATGGCGGATACCCAAGTTTACTCGGATTGTTTTGTTTTTGGATGTTGTACGCGAAAGGTTTGTTGAGCAGGCCATCGGGTTGGAGACGTTGGACGCGGCCTTCAACTATGTCAAGGAGCCGGTGCAGGAGGATTCGAAGAACAAGAGAATTTCTTTCATAATGAGCTCGGCACTTTATGACAGATATAATTGGACCATCGCTGACTTCGTGCTTATGGGAAAGGTGCTCAGTATGCTTTACGAGGCGCTGCTTCGGGACCTTTACGAAGTCATGATGACCTCCTACGCCGACAAGGCTGAGCTGCAGCGAGTAGGGGAAATCATGGCCATCATCGATGAGCACGTTCGGAACGACCCCAGCTTTGCGCAGAACCAGGAGGCCTTCCAGGACTTCAAAAATGCAGCTATCGACGGGTTGGCAAACGAGGCTCGAAAAATTTACGACAGTCTGTTGGATCATGAACTGCCTCAGGAAAATGACAAATGGGAGTTTTACCACATTCGACAACTGGCCAAGGCCGTTTTGAAGCTTGCAGAGAGAGTTCAAAAGAGATTCAGAAAGAACCCCGAAATCCTCGGCATAAATCCATTGATGGTTTTGCTCAACTGTACTTTGCCAGCATTTGCAGAAGATTCAAAAGCGATGGTGGAGCAGATCCTGAACGTTGCGCAGAGGGACGGCTTCGAAATTGCCATTCAGGACGGATTCGACTTGTATAAGGAATTGAGCGAGTTCCGGCGAGTGCACACTGAAGCATTGCCTCACGTACCGTTCCCATACAAGATTGAACATTTACTGGCCGACTTTGTCTGGCGGTGGATAAAGATCACCGAAGAACAAGTCATTGGGTGGGTTGAAAACGCTGTCAAGCAGGATCGATTTGTTGTTAGAACGCAGCACCCTGGACAAGTCCCTACCGAAGACGAACGCCATTCGACTTCCATCATCGACGTCTACAGTTCCTTCACCCAAGTCATTGACCAAGTCAGTCAGCTGAACTGGGATGATGATTTCACCTATGCGAAATTCATGACGGCTCTTTCTAAAGCCCTGGGGCAAGGGATTGCCAGGTATTGTGAGTTACTGGACCAGATGTTCAGCAAGGAAATGGACAGAATGACGCCTGAACAAGAGGCTGCGGCGACGATGACAAGGCAGGAGAAATGGGTCCAGCTTGCCAAAGATACTTGGAACAACAAGGAGCGAGTCGAACCGTTTCAATTCTACCCGGAATCGTTTGTGAAATTGAACAACATCTCCTTTGCAATCCAACAGTGGGACAAGCTCGAGTCGGAAGTGAACGTCGACGGCTGTGCGGAAGTGATCAAAAGACACACTCCCCCGGCAGCGCAGCGGCCGCGAAAGATGTCAAATTACGTCTTCACCATTAAAATTGTCGAGGCTGAAGACCTCAAAGCGTGTGATGTCAACGGTTTCAGCGACCCGTATGTGGTTTTGACGGATGAATACCAAAAGCGATTGTTCAAGAGCAGGATAGTGTACCGAAATCTCAATCCACGGTGGGATGAGTCAGTGGATATCACGACTCAAGGGCCCCTCAACCTCATTGCCACCATCTGGGATTGGGATGCGGTTGGGGATCATGACTATGTGGGAAGAACGTCTCTGAAACTCGATCCCTCTCATTTCAGTGACTTTCTGCCCCGTGAGTACTGGCTCGACCTGGATACTCAAGGGCGACTTATGGTACGAGTCAGCATGGAGGGCGAACGGGATGACATCCAGTTCTACTTTGGGAAGGCGTTTCGAAATCTGCAACGGACTCAACGAGACATGACTAGAAAGATCACCGACAAACTATCGGCGTACATCAGTCATTGCCTCTCTCGCAGAGCTCTGCGGTCGCTGCTCAATCGAGGGATTTCGATCTCGAGCGTTTCATCGTACTTTGCTCGGAATCGAGCATCAGCCGCTATAACCACAGCCATGCCGACCAATGCGGAGATAGTCAATGCGCTGAAACCCTTGTTTGACTATTTCGACGACAATTTCGCCATCATGCAGCAGACATTGACTTCAGACGCCATGAAAGCCGTCATGACACGGATCTGGAAAGAGGTTCTTGTAACTATCGAAGGCCTCCTCGTGCCTCCGTTGTCGGATAAACCATCTCAACAGCGACCTTTGACTCAGCAAGAATTGGACGTCGTCTTCAAATGGCTGCAGAGTCTGTTGGAATTTTTCAATGCGGTGAACGAGGAGACTGGCGAAGCCAATGGTGTTCCCCTGCACATCCTGAAGAATCCGAAATACCATGAACTCCAAATGCTCAACTTCTTCTACTTTGAGCCTACGGAAAGCTTGATCCGTGAGTCGGAGAGAATGGCATCTGCAACAGCCGCCAGTCAACAAATGCAGCGCTCCCGCCTTTCGGCCCCGGCCAATCTTGGGGCCGTTGGTGGAGGCGGTCTGATCAACGCCGGTAGTCTGGCAGGTGCTCGTCGTGCTAAGAGCATCATGCTCAGCCGGAACCTGGGGACGATGAGGAAAGCCAAAGAGGAGAAATGGAAAGCTGCCCAGGCCGAACCGAATGATGATATGATTCTACGGATTTTGAGAATGAGGCCCGAAGCCGCAGGATACTTGAGAGACCGATCGAGACAGAGAGAACGACTTGCTGCTGCGGCTGCTGCTGAGATGATTGTGAGGCAGAGTCTGCTGGCTGGTGGAGGGAGGATGACTGGACCAAGTGTGGTGAGACGTTGAGTTTGGTGAAGGGATTTCTTCTCTCTCGGGTGCCTTGGATGATGAGCTCCTGCTCCATCTTCTGCAACATGGACGGCTTCTGGAAGTGGAAAAGAAAGTGGAAGCGGAAGCGGAAGCGGAAGCGAGAGCGAGAGCAGGAATGGAAGTGAGGACAGAAAGCTACACAATGAGACAACGAACAATGGATAACGGATACGACTCAAACAACGAATAATATGATATGATGGACGGACACGCGGATATGCGCTCAGTGGTGCGTACTATTGAGCAGGAGCAGGAGCAGAAGTTCAAGGTTGTATTGTTCTATCCAAGCAAGCCAGAAAGGGGATTGATCTGGCATTTTCATAACTACCAAGGTTCTTTTTGTTGCTCTACATGCACGAGGGATTAATGAGTAATAATACGATACAGGTACGTACGTATACCGAATGTATCGATGTTGCCACTTTTGATTATCTTTATCTTTTATCTGATGCCGACGTGCATAAGTGAGATATAGAGTTTGAGTATAACTTGACGTCGCTCGCTCGCAATATACGGTCACCCAGGCGGCTATTGGATGACGAAGCCCTAAACTTGATCGATAGACGGGAAGTGACGCTGAGTTTGACTCTGACTCTGACTCTAACTCGAGTTATATACTAGAAGGGTATCATGAAACAAACAAACCTTCGCGCCTTGATATGTCGTATACATGGATCCCCATCAGAAACAAGAAAGCGAAACCTAACAGTCTGTGCCGTGGGTGGCACAATTGCCCAGCCAGGAATAAGTGGGTATATATATATATTTCATGCCTTCTCATGCCATATGCCATATAGTCCCATGCAAATGCCGTCCAGTGCCCCCCGCTTCGCTACGCTTGACTTGAATCGGAACTTTCTAAAGACGGACGCTCGGGGTCTAGTTCACTCGATAACAGAGGACCTAGTTCGGCACCATAGTCCTGATGGCCCAGCGTGGCAGGATGCGAACGAGACCTGGACTGGGACCGGGACTTGGACTTGAGGCCTGAGATAGTGAATTTGGAAAGACGCGCAAGACGCGGAAGACGTGGTAGTCGCCGGTGAAAGAAGGCGGAGACGGCAATTGAGAGGAGGAAGATGACGGAGCTGGCGAGTATAAAGAAGACGGTTGCTCGGAGGAATACCTGGAGTGAGAAGAGGAAAATAAGTCAGTCAGTCACTGTGCAGAGCAGAGCAGAGCAGAGCAGAGCAGAGCAGAGCAGAGCAGAGCAGAGCAGAGCAGAGCAGAGCAGAGCAGTAGAGCAGATATGGTAGGCAATAGCAGCGATACCAGATAACACAATGTCTGGGATGTGGGATGTGGTAGGTAAGACTTACAGAGTGATGCGAATGAGCCCTGACAACGCGCGAATAGGCCATCACTTCTCTAGTATCGTCCAGAGCTGCGATTCTTACATACCCCTTTTTGACTTTCGGAACGGAGAATCTCGTTTCGAATGCGTCGCGGCTCAATTCTTGCAGAGTCACGAACTCGTCGTCGCTGGCTTTCTTCGACCGCGCCATCTGCAATCTCCAGCTTTTGACTTCAGTAGCACCGTTCCAACTGACGTAGGCTCTGCGGTTTTTGACTTTGATGTCCGGCGCGGTATTGGGGGTTCCGACCCACGGACTCTTAAAGATACGGTAAGATTTGACGAAGCCGACGTCGAGAATCTCATAGACCAAATGGGGAGCAAAGTGCGCGCTGCACAAAACCTGGCCGGCCGGCGTGTATTCGACAAAAGTGGGCGAATTGCCGAACCCGACGAGCACGGTGTCGCTTTGCGGCAAGACCTGCACTGACCCTTGCGACACATTGAGGATTTTGTCGGGATGGACGAATTTCCGGACGAGTCTGGCCGTCATGTTCTCTAGGTCCAGCTGGATCAGCATTCCTTTGCTATGGCTCGACGGGCTGTGAACCACATTGTTGGCGTGGTTGTCAAACACCGATATCGTGCCGTTGCCCAGCCATCGGGCGTGGTGCTGCCAGGCGAAGTCGGTGGCGCCGTTCAAGTCCTGGAATGCGTTGTTCTTGCCGCCCAGCTGCCATAGCACCTCGCCTGTCTTTGCGCTGATACAGACCACGGCGTGCATGTACCGTGCTGAAATCAGGTAGTCGCCCGACGGGAGCTTGTCGACGCTGTTGATGTGGAAGAAGTCGAACGCGTCTTTTTTCGACTTGCCGTGTCCGTCCTTGCGCGACGGCCGGCTGAACAGGTCGCTCGGGCTGATATGGTCGGTCGCGCGCCATTCGAACACCAACTCGCCCGTTTCAATGTCGATTTCCTGGAATATCCCGTCTTGGATCCAGCATGTCGCTCCCAGCCCTAGGCCCCGACAGTCCGTCTGCCGTTTCTGGTAGATGGTGATGAGCGCCGTGCCGTCCGCCGTGATTTTGAATTCGTGCGAGTCGGCTTTCATGTGTTTGCCCTTGGGGAAGATCCTGTAGGCGACTTCGTACGACGAGTTGAGCATGACATAGGTCTTTTTAGGGTGGTTCGGGTGGCATCCTTTCTTGCTTTTTGTCCAGAACGTCAGGTAGTCTTGGCCCTTGTATTTCTGCACGTTGAAGTTGAGGGCCTGCCGGAACTTTTCGTTGTCCATCCATATCAAGTTGCCTTTTGGATCTAGAATCACTGGGCCCCGTGCCGCGCCCGTCACTGACCGTCCCCTCGGAGTGAGGAACAGGTTCCCTGGGTCACACCGGGAATCCCATCGTGTTACCTTTGGCGCCGGCGGCTCCAGGTCGACCGAGTGGAAATGCTGGACCGGGTAAATGCCATGAAAGCCCAGATCGTAGGCATTGAATGAGAAAGCAGCCGTCCAGGGCACACAGAGCGCTATGAAGAGCTGGAAAGACCTCATGATAAATGAACGGAGGCAGGGAGGGAGTAGTATCGTACTCCGCGCCAACAACAAAAAATAACAACCATGAAAATGAAAATCAACCAAACCTGGAGAAACATACCTTTTCATCCATACATATTGGGATGCGGGACGTCGTTCCCGGCAGGGGGCCGGAAGCCATCAGCCATCAGCAGCCAGCGAACTGGATACCTAACCAACCAAGCCTCTTCTACCACTGTTCGCTTCGCTGTCGACCAGACCAACTATGTGGGGGAGGGGGAGATGGGAGGTAAGTACGTAGGACGAGGGCGCCGGTGTTACCGAAAACTTCCACCACGGAACGCGTCTCCCGCAACAAATGATAGCTAACAGCCACGTTAGCCAGCCTCGTCCAGGAATCGCTTGAGAGTCGTGCTGATCCGCCCGGCGCTCGTAGCATTTGTTCCTCCCGGTAGGCTCCGTTGTTGGCCCTTTCCCCTCTGCATAACTTGCCGTTATGTTGCATTAAGCTATAACCTTAAGGTATCTTCTTGGCAAACGTGCGACAAGCCCATGTCCAAGAGGAGAAAAGGAGAAGCTCTTCATGCCTTGTTTTCTTGTCTCCGCCTTGGGCCCGAGTGCCTGAATTGGAGAGTGTCGTTAGGATTGATGCGAGCCTCACCTTCGCCGTGCTACCCGAGCGACTGGCCCACGAGTGGAAGCTGCTCGCTTGGGATATTGTCCGGTGATACTACCTACTCTGTGCTTGTTACCGTAGGCGATGAGACCAGTTTTAATGATCCCTTACGGTATGAAGTATGAGGATTCGCCCATTGCTCGTAGTCTTACTTGGGATTTGTTTTGATCGTGGAAGAGATAGACGGAAAGACAGCCTCGAGGCTACACACATGTCGCATGTCCTTAATTAGCGGCGCCTAATAAGGTGGGTCGACCTCCTGATTATCTAAGCCAGTACCCATTTTATTTCAAGTTCAAAGTGCTGGCATCTGGCTCGCGCGCCAATAACAATCAAGTGCCCAGCCCTTGGCGCCCTCCGCTACGGTGAAGATTTCTTCCGCTTCCGGTGTGACCACCGTAACAGTCGAGCCTGCAGCATTGCGAGCCGTAGCAGTCGAGGCAGAGGCCTCATCCACCCAGATATTTGGAGACCTCCTCGCGCATGTCTTTGGGCTAAACCTCTATCAAGGGGTAAACCCCGCCAGCAATTAGGACGGCATGATAGTTACGGCGACAAGTAAGGGCAAAGCAGATGGCACTTGGCGCATCGAGAAATTTGACCACATTGACGAGAGCCTCCATCGACTCGGATGCCATCTTTGTAAAGGGGGGGAAGGTGCAGTTGGCTTGACTGAGGTTGAGAGAAACTGTTAGCTGGCTGTGTCGGACTGCGTCTAATGTGTGGTTCACCATGGTGGCAGAGACTGGAAAGTCGCAAGAAGAAAGGGAGCAGAACCTGACGGGCTTGGATGAAACTTACCCTTGCATGCGATGGTGTGGTCAAGCTGTGCGTCGTGGTCGGACATCTTGATAACGAGCAGGCTGTTCAAGGCTTCCGGAGTTCAGAGGGCGGCTGCGGGTTGCTGTTATGAGACCGTCGAGTCAGTGGGATGATCAGACCAAGGACAGGGGGGTCCTATAACTCACTCGGTTGAGGAAGAAGATGTTCCTGCCCTGCTGTATGCAGCGTGACGGACGGGGAGAGCAAGAGGCGATGGAAGATCTCTGCAGGCCAAGATACCGCTCTCGATCTGGCTCGCTCGTTTCGGGCGAAAGAAGGAGCACAAGAAAGAGGAAAAATGATCAAGACTTCGAGGAGCAGAGTAGTGTTGGATAGGCTGACGGGAAATCCAGTTGGCCTGGACTGTGGTCTGTTTTGTTTCTGTCTCTGTGGTTTGGTGTGTGTGGGAGAAGAAGAGGAGTGCAGGAAGTGAGAAGTTGTTGATAAACAGAAATTTGCCGCCTCACCTATCTGTAGCTATAGACGATGTCATAGAGGTATAGATTCTTCCGGAAGCCGCAGTTCGCGTGTGGCTTGTGATGGCGCCCAGTGTGCACCAGCAGCAGTTGAGATATAGAGTGCGGGAACACACCACGGTGACCAGTTCTGCGCGATACACCCGAGACAAGCAAGCCGACACCCTCCCCGTTCAAGCACTGTATTTCAGAAGAGACATTCACATTCTCAGCTCAGTTTCGGTATTTTATGCATATAAGCGTGTCCATGTCAGTGCTCCCTTCTCAAGCGGCCGTATGCGACAATTTGTATGCTAGGACACAGCGACAAGGAGGACGCAAGGGCAGAACAGATAGCACAACAAGTCCTCATGATTGACACGCCAGCCCAGTACTCTCATACCACTGAGAGCTGCGACAACCTGAAGGGAGCGACTCTTCGGATTGTCCGAGGCATAAACCACAGGTATAGCACGATTGTTCAGTCTGGTTCAGTGTGATTGTATGCATGCATTGTGCTTTACCAGAAGCCTGCAGACAGCAGTGAACCGACAGAGCAGGGGCGCCATGAGACACAGCGTAATGATTGTGGCGAACAGAGACATCCCTAGCCACGCGTCCTACCTTACGGCCATTAGAGGACCGTATACTGGCTTGATCCATGACAGCCTCGTGAAAAACTGCGAGTTTGGCAAAATGTGCGTCCAAAGGCATTCAGGAGAACATGGTTTGCTTGCGGCTGCCTCTGAGATCTCTGCGGCCGAAGCATTTCAAGCTTCCAAGAAAGGTCTGGACATCCCTGAAATCCGGACACTGATGTGCCAGAGAGGCCCGACTTTAGAAAATGAGGAAGGGCTCGGTACATCAGGTGCAGCCGTACAGTGCTTACCTAGTAGCAATAAAGCCCTGGCCCAACCCAGATTGGAGCGACATATATTGCATTGTCTGGCATTGTCGCTGCTCAAGGAGAAAGGGGCACCGCAGAGTTAGCAGTCTTGTCTTGTCTTGATTATAACATCTTTCATTTTCTCAGTAGTATCACCGACAGACTGTACATTAGCATGATGACACAAAGACTGCAGCCTTCGAACAAGGTATCGGCATAAGTGGCCCGCAGTCGCAGAGATGACGAACCTGGGTTCTACACATTCGCCACGAGAACAAATAAAAGAACCTCTTTCGAATAGTACGAAGCTCTAGTCCTGCCAGTATTAGGCTGAATCAATTAACAGGATAAGTGAGTTGCGACAATTGAATGGAATGCAATAAGGAACTGAGGAGACGATGAGGTACAACTGGCGTCTCGACATTGACTTTGCCAAGATTTCGCCGCCAAGACCCGGAACACCGCATTTTGCAGCTCCGAGCGCACACATTCAAGATCCCCAAGCGACCATTTCCCTGCGGCCCTTGTCGACGACCATCAATCCCACGAACCTCGCTACCGCCCCAACGAACTCGACCTTCTCAATCCCAACTTCCAGCCTCGAGCTTTCAAATCCCACAACCAGCCAAAATGGAGAACGAGCGAGGCGAAATCGTCGATCTGTAAGGCCTTCCCCTCCTCTCACAACCCGACCGGTCGCAGGCTGTCGAAACAATGCACCAGTCGAAGTTTTGCCAGCAGACCCGAACACTCTCGCAAACCACTCTTTGTGTGCGACGATAATGTTGAAAAAGTGATATATAACTAACATACTGTTTTCTCTTTCATCTAGCTACGTCCCCCCGCAAATGCAGCGCCACTAACCGCATCATCCGGGCCAAAGACCACGCTTCCGTCCAGATCAGCGTTGGCAAAGTCGACGAGAACGGCCGCTACACCGGCGAGAACCAGGTCTATGCTCTGAGCGGGTTTGTTCGATCGCGCGCCGAGAGCGACGACTCCCTCAACAGACTTGCCCAGAAAGATGGCTTCCTCAAGAACGTCTGGAGCGCTCAGCCCACGAGATAAATTTCCCGAATCCTAAGTTGAAGTCAATGTCAAATGGATGGACTGGTCTAGTTGAATGGAGGAGACAGGCGTGAGATGGCTGGGCGAATGCACGGAGGCGACTCTGGGGGAATGTGTCGACGAGGCATATGAACAAACACTCACCACAGAAAGCGTATTGAGCTCAAGGGTGGAGATGGGACTTGAGACGACTGCTATGTGGCCTTCGATACGGTCTTGAGAAGGTTGGGTGTCTTTTTGCTCCATGGGATGACATGTGCTGCAAAGGATGAAACACCCAGTCAAAGCTGGGAAGGCATTAGAAAAGAATAAAATCACATTCTGCCGGCCATTCAATGCGACACTTCCACGTGTGACTCTTACTGCGATCAGAGATTGGTTGTGTGCCTCTTCCTGCGATTGGATAATTTATGTGTTCAAGCTCAACGCACCTCTTTACTCCAATTAGGGATGGTTGTGTGTTCAAGATCTCAAAAGGCTTCTTTCCTATGACCCTAGACCCGTGACATTAGGTGCTAGTATACATGTACCGCCCGTATCTGTGCTCTGATTCTTGATCTCGGTAACCACAGCTCTTCAGAAGGCGGCTGGTATACAATGTTCGGCTTTTGGATGTACGATGTGTTTTTCTCTACTTCCCCAGTCATGGAGCACTGGTCTGGGGAAGCCTTGATGTGCCGGTATGAAATACGTATCATGTAGGTAGACAGCTAGCATGGCGCGCAAAGCAAAGCAATGAGCAGGAAATCAAAGGGGAAGGGGTCCCGGAGGGAGAGCAATAGAAGGGTATCATATTCTAGCTTCTTTTGTGTCTAGAACTTTACGCCCTCTTCGTTCTATGGCGTTGATTGCAGGTTTTGCATTCGAGTCTGAACATCGTGCTTTTGGTCTTCGCGCCAACAGACTCTTAATCTTTGTCTAGTCTGACGGCGGGGTTCTGTTCGATGAAGTTCAGATCGACCTTGTGGCCGAGCAACTCACGGATGTTGTTGACACCATATCTGCAAAGTATTAGCACGGTTCTAGTTCATTGGTGTAAATGAGTGCACGGAGAGAACTCACTTGATCATCGTTGGTCTCTCCAAACTCAATCCCCAGCCGTAGATTCTCATATCCTTCGGCAGGCCCATGGGTTCCAACATCTCGGGTCGGAACATGCCACTGTTCCCGATTTCAACCCACTTCTTCAATCCCTCATGGTAGCTGAAAATTTCCATACTGGGTTCAGTGTAGGGATTGTAAGCGGGCTTGAACCTCAGGTTTTTGATCCCCATCTTGCCGAAGAAGACCTCCATGAAACCTATCAGTCCGCCCAGTGTAAGACCCCAATCGGCAATGACACCTTCGACTTGGTGGAATTCGGCAAGATGGGTCTGGTCGACTGTCTCGTTTCGAAAGACACGATCAATCGAGAAATATCTGGCAGGTCGAGGATTCAACGCCAGCTTATGAAGCATGTATGTCGAGATTGCCGTTGTATGTGTTCGAAGAACCAGACGCAGCGACTCGTCCGGCGACCAGGGGTATCTGTAACCTATCGACCCGAATTTGCCATTTTCGTGAACGGCTCGCACATCGTCCCAGTATTTCTTGTAATCTAACTTCTTCTCCGTCGAGGTCTTGTCGCCGTCTGCCGCAAGCGAGACTTGTTTGGCTCCAGGAGTGCTAGGCTCGGGATCCTCGCGCGGAGGATCGGCCGTGGAAGGATCTGAGATGTAAAAGGTGTCTTGAAGGTCACGAGCGGGATGCTGTTGAGGGACGAAGAGCGCATCGAAATTCCAGAAGCCAGTTTCCACATATCTGTTCGTAGGCATCTCTTCGAACCCCATCTCGAAGAATATCTCCCGGAATTCTTGCCGGACCTTGTTCAGCGGATGGAGAGCGCCAGCAGGCGTAGGTGCGCCTTTAGCCTTGAAATTGTACGGTTTCAGTTGCACGGTTTTCCAGGCCCCCGAAGCCAACATTTCGGCAGTAAGGTCTGTTTCCTCCTTTACAAATTCCGTTGAGAACCTGGGCCCTTTGGATAACTTGAAGTCAACAATCTTCTGCTCAACCAAATATTTCCTCTTCTTGAAATCGGCCAGAACCTTGGGATTGTCCAGTTGGTGTTTGGTTTGAACCTCTCGTAACTGTTGTTGTACTTCATCTTGAATCTTGTCCACAGATGCTCTGAGCGTGTCTCCGTCCTTCTTGACCCATTTCTGCCTGAAGGCGTCTCCTGATCCAAACTTTGCGACATTGGCATCACCCACGGCAGCAGGTAGATCCTTGATTTTCAACCCCTCCAAGGAAGCCCGCACCGCTTCAAAGACTCTTGCGCCATTGCTTCCGTGATCGGCGATATCTTGACCCTCCTTTGTAAGAACGAGTTCCAGGCGATCAAGTCGCTCCACTTCAATATAATCCCGAGACCGTAATTTGTCGATGGCCGACTTTATAGAGGTGAAGGAGGCATTGGGAAATGCTTGGGAGGTAAGGACGGGGCCGTCGCTGGATGCTAAGATATTGAGGACCTGAGGAGTCAAGTCCTCGGCCATGGTTCCGTGTGTCAGAGACGGTGGCAGCAATGAATGAAGGTTACCGGTCAGATGTGAGGTAGTCAATTGAAGTCCGACTTCTTTTAATTCTCTAACATCTCAGATCTCCCGGAATGACTCCAACGGCGTCCTGTGCAAACTCCACCGCCCACTGCATCAGTCAAAAATTGGTAGGGCGGCAACACTTTTGCTCTTGGCACCAAACCCCAAGTGTTGATGCTGCTTCTCTACCAGAAGACCGCAAGCCAGCAGAAAATGTCGCTAATTGCAGAGGATTGGAAGCGTCTAATCACGGCATGAATAGCCAGTGGAGCGTCTCTTGTATGTATTAAGGGATATCGGCTTGACCAAGGACGAAGATTCTATGCAGTCCCTTACCTTTATGTATCTATATCATCGAGCTCTACATTGTCCGCTCCTCGCCAAAGCCACATCAACGAAGTAGCGCGATCTCACCACTGTTGAGCAGTAAACAGGAAGGTCCCTTCTTGAGTGTAGGATGACTATCAGTTGTGGGCCGGTATATCAAATAGCCATGGCCACATCCCGACCGTCTTGTTGGCTTACGCCACAGTAGAATCCTTTCCTGCAGGGCTCTTTTTCTCGATGAGACCCAACTTCTCCATACGGATCTCCATAGCTCTTCTATGTGCATCCAGGCCCTCACATCTCGCAAGCTCCATGACGGCATATCCAACTTCGCCCACACCCTGCTCGTTCACTTCGCTGCTTGTGATATTTTTCATGAAGCTGCCCAAGTTGACTCCACTGTACTGCCTTGCGTATCCGTACGTGGGGAGACTGTGGTTCACACCAGCTGAATAGTCACCAACAGACTCCGGAGTCCAGCCACCAATAAACACCGAGCCTGCGTTCTGGACATCTGGAAGGGCGGATCGTGGGTCGGCGATCTGCAAGATAAGATGCTCAGGTGCATAGTAATTGGACCATTTCATGGCGTCCTTCAGGGTGCCGACAGAGATGGTGACGCTGTGCTCAATTGCGCCTCTCACGATATCGACCCGCGGCAATTCATGGGCCTGTTTATGCACTTCATCTTCGATGGCCTGCAGCTGATCTTCGTCCAGATCTATAGCGATCAAAACGACCTGGCTATCTGTGCCGTGCTCCGCCTGACTGAGGAGATCGCTGGCCACAAACGCAGGGTCTGCCGTCTTGTCGGCGATCACAAGCACCTCCGAGGGACCGGCAGGCATGTCAATCGAGACCGCGGCAGATGTATCGTTGCTTACAATCATCTTGGCGGCTGTCACGAATTGATTTCCTGGACCAAGGATCTTGTCGACCTTCGTGATAGATTCCGTTCCGTAGGCCATAGCTGCGACGGCTTGGGCACCACCAGCCAGTACAATCTCTTTGGCCCCCACCTTGTGTGCAATGTACACGATTTCAGGGGTGACGGTGCCGTCAGATCGTGGAGGCGATGCGAACACAATGTCCTTGCATCCCGCAGCCATAGCAGGTACACCCAACATCAGCGCAGTGGAGGGTAATACGGCAGTTCCGCCGGGGATGTACAGCCCAACTTTCTCAATTGGGCGGGAGAAGCGCGAACATGTGACGCCAGGCATGGTCTCAACAACCAACGGAGCTGAAGGTTTCTGCGCAGCGTGGAATTTGAGGATATTGTCGTAGGACACGTTGATGGCTTTGATGGTTTCTTCCGGAAGTTGCATAAGCGATTCTGGGAAGGGCGCTTTTAGTACAGGCGACTTGAGTCCGGTGGCCTTTTCGAACCGCTGGGTATATTTCAAGACTGCGGAGTCGCCCTCGGCACGGACATCAGCAATAATGGGATGGACAAGAGACATGATCTTCTCGTTGGACCTTTGTGAGGGTCGCTGGAGGGCAGATTTGAGAACGTCGTCAGAGAAGGCTTGGGTGGTTCCGTAACGCTTCAGCTGTATGCGGCCGGATGATGATTTACCGGCAGGATCAGAAGGCGATTTTGGTACCGAGGCAGCCTCTTTGACCTCCTCATCCTGGTGGCCGTTGACTCCGTTCGTCTTGGCCTCACCAGACTCCTTGAGGGGCTTATCTTCGACATATTGAGGTTTGGCGTCACCCTTCCTTCTCTTGACTTTCAAGCTCTTCAAATCGAGGTTCTTCTCAATATCCTCCAGAGTAACGTCTGCCGCGATACATCGCGCAAGTGCAAAATAGAGTAGATCTGCTGCCTCCGAAGCGATCTCTTCCTTTGTGGTTGCCTCACAGAGCTCATCTGCTTCCTCCTTGATCTTCGCATTGACCAGCTTAGGGTCGTTGAAAAGTCGAGCAGTATAGGAGCCTTCAGGGGCATCAACCTTGCGTTCCAAGAGAGTCCGTTGCAATTTGGACAGACCAGAGGCCTTGCCCCAACATGACAAGGTGCCCAAATGGCAGAATCCTCGGCCTTTCTGGTGCACCTTGAACAACAAGCAGTCCTTGTCGCAGTCAAACGAAATACTGATGAGCTCCTGCGTGTCCCCACTCGACGCTCCTTTGTGCCACAGACCTCTCTTTCGACTTTGGTAAACACCTGCTCCCGTCTTGAGAGCTTCAGCGATGCTCTCTTTGCTGCTCCACACCAGACCTAGGGCGACATCACGCTCATCCACCACAGTAGTGGCGTAGAGGCCGGTTCTTCTGTCAGGAGTAGCGCCTGCAAGGACCAAGTCCACAGCGGGTATCAGCTTGCCGTGGCCTTCTTTCGACTCGTCGAATGTCAAAAGTTGAGAGGACACAATGAGTGAGTTGCCAGGATACTCGTGGAGCAGGTTTCGGCCCTCCACCCCGCTTGTGATTCTGACATAGATAGTCTGATCATGGCTTGGAGGATAATTTCCCAACTCTTTCAGAACCTCATCTACCTGCTCGTTTCCTCTGTCTCCATCGAAGGCCCATTCCCTGGTCCTCCATTCTGGGTTCGTCTCGAGGAAAGATTTCAGTTTGTCGACGTCGGTCTTGGGGTTGACAAGGGAAATAGTAAGGACCAAACGGTCTGGGGAAATGGTGGGCTCTTGCGACAGGGCTTTTAGTTGTTCGGAAGTAACAAAGAGCTTGGAAGCGCCATTGTTGAGCAGGTCAATCACGTTGTCCCAGCTCTTCAACTTCCGGACATCAAAGTCTATAGCGAGCTTGGAGAAGTTCTGACGCAAGAAGGTGAGGTTTGACTCGAAGTTGTCAGGAGTGGCTTCGACCAGGCATTGGCCCAAGTAGGCGACTTGGTCAAGAGTAAGCCCTGTTGGCGCCGGGGCCAGGATCTCCTCTGGAGTCACGTATACAAGGAGACCAACACCCATATCGAGAGCTGTCGATGCTTATACAAGAGCTTTTGAAGTAATGGGGTCTTTCTTCAAGATGAGAATGACTCGTTGCGGGAAAAGTTGAGTCCCCTCGCCCAGCAGGATAAGGGAAGAGGCAACTTAGCCGAGTTTCACTATCATGCCACCGTCGAGACAAATATCACAACAGCGAATTCCTACGCAATACAACGCTGGGGCTTGATATCTGGATGAACATGCTGGGGCATATCTCCCCTATCTCGTAAAGCGTCTTATTTTCACGTGTCAGAAAGAGTACGACGCAAGTGACCGACATTTATTGGCAAAATCTCATAGGCCGGAAATGGGCGGATCAACGAGGGACTTCAACGCAATCATTGATAGCAAACATCTTTTATCGCGGCCTTTTACGTGTCTCGCTGTCGTCCTGGGTCGCAACCATCTCGTCCGGAGTGGTCCCAAATGCCAGTCGGCCTCCAATTTGGGCCTGGGAAGGGGACGATAAGGCAGCCCTGATCTCTTGGGCCGTCCACCGTCATGTAACATGCAGGTCAGCATACCTCCCCGGTCGGTTCTGGTGCACATGTAAAGAGGCAGGGGGGCATCTGCCCTGCCTGAGAATTCTGTCGTCGTAGTACATACCAATGCCGTATCGACGAAGTTGGCCCGGTCGATCAGCGGCAAGCCCACTTCGACTCGAAGCTCTGCCGGCGCCGCGCATCAATGCTGCCCATCTACATATCGTGGATAGTAGACGGTGTTCGCCGCGCATTTTGGCTTTTGAGGGGAAGGTGGCAGACATCAAAATTCCGGATGGGACAAATGTTCTTTGGACACGGGCGGCGGATCAGTTAGCCTATCCTGGCGATTGGTACCTTGGATATCATTTCGGTCAATTGATCCATAGCGTTTTGTGATGGACTTCGTTATGTTGAAATGTTATCGTAGCCGGCACGGTAGTTGGGGTTCGGGGTTTGGGGGCTGTATGCTGGTGAATATTAAATCTGGAGGCCTAGGTACAGGTAGTCATTAGCTTTGAAAGTGTCACCAAGCGTTATTTGGTGACCCTAAGTTTCTCTGTGTTCACATCCACGGTTGTTTGATCCCTCGCCCCTATGTGATTCTAGCATCAATGCAAGTAAGATAGTAGGTACCGCAACGTCGTCGGTGCCGTTGTTCGGAGTACGAGTACCCATGTCCAAGCGGAAGTGCACCCACGGAAAAACCAAATCTCCGGAGTCATCATCCAAACCATCTTGCAACCGCGTCAGTTTCGACCTTCACACTTCGGGATGTTTTGGCTTTCCACTTGCCCTGGCTGCTTTCGTTGTTCACTGTGACACGAGAGATTCTCGAGTCTGGGACCAACCGAGCGATCATCCTATCTAACTCGATCACTTGGCTGCTTCACCTGGCAGCAAAAGGTCTTTCTGTTGCGCGGAAGTGAAGCGTGCGGGACGTCGCTCTCGAACCAACGCCCGAGCATCGACAGTCTTGCTGCCGCATCGCCATGTCACAGCTTACAGTCTCGGGGGAAAGCGTTTGACCGACGTCTCAAAACTACAAAGCGAAACCAGCGGCGAGAGCCACGATGAGCATCTGCAGGAAGAGACACAATCAATTGCATGAAGAGTCTGATCCACTAGAGCCTGTGTGGCCTGCAGATGCATAAAACCCGCTGAGATTGGCGAGGCTCTCCGCGGTGCACGCAAGTTGTGTATCAAAGCCCTATGGCAATGCATCATGTAACCTATCCCGCATCGAGACATGCTGGAACAACAGGATAGCCGGTTCTGAAAAGGAAGATCAATACACTGACTAGCTGATGGCCGATACACGTTCTTGCAGAGCTACAGCTTCCGGAAAGACAGCACCAATCGAGGAACTGTCGCACGACGATTGCTTTCCTCACTCTCGGACGCTGAATGCCTCAGTACCATCTATGAAGTTCAGATACAGGTGAAAGGATTTGCATTGCTCCTTTGCAGGCTCATACTTCCCATCCGGAAGCCTGTTAGCGATCCAATGCCCGGGGCAGATCGCTGTCGCTGCGGAGACAACCTGGGAGGCAATGCGCATACTTCTGATCAACGATGGAATCAACGAGGCATCACTCGCTCTGAGGAATCACACTCCCTGACAGGAGCTCGATCGAGCCTGGATCTTGCTCGTTACGCACAATACCGAACTGAGAAATTCCTAGCCGAATTGTTCCGGTCTTGATAGGC
The DNA here is from genome assembly GCA_024611085.1 of Exophiala sp. LBMH1013. Lineage (NCBI taxonomy): Eukaryota > Fungi > Ascomycota > Eurotiomycetes > Chaetothyriales > Herpotrichiellaceae > Exophiala > Exophiala sp. LBMH1013. The sequence goes on from JAMFLB010000002.1 coordinate 335,104, forward strand.
CCGCCAATCTCGACATTTAGTTGTTATTTTCTGTTGTATTTGAAAGGACCGTCGCCCCAAAATTTCGATTGGAGGCATAAGCGCCGATGCTAGGTCAAGCGCATCTGGTATCTTCACTTTCAAGCCTCATTAGAAAGATCCTTCAGGTCCAAGACGTATCTTGAGAGACCCCGTTGGGAGGACGGCTCACGCCATACATACAATCTTACTGGCCATGATGCACCTCTTCACCGGTGTATTGAAAGACGGCTATACTAACGTCCCACTGCAGTGGATCGCCGCTGTTATGATAATCCGTGTCGAATACTTCATGAAGTCAAAAGTACCAGCGGAAGCACAATGTTCGCTCTGAATCTCTCTGACAAAAGGTATATACACCCTCAAGATCTGTCGACACACCATCACTCTCAAACAGCGGTCTCATGCTAATGCAAGCCACAATGACACCCTTGGTGCTAGAGGCGTCTACAGGGTACATATAGTAAGTAAGCCCGCGACACGTACAGGTCAGCCCCAGCACGGGATCACGCCGGGTTAACATATAGCGGTTATGCCGATCGGAGGTTGATGAGGATGAGGGCCTCACCAGGTCCACGCTGGGTCGTGATGCACACTCATTGTCTTGTTTCACTTCTGCCTCATCTCACGTAACTCGCAGCTATTCTCTACTTCACCGCATGTCATACTCTTCTAACTTGGCTTAGACAATCTACTACTCAAGTCGCAGGCTTCCAACCCATTGAGAGTTCACACCTCTCTTCCTTGGTCATATTGTCGCCGCGAAGCACGCTCCAAAATCAGTATCTTCAACCGATTCTGTCGACACGCACAATATTGCCGTCTTCACTCAATTGTCCGTCAACTGCTTTCCGTATTGCCTACTACATCTCCGGCTTCCTGGGCCGTTTCGAACTCGTCCTTCATGTTTCGCATGTCAGACCCTACCACAAATATGAAAGCAGGGAACAGCGATGAAGATAGTGAACCGGATTATGACTACGCAGTGACTGATGAAGACGATCGCTTGAGGCCGCACACACGAGATCTGGGCTTGAGCAAGGCCTACTGTCCCACGTGGAATCGAGATGATGCATTTCGTGAATTCTACCAGAACTGGTGAGTACTTCAACCTCTTGCTTTCATTTGACTCATGGTTCCTAGGAAAGATGCCATCATCTCAACGTTTAGCCTAGATCCGCGAGAATTCCGACCCCGGCTAAGAGAGACAGCCGCTCAGATCATCATCACTGTAGATACCATTCTGAATCGGGGGGGTTCGGCACAGGTTGAACAACTACTCGGTTTTATTCGATTTCATAAAGCCACTGGTACACTGGAACTCACGAATTTCAACGCTCAGCTGGGACTTTCAAATTTGAATTTGGGAGTAACTGACAAGCGCGACAATGATAACCTAGCCGGATGTCATGGCGAAGGTTTCAAGATCGCCGCTCTTGTTATGCGGCGTAGAGGCCATTCTGTACGTTTCCAGACCGGTTCTTACTATTGGAGTTTTGGCTTTCATGGGTCCGGTCATCACTCGACTCTACGCTGTCGATTGACCCCGGCAAAGCCTGAAACGATTGAAAGACAAAAGTCCGCATATACCACGCGCATGAAGTCGGCAACTTTCAAGAGAGGACTGACATCCAATATCTGGGAGGACATGACTGTCAGAATCGGAAAGGCTCGAGGCGGCGAGGGAATCTCCATCTCCGAGGCATCTTTTCGGAGCTGGCTTCAAGTTGCTCTTGACCTAGACCGTCCCTGTCCCGAGAAGATGATCGAAACAAAGAGTGGTGACCTTATCATTGATGGGCGATACGCCGGTCGGATATACCTCAAGGGTCTGCGGGTTTCTGGTGGTGATCCAAATGGCCAAGACTACCGTTATGGCTACAACCTCCTCACTGGGGGCATCAGTCGCGACCGAGAACGGTTGATGAAGCAGCGGCAGGAAGCCCAAATTGTTGCGCAGATCTGGGGTGAAGCGATCGAGAAGAGCGACGATACATTCTCCGATCTGTACATCCACATGTTCGAACGCCACGAGAAAGCCCCGGATATCTCCCTTGCCGCCGAATACGTATCAGCTCTCACCGCAGAGACCTTGCTCAAACGTCTAAAAGCTACCAATCCAGGAGCGTTCTTTTACTCCGAACCGGAGGCAGCGAGACCCACGGTGATCACAGAGGTGAGCTCACGTCCTGAGTGTTTTATCAGGTGCTAATACTCAAACAGGATGATATGATCGTCAAGGATTTCAAAAAGACGCCGAAGAAGCTCAGTAAAGATCTTTGGCAAATGCTAAGGAAACATCGCTTGGTACGATCTCCGTACGAAGAAAGAACGCATCTTTTCTCGAGCAGCACGCCGAGTACCCTGCGTGACGACTTTTTCACTGTCAATATCCTCCGCGGACTCAGTGGCGCTTTTGAGCTGCATCCAAAGCTTGCGAACATCAAAGTTGAATTTGTCGAAGGTGGACGGACCAGCATTGACTTGCTATTTACCAAAGATGATGATACTCTCCGTATCCATGAAAAATGGTTGAGCTCCGAATGGACACACGCGGATACGGAGTGTGACTTCTACCAACTTAGGAAAGATCAAGTGCTGGATGGGAATGTATTTTCCTGTTTCCACGTCGTGCAGGATCTACTTGAACTCGCCCTCGAGGACATTCGAGGCCCCTTGGGGGTGGATCAAGAGGAGTTCGCCATAATCCGCCACAAAGCTGGCCAGCGGCTTCAACAGATGCCGAGTCTTGTCGCGCTTTCGACAACAGGTGCGGCAGATGAGCTATTGGTCTCCTGGGTCGGAAATGAGAGCGGCCTAATCTCGAAAATGTACGGCGGAGAGATCATGTATCGGGTGACACTCCATACCATGGAAACCTGTGCAGGAAAGAGAGATGACGTTGTATACGTGGAAGGTAGGTGACTCCTTTTTCCGCGCGAGCTGTTGGCTATGCTGATACCTGTCGCGAGCAGACACCAGTCGAAACAGGGGACGGCTTGCAAGAAGTAGGAAGTCGAAAACGGAACCTTGTACATGTCCGTGGAAGGTAGTCAATTCGTTGGAGTCTCGAGCCGTCTTCAGCAACCTAAACAGCGCCGAGTTATATTTTCCCATGGTATCAAGGGTTGGAGATTCATCATTCTTTGGGATCCCACCAGGTCCGGTCTCTCCCCGGGTCTCTAGACAGAAAACGACACTCAGCACTGAACAAATCCGGTCCCCGAAGTCAGCAACTGCGACTTATTTCGACGCTGAACCTCACATAGATTCAGACTATCCTATGTCGGAGCGGCAGGAAGATTTTGGCACCCATCCAAGCAATGCTACTGCCCAATATGTCCGTCCAACGAGAGCCTCTGAACATGCTTCAACCTCCGGACCCACCGCGTCCGATCAGCTCATTTTAGATGAGGAGATCTGGGAAAACTGGCACGAGCAAGAGCTGCCTCAACTGTTCGCCAAATTCAAGCCTCAATGCCAGATAGTAACCCAGGTACGTGCCCGAGTGGAGTATATTAACCATGAGTTGAAGAGATTAACTGGAGTAGGAGTTAGAAACCGGTCCTTCGAGTCTAGAGTTCCAACCTCTAGACTTCACATTTGAAACAGACGAGTATGCCAGTATTCTCACGAAAGACGACCCTGGCTCGGAGAAGATAGTCTTAGTTCACGATCTATGGCTCGAAACAAATCCGTCTGGCGGGAGCGGCTGGCACCTGCTGGTCACCAAGTACTCCGTCTTCAAGCGAACATACCCCTTCTGCACGATCGATTCCTTAGATGGCGACGATACTGGCGATAAGGAGTTGATACTATATTTTCGAAATCCTGACAAGATGGGATTACGGGAAGACGCGGAGTTGATAGCGGTTGATGATATTATGTCAGCTTCTGCTATCGAAATCACCCTTGACGAGGTGAAACATACGATGGAACCAGTTTTAGGTAAAGGCGAAGTTGGATCTGCTGGGGCTGTATACTGACTTTGAGGCAAGGCACTGGAGAATTCTTCTGTCGATTCGCGATCCAATCCGGCGACCAAAATGGGGCGTGGATAACACCTCTGGCGTCCCATCTCTTGCCACGAAAGGACCGTTGGCGACGGCCCAAATTTGCCGGTCTGGCTGCACCCTTTATATACGACCTCAGTCCGGATACCCTGGGGCCGGCGGATGGATTTGCGCAAGAAGGATTCACACTTGCAGCTGCTTTGAACTTTGACGAATCGCGCTACGCTACTTGGAAGGTAAGCAACCCAGAGAAAGTAAGGACGTCCAATGCAGCAGTCTAACGTCTTCCCAGATACGCTATCTCTCTACGCCCTTGTACGATGGCTCAGTCGCCAGTATCGCTGACGATATCAGCTCTGGCAAGCTTCGATCTGACGCTTTACGGAGGCAACCGGGAGCAGTAAACGTTGTTGTTGTCGCCGGAGGGGATCTATGTTTCAGACTTTCCGAGAGAAACGACCGCATGGCAACCTTGGCCGAGTTTCTGCATCCCTTAACGGCTCTGAACGAAGGCAACGAAAACCTGGAGTGCGACTTTGTCGTTGCAATGCTGCCACCCGCCGTCCTCCACGGTTCAGCCTCGGGCAAGTTCTCAGCAAGTGTTCTCAACCTTCTAGAGCAGAGAATGTGGGTAAACCTCCGCCTTGACTCCCTGGAGGCCCATGGGCTTCCACAGAACCGACGCATCCTCACGATTGTGGCTTCTCGTAACTGTGCCAAATTGCCATGGGACGCGGCCGAGCGCGACCATGACGGCCTCGCTACTGGACCTCGCCCTACTATCGACGAAGTAATGATCGATCTAGCATTCGAAAATCTTCGAACCGGCACGGGCTTTGCTTGCGCTCATCCTGCGCACCTCGACAACGGTACCATCCATAACCATCGGACGGGCCAAGTCGCGGCAACAGGTGAAACAGCAGTACCATTACACCTAGGGTCCAAGTTCAGCCTTGTCAACGGTCCCAAACAGTGGATGCATCCTTGTAAGTTACTACTTTGCGACCGTTCTGTTCTTCTCATTCTAATCCGTGGCTAGTTCGACGAGACCGTCTCACTGTTCGCGAGATTGCTCGTATCCAAGGCATTCCCGATGATTTCGTCTTCTACGGCTCAATAGACGACCAGTACAAAGATGTTTGCAGAGCTGTCCCTCCAGTCCTCGCCAAGGCAGTGGCGCGTGTTATTCGAAAAGTCACCGAGATGCCGGTCGGCATCAAAGTGGAAATGCCCTTTGCCGCTCCAGCCAGAGGTTACAAGAGACCGAGAATTGATGACGCAGATGAAAAGTAAAGCAGTTCCCTGCGACCTAGGGTCTAAGGCTAGAGACCAAGTGAGACTGGGCGGCTCCTACAGATGAACAACGAGCGCCGTTTCCAGGAGAGCAAAGATGCTCGAACAGCAAGGGCTTTAAAAGGGGACAGAAACAGCTACGAATGAGAAAATATCCTACAACAAGTGCTACCTTAGTTTAGTGTAATCGATTGGCGTTTGCTGCTTGCACCTGGTTGAAACAACACATAAGGTGCATAAGGCACATATCTGTGTGTGTACTATGGAGTGTAATACATGATAGTCTCCCGTTCTCGTCTTTTCCTTATCCGACAGGGAAACAAAACCCCATCCTGGCCATACGTGCCATCGTGGCGCGGTGGTGACAACACTTCCCAGCCGAAGTGATACAGCGCAGCGCAGCACAGCAGTTTGCCCCGACAAACTAGTAGAACAAGAATGAAACCTCCACCAACGCCTAAATTGTCCAACTCCAGCCAAAGGGATTCGTGAAGAACGTAAGGTAAGTAGATGCCTTGAAGCGCATAGCCTGGTCGAGGAAGGCTAGCCTCTCCTCGGCAGGAGAAAATCAATCAATTGCCTAGTTTGAGAAACTTGTGGGCATTGACGGCCTCGACGGGCGACTCGACGACAGCACTGGTGTTGGAGTCGACGGGTGCGATGGCTTCCTCGCCACCGACGGTGTCGTTGGATTCGGTGGTTGCAGTCGAGCTGGAGCGGCGGGTTTTCTGGATTGTAGGAATGATCGACTCTTCGCTGACGCTGACGACTTTCGTCACGGGTGCGGGTTGTAGGTCTTCTGAAGGAGAGATGACTGCCACGCGGTGGGCGGTGGGAATGAGAGAGAGGAAGGTGTGGGCGGTGTTCGGGCTGGACATTTTGACGGGATATATTCTATATTCTCCTAGGAGTGTGTGCTATGGTGGTTCGAGTGGAGAGTCTGTTATGTTCGTGGTGACCGACAGGCGAGGTTGGAAAGCAGTTTCGATGAAGGAGGGTTGGAGGTGACGGGGTGGGTAGCGGTATACTTGGGTCGACAAGTTGGTCCGAACAAAGAGGCACAAATACAGATAGCAATAGCACAGGACACTCCTTTATGTATATTTGTGCTTTGTCCTCAAAAGTGACGCAAGGACCCGCTGGTGTGATTGTCGAGGTTGGCCTCGGCTTTGCGGAGATGACGGGGGTGGGTTCCGGAGTGATGGTTCCTTGGGGCTGAGATCAATATACGTATGTTGTTTGAGGCTTTTTGTCGCTCAGAGGCCTCGTGATAGGAATCGTGATTGTTAATCGAAGTCCGGAGATAACCTGTCTCCGTGCCGTGCTGAATCGTGGTTGAATGGAAGAGGTAGAGGAGTTCAACTTTCAAGGGGACTGTGCATGGTCTTATAGACTTCCGTCGCGTCTGACTAGTAGTAGGTAGATCGCTATGGATTAGGAAGAGACGAGTTGATGCAGATATGTTGCGACCCGTGTCAAACCTCGGAGACGGCCCCAGCGAATCGCATCCTTGCTTGAAACGGATGAAACCGGTGACACCTCGAATAAGATCGTTGCCTGGAGGTGGTTTGTAGGGGAGTTAGTGGAAAACTATCGGATTTCCATATCGTGGAGGAATGGAGAAGGCGATGCCGTCAGTGGTAGAGTTGTTGCGGGTTAGGCACAATGATTATTCCGGCGTAGACCGCGAGTAACCTCGGTTGGTATACAGGGGGCCCGTGGCATGATAGTCAGGACACCAGCTGGCCACTACGGGCTACGCAGTAGACTCATCTGGCCCAGGAATGTCAGACGTTGGCCCTGAGCGTAAACAGGCCGTGCTTGGTGGGGTGGGTGTATTGCACATCTCATTTTGTCGATACCTACCTATGGTTGGGTCTGGGGGTCAGCGATAGGAAGTTTGTCGTCCAAGTTGGAATGCTGACTGCGATTGTTGTGACTTGTTGGCACAGCCCGGTTGATATCGGTTGTTCCGCTCCACCCACACCAGGGTTTGCTGTTTGGTGATGAACACAAGGTGTTGCTGGGCTTGTGCCAATCCATCGTCCAACGGGAGGCTCTTCATGGATCAGCGTCACACAGCATGAACAAGCCGCGGAAAGTGACGGAAAAGCCTGAACGACAATCCCTTATCAAGATTCTCAGCACAGCACGCGTTCCTCTGTTTTGATGGCGTTGTTTGCTCCGTGCTCTGACGTGGTGCGAGTATCTTGCTTCCTTCGGTCCGGATGTGTCTTTCTATCCGAGGCGAGTTTGGCCGAGTGTGAGTCGCACAGCACGAAAATCCTACCTGATAAGAACACCAACACCTACCGCCATGAGCAACAACATTCCTCGGCCTACCGTTGGGGGAGACCATGCTGAGGAACATCGAGCACTTCTTCGGCCTCTATATGATCAGCGAGAACGTCGCAAGTGTGGTATAGGTAAAGGATGCGGAGTGGCATGAATTGAGCGCAATTCCGTCGAGGCGAAGACTGCTTACCTAATACAGTGTGGTTGCTGGTGCTTGGCGTCACGTGATGAAAGATGATCACGTGTCACTGTGTTCCCTCGTGTCTCGTGTGCAACCTGCGGAAGATGCACAACCTCAACACTCAACCTCAACATCGCTGTCCTCTCTCTCTCGCTCTCACCGCGAGGTTGACTCTGATACAGGCCCGGTCTTGGGGCTGCCAGATATACGTCGTGAACTCAGACCGATTCACTCCCCTCTCCAGCTTCATATCCACACAACTCTCCACGCGATCCCCTCACAACGGCTGATTTAGCTCCCGCGGCGCCGAGATCGTGCTGTACACGCTGACAATATCACATCCTGAAGACGCCCTCGCTGTCCGTACCCTATTCGGCTCGACGCCAACAAACCCTTGTTTCCCAGCTTGGTTTTCTGCAGCCATCAACAGCACTACCAATGATGAAAAACCCCCTTCTGGAAGCAGCCGCTCTCACTGTGTGGGTGTGCTGGGCTGGACTCTGCTGGCGGACAAGGGGGCAGTCGTGCCGCACCTAGCGCGCAGGGGTTCTTTGCTGATACCGAATTCATGCCAAGCTGAAGACTGGAGAGCATCCTGGCTCGTACATAAACCTACCTGGCCCAGACCTATGAGGATCTGGTGTGGCAAACTCAATCGCCTGAGACTAAAGCTGAGCGCGCACTGCGTGGAAATCTCGTGAGTGGCGGCTGATGCGTTCCATTCTCCGAGACCTATCGAACCCTGTTGTGCAGGAAAAAAAGGTTTGTTGTTACCTCATCACATCACGGTCGCCGGCGCTGGCTGTGTGATGTTCGGGAATTTCGCTGCGATTTCCAGGACTCTCCGCTCTCAGTATGGGCTTCACAGCCCTTCAATCCAGCGTGGTCCCGATCCTAGCAGACTAGCGGGCGTTGGCGCGATCGGACGATTGAGAATTCTCCGAAACGGTGCCCCTTGCACGGCGGAGTGTCATTCAAGGTTGTCTTCAGGTGTGAATATGACCCCTACTGGTTCATCACGTCGATGATTGATGGGAAGCGCTGGGCTGAAGCAGGCAAGATCGATGAAGAAGGTAAGCACAGAGGCATCTATTCATCTGCCTCGGCCGGACGAGGGCATATGAAATACGGCGACCGTGAGGTTCTTCTCATACAAAGAGGATGCTTCCTCCACTGACCGATCCTCATGGCGTAACTATCATCTTCACAGGTCGTTTCGCGACTTGGATGGCTGCCTTTGCATTGTCGCTTTGAGTGACGTTTCAGTGTTGGCGACTACCTCACTTGATATCCAATGTGTCGTATTGTTAGCACGACATATACCCAATGTGGATGTACAACGAGTACCCGTCACAACTGTGCCTACATTGGTACTCCTCGATGTACGATACAAAATGTTACGGCGAAGCCAGTCAATGGCAAATGTTCCAATCACTCCACGCAGCACAGTAGCCCCAAAAGCATGTCTATAAGGTTCGTACGGTCGTTGCTCATGGATGGTTCTTACTTTTTGCAGCTCGTCACCTGGACTGAGGTGCCAGCCAAAGTGACAACAGACTCGACGGAAGAGTATGGTGCTCGCGGTGTGAGATAGGAGGATGAGAAGGCTGGACTATCTGTATCGAGCGAACTCCATGGATGAGTGAGCGCGCGTCTGGTTAGGGACCGGTGGTTGAGTTCATTTGTTGGCTTTACAGGTTGCATCTCGTTTACACTCCATCACGAGAAGTCTTGATGGTATATGGATATGAAGCAGGATAAATTCACATAGTCAGGACAAAACCAAATACATGCAATTGAGTCTGTTCCAAATGTATCACAGAAACGCCAAGCCACGTGACAGCATCGAAACCTCGAAGACATGAACCTTCGTGCTTACAGCCTCCTTCACAATCAGCTTCCACTCGATCAACAAAATAAGCCCATAACATGTCCGTAGACATTGGATGGGATACCATCACCTCCGGTCCCGAAGGAGAGGCTCTTGCCGAGAAAATCCGGGCCTTTGTGGACGAGAAATTCCAACAGGTGGCATTGCCACGGTTCATTCATGCAGTCCATGTCCATTCCTTCGAGTTTGGATCAACTTGTCCCGAAATCGAGATCAAAGACATTTGCGATCCCTTGCTCGACTTTTACGACGAGGAAGGAGAAGGAGATGAGGAGGAAAACAGTGATGAGGGTGATACTCGACAACCTACTACCGAACCTGGCCAAAGTACAGCCACGACACCTCACGAACCTCCTGTAACAAACTCCCCTGCTTCACACCAACCGATCGCCAGGCCACAACTACCCAATATCATCCTGGGGCGAGACAATCACGAGTGGCGGCCGTCGGCGATCGCCAAAGACATTGGAGGTGCAAGCGCCGACCCTTCTGCAGCCTCTTTCCCACGCTGCACCACCCCTGGAATTCCTGGAGGAACTTCCAACCTCAGCTACTTTCACTTTCCTGCCACCGGTCTATCTGGCAGTCAAACTCCATTGGCAGCCGTCGCCAGTGGCACACCATTCACCACCCGACCGTGGACATCTGACACGGTCCAGAACACAACCCCCGGGCCTGGGACTTTCCAAACCTCAGCTAGAACCAAAAGCGGCTCACAGGACCCTCCGGCTCATGACGACCCCTATACCCGACCATCCACTGCGAACAGCCTCTCATCACCACGAGAATCCGAGTCTGGCCTCTCATCGCCTATGCTCCAACATAGTGTGTATGGCACTGACAGGGATGAATCTGCAGTGGAGGATGACCGGCCGCTGTCTCCGTCGCGTCTACAGAGCAAGCAACCGACGGACCTTCAAGTGGTTGCAAGGGTCAAATATTCCGGGGATGTACGCATGACGTTGACCGCCGAGATACTACTGGATTACCCCATGCCCAGTTTTGTAGGGATTCCGGTCAAGTTGGCCATTACAGGCATGTCATTTGATGGGGTGGCAGTAGTGGCATGGATCAGGAGAAAGATGCATTTTTGTTTTCTCGACCCGGAAGATGCAATTGCGCTGGTGGGAGAGAGTCTAGGACGGGATCAACATGATTTAAAAGGCGGCAGCGATGGCTCGAGAAGCACCTTTACCGGCCCGTTACAGGAGATACACGTGGAGAGCGAGATTGGACGGCAAGAGGACGGCAAACAGGTGCTTAAAAACGTTGGGAAGGTCGAAAAGTTCATTCTCGAACAGGTGCGCAAGATCTTCGAGGAGGAGTTCGTCTTTCCCAGCTACTGGACTTTTTTGATGTGATCAGCCAACACAGGTCAACATCTTAGACCAGTCGTACTATCAGAGGTTGCGTCAATGCTGCCCTCGAGCGATTCGACACGGAACATGAGCCGTCTCACCGACATCCTCCAAATGCGCAACAGAGTCATATGCCAATTGACTTCAGTCATGGACAACTCATCTCGGACATTTCATCAGGGGACCACGTCAGCAGCTACCTGTGTCTACCAATCCATCAGCGATTTGTGAAGGCCCCTGGCTTCAACCAAGAATCAGGAGACTAAATCTTGATCATTTGCGCCGCTTTTGGGTCAGGTACACAGCCAATAGCATCATCAAAAACCCTGTCAATCTGGTACTACCAACCTCGGTTCGTGTCGTGCCACGATGCTGTCTGCAGTGTCACCAACCCCAAAGCTGGGGACGCGGAATCATCATTTGACATCATATATTTCCATGAAACTCTGAATCAGAAGACCGGATTGAAGGGTGATGGGTTGGCTTTGTTGTCGGCGTATCAGAACTGAAACCAACGACAACATGTTGGATATCAGGTTCGAGATGACGTCTCCACCTTGGCGGGGGATGAACATAAAGTACGGTCCATATCTTCGGGGAATGTTCGTCTTCCGCTTCATCGACTCAATATCAGGATTCAATTGTTTGCATCCAGTTTCTGAAGTCACCCTACCATGAAACGACTCAATCGGTTCCTCCAGCGGGTGGGTTCTCAGTCACGAAAAGCTTCCTCTCCCTCTTCCGCTCCAGCTCCGGCCCCTCAACCACAACCACAACCACAACCGGTAGCAGCAGCAGCACCACCCACGGAACAGCACGCGTTCAACATTGCATCGACAGGAGCGACATTAAACGTCGCGCTACAAAACCAAACCACATCCAACACGGTCTACGCCTACATCACCGGTCAAGCCATCGACAATAACAATGCCCTCTTCCTCCTGCAAGCGGACGGACGGACACCATATTATCCCACTCCTCCCAGTTCGACTGGAAGTGCAATCCAACAGAACTGCGCCATTGCCCTCGGTGCTCCAGGCAACACCGTCAACGCGACGATCCCGCACATCGCAGGCGGGCGGATCTGGTTCTCAATCGACTCACCACTGACCTTCCTGCTCAACCCAGGCCCAGCACTAGTGGAACCATCCGTGACCAACCCAACCGACCCAAACGCCAACATCAACTGGGGCTTCGCGGAATTCACATACAATTCGGACCAACTATACGGCAACATCAGCTACGTCGATTTCGTGGGCCCACCCATCGCGCTGACGCTGACGACCTCAAGCGGATCTACCCAGCACGTGTCAGGCATGGCCACAGGCGGGCTCGACCAAATCTGCAACGGCCTCCGCGCGCAACACTCCACGGACAACCAAGGCTGGGACCAACTGATCGTGACGCGCAACGGACAGAACCTGCGGGCCCTCTCACCGAACCAAGGCATGGTGACCAACCCGAACCTCTTCGCCGGCTATTACGACGACTACGTGAACCGGGTATGGACGCGGTTCAGCACGCAGCCTCTATCGATCGACACGCAGGCTTCGTTCGGCACCGTCGCGGCCCAAGTCCAGTCATCTTCCAATATGCTGGTGATTGGCTCGTCGCAATTCAGTAAGCCGTCGACGCGCGACATTTTCAGCTGTTCCACTGGTCCGTTTGCTACGGGGTCGAATGCCGAGACGAACGCTATCATCCCCCGGCTCGCTGCGGCGTTTAATCGCTCGACGTTGCTTGTCTCGAATAGCTTGCCTGCGCCGCAGAACTTGTATTACCAGGACCCTGTCACCAATCATTACTCGCGGATCGTGCATCAAGCGAACCTCGATGGTAAGGGGTATGCATTTCCCTATGATGATGTGCAGCCTTCGGGAGGGGCCGATCAGAGTGGTGAGGTCCATGCTGGCGATCCAGTGTTGTTTACTGTAACTGTTGGGGGAGGGAATGCTAGTGTCAATCCGCCGAAGAGGGAGCTCTAATGGGAAGAAAGAGATGAAGCAGCGGAAGGGAAAGGGAACGGCCGTTCCTTTTGTCAGATGACACTTCAGGCTGTGGTGGACTATGATCTCTTGGAAACACGAGACGATGTTGGATTGCCTGTTGATGTGAGAGAGTTGATATGAATCATGAATCTGCAATCTGCAATCTGCAATCTAGAAACTGGAATATACCTGGAAGGTGTCAAAGTGATAGATGTATTGTGGCATTGGCATTGTGATTTTGAAACTGTGGGCAGAACGAACCTCAATCTCTGGCTGGCCTTCTTCATAATGCATACGCCAATGCCAACGCCAACGCCAACGCCATACTCGGACATTTTGACATTTTGACATTGGAATATAGGATTCCTCATTACGGAACTACATCTTCCTCACCTCAATGTAGGGAAAATTCGAAATTCCTCTAACAACGGTATCAATAGCAAGTATCACCGTGTTCGTGTTCGCCTTCAGCCATCTATATATATATATATATATATATGTGATATATAACAGAACATAACATAGTATACCAACAAATCAACATATCAACATATCAACTCTTAACAACTCGTTGACAACTCTCCGCTTTTTTCCTACATCGACCAAGAATATATCTGTACTATATAATATACTAGTAGTGCATATCCTGTATAGCAACACCGGCCATCGGCCGACACAGATTGTTAGGCTAACACGACCTTTCATAGATCCCATGGTTGATGGTTGATGGTTGTTGGTTGATCGTTGTTGATTGATGGTTGTTGATCGGTGGTCAAAGGCCAGCCAGTTCAAGGTCAGACCCGAATAGCAGCCTGACTTGCTCTGAGACCACCAACGACAGTGATTGATAGGATTGGCGAAACTAGATATGAGATCTGTTTTGCGTTGACGAAATCGGGTCAGTATATAGTCCGGCTGGAGTCGTAGAACACGATATGAACGTGATATGTATGATATGACAGGATAGGGGTGGGTCAAGTGTTGGTGTTGGGGTTGGACGAAGGATATCATGTCCAAAAACATACAAGACACATGGAAGACAGTGATAGTTACAATGGCAATGGCAATGGCAGTCACTGCTATAGTGATGGTCGATGAAAACCAGATGTTGTCGTGAGAAAGAAAAGGAGGACCCGTATTGCCATAAGGGACTGTATGCAGCAGGGAGTGGGATGCAAGCCATAGGAATTCAGAGTCCCACGATCCGAGATATGAGATATGAGATATAAGATACGAGATACGCCATCTCAGTTCCTGTCTTCTCGAGGCTTTGCTGATGTGTTCTTGGGATGGCAGCATTCAAGTTGGACATGGCCATACGTTGGGTACGGAGATAGTCCTGGAATAGTCACAATCTGGAAATGTTGTGTCCTTTGAAACCGGGGGGTTATGGGCAAGATCGCGGTCCTCTCTCATGTTGGTTATTGCGTTGCTCCATCCTCGGACTCTCGATACGTTGGATTTGTGATATCGGAGCCTAGAGCATCAATCTTTGACGATTCGAGTTCCTTGCATACGAGAGCCCTGGGCGTCTAGTCCAGATGTCGTGATGATGGGAATTCAGCACTCGAATCCCGGGGTTTGGCTCATCAGAACCTGGCGAAATCGGACCCATGCACACGGGCTGGTGGTAGGAAGTCTCCTTGCTGAGTTGTGTCCGAAGGCAGGGGGTTCATGATTCACTGTTCACGGCTCACGGCTCACCGTTTGCTCGAGGCAAGAAGGCAGCAAGTACCGGGGATGTTGGGCCATTGGAGCTTCCAGATATACGTAGCATGACCCGACGGCTGATTCGCGACTGACTTGGGCAGTTTTGTCCACGGCAAACGCTTGACTTGAAGATAGAAGACAAGAATAGAATGCAAGGCAAAGGCAACGACAGTGGCGGTAGTAACGGGACATAAACAAAACAATCTCACTCACAGTAAGTAGTTTCGCAATATTGGTCTCATCCTCCTCAGTCCCATCACTGACTTGAACCAAAGTGATCAACTTCATAGCGGGCGGCCCCGTAGGCATCAACATCATAGCGAACCACAACATGGGATCCGAACCCAGAATGTCGGTTCTGGCCGCAAGTGCATGGATCAGGGCAATCGAGACGACAGGCCAGATGATGAATCTGATGACGAGAATATAAGTGACGGTTAGCCAGGGCAGTTTCGTCGGTTTCGCGGTTGATTTCGCCGTTTCTTTCCCCTTTCCCACTGCTTTGCTCGAGTCAACATTCGTATTCCCATTGCCGGTCCCGGCTTCCAAGGTACTCTCGGTCTGTGCCAACGCTGGGTCATCGTCGCCGTCGCCACCGCTCTTGAGCTTCCGCTGAGCGATGGCTTGTCTCCGAACCTCGCGCATGGAAGTGTATAGCGACACCCCGGCGACCAAGACAGGCAGAGGCACGAACAGCCCGCCGATATTGTCGAGTGAAGAAGTCAGCCATGCAGTGAAGATGCCGCCGTCCTCGGTATCGTTGAAGAATGCCCGATGCAGCGGAGTGATCAGCCCGATGATGGTGCCGATGATGGCGCCCAGGAGCGGTGCGTTGAAAAAGTCCGAAATAAATAAAAGCCACCATTTGGTGCGAGGGCCGAGATGGACCCATCGTTTCCGCGGAATCATTGATGCTCGCCGGTTCTGGAGCAGCGCAAGTGGTGACGGCGCGAGTATTGATGTCTTTCGCCGTTGGCGGGCGTCTGTTGTTGCTGATGGGTTTCGTGTCGATGGGAAGAGTTGGTTAGATTGGCCAAAGGCGACAGATGGTCGATGTTGCTGGAGTAGTCCTGTATGTTCGGACGGTCCGTCCTCTTGGTCGGGGTTGATGTCCCCTGAATCGACGTCCGAGTCCACGTCTTTCTCCTCTTCGTCTTCTTCCGGGGCATGTTCGGAATCGATCAAGCGAGGCCCAACGGCAAATGTCAAACAGCTGGAGATGGTGGCAAAGACGAGAAAGTATGATTTCGCCCGCTCGACGGCTTCCCGCGTGGTTTCATTCGTCACTATCAGAGACTTCAGAATGCCGGTTTCGTCCAGCGCCGCAATCAGGAGAAGTGGGTAGCTGGTGGTGTTGTTGAACATGAGGGCGACAGTGGTCCAATCGGGCATCCCGAGCCATAGATGCGCCACAATGCCCAGGACAAAAGATACCAAATGGCATAGAATGGCCCAGATGAAGATGATCAGGTAGCGGTGTGCAGAACCGGGGTGAAGTTCCGAGCCGATTTTGACAATGAGTAAAGCGGGAAGAAACATGCGCACGCAGATTTTGGAGATGGCTTTGCTGTTGGATTGATTGAGGAGATTGAGATGTGCTGCGATGCCGCCATAGCAGATAACCAGGAGGACACTGAGACTGGCTTGGATGGCGGCAAGGAAAGAGTCGAGAAGACCGGTTGGAGCCATGATGGCGACGAGGGAGGGTGATAGAGAGAGAGGGAGAGAGAGAGACCGAGAGAGAAGAAAATGTACTTTGTATAGGTATCAACTGTGTGGTGTACGCATGTTGGTGTGGCAGCTATCGACGATACAGCTGTGGTCGAAGCTAGGGTGAACAGGGTGAACAACTATGTTTTATAGCTGTAGATCGTCGGGGGCCGATGAGGCTGATGTCGACGAGCTCGAACGCGTCTGGACACTCGACGAGATATGGACTAATCCGTCTTGGGAAGGAGGAACAAGAAATACAAAAGATTGAGGAAATCTGGGCCGACAGCTTCAAGGTTTGAGTCGAGGGAGGATCTCCATCTTTGACCCCAGCACATCTTGTCTGCCATCTCAGCGACTGCTGGAAGTCAAAGTAGACCCTCATCGACAAACATACCGCGATGGAAAAGAAGATCAAACTACCGAGCCACCCCTGCATCTCTGGTGTATCAATCAAGATCCTGGATGACGGGATGGGAGATCGCATCCCATCCATTGGAATGGACATGGCGCCATTTCTCGGCGATGCCACCTCATCTGAGCACTGAATGGTTCACAAACACAGACACAGTATCTACCGATTTTCAAGCATGGAAAGTGGCTATGGTGGTCGGAACACTGCAATCATGAGTTGGAAGAACAACGCTTGCTTCTTTATTGATATGATCTCTGCTTGGTCCAGAAGTCTCTGATCACCCTCTAGTCTCTAGTAGTCTTCTCTAAGTCGTAACCCAGCTTGTTCTGCCGCCGTGAGACCGAATCTAATGTCTAGGTCTCTCTATTTGGCGCCGTGAACAAAGACACGCTCCTCAAGCGGCTTGAACGATTTCTCGCCCGCCTGACCAGCAGGAGTACCAAAGACCAATTGGGCCTTGAGGCTCCATGTGCCAGGCACACCCCATTTGGAGGCAATCTTGTCGTCGATCAAGGGGCTGTAGTGTTGCAAGTTGGCACCGAAGCCTTCTTGTTCCAGAGCTGTCCACACTAGAAGAGAGCGTTAGTTGTCGTGTCACCGACCGCGACGCTGGGAGTTACTTACAAACTATCTGATGCATGGCATTGGTGTGTTCACTCCATGACGGGAACTTGTCGGCGTAGAGTGGGAAGGCCTCCTGGAGCTTCAAGACATCCTTGGGGTCTTCGTAGAACAAGATCGTGCCGTAACCGTTCTTGAAGCCGTCCAGGCGCTGTTCGGACGAAGGCCAGGCTTCAGCAGGAGCAACTGCCTTGACCGCTGGCTTGGCAATGTTTTCCCACAGATAGGTGTGGTCGTCACCCAGCAGCACGACGATGCGGGTGGACTGAGAATTGAAGGAGCTGGGGACGTGGAGGATGGTTTCGTTGACGAGCTCCTTGATGCGGGAGTCGGGAACCGGGGATTCATGCTTCAAGGCATAGATGGTGCGACGGGCCTTGACGGCGTCGAGAAATCCAGTAGCCATTTTCGTGGAGGTGGATGAGTATTGACGAGTGTGGGATGGAGTGCGGTAAGAGTGGTCGAGGGTGGTGAGAGCTCTAGTGGATGACGACGACGAAGAAGGCGAGGTGCAAGTCAATGGTATGCGTGAAGTCAAAGTTGAAGGGGGAATGAGGCGGGTGGCATTTATATATCGAAGAGGGAAGCTGGAGACACGCATGACTTGTCCTGTGACCGGCCTTCTTTCTCGGCCGGGATGGATCTATTCTTTCCTCAGGGGGGAAGGAAACAGTCACTAACAGCTAACAGATGGTGCAAGCAGCAGGGGAACGCACGCGAGGGAACTGAGTGGAGGGGAGAAGTGACGGTCGTCTAGTCTTGTGTATTCATTATTGTGTGGCCATCGCCGTGTAGAAAACGATCGAACGAGGCTGGAAGCAATTCCGCGTGTATTATTGATGATTTGTTAAGCAGACGCAGGGCAGGGGAGAGCAAGAGGGTGACAACGAACAACACCCAACACCCGATACTGAGACACGGACACGGGAGAGACGCAGACATCCATCATCTAGAGCCTTCGCCGGGTCTGTGCAAGAACCACAAGTGGACCGACCACTGGCAAGAGGGACGAGGGACGAGGGACTGCACGGCCAGCGCAGGACAGACAACTCCATCTTCTGCTCCATCTTGAGCTCCAATCTCCATCTCCATCGCCATCGCCATCTGCACCCTACATCTTTCGTTGCTGCTGTGGCTGCGCTGTGGCTGGAGTCACTCTTCACTAACACAAAGTCCAGATGCACCAAGGCCCTCCTCCCCCTCAAAGTATCTCTCCCTCTGACAAACTTTCCCTGGAGACGGATCCTTGCTTCCGTGGCATCGCAGCGCAGGACAACCACCGCATGTAGTGCCTCGGAACCTGAACAGCGTTCAATGAGATCACGGTTTGATGTCATGACTGTCTCCCTCACCGTTCGTTGTGCGGTTGCATCAACGCAGCAATGGGAGCAGGAGAGGTAATAAGTACATCTAACACACTGCAGACATTAAACACCTTCAGGACGCATCCAGCAGTAGACCTGCGCACCCAGACAACAGACAACATTACATTAAGCGTAGCCCTCGTCAACATGCATCCTACCACTCGTCTCCTCGTTCGTCCCTCTCTACACCCGCACTCCCTCCGCATCCTGCGAACCTTCACGGCAATCAGCTTCCGCCGAACAGGAGGCCCAACAACCGGCCCTTCCAACGACCTCCATAAGAGTTCAGGTAAGAAGAGCCTGCGCAGGCATCTGAGATGAGAGAATCATACCTTGAATGGGAACGGTTGACCGACACGTTCATCTACGCTCGTATCTAGTCGACGAAGAGAAACCGATGCCCGAACATCCCAAGAACGACTCCTCGTTTGCAAACAAGGTCGAAAGCAAGATTGGCCAATCGAGTGATGTGTCAACTAACAAAGGCGACCCGGCCAATGTGGCGGATAAAGCTGAGAAAATCATGCCGGGAGAGAGTAGTATGGATCCCGACCCGCAGCAGAATAAGACATTTGGTGGGAAGAAGTGAACATGGAAGGAAAACTGTACAGCATTGCAAAGCTGCGTTAGGACCAAATATTTCTTCTGAACATAATGGTGAAAATAGGTGCCAGAGAACCTTAAGAGCCCAGACATACGCTGGCAATCAGTGGAGGAGGATAATCACCAGTGTATGTCTATGTTGACTAGCACAGCTCATAGCTTCCATGCATCAACCGCTACACGAGTCCTGAAGAGCACACTTTGACATTCATCGAAAGTATCACCTACCCTGATCTAAGCAGTGGTTGGGCCATCGCGATATGACGAGGACGCCGCCGCTGGCACCGACACCTTGAAGCTTCGCCCACTGCATTTCCAATCAGCGTCTCCTTGGTCCGGTTGCGGCCTCAGGTCCCGTCTCTAAACAAACACTGCTGTTCTGTGAGCCTATCTCAATACTCAATGTAGACATCAAGAGTCTGAACCAGACCGACCGACCATCAAGGTCCCTCAACGCATCTTTCCACAATTGTGATCGTTGCATTGACGAGGGTAGACCATCGCGCCCTGTCTAGAGTGACGTCTGTCTGCTCAAACCGGGCACATGGTAGGTTATTGCCCGCTGGCGTTGCAGGATGATCTCAATGTTGGGATAGAAAGAAGTCGATCCCTGGCTTGAGGGTGTCAGCCGAGCCTCGCCGCAAAAGCCTCTGCCAGCCTCGGACGACTTCGCGGCTGGCGACCACAACACCACATTCGAGGGACCAGAGACCACATTCAGTGCGGCGGTGTTGTCCTCTTCACTGCTTGCCGGCGACAAGACCAGCGTTGTTATTTCTGACCGATGAATAAGCTGAAGCGAGTAGAACATGCTTGACCTTCTCCGATAGTGGTGACACATACAGAGTCCTTCGAAATATCTGCCACCTTATCTCGCCGTCGCGCAGACTCCAACCAGTAACAAGGTGATATAAAGTGCATACCTAAACAGCAAGGCACCTTCAAGGCGACAACAAACGCCCTTCAAGTTCGACAGACGATACACGAGTCATGGCCCGCGCCAAGGGCCGAAAAGGCTGTGGGATATGATGACTGTGGAGGCCACCGGTCAGAAACTGGTTTCCTGAACGCTCTCGATTGGTGTCCCGCGCAATAGGGGATAGTTTGATGCCCCACAGGCACCACCTCGGTCCGGCGAGATATCGTGGGGCAAGATCCATCGAGGAAGCCTATTTCATCGATTCCTCCCCTTCACCATGATTGCACGCGCGGGGAGGAACTGTAGCTTTCAACGCCCGTACGGCTAGGCCTGAACCTAATAGTCGTCATTGGTCCTCTCATGTTTCGCGCGGAACCATGTCTGCCTCGTGGCTTTTGTCCCGCTGAATTCAAAGTCCGTGCCACCCTTTCGGAAGCGCAGCCTTGATCAAGCCAGTTCTCCGATCCAGACGGCCAAGATGTCAAGCATGTCATGAGAGATCCCCCATTGCGAAGAGACCATCTGCAGGGTCATCTGCAAGGTGAGCAATGAGTAACGTAGGTTGCGAGTCGTTGTCCTTCCACTTATAGGATATTCCCCCCTGACAAATCGAGCTGTGTCGGTACTTTCAAGATTCCTACTGCTGAATTGGGACAGACCTATTTGCGGAATCGGCTGGGGATTGGCCCAAGCTGCGTCCCAGTCTGGATCTTCAGGCGTGGTCACGGTTGGCTGGCCGTATTTTGAATATGCACAAAATACAGTCGCTGCCGCGAAGATGGAAGCTGGTAGATGGGTTGGGTATGCTCGACCAAGAGTCATTCCTCCGGTCAAGTCTTGGATGGCAGCTGCATGGAGGAGAGCTCGACGGGCGTCAGGTGTATTTGCCCAGCCGTGGAGGTCAATGGCATCCGGTAATCGACGTCCAGCTGAGAAAATGTCCTGCGAGATCCCGAGGTTGGTACAAAGCCGTTGGCATAGCAGCGGACTATCCGTTGCCACGTCGAGGCAGAATGTATGCCACCGCAACAACAGTTCCTTGCTTTCGATGGTCGTGGTCGGAAAGTTGAGGTAGGTTCTCTTTAAGCGTAATGAGGCGTCGATGATTTGGGAGAGCGGTGGAATACCCAAGGCTGCACCATGCGCATCGCCATGTTCTAACAAGAGGGCTTGGAAGCACTCCAAGAGGCCGATAAGTGACAGGCGGGATTCGCAGGGGAGTGGGACCGACCCAGGGTAGAAGACGGAAAGAATGAGCTCTCGAAAGCTGCCAGAAGCTTCCCAGGTATGTCTCATCTGCTGAATCCATTCATCTGCAGTACTGGCCTTGAAACAAGACTCATTTCCGGCGAATTTGACAGGATTGGTCACATGTTTGCCAAGTGGCGACGCCCCGGCGTACCTTGCCAGTTGAGCATCAATGATGTATAGAGCAAGGACTGTCCGCCTTTGGATCTCTGAATTGACCCAGGTCTTCCACTTTGCTTTCTTCTCTTCCTGACTTGCAGAGTCCGCTGGAAGCTCATGGAGGTTGACTTCGTCGAGGTCGAACATGCCAAATTGGCGAGCCCATGCAAAGCCCAGGCCATGAAGCGACTGACACAGTGTCCGCAATCGTCTGGACCGGGACAGCATGGCATAAACCTGGCCCAGAAGCGCGGTCGTGACAATCTGTGCTGCCGGAGATTGGAAGGATGCGAGTTTCCCCTCGAAGACGTCACCCCAGGTTGTTGCTGCAGCCGTCTGCGCAAGGCGCCAGAGAAACTCGCCCTTCGCGATGGCCTCGCTCGAGCCGAAGAACAGGGACCCCAGAGAAACCATAGTCAGCAGGAGGAAAGGCCCACAGTCCTTGAGTTCGAACGTCGGTTCGTGGAGGAGCGGAAAGGCAGAGTTGAACCGGACGAAGAACTGGTGGAGACAAGCGTCCAGGAACGCGGATGTGATCCCTCGCGCATTGATCTCTCGGGTGACATTCGAGGACTATGAAGGGAATCAAAAGTTAGCAGTCACGCGCAACTAAGGTCGGTTCCTGCACCTACCATGTCAGAGATCATGGCTCCCACTTGCTGGACAGCCTGAGGACTCGCATCGTCAATACGGTTGACCTGCTGAACTTCGCCCGGGAGGTTGCCCGTGTGCCTGCTCCCAGGCAAATAAGGCGTGGACGTATCTGATGGCAAGGAAGTTGGCCAACCTGCTGGAGTTGACAAGAGATATTGGAAGAAGTCCTCGGTCTCAGCGAAAAAGGGGCTTCTGTTGAATCCTACGGACGACACATCCGTACTGTTTCTCGCCAGTGTGCTGGCTGTGTGCGGCTGTGAAGCAATACTCTGCGCTATTGACGAGAGGCCGTGGCTGGGGTCTGGTGATTGAGGAGCGCTCTGCTGCGATTCGGTGGCCGGAAAGGTCGTCGATGAAGGAGGAGGGGGAGCAGGTCCAGCTTTCGGTAAGTGGATGCGCTCATGTCGAAGCAGACTGTCATGTCTCGCGAACGTCCGCTCACACTTGGTGCAACTATACGGTCGAAGGCCGGTGTGGATTCTCTCATGTCGCACCAAGTGTTCGCGTTTGTGATAAGTATTCGGACAAAATTGGCAATGGAGCACTTGGCGTCGCCTTCTCGGCGCCGACGTCGTGGTTGGAATAGTGTCATCGTCCATGATGCGCAGGATCCATTCTCGCCTGTAGGTTCAGGAGGATATCTGGCTCTACCGAAACGTGCGATGCCGCGCTGTGAAGATGTGTACCTACCTTACGTAGTTGATGCAGTCTAGACTTTCGGCCGGACTCCGGTTTTGTTGAGCTGACGGAGAAAAGAAACTCCCTTCCGTCCGGGGTTCTGCGGGGAAAGACTAGCGAGATCATGTGATGAGGCTTGGTTGGTGCTGGCTGAGTCATCCGTCGATCTTCCATATTTTCCGTCCCTGACTGTGGCAGCCTCGTCGATGGATGAGGCCAAATGTCGACCAGGTCAGGCAACTCACCCGCTGTATCAATATTACTTCAACTGATCAACGACTACCATGCCTTCAACCCGGGTGGTGTTGATGTGCTTCCGTGGCCGACGGCGGTAGATTTCGGCAAACAAGTCAGCCGAGGGAGGCCATGCGTGTACCGGTTGCAATTGGGACAGGAAAAGAGGTGTCATGGAGGACGAAAGACTCCGTTAACGACCGAGGCTGATCGCAATTGTGAGGGGGACACGGAGGAGCAAATTGAGGCAATTCTTTCATCTCCTGCCTTCTCTTGGACCAAGGAGGATCTATGTGAAAAGGTCAAGGAGGAGGTTGAAGTGGCCGTAACCCCTGATGGTCGGGCCGACTCACTATACCCGTTTCCAAGCTCTCCTTGGGGCCATAGCGGCAACGCTAACCAGGAAGCATCGAACTTGAAGAGGCGAGACTACGAAGACAGCGCGATAGAGGACCAGCAGGAACAACATCCCCAGCCCAATCAGGAAAGGGACACCGCGGATTACGAAGAAGTCTTCGTCCAACCGGCAACAATGTCAATGCCACTGTCTACAGTTCTGGAGAAACTCACTAGCACATCATCAGGAGACACAGGACCGGTGTACTATCTACAATCCCAAAACAGCAATTTGACAACCACACCGCTCTCAGCCTTACATGCCGACGTCCCGGCAAACATTCCGTTCGCTAAACCGGTCCTAGGCGACCCAGAAGCCGTGAACATTTGGATGGGCAACGCCATGTCTGTGACAAGTACACACCGCGACCCATACGAGAACTTGTATTTGGTGCTGAGGGGCAAAAAGCATTTCACCCTGTGGGCCCCTTGCGAGGAGCTTTGTTTGCATGGTGAGTCCATTCTCTTCTGTTTCTCACCCTCCCTCACAGTTTGCTGAAACTTCTACTTGATTTCTTCTCTGTTACTATGTCGGGATCTATCTCTTTTGACAAAGAGCATGTGGTCCCCAAGGTGTTGTCAATTTGTCTGTACCGTTACCTCGAGTCTGCTTTTGGATCTATTCCCTCAACCAATGGCATGGTATCCCGCTACAAGATGTCGCCACTGACCTCTCGATGTTGGAAATATAGCCAAAAAGGTCCGCACAGCCCATCACGTCTACGACACCAGCACATCGCCTCCTTCATTCAAAATCGTGCTCGACACCCCCTCATACTCCTCCCCGCCGCAGTCACCTTCAGCCGGTGACAGTGACAATGAACACCCTGACGATGGTCGCATCCCCTGGATTCCCATCGATCCATTGAATCTCCCACCTCCGGGCGTCTTGGATTCACTGTACCCTTACTACAAGTACTCACATCCACTCAGTGTTACTGTCTCCGAAGGGGAGATACTATATCTACCTTCTGGCTGGTTTCACCATGTCAGACAGGAATGTGGAGTCTGGGATAATGGAGATGTGGCGCCGTGTATTGCGGTGAATTACTGGTTCGATATGGATTATGAAGGGGAGAAATATGTCATGCGGGAGCTGTTGGGCCGGTTAGTTGAACAAGCTAGAGCAGAATATCAATAGACAGGAACAACTGAATGAACTGCAATCTGGAAATTGAGTCGGAAGTTCTATTGCAACTCATGGGTGTGACTAACCACACCGTTGAATGTTGAATCTAGCATGGCGCTATGGACCTGGAGACCATTCTGGTAAAGATTGTTTTTAGTCCTCCACGCCTCCAACTCTCGTCAGGCTCGTTCTTTTGGTGCACGATCGTGTCGTGAAACTGTCTTGCTCATCGCTTCATCAGCCGTGATATCGGTAGTGCTCAGAAGTGCTGCCCATCTACTTGGACTCAAGCTTCTTCAGGATACCGGGGAATTCGTCCCAGTGATACATGATGGCATCAGCCTTGCATTGCTCAGTGAGAAGCTTGGCCATCTGTTCCATCTTCTCTTTGCCTTCTTCGACACCATAGACACCAACGTAGCCAACGAGAGGGATTCCGGCGCGCATGGCAGCAGTGGCACCACTCTTGCTGTCTTCGACCGTGACACACTCCTCCGGCTTCACACCTAGTTGCTCACATGCGTACAAATAGATCTTTGGGTCGGGTTTGCTGGACGGTGGGTTGAGCGAGGTAGCTGCGCTGTAAACATGCTCGTCGGGGAAGTACTTGGCGATGCCGGCTTTCTTTAGCGAGGCCACGACGCGAGGTTTGGCAGAGGTGCTGACAACAGCCATAGGATAACCAGCTTGAGCCAGGCGTTCCAACTGCTCAGGCACACCAGGGCATGGTTCGGCCTTAGCGGACAGTTTGGCAATCACTGCGCTGAGTTCACGACCGACGTACTCGTCCAGTTGTTCAGCAGGCATCTGGAAGTTGTGTTTCTTCTGCAGTCCGACCAGCATGCCACGGAAGTTCTGACCGACGAAGTCCTCCAAGAGAGAGTCGACGGTGTAGCGCTCCTTGATGCCATATTGCTCAAGGAGTTCATTGGTGAGTTCGGCACAGGCTTCGAAGGCAAGACGCTCAGAGAGGACGAGGGTGTTGTCGCAGTCGAGCAGAACGTACTTGACCTAGATTCACATACATTGTCAGTTCGGCCGTGGCTGACATCGCGAGGGTTAGGTGAACTGGCGGTCAACACGAAATTTGTCCATCGAGGGGAGGGGCAGGGAGCAAGTGAGCGCAGGCTAAACGCGGGAATGGACTGACCTTTGGCATCTTGACGACTGTTGTGTGGGCGATGTTGTTTGAGGTGCTGAACTCGCTGAGAGGTATGAAGAGGAAGGTCTCTCAAATGTCGCGAAGCAGAACTGTTGAGAAGCGGTGAGAGACAAATTGTTGATTGTGAGACTTAAATCACGGTGGGATAAAGACGAAAAGAAACAAATAACCAAGAAACCCGGGGAAAGCACCGCCGCCAGATTGTGACTTGTCACTTTTAGCAGCTCTTTATTATTATTAGTTAGCGACTTATGGGGAATGTGAAGCACCACCGACGTCATTGGCTTGAGCCAGCGGTTAATGTTCGTAATCCTAGTGTTATCAGACTTGCCGCACGTGCCGATTGATAAGGGATCGATAATGGAATACCTAGGTACATTTACAAGTATTTCGCGGCGGGAGGATGTGCTCAAGACCAATACACACTTGATCGGTTGGAGTGAGATACACCATGTCTCGCTAGGCATTGCAGTTGAGGCAGCGGTGCCGAACTCGACTTCCAGGCGGCGTCAGCGGCACCAGCTCAGGCTGTCTTCAGACATTCCCCGAGTCCATCCATTCGCAACAACAAACATGTCCATCCGACCGAGATGCTGCCCATCCTCGAGACAGCCTTTTCGCTCCAGCTGGTCTGCAGAGCAAGTCCTGAAGCAGGCGGACTAGGATATGCAGTTGTGACTGTAACCCCGTGCGAAGCGTTCTGTGAGTCCTTCGCCAGAGATAGGCTGGTCGGGATGCTTTACTACCTCCTCTGCCAACCATTCTTCAGGCTTACCCGGTGAAGTCAAGTGAAGCGAGGGTATTCCGTTTTCGCCGCTCGGCCAGCGTAGACAGAAGGTAATTTGGCAAGTAGACGGCGGTCTCGCACCGGTGTCAGGGTGCAAGATTGTACTCAACCGGGATGGCCATTGTGCTCTTCATCCACCTACACTGCAGTGCATGTCATCGAGAGAACGCTGAGCCTTCTGGAATCCTCGTAGAAAGAGCCGTGGGAACCTTGGGCGGGCTGCATTGATCACCCCCCCTGCTTTGGATGTTCCCTCAATACGGCCTTCTCCCCTCCTCGTCCACCACGGAATCCCGACTCCGGCAATCTCTCCCCTCTCCTCCACTCGCCACTGGGAATACTTGCAGGCGGACCAAAATCTCCTCCACGACCACCGGACCCATTAAAACCTGCTCCTCTGCCCAGGCCATACCCCCCACCCCTTACTCTTCCGTAACCATTCTCTCTCGCACCGCCGGCGCCCCTAGCACTGACGCTCCCCCTGCTCACGACTGAGCCATCACTGAGTGGCGGAAAGACCGCACAGTCAATGAAATCGCCAATAACAAATCTCGCATCTTCGAGCGTCTTGTCTGCATCCTCGCCATCGAGCTTTAATCCGTCACTTTCACCATTGGCCTGTTCCGACTGCGGCCCCGAGACGACCACGCTTCCCATCTCTTTGCTCAGGTACCGTGCTCGGCCTTCGGTCTCGAGGCGACCTCCGCCACCACGGCTGGCATGGAGATCAGGGTAGACGAGTCTGAAACTCAGCCGCGTGCCAATACTTGGTTCCGGGAGTATGTTAGGGAGAGCCTGGGTCAAGAGGTGCGCTAGTTCGCGTAGAGTGCAGTTCATCCATGTGTAGATCTGTAGGTGGGCAGGCAGGTGAGGCCGAGGATTTGACGGTGTTGGAACCGGGAAGTCGGTTAGGCTATGGAATGCAGATGATCGGTAGCAGAAATTGAGGAGGAACGGTGTTGTTGTTTGACGGTCGATGACGTTTTTCAGTGGCGGAGACGGTGAGCGCGACATTGCGGATGGCTTTGAATTAGAATTTGTCTGAACCAGATTGTAGATGCGATGGCTGCGCCAGGAAGAACGTTGGGAGCGCGTTGATTGTCGGGTGTTAGATCGGCATTGTAGAAAGTTGCGCGTGTGCACGAGATTGTTCTCCTCCTCTAGCGTCGCTTCAGGGCCAAGCGTGGAGAGTTACTGTCACTTATGGAGCAATCTCTCAGGAACAAAAGACAAGTGAACCAACTGTCGACCAGGTTCACGGTGTGTGCTCATGTTGGTGTCGGCAGGGAAACCTAAGAGGTCGGCTCAACTTCCTGTCTCGGCCACTTCAGCCTTGTCGCATTTCCACGTCAGCCTTGTACCTTAACATAATCCACCTTTCCCCTTTCTTCAGGCAGAGCTTAGGGCACAACTGCGAGCAACACAACGCGATCTCAATATGCCGCGAAATGTGAATCTTCAGGATTGATATGGATATTAGGTTAAGTATACATTTGTCTACTAGCTATCCAAGAGCCAATCATTAAGCCATATCCAATCGGCCACCCGTCTCACGTCTGGGAGATCGAAATGCGAAAGCGAAGAATAACACCAGAGCAATCAATGCTTACAGCAGCAGGAGAGCCACGGCAATCAGCAATACCTGAGATGAGGTAACTGGGGGACCAGCTTCTGTCAGGCCAGCCGAAGAACACAGAACACACCGATCATATCGTGTGCTCGCCCTTGGTATCCGAAAGTATGCCCATCGTCATCCAAACATTCATTTCTTTCCATTCTTCCCTTTCTTTCCCTTCGTTTTGGGAACGTCATTGGAACCCAAAATGGCATCGAAAGTGATGTTTGGATTGAGCACGGAAGTCGGTCGTGACGTTTGCTGAAGAGGCGGTTCATCCAAGGCTTCTAGTCCAAGATTGACCGAGCTCCTATCTCTGCTACCGTACATGTCAGCCGACAAGGCTGGGGAAATGGGCCTCAAAAGTGGCGACGAGAGCGGACTGGCATATGGAGATTGTTGAGGGCTCAAGTATCCTGTTTGGACGCCCGCAGGGTTCGGAGGCTGGAGGCTAGTAGTATCTGTTCGGATGGTCGACTCCAGAGCGCTGTTCGGTGGAGTTTGCGTCCACTTGGCGGCTTCGGTCCAGCAATGACTGCGTCGGTATACCCCTTCAACACTGTGGTCAATGAGGTCTGCTGGAAGGTTGACGACGCCACCACCACTGGCAACGTTGTACCAAGCTCGCGAATTTGACTGGTCTTCTTTCATCCAGGGCCGGCCACCCCTGGGCCCGACGCACAAAAAGTATTCAACCCCTTCGGTATGCTTAAGATCTCTTGCGTCGACCACAGTCATCGGAAGAGCCTGCAGGACAGCGTACATGAACAACCACTGCCCACATCGAGCATCGACAATCTGTTCAAGGGTCTTCCCACTTCCAAGGCGACGCTCATAGTTGAAAAATTCTTGGATCCAAGGACTGGCAGTAATGGACTCGCGATTGTAAGAACCCAAGAGCACTTCATTCACTTCACTCTCCTTCAGCTTTTTGCTCTGCAACGCGGGCTGGTCTGAAATGACAACGTGTTTGCGATTGAAACTTTGCGAAAACTGCGGTATCAACGGCGTGTCAAAAGGAATAGGCGGCACGACAGGAGGCGTGGCTCGGTCGTATTCACTCTCAACTCGCCGAATGGCATGCTGGATAGTTTCATTCTGGTCATTGGTCTCTGCGTCGTCGTCCATGGGAAGCATATCAACGGTCCGTGTCGTGATAGCAGATCGATCAACCAAGATATCATACAGGTCTGTGAAATCTTGGTATAGCTCCTTGAGAAGAAGACGGTTGAGACCGCTCTCCTCGAAATGGTTTTTCTTCGAGGACGCTTTGGGTGGCCAAGCTCCATATCTCCGGCGGTAGTGAGCCAAAGTGAACCGTCTAAAGTCCAAGAATGCCGCTTTCCACTCCTTAAAGCGGACGAGTTTGGCCTCTGTTGAAGTCTGGGAGTTTGCGATACCTGCAAACATAGAGGGGAAATCGAAATCCTTCAGCTTGCTTCTGACGGCCAGCAGTCTTTGTTCAATATCGAGATGCGCCCGTTCCAACCGGTTGATTGTGATAGGCGATATCTTTCCATATTTGGGGCTATTGATGGACTTAATGTCGGCCAACCGCCCCACAGCATGTGCAAAGCCTTCATTGTAGAGGGACCATGACTTCAGTTGTTCACCAAGGACGATTGCCTCGATTGTCTTTTCTCGGCTAGATCGCACATCTGCTAGTCTTAATTCTTCGCAATACCGCAAGAAACTGGTCAATGGCACATCCCCAAACGTGGATCCGTCAAAATTGGTGAAGCCGAATCGTTTGAGTATCGTACTGATTCCCATCAGAACGGCAAACAAGGTAACTTGTCTTGGGGTTGCCACCAAAGCACCGCCAGTCAAGAAGGCGAAGAAATTGCGATACAGCACGACTAGCTCGAGGTCATCACCCTGAGGTTCAGAACCGGGTTGCGACATATCCCCTTCGAACCCCAGAGGGAGATACAGATGCTTCTCCTCTTTGACAGTGATCAGGTTTGGAACCGAGTAATTTGGCGCCGGACGGTAGGTAGAGCTTGCCTGAGAATGCTGAGACGGCGGTCGTACTTTTCGCGGATTCAATGTTGCGTCAGTGAAGGCTGTTTGGATCCCGTCTATGGCGCTGTTATTGTCAACAGGAGATGTAGGTGAGTGCATTCGGAGGTTGACAAGAGTACTCGACTCCGACAACAGAGCAGAATGGATCCTAAAACACGGGCCACGCTGTGAAGTTGGGGGGTAAAGGTAAACCAGGGTATCTCCAAGTTCATTCCACAATTCGGGCACCTGAGAGTACAGATCAGCGAGAGCCAGCTTTAGTATCTCATGTATGCTCACCTTTTCACCGCGAAGTAGTGGATCTAGATCGTAGGCAACATATTCTCGAAGCCCAGCAATCCAGGCTTTTCGATGACCGTCGTTGTCGTCAACTTGCTGTCTCTCATGTTTCCCAGGCAGCCAACTCTTCTTCTTTATGATCTTTCCGGAAGACGGTGTTGCAGGACGAGCTGGCGAGGCGCCCGTGCCCGCCGGGATCAACAACGTCGGAGTTTCAGGCCGACTCCTGCTTCCTTCATGACTCGGAGCCTGACTATGAGCACTACTCGCCCGACTCCCAGTTCTGCTCTGTGATTCACTTCGTTGACTGCTCGGAGGTCGAGCAAATCTTTCGGCGAGAAGAGGGGGAGGGTAAAGCGTGGGAGAAACGCCATTGAGATCGATGTTCGACGAGGCGGTAAGGCGATGCTTGTGCAGTTTTTGACTTGTTGGAGCCGTCGCTAAGGTCGGCGATTGACTGGACTGCGTGAAGGTGGCGCCAACAGCCTCGCCTGTCACAGAAGCTTGTTTATCATCCCGCGACAGGGAGAACAGTGAAGACAGCCTCTTCGCCATTGCTTTTTGGATCCTTAGACGGGTAGATCGACCACCATTAGATCGACAACCAAGGGCTGCTGTTATGTCCACGGTGTGTATGCAGATCTCCGTTAACTATTCATAGCGAACGTTCCACAAGGCACTGTCGGTTGTCGTGGTGGCTAAGCCCATGTTAGGTTGCTGCAGTGTCACCACTACAAGGGGGCCAGAAAATGGAACGGAAGGAATAGAATGTTACAGGAAAACCTGAACGAGTCCCGTCCGAAATGGCCGAGTCGACGATGTCCTGCCTGGTGAAGAGAAGATTTGCAGAGCACTGGTAGATGACAGCATGAGATCGAGAAAAAGTCGCGCGTATGGTGAATGCATGCTGGGGATGGAGGCCTCCAGGGACCTGGTACCTTGTGCTAACATTGCTGCGCATGACGGGCTGCATTCGCTATTCGAAGACGCGTGGAATCCAGGCCACTCACTGTAGGTGCAAGCCATGATTCGAAGCTCCGTTGGGGCCAGGCACACCAGTCGCAGGGATGAACGACTGGAATTTGGCCTGCAGTTGTTGTGATTACTCCGTGGCAGTCCGCAGTCTGGGGATGCACCACGTCGTCGTCTTCTCCACCACAACATTTTGCTCGCTCTGCTAGAACTCAAACCACCCACTCTGACGTTGACCCAGCTCTAAGCCTCCCTCAGAAACGCCTACAAGCGCTCGTCTCCTAGTCCCAACGTCGCCTAGATCCAGGGCCGTTTCCACCGGCCGATGCCTGCATCCTAGCCTATGGAGTCGCTCAACCGACGATTGATGTGGCGTGGCATTGCTCGCCTCCAAAAATCTCTAGCAACGGATGGCGACTTTTCAGGAGGGGATGGGCCAATATGCTCTCTACGCAATCAAACAGTTCTGAGTTGGCAAGCATTAAACTTGAATGCAACCACGCCGGCTCCGGTGGCCCTCTGTGTCTCTCCCTATTCAATATCCACACGTCCTCGCAGCAACCATGACACGCCGCAGAGTACTCCCATCCAGCACAACCGGTGTTGACGCCGAAGCCGAGAAGCGGAGACCGATTGATCTGTTCAAAGGTTGGCCTAACCCAACACTACTTCCTCCACAAGAGCTCAATGATGCCTCAAACGCCGTACTGCCCAATCCCAGCAAAAAAGGATGTTTTATTCTACGGACCAGATGCGGGATACGGCCCTCTAAGGGAAGAAATAGCTAAGTGGTTGGATGACTTCTACCAGCCTCAAGAAGCTATCTCTAGTGGCAGAATATGCATTAGCGGAGGTGCCAGTCAGAATCTTGCATGTATCTTGCAGACATTCACTGATCCAATCTACACTCGAAATGTATGGATGGTGGCGCCCACCTACTATTTGGCATGTAGAATATTCGCGGACGCAGGCTTTGATGGCCGGATGAAGGCTGTTCCCCCGAAGATGCGGAAGGAATTGACCTTGAATACTTAGAACGCGGTCTGGAAGGGAGCGAGCAGCGGGCTCTGGCAGAGAATAACAGCACCCCAACGATCAAGGCTCCCAAACCCTGGAGGAAGATTTACAAGCATATCATTTATGCGGTCCCTACCTTTGCCAATCCGTCCGGCCGCATCATGAGTCTGAGCCATCGACGTGGGTTGGTGCAACTGGCCAGGAAATACGACGCCTTGGTTGTAACTGACGATGTTTATGACATGCTTCAATGGCCTTCTGATCCCGAGGCAGGATCTCGCAGACTGGACAAGGCAGTAATGCCGCGACTCGTTGACATTGACCGGGAACTGGACGGTGGACCGAAGGATGAGTACGGGAATGCCGTTAGCAATGGCAGCTTCAGCAAAATTGTTGCCCCCGGTTGTCGGACTGGCTGGGCTGAAGGCACGGAGGCTTTGGCATATGGTCTCTCGCAGACTGGATCAACTAGGTCAGGCGGTTCGCCTTCGCATTTGGTTGCGGCGTTCATCTGTCAGATGTTGGCCAGCGGGACCTTGCAGAAACACATTTTCGACGGACTGCAACCTGCGTATGCACAACGATATCATCGTATGATGAGGGCAATCAAACAACTGCTGTTGCCGCTTGGCCTGACTATGCCTCAACCAGATAAAGAGGTTGCGGGCGGCTACTTTGTCTGGCTGACCCTGCCAGGATCTCTCAATGCAACAACCATATATACACGAGCGTTGACTGAAGAGGGGTTAACCATCATCTCAGGCCCTAAATTCAAAGTCGAAGGCGACGAGCAGAACGCGGCAACGCAGTTCGAGAAGGAGCTGCGACTTTGCTATGCCTGGGATAGCGTGGATGTACTCGAAGAGGGAGTGAGACGGCTGGCGCGCGTGATAGAGAGGGAGATGACCGAGTCAGCTGAAAAATAAAATACGTAAATTGTTCAGTGAATTTCCTCCAGCATCTGGCAAGTGGCTCGCTGACCCTGCCTGACCCTTCTACAGCAAGGTCTGCGCTGGCAGGACGGCAGAGCGCAGCCAAAGCACATCAGAAGGGAAGCGCATGCTGACGGCGCAGACATCCATAACCAGCCGTCCAGGTCAATCTCGAACAGAACAAGTTTCGGAGTGTTTCATCGTGTGCCACGCGCACCAATCAGGCGTATGACAAGAGCCAGATTCTTTGGGTTCTGAACCACCTCTTCATTTCCTCAATTTCTCTTTCTCCAATCCGTCCTTGCCACAAGCTCATGCGCAAAGGGTGAAATTCTCGTGGATCCAGGAGCTCTCTGGGCTGTGAGGTGACTCGAATCAGGAGCTAGAGGCTACTGCTCAAGTTGTGTCTGATTTAGGCTGTGGCAGTGTTTGATGAGGCGGCAAGCAGACATTGGAGATATGGCCAGAGTCAGAGACAACTACACGGCACAAGTTTTTGGTCAAACGAGATGGAGTCCAGCAAGTGGCTGCAGAATAAAATCAATCTGGAGGAGAATGGAGACAAGATAAGTGTATGATGCATGGTGAGGACAAAGCAGCGAACCTGATTGTAAGACAACAGCCTGCGCTGGCCATCACTGCACCACTCCGGCCATGCAGCATTTCATTTCTCCGTCTATACTTCTTTCTTCCGTCGACGTCCCCTTTGACCAGTACTGCTTTCATTCTGCTATTCATTTCTGCTATTCATTCGTTTCAAAGAAGAGTTTTGGAGACGTTAAACGCTGTCGTTCGTTTGGAAAAAGAACCTCGTGCCGTTGGGTCAGTGAAAAAAGTCGTCTTGTCCGCGGCACCCTCCCATATTGTTTATTGTTGTTTAGAACGCACCTGCGATTGTCGCATGACCTCTATTCATCTTGTTCCTATTGTCACTTGCACAGTCGACACTTCCAACTGTCGTGCTGTACGTCTTCGCCTTCCCAACGTTGGTCACGACTCACGACTGCCCCTTTGCAACCGAACTACCATCACCGCCTACAAAACCGTCACGCATCACCCAAATCAACCGCGCCTCTTCAAGCAGGACTTGTTCCATTCTCACGACCGTTTGCCTGGTGCTGGTCACCTCAGATATTCAGATCCGGAATCTGTCGCAACCCCCTTCGTTCTTATACAACCTTCTCCTACGAACAGCAAACATGATTCTGCAACACAATTCAGTCATAATGTTGTTCTTGTCTTTCATCCTTCTCCCATTGCTTGCTGGCGCTATTCCCAACCCACAGGCAGTAGCGAAACCACGGCAAGCGACCTCCTCCTACTGGTTCGCCCAGATCCAACGACAGGGAACAGTCGCGTTCGGATCAGACCCCAACTACAAGGTCTTCCGTAATGTCAAAGATTACGGTGCAGTTGGTGAGTATACTTACCCCAGGCTTGAACATTGGACTGACTTCGCAAGGTGACGGCGCGACCGATGACACAGCTGCTATCAATAACGCCATTTCTGATGGAGGTAGATGTGGGATGGGCTGCGACAGCTCGACGACCACACCTGCAATCATCTACTTTCCTCCTGGAAAGTATGCGGTATCCAGCCCAATCATCCAGTACTACTACACACAGTTTGTCGGGGATGCTATTGATATACCCACGATTATGGCACTCCCGAGCTTCGAAGGCCTTGCGATCCTCGATACAGATCCATACATTCCTGGCGGCAATGGTGCCCAGTGGTATACGAATCAGAACAATTTCTATCGTCAAATACGCAACTTTGTGATTGACCTCACCCAATTGCCAGAAGGCACTGGCGCAGGTATACACTGGCAGGTCGCGCAGGCGACAAGCTTGCAGAACATTGTTTTCAACATGTGCGTCAAGAGTCCCAGCAACAAACAGCAGGGCATATTCATGGACAACGGTTCCGGAGGTTTTATGAGCGACCTCATCTTCAACGGTGGTAACTATGGTGTCTTCTTAGGCAATCAACAATTCACCAGCCGGAACCTGACCTTCAATGGATGCAATACCGCCGTCTTCATGAACTGGAATTGGCTCTGGACCTTCAAATCCCTATCGATCAATGATTGTGATATTGGTATTGACATGTCTAACCTTGCCGATGCCACCAACCAGACGGTTGGCTCGATCGTCGTCCTCGACAGTGTTATGAGAAACACCGCCATCGGCATCAAGACGTCATACAATCAAACAAGTCAGCCAACAACTGGTGGAACCCTGGCCCTCCAGAACGTGGATTTCACCAGTGCTGGAGTCGCAATCGTTGGTGCAAACGGCGTAGACCAGATTCTCGCTGGCTCGAGTGTTGTCGAGTCATGGGGCCAGGGAGACGCATACCGACCGGGCAGCGGCGATGCTCGGAGAGTCAAACGAGTACCTCAAGCATATTTGAGTTCAACTTCGGAGGCTTGTTCGACTACGACAACCACAACTACGGTGACGGTGTCGCCGGTCCCAGCCACCATCAATGTCTCTGTGTCCATCACGACCGTGACTGTCTCTGCGCTGCCGTCATCGAGCACCGGTATAGGTCCAGCAATAGGAAACTATACATCACCATCCTCCAGCTCCAGCTCCAGAGTGTGCACCGCGACGCCGGTGCCTCTACAATCAGCGCGAATTCAACAGCAGCTGACCGCACCCACTTTGCCCGGGCCTCTCATGAACGGCAACGCCGTATTCGAACGATCGAAGCCGCAATATGAGGACGTGCCAGTTTCCTCGTTCGTCAGTGTCAAATCTGGCGGCGCCAAGGGAGACGGTGTGACTGATGATACCGCAGCCATTCAGCGTATCTTGGATGCTGCGACGCCTGACCAGGTAGTCTACTTCGACCATGGTGCCTATGTCGTCACAAACACAGTCACTGTTCCTAAAAACATCCGAATCACCGGGGAGATTTGGCCGTTGATCATGGCCAAAGGCAGTGCATTCACGGATCTGAACAATCCAAAGGCTGTGTTCCAAATCGGATCGCCTGGTGATATCGGCTCAGTTGAAATCACAGATCTCATTTTTGAGACCATGGGGCCACTGCCTGGTGCCATTATGGTGGAATGGAATATAGCTGAGACGTCCCAAGGCTCTTGTGGTATGTGGGACGTCCATTTCCGCATCGGAGGGACCGCAGGCACCCTTTTGCAGCAAGATACTTGCCAGGCGAATGTGACTGGATCGTTCCAGTTCAAGCCCGAATGTGCTGGGTCGTTTTTGATGCTGCACATCACACAGCAGGCCTCCGCATATGTGGAAAATTGCTGGTTCTGGGTGGCTGACCATGAACTGGATATCACTACACACAATCAAACTGACATCTTCAACGGTCGTGGCGTTTTGGTCGAGAGTCAAGGTCCTGTCTGGCTTTGGGGCACTTCCTCCGAGCACAGCCAGCTGTACAACTACCAGTTCTCCAATGCCAAGGACATCTTCATGGGTGCCATCCAAACCGAAACTGCATATATGCAGGCTTCTCCGGATGCTTTGAGCGGAGGATTCCCGCCAAATGCCAACTTTGACGATCCCGATTTCGCCGACTGCACCACCGAGTCCTGCAAGAAGACCTGGGGGCTGCGCATTGTCAATTCTGACAATGTCTACATGTACGGTGCGGGTCTGTACAGCTTCTTCGACAATTATATTCAGACTTGCCTGGATACGGAGTCATGTCAAGAAAACATGGTTGACATTCAGTGCTCGACAAACATCAGTCTCTACGGGCTTACGACCAAGGCGTCCGTAAACATGGTGAACGTCGATGGCACTCCTGAGGCTCTGGGGCAAGACCACATGAACGGATTCGGACAAACCTTGGTACTATTCCAGACCTAAGCGTTGCACCCAAGGCAGCGAAGGAAATGTTTCAGGAGGACCGTCTTGGTGCGTCTTATGACGAGATAATGATCTCTTGGATCATCTGAGTGGAATCAAAGCAGGAATCAGGGCCTTGGGGATTAGGCTGTTATTTGGACTAGTATGACAAACATACTTTGCAGGGAGGCTTCAATTCAACGATTGTTGGTTGGAAACCCAAGTCCACAGCGATACACAACATCATAGCAGGTTCCAGGTGCGCCGGTGCTAGTATTACAGTTGTCTCATGTTGAGGACACAATAAAAATGAGATGAAGCTTGCTCTTGTTGACGTGTTTCGGCGTAGTAGGTACTTGGTAGGGACATACACAGTATAGGAGGCGCCTCAATCAGGGTCAGGTTGGATCAATGATAATCCGGGCCGAGAACGATATTCCGGGGAAATTAATGCTAGTCTACATTAAGCTAGCGCATTATCAGCTGCAACCAATCACAAGTGGTGGAAATAGATATGGTGGGAATGCATGATCTGCATTTTGGAGATTCAGCCTGCAATCCAAAACCTGACTCTTGTATCACCGTCACCTCATCACCTACCGCGCACCGCTTCTCTCTTGTCATACGGCTCGCTTTACTCATTACATGGCTCGCTTCTCAGTATCCTCAAACCTTTTCTTTTGATCTTTTTACTGATAATTCTGCCTTTTGGGTAGTCCGATTGATGTCCCTCCAAATGCACGTCCACCGCAAGATCTCCGACCATGGCCCTCCGACATCCTGAGCGCCTCGGCCCAAATGGCGAATACGAAAGCGACCCTCCTTCACCTCGAGTGAACCCAGAAACTGCTGTTCATGATGTAGTCGGGGACCTCGCCGAGGCGCCGGGTCGTGCTGGTCAGCCACAGAAGAAGCAGCATGCGTGCGACAAGCCTCCCGTTATCCTTCCCTTCACTACAGATTTTGGTCCCAACACGTTGTCCGACTATTTGCGATCGGCGAGTGAGCGACTGGCGCAACCTTCGCCTACAGATAAAGGGAAAGGAAAAGAAAAGGAGGTCAATACCACAGACCCGGACCATTCTTGTCGCGGCGATCCCTCTCAGATACTGCGTACATCGATCTCGGAGTTGACACATGCATCAGACCCAGATGGCGGCTCTTTTGGAAAAGATTTACCGTCAGGCGCTTCGAAGGATGGTGCAAGTGCTGCTTGGGTGGACCTACGAGAGTGTTCGAGCTCACAGCAGGGTAGCAGACAGTCATTGAAGGCGGGGCCTCGACTACAGTCCAGTGCTGGCCTTTCGGATATTACAAACTCCCAAAATAACCTCACTACCCTTTCATCGGCCTCCCTAACGGGCATGCGGCGGTCGAAACGTCTGGCGCTCAACGAATCAAGTCCTCGGGACGACAGCCACGGCGAATCCGGTCGTCAGGCAGGCCCAGCGCCTCCAATGAAATCTGCATCCACCAAGCAGTCGCGAGGCGGATCGCAGCTTGCTGTTCCACCTTCTGATGGCGGTTCCAAGGAGACGCATTCAGGAGCTCAGAGTGTCAATGAAAGTGACCATGCGGCGATTCATACTTCTGAGAGCGCCAATTCGGACTTGTTGCGTAGATCCAACTTTGAACAGCATACCAAAACCAAGCGCCAAGTAGTCAGAGCTAAGGTTGATCAAGCACCACAGACTGTGGAGGACATCAATAGACAGCTCCGCAAGAAGACTCGCCAGAACAAAGCATCCGAATCACCGGGAATCTCTCCTTCCTTGGTTAACGACGCACCTTGTGGTTCTGCCGTTGCCTCGCTACATGCTTTCCAGAGCAGCAGACCGCCTTTCCCTGTACCTGACAGTACCTCTTCGAATATCAATCAGTCTGTCGTAAGTTCCAGCAGCTCAACGGACCAGTGTCCCAACGAAGTGGTTTTGACAACTGGCGGGAATTTGCAAAATGCAACCTTGGAAACTTCAGACAAACTACGCAACCTCCCGTCTGAACGCCCAGATGAGAATCCGATTCAAACTGACTCAGTTACTGTGTTTGATTATTCCGCTATTGTACCCGAACACATACCTGAGAGCGAGAAACAGAAATTCTTCGCTGGTGCACAACGCGACGCATCGTCATCTTCCACCGACACGGATTTGGACAATGATGGCGATGCTCCGGTTGCTACCTTGCAACGCCGCCGAGAGCCGCGTGGAAAGGCGTGCAAGAAGGCGGTGTGCACTCACGCTTCTTATCCACGGGTCTGGGCCGCCTCAAAGCCTGATTGCATGAGCGCTTTCCCCTCGGACATGGCCGGAGGACCACATCCATTGAGAACAGCCACTTTTGACACCTTTGAGAATTTCAATTCCGATCTGTGGGCGGTCGTTGCTAGATATCTCTCCACCGAGGATCTGAAGCGGCTTCGGCTCGTGAACAAGGCTGTTGCACATAATCTGGAGCCACTTATATTTCGCAACGTCGTCGTCAATTTTGGCAAAGGCTTCTTCGACGTGTGTGGCGGCCAGTACGATAGTGAAGGCAGTTGGTCTCCATCCAAACCCATATTTAAGAAATATGGACCTAACATCAATCAATTCGGCATCGCATTTGAATATGACCTGAACGGACTTTGTCAGGCAAAACCCAAGGTCATTGAGAAGCGGCAGACTGCATGGTTTGGATCGTTTATCTGGCCAACAGAACAGTATCCGCGATTCCCAGCATTGCAGGAGGTGGAAGATCTTGTTGACCACAACCGCCCCCTTCTGAAAGAAACGTTCAAACATATCACCAAAGCTTCCGAACTTGGGCTATGCATCGATAGTGGACATGGATGGCTCGAGGGACCCGACATCTCGGATCTGGCTCTGTTCAACCAACGTCTGGGCAAAGGTAGCAAGGTATTTGGCAAAACCTTCACTACAGAAGACAGTTGGACCATGTTCGCCCGTGATGAATATTTTCGATGGGCGCAACAAAACACCATCAACGAGACTATGAAACATCTGCTTGAACATCGAACACCAGAGCAGGCTTCGGCAGTCCAGGAGATGCAGTTCTTGGAAGGCATTGAAATCTGCAATATGGAAAGTTTCAGGTCACAAGAACAACAGCCTGATTATGACCCAGACAGTCATGTTGGCTGCCTGGCGGGCACGAATCCGCAGAACCTTCCCAATATTCCACTCGCTCTTATTGCTGGCTGGATGCAGGCGAACGCTGCGAATATCCGTCGCTCACATCGAGATGCTGCTCGTCGTCAAGGCGTTCCGAGCAAGCAGCCCCAATGGCCCTTGGTCTTCAACGGGCACAACCTTGCAGCCGAGGTCGGAGGCCATTGTGCCTTTGTTCAGGCCAAAACTGGCCATCCTGCGAACTCTCCCCTTCTCCCTGGGAATCTTACTGAAGCTCAGGCTCAATGGCTGATGGAGACTGTCTGGGCACAGCGAGCGTTTCTTTCGGCTTACACGACTGCTGTTATCACCAACAAACAGAACTTTGCGTCTATTCATAGCGTTCGGATTTCCAAGCTGTCATCTGGTCTTCTCCCGTCTTTGGAGCAGAGTGAATTTTGGAGTTCGCTACCGGGTCTCAAACACCTCCAGATCTTGATCAAGCCCGATTGGCGGCAAGAACATTGTATCGGGGACCGCTTCCACTCCGACAACATGCCTATCTCTCCTGCAAAGGCAGCCGAGATGTTGACACGTTTTCTCCGCACCTATGTGGTGAAGATAGAACGTCTCCACAGCCTGACTGTTGGGTACGCTGCCGGAGGTGAGCATGCTGTCG
The DNA here is from genome assembly GCA_024611085.1 of Exophiala sp. LBMH1013. Taxonomy (NCBI): domain Eukaryota; kingdom Fungi; phylum Ascomycota; class Eurotiomycetes; order Chaetothyriales; family Herpotrichiellaceae; genus Exophiala; species Exophiala sp. LBMH1013. The sequence continues at coordinate 376,390 of JAMFLB010000002.1, forward strand.
GCATGTTTGCTCGAAATCAGCATGTTCTACCAGCTCCAATTGTCATCGATCCCGCGCCTTGGCTCCACCGTGTACCCAATAGGAGCGAATTCGACATAACCAAGTTTGACCATATCCGCGAGTTGAAGTTCGAAAACTGTTGGTTCAGTCCATACATGCTGCAAGATTTCATGAACAAGAGCAAGGATACAAGTCTGCATTCACTGATTCTTGACTCCGTTAGCTTGACCACCTATCATGATGCTACCCTGGAACGACCTCTTACTACCACGGGAGATAATTTGCGCTGCCAGTACGAACCTTGGAATTGGTGGAGAGAGATTTTGCCAGTCAGTGCAGCCTGGTGTCGTGTCCTGGACAGTATGACGCCTGGTTGCACGCTTCTCGAGCGGAAGCACCAGCTTGGATACCGTTCTAGGGACACTCCAGCACCACCGAAGAGATCGTTTCGCGGGCATGTTCAGAAGATCGTTCTCAACAGCTGCGGTTATGTTAAGATTACTGTCCCGAAGGAGATGCGGCCTGCTTTCAAGCAGAATGCGGCGGTGACTCATTTCTATTCGCCCATGGATAGTGGTCTTCGGGCCCGAAAAGAGCGCTTCACCACGCAACCATCCCCGGCGCCGACTGAGACAACTGCGACAGTTGCGGGCATCCGTGTGCGTCTTCATCGACCGGCCAACAACCAAGATGCCGACCTTCATCGGGTCATGATGAGTACGCAAGGGGCTTCATTCGACGATTATCCATGGTTGGGGACTCTAACTCAGTGCGTCCATCCGATTGAAAAGCGCGTGCTAGAGGATGGCTGGCACATGACGTTCGGTTGGCCTGATAATCTCGAGCGTTGGGCTGCCGTTGAAGATGGATTCTACGAAGGTGGCACCGGCCGATTCAGCGGTACCATTGAAAAGGATTACTATTCGGCCGGTTTGGACGATGTGGACGGTTGGAACATCAGTCACTAGCTTCTGCTGCTTGAAAACTTGCAGCTATCATGGTCAGTGGCACAGATACTCTGGAAAACATGGTTCGATTGGTTGAGTTTGTACGTTGGCAGAAACTTCTATGGCTGGAAGGAATGTGCGTGTCTTGGAGTATTTCATTTCATTGGTTTGTACGAGAAATCAGGTCTCTCAACTAGGACCAGCAGTGGCATTCACTCACCCGGTGCTTTTCCTATCAACAGGTAATTGTCATGAGCATCAAACACACACGAAAAGAAGACGAGAACGAGGACGACATCCAGAATGTGATGAAGATGATACCCCGTCCTGACCAGCCGTGAAGGTCTTAGGCAGGAGCAATGAAAAGCAAATAATTCATTTGACAAATCTTGGTGTTTTTCCGTTGTCTTTGCCTACAATTAATCGTCTCTTAGATTCATCATTGCAACCTTTCCAACGGATATCAATGGGTTATAGGCAACATCTTCCGAGGAACATTGAACATTCCTCATCATCATCGGCACCGAAACTTCAAGGGACGGTGAGTACTGTACTTGTCACTTCCAACGAAGAAGGTTCCGTTTCATTGCGTTTGATAATTAATCTCTGTCGAGATCACCACCTGCACAGGAGAGTCGTAACTCAATATACGCCTCCTGGAAGGATGAGATGAGATGCTTTCCTACCAGAAGACCGTCAGGGGATGCTCTTGCTCTAGTATGCCACCTTATTGCCGATACGGTGATTCCTCAGGTGCCTCAATTGGCAATGCGAGCATTCCGTCTTGCAGCACGGCGTCTCTCCTTCTTTTTCCGGTATTGTTCCTTTCTCCGTTCTCTCTCCTCAGCAGACAAGCTCTTCATTCTCCTCAACTGACACCCCGTCTTTTTGCCACGTTTCGGAAACCTTCCTCCAATCGTGTCAAGAGAAAGATCATATCCAGTGTACACGGACAGCCATGGTGATTCCTAAATAATCAAAGAAGAGAATAAAAGTCAGCTTCGAGTCTCCAAGATGTCGAATGGGTACTCTGTGCGGGGGTTCCAAAGATGAGGACCAGGCAGGCAGGCAGGGTACTCAACATCCTCCATTTCGCATATAGCGTCCCGAGTATCCTCCGTGCATGCCATGACATCTTCCACCTTGACGCTCAGGTATCGCGCAATGTCTGTCCAGCAGACCTTGGCTCCCCTTTGCCATGCCTCTACCATCCCATCGATCGGTGTTCGCAGTTCCACCAACTCGTCGTGGAGGGCCACTAGTTCCAGCTCGGCTGCTGTTGGAGGGTCCGATGGCTCCATTCTTTAGTGAGACCCCGTCTGGTCTGTCTGGAAGAGGGAAAGAAAACAAATTAGTGTTGACTGGCCTAGAGGGAGAGACTGGTCTTTGAAAGAATCTATCAAGCTTGTTGACTGTGATACTTGAGGTGGATGAGGTGGATGAGGTAAGGTGATGAATTCTCAGATACGGTCAGAGAAGATGTGAGGAGGCTGTTAGTTATATATGTGCAAAGTTGTGCTGAATTCACCACACTGCCTTTGTGACCTGGGTAATGAGACCATTGAATGTATACCGGTGGGTAAGGCAGTAGTGTCGAACCGTGCATCCCAGTGAATCTGAGGCGCGAGGATGTTCTAGGGACGTGGCATTTCCCTGTAGGATGTTGCAATTGAATCCACATTGAATGCATCACACATCTAGGTATCTTGTTCTACTTTGTGCGAGCATGGAATATCACGAAGTAATCGCAAGCCTTCCGAGAAACAAATAGGCCTATACTAGAATGACTTAAGCGGTTAAGTTCTTTGTATGGAGCAGCATATCCAAATCGACATGCAGAGCGTAAAGCATTATACAAGAGCTAAGATAGTGTGTACATATTTCAAAGGAACAATGTCTTATGAAAGGATAAAGAAAGTGTCCAAGTCGTTAACTGAACTTGACAAGGCTGAGGGAGGATAGGGTGAAAATCCACTTTCCGTGTGGGTCTATGATGGGCAAGCAGAGCGGACCAACTAAGTGCTTTTCAAACCTTTTCACACTATAACTACTATCAACCTACCAGGCAAAGATACAATGAAAAAAAGAAGGCATCGAGGTCATCTTTATTCATTGCTGTATAATCCGCCTGTTTCTGTAGAAAATAAAATCTACCTGGTGATTCACAATTTGAGTTGAGCAGGCCTATCGTACATTCACAGTTCACCCAACCAACATACATGCCGACTGCCACAATACAATACAGCTAGCTGGTCCATCACTCTCGCCCACGACCCCCTTGGATTCTGGTCCATAGGGTGTACCTATCTGACCTAGCCAGCCTATTACTTATTTTCTTCTCTTGCCCCTAGGAAGGCGTTTAACCCCCATGGCAGGTGGATCATCAAACAAGCCCAAATTCAAGTCTACATCTGGAGACGCCGTCGGCCACCCAGCCTCCGTCCCTGCCTTTCCCTTTCCCTTTCCCTTTCCCTTTCCCTTTGTATTTCTGTTTCTCCTGTCCTTTGTGTTTCCCCTTTTCTGCTGATGAGATGATAATACCTTTGAGACATTTTTCCTCTGCTGAACGGGACTTTGTGCGAGTGAGGTCCTTCCCACCGATTCCGGATCATCTTTGCGAAGTTCGGACTCAACCTCCTGAGACGAGGAAAGAGGCAGTGGCGGAGGTTTCAAGTAAGATAGCCCGATACCTACGCTGCTGGATGGCTAGGGAAGGCGTAGGAGGACGAGAATTAGGACGAGGACGAAGAAGAGATGGAGGCAGCGTGTCGTATTTTCGGGCTGCGAAAGCTTGTGTTGTCGACGCGGTCTGTGTAGGTTGTTCAGTCGCAGTTGCAGTTGCGGTTTCAGCTTGTACGTTTGCTTCATTCTGTGTATTTGGTCCCAGCTCTATCCGTTTCCCTTGGTCTGATGGTATGAGTGGGTCAAGCTGGACCTGTTGCGGCTGTCGAAGTAGCTGGTGGTGGTGTTGCTGTTGCTGTTGCGCCTGCTGGTGTTCCTTTTCCTGTTGATACTGATGTTGATGTTGATGTTGATGTTGATGTTGATGTTGATGTTGATGTTGATGTTGATGTTGATGTTGCTGTCCTTCTCCAGTATATACCGTCCCCGGTTGTCCGTATTGGACCTTCAATCCAGCCTCCATCGCCTCCCGCTCATCCTGGGCAGCAGCGGCCTCTTCAGCACGTAACCATTTGTAAAATGCCTCAAGTTCCTCCTCGGAGCCGAGTGTGTTCATGTCATCCGGCATATACCTGGGACGCGGAGGCTTCCCTGTTCTTGAGGCAGGCAAGATAGCTGGGCCTCGAATGTTAGTGAACTTACTCAACTGCTCTGGGAACAGCACCGACAGGTAGAATTGTGGAGCTGGTTGCGGTCTCTGAAACGAGGTTTGATTCGGATTCGGATTCGGATTCTGAGTCTGAACCTGATTCTGATACATATCCAGATTTGTAGGTGGGTGAGGATACTGATACTGATATTGATATGGATTGTCTTGTGCGAGTTGTTGTCCACATTGTTGTGGCGGTGGTTGAGTGACTCGACTCGAACCTCCTGGAACCTGGAGACCGATTTGGTTGGGAGTCGGACCTATGGCTAGGATGTTTCGAGGAACACCTGGACCTGGATCACCTGAACTTGTGAGCAAGGCACTTTGTGGGCCAAGGAGCCCTGACGCTGGAGCTGGAGCTGAACCTGGACCTGAACCTGCCGGACCGACTGGAAGGTACACTCCCTGAGGGAACGCTTGATTCACCTGGATTGGCGGTCGACTTGGTCCCGACTGGTCTGGTTGGGAGAATTGTGACTGGTTCTGGTTCAACTCTTCGAGAGCGCGGCCTCGTTGAGCCAGGAGTTCGGAGATTGATTTGCCCATTCCATCACCGTGAAGGGCGAGGATGTCGAGAATTGACGACTTCGTCTGCTTGGATCTTAGTCTGCGGTCTGTCTTCTCCTCTCGGTTTGACCAGTGAGTGATGGAGGGAGGGGCAAAGTGATGGAGTGAGTGAGTGAGTGAGTGAGCGAGTATAGAGTGGAGCCATCGGAAATATAGATAGGCCTTTCTTCGCAGCTCAGCCCTACTCGACTGCATTGATAAAAGAGAGCAGTAATAAGTGGATGAATGACAGTGAAGCCAAACACCCAAACCACGCGGACAGATGATGCCAGGAGAACTATGCAGACAGACAGGCAGGCATACAGACACAAAAGCCCACAAGAAACATCGCCATCACGATCAAAACCTAACCCAGGAAAAGGCACAACAATATCACGACGCACACCAACAAGAAGTCGCATACATCATGACTACCAGACATCAAACATGCATGCATACCGGGCAACAATAAGGCAGGCAGGTAAAGAATCGAGCTGAAGCAACTTACTTCCCCCTTCGCGACCAAAAAACTCCATCAACAACAGCACCAGCCTCGATTGTCGCTGGACCAGGACATCCCAGTCCCCGCTTTTCCTGAGACTGCAGATATTGGGATCATGCTCAAAGTCCGCAAGCCTATCTCTGCTGCCTAGGGCTTCGGCGAGCTCGAAGTCCTGTTTGAGCCGCCGCAAGGTGTCTTGGACGTAGGGGTCTTGATCCATTCCTTTTTTGGGGGCCTGAGGTACTGAGGATATGAAGTAGAAGGCTGGGGAGTGTGAGTGTATGCTGTATGTCGTCTCAAAGGAGCGTTGATTCGTTGGTTGGTTGGTTCTGTGGAGTTGGGTTTGGTATTGCCGATATCCACCTAGCACCAAGGTTGTAAGCGGACAAAGAATGCTGTTTCTAATTGCCTGGACTAGACGGTGTTTTGATATGTGATATGTGATGTGAATGTGATTTAGGGAGGTGGAGGAGTTGGGCAGACGGAGATTGAGAGACAGACAGACTGAAAGACGGATAGAAGAAAGACAGAAATACAGACAGATAGTGTGTAGACGTCACTCATAAGACGACAGGTAGATGGCTATATCACTTTGCACCAGAAGGGGACGTTCAAACTGGATTGTTGGCTCCCCTGGTGGTTTGACTTTGCCAACGCCATGCTGGATATCATGTTCGTCTGGTAGTTCAGCGGTGTTATGTTGGTGTTATGTTCGCTGAGTAAACAGTTTGCCATAGTTGGATGGTGGCATGTTAGATATTGTTTCCAGGATCCAACAAATTGACCAGTGATAAGACACAGTTTACCGTGGTTTGATGTTGTTTCTAGGGACCCATCCAACAAACTGGGCAGTGACAGGCGACGTGCCACTTTGATGCTAGACTTCCACCAACCTAACTCCCTGCTCAGCGAATGAGACAGTGTAGTAGGTTAGTTGATTATGTTTGCCATAATCTCCCGTTCGTAGCGATTCTGAGATTGGATGCGATGCCAGGAACCATGCTGAGTGGGATACCAGAGTATGATACTGCGCGTGGTATGAGTAAGTGGAAGTATTATATTGCATATTGCCTAATGCATAGTGAGTCGATGTGTGGTATTTTGTATTATACTGAGTGGTAGGCTGGTCGGATATAAAACACGTGTCGTTGTTGTTGTTGTTGCGGTGTGCCCAGCCAGACAAGGCTGCAGCCCCTGAATCCAATAGTGGAGATTGACCTTGACACTTGTCATGCAATACAAATGCTGGATTATATTGCTACCACTTCCACTTTGTATTTGTATTGCCTATATAGCGGTAATAGACTTCTCGCTGACGAGGGCCACATACCTGCTAGTCGAGCTTATCGATCAAAACAGGCTGAATGCGAGGTCCTCCTAGACGAGCTCGGAACGCGCCCTTAGACGTTTCTTCCTTTTCCGTGTCCTTGCCCTTACTCTCACCGTCACCGTCTGCTTTCTCGCTGACTCCGTGTGCTGTCATATGTAGTTCGGGGTCTTAATCTGAAGAGAGGAAGAGCCATATCGTATTGGGAAGCTCATGAGACCTCAATGATACCAAAGATTGTTATGTCGACAACGATTGATGCGCTAGCCAACGCATAGTATATCTAGATATGCGGACGGCGAGCATGACCCGCTGTGAAGGGTTATGACCGTAGCACCTGAATTTGAGGAGATGTTTGCTGGTTAGACTGAAGAGTCGCGTTAGTGGTAGTGGTGATCGGATCACTGTCGGATGAAGCGCCATGTCCATCGTTGAGGTCGGAGTGCAGAGTTTTCCCGTAAACACTGACCTGAGCAGCCGTAGGTAGACTTGTGGCAGTACGGGCTCGAAGGCTAACCATGAATACCGCAATGTTTGTTCACAGAAGCAGAGTACCGGCTGACCACGATACCATTCTTGACCACCCTAGACTCTTGCCTGACTTGCTGAACCTCAACCCGTACCTGAGTCAGCATTGACACTCTCCCAATCGCCGAGATCATCTTGGCTTTGAATGGAATCGCGACCAGACGCCTGGCTTCCACGTCGCCGCGAACAAGTCTTGCAGAGACCACTCTTCACGCACTGTGGGCCTAGATGCACCCAAACCTCTTCTCCCGACTTCTGCAATTTTTCCCAATATCTCTTCTTCCTTCCCGGCATCATTCGTTTTATGCCTTCATGGCGAATTTTGAGTCGGACAGCCATCCACTTTTCATCCGGCTGGTGTTCTGTCGGAAGGTCATGAAGGACCGGCAAATCCAATAGCTTCTTGCCCTTATCAAGAGTGCGCAGAAACGGCTGGTCAGGCTTCAAGATGTGCTCAGGCATAACACGCGACAGGAAATCCAGCGACGCATCGAGGTTCAAGTCTATGGCACGGACTGGGTCGACCGTCATTTTCAGTACGAGACTGGCAATGTGCGGATATAAGATGCAAAAGTCCGACTGGGAAATATGCACGGTGCCTCTGACTGTGAGGAGCCACGCCGGCTGGCCCGCGTCAAGAGCCTCCTGAGTTATGTTTCGCGCAATGTTGAAGTTGTCGGACCAGTACATGAACGCTTCGGAATTGATGCCCAGAATTGGCACCTGAATGTGGTGACTGGGATTGGGCCGCACGGGCAGGCCCCAGATGTCATAGACAATACCTTGGGTAACGTACTGGAAGCGATCCTGAGCTTGCTGCCGCAGTAGCTCCACGGTGGTGGTGGCCCCAAACGAGTGCCCCACCATTGTGACGCCGTCCGTATAAAAACGGTCAGTCCAGGATGACCAGTCGACCCCATCCAGGCCTGCCTTGGACGCACCAATTGCTCCTTTGAAGCGGAGATTGTTGGCAGCGACCTTGGCACCGTTTCCCGCACAAATATCTTGCATGACCAAATACGCTTCGTGGATCTCTGCAAGACGAAGATCGATTTGTGCACTTCGGAGTTCCTTGTCCACTTCATGGCCCGGAGTCGTGTCGTATGGGTCGTGCTTTGGGAAGATGAAATCCACCATATCGTACGGCCGCCCATAAACTTCAGGTCGGTGTTCGAGGTTACCCAACTTCTCTCGGTTTTCTCTGCTTGCAGGTCCATCTTCCGGGTGGTTGATAATGGTTCGCGGCCCACTACCATCTCTATGCTCCAGGGCAACCACCACAAATCCATGGCTTGCAAACTCCCCACAAACGGATGAGTACGCGGTCCGGGTGCCTCCAAGACCGTGCGAGAAGAATATCAGAGGAAACTTCGGCTTGTCGGAGCCGCCTGGTGGAGGATCACCCTTCATACGGGTAGTCTTTCGGTGATGCGCAGCTGTCCGACCAGCCTGCGGCCAGTGGTCTGCAATCTTGGCATTTTTATAGGCGGGTAGCTTTGTGAACCAAGTCGTGCAGAAGAACCACAGCAAGGTTAGACGTTCTGGAAGCGAAGCAAACTTGCCGTAGCCTCGACTTGTGAGGTCTCTTGGCCTGCTGAGCCATGTCGGTCGGAATTTCTGTTTCGCCGCAGATGTCTGCACCTCGACTCCGGCATTAATGTGAGCAGGATAATAGATGGTCATCAAGATCGTTTCAAGGGCTAGAACATGAACCTTCTGGCGGGTAATGTCGGAGAATGTCCGTGGCTCTCTCGCTGGAACTTCCAGATCGATGGTGCCAACTTCATACGGCCCTGTGTATTTGGGTAGCTTGCCGTAAAAAGGAACTTTGTCTCTAATGCTCCTCGGTGGCCGAGCTTTGGGCTTCTTGCCTTTGGGCGCATCTGTGCGTCTTGTCTTTTCATGCTTTGGGTGACCGAGAACGAAATCCGGGAATATGGAGGAAGACGGCATGACGGCTAGGTATGGCGGCCGGATAAGGCGCCTGATTACCTATTGGTGGGTATGGCCCTCCTCTTGTCTATGACAGCCCACTTGCAAATCACAGTGACGCCGATAGGGCTGCGATGTCCCGTTGTCATATTGAAGCGCAAGGAAGCGTAGGAGGCAGGTAATATTGGTGAGGATCGTCGAGTAGATAAAGATACAAATGATATGGTTGAAAGGTTGTTCAGATGTTTTCCGGAGGTTTCGGGTCAGAGGTGACATCACGAAAACGTACAGTACAGATACCTGTAATCTTGGCGTATTGCTGTAACGGATACCGTCCATCCCGTGTCACTAACTTACCTAATCATCACCCGTAGCTGAAGGAGGACGAGCATCACAGGATATGTGAGTACTTAGTCGATGTATAGACGCAGTGGGTGGTATGCGGATTGGAGGGATTGCTGAAGCTGACTGACTGTATGATGCTCGCAGTTCACATCTCTCCCCCTCCACGGTGGAATAGCGATCCTGAAGCACTATGGCTTCCAACCTTGCACGATCGGCCATAATAGAGATATGATGCCTCGAGGACTGGGGTCTGTCAAGAGTCGCTCTGTCTTTCTCTTCAACCGTGAGGGCAAGGATACCGAAAGAGCTCAAACACAAACCCAGTATGGAGAGCTGCCGCCACTAACAGACCGGCATATGCCATCCGTGGTCTGCAGCAGGCTTCCGTCTTGAGAACCCTTGCGAGATTCGGGACCTGGTTAGGACGATTTGCTATAGACAAACAAATCGTTTTCAGCTGCCTCATTGGATACAGTGTCGGCGGTTCCCCATAGTCGAAGTGCTAGAAATGTTTGTTCTCGAAACTGTCCATGCGTATTTGTGGTCTTGAGATGGCCGGCAGCTCTTGATCGTAGGTGTAAGGATAATCAAAACCAGTTCTTCCCTGAACGACTACGCGGCGCCACTCCTTGACTGCCATCGAACGGCCTCGGGCGAGATGCTCTTGTCACCGAGCATTTCCAGCTCTGCAAAGGACGAATATAACTCGCGCCGAGCAGCATCAACGGACTTGGACACTTGAGGCGACTCTTCCAGAGCTCTGAGAAGTGTCGACTTCAGACGCTTGTACCCATCCAATTTGATTCGGTCTTGCTTGTACTCTCTCCCCACTGCCTTGTCCATGAGTTGTATTGCAGCAACCAGATGATGCGGGTAAGGGTCAATGGCGATGAGAGAGGCCCTCAGTACAGGGGGAGAGCCCGCTGGGACGCTGGCGGTAGCGGCGCCTGCGCTCGGCGGTCCCTGGATCGTGTAGTAATTTTCGAGCCCAAACCCGATGGTGTGAAGAAGCTCACGCTCGGCGTGACGTTGTGCTTGAATCAGCTGTGACAGTAGATCAGATCGTTCGGCAGCCTCGACGCCATCAACCAGAAGCAGAATTCCTAGATGGTGGTGCAGCATCAGCTCGTACCAATTCAGCCTCTCTACCTGGCCCAGAAACGGGAGACGGTGCGCACACAAGTCCAGCAGTGGCCCGAAGGTGACTTTGAACATGTCCATAGCCTCAAGACACCACGCCCATGCTTCGGCGACTTTGTCCTCTTCGTACCCTTCTCGCAGTGCTTCCTTGAGGACGGCAATCATCTTTAAAAGGTACACGTTGCCTGCACCTGCTGCGGCTATGACTTCAACAACCATGTCATCCGTCAAATGGACTGTGCCTCTTCGCCAATCTTCGGTCCTGGTATGGAAGGAGCCGGCGCCCGATTTGAGTGCACGCCACGACGACTCCGTGCTGACACCATGGAGACCCGACGTGAGAGACGATCTGAAGTTGAGAGTTAGCGAGGCATTGGTGTCGAAGATTAATGCTCCCCAATATGCTCTGCTTTCCGCACTGAGGAATCGGCGCGTCGGGGTCGCGGGGGCAGCCGGACTTGGGTAGACATCCGACCGAAGCGATACTTTGGTGCCGTTGAACTCATAGTTTCTCTGTCGCTCACGCAGTCTCTGGACATGTTGGAGGGCGGTCTGCACACAGATCTGTCCAGTCAACCCGTCCATCTCTTCTTCTTCAGAAATTCCAACCGGGATGGGAGTCTGGCCGAACAGAAACAAGATCAACGCGGAACGGTAAGATACACGATTGATGACCTTGAGCAAATCGTTGCGCGATGTTCGCCACAGTTCCCTCACAATCTCTTCATGCGAAGGCACAAGTTCCTCTATCCGAGGGACGAGGTGAAGCCATCGAGATGAAAAGCTCCGGATGGCATGGCGGAGGGATTGGTCGATCTGCCGGTCTTTATCCTGCCTGCTAGCCGACAGCGAAAAGCCGGCATCCAGCTTTCGGACTTCCCAGCCGTCTGCAATACAAACATCCAGTGTGGCAACCAGCCTGGTGGGATATACAAAGATATCGGAGTCTGTATCGGCACTACGCTTGTTAGTTTGAGGACAGACCTGAGGTTTGGGTTTCGTACACCAGGGGACAGCAGTGTCGTCCTATCCAGAAGCCGAAGACGGTTTCAAATGTCTCGAAGATCTTTTCGAGCCAGTCGCCGACCAGTGTCATTGCATCTTCAGATGGACAGGGTCTAGGATTCACAAGTGTGGATACCGGTATGGACCCAGGGGATCCGGAAGGTTGGTCTCTACGCTGTCGTCAGCAGGGTTGTATAGATAACTGAAAGGCGTACGTGAGAGCCACTCACCGGAGGTATTCGATAGTCCTTTGAAGCCTCGGTTCAGACATTGTTGTCAGCGTAGTTTGTGCAGTAGATTGACTCTCCGGGGACGACGACGATGCTTGAGAATAGCCCGGTGTGACAGGGACGACAGCTCGACTGTTCCGACGAGGCTTCGTGGTCGGCCTCTTGACATTCTTGATCCACTAGCAAATTCAAACGTCGTCAGCGGGTTCGGCCACAACGCTTATCGTCGAACTTCCACATCCATCAAAAGCGTACCTCGAACGTGCACTTTTGTCCTCGACGGACACACCTGGAACATGAGCCTGACTCGCCAGGGTTTCCAGGCTCGATGCCAATGCGTGCTGCGTCACACGCAAGTCGTGAGCCCCGACACCCATCACAACTGGAAAATTGCGTGCGGCGAGGCGCAGTATTGTCCGTCGGCTTGGACAAATTCATGATGTTTGTGCTGGCTACGTCTCAAACTGCCAGCTTCTGCCCGATATTGAAGCGCCTCTTCATCGGACTTCAAGGGGCGTGGAGCCGATATAGACCCCCAGACGGCCTTTCGCTCGATCTATATTCACGGGACGATTCGGCGGCGTATGATGATTGAGGCGCTGGGTCTCCACGTTCCGGCTCACGGTAAGGCTACAGAGCTCATGGTGGAGAGTTGGGGGCGAAGGCCAGCCACCAAGAGCGCTCACATTCGTTTTTTCTCAGCAGATTCCCTATCGTTAGTATGGTGTTATGGATGACGCGAGTGATGATCGCTTGTCCAAGTGTCCTGAGTTGACGATGATTGTGGGTGATGCTGGATACTGACTGAAAGGTGAAGTTGCCTTCGTTCATGTCCGCGCGATCTGTCAGGCTGGCGTGGGTGACTAATCAGAGCCTTGACCATTCTCATTGGTGCAAATATTGTCTACAACATGTACCCCAGTCGTAGGGTAGTTGCATTCCATGGCAGTCGCTCTCTTCAGCCTCGAGGTATATCGCTGACAAGCTGAGAGACCGCGCTCAAAGAACGCCGGGGATATCGGAAACTCTACGACCGACTGTGTCAAGAATAATAAGAAAGAAAAGCGTAAATTCTTCACACGGCCGGGCTTGTTATGAAAAGAACGGGCGCACGGTTCGGCATGGCGCAAAGGACAATGTTCTGGCAAATACAAGTGTATGTATATATATAGTTCGCTCAGTCATTTTTGGCGGATATTGGCCTCAAATGAACTTGCCAGTTCCACTGAGCCCGCAGAACGGCCAGTCCTCCACTTTGCGTCTCCACAGTTCGTCCACGCCCTCGGTCATTGCAGTCATTAGGCGAGGCAGACTCACTAGGCCAGTCATTTGGCTTTGGGTTGATGTGGTCGTCGGCTCCTGGAGGAAGAACGGTGCTCTCCCGAATTGCGGTCATGGTCTCGTTATCAAAATCTCCAAATGTCCACCACATCCCAAAACGGCCACTTGAATCCTTCGTGGCCACTGCTGCCTCGGCGTTATGGACAACCCACTTGTCGTACGCGGCACAGCGCGAGAGGTGGTAGTCATAAATTTCACGGTCAAAGTCAATGCCTCTCTCGGTGGCCAGAAACGCTTCTTCCTGGGGCCAAAGTGGCCGACAGAACTCCAAAAGGTGATGGAAGAAGATACCTTTGAAGGTCTGACCGTTTTGACTGCAATAGCCGTCATGATCGCATACTTCTTCCATGACACCGCCTCGGCCGAGCCCTCGCCACGAAGCATCCGTATTCGGCCATCCTGTCGCTCGCATGACCTCCTGGACCAGCGCATGGCCGTCGTCGAGATAGCTTCTTGCTCCTGTGGCCAGCCAGAGACCACGGCTTGCAGACAGTATGACGCCTTGGTTGTATGTATATACCATGGGGTTGAGTTCATCACAATGTCCAGTGCCCGGGTTGATGGTCCCGTTAGGATATCGTCGCCAGCCAGTGATATGAAACCCATCTTGGTAGAGCCCGGATCCGGGTTCTCGCATATGGCTCTCCATCAGCCACTTGTAACTTTTGACCGCGTTCTCCAGGAACACGGGATGATGAGGCTTGACCGACCCCTGCGAGTCCTGTGTCATATATGGTGAGGAATTGTTGTCGCCGGGGAAATAGAGATACATCCCAATACTGGCAGCTGCAAAGAGTTCATTCGTAATCGCATTTTTATAGGGGGTCAGATAGGGGTTCCAATTCATGCCTCCACCACAAAGAGATTCATCCCACCCTACAGACGCCAAATCATAGAAGATGCGGGCACGATGGGCGGCCATGGGGATGATTTGCAACCCGTGCCATCCATCTCCTGAACCATGTTGTCTCCCGGACTCGAGAAAGTCCCAATGTTTCAAGGAGTACATCTCCGCAAATTTGAGGTTCTCGAGCCAGCCGAGCACCACCCAAAGCATGTCATCATAAGCTTGATTTCGTAGAGAGAAGGCATTTTCGCCGAAGTAGAAGGCAGAGGTATGTGCGAAGTATCGATCAATAATGTTTTGCCACTGTAGCAAGTCAGAGCAGGTGGAGGTGGAGGATGCATCAAGAGACGAGACGATGCTCGCCAGGGTGGAGGAGACATGGGTTCCGATCACGGCCGACGTCCAGTCAATGGCATCTGGCCAGGTGCCGGTGAAGATATCAAAATATGTGTCTTGCATGACTTCCAATGCGTCCAACAAGTCACCAAGGACTGGTGGTAGGCTTGACCTCCATGTCCCAGAGGAACCTCCATCTCTTGTATCGGGGATCAACCCTTTTTGAGGGGACTGGAGAGCGACACGATCGCTTTCGGGCTCATATCGGCGCTTCTCGATGGTAGTGGCTCTCGCAAGCCAGACCCAAGGGAGGGTCAGCGGGAGAAGGGTTAGGAGGCGCATGATGAATGTCAAGTCGCCATACGCATGATCGCTCAAAGCAAGGCCTCTCAGACGGCAGCCGGGCGGCGGACGCAATCAGATCGCTGAAACTGGACTCAGTCTCCCATTTCTGTCGTGAGTAGATGGATGGACACGGGCTGGCTGTATCCAACTCAATCAACGCAAAAAGCACATAATTTAAGAGGTGATGGAAGGGATGTCCCAAGGTCTGTGGCTCGTCGGTTTGTGGGCGCTTGTGAGTACCTTGCCCAGTAAGCGCAATGCAGGGACTGGCTGGGCTTTGGAGACCGTCGCGTGCTTGCAATTGCAACGCAGGGGAAGAGTGATAAGGGAGGCATTTGACTGGCGGAGCGTAACAGAGCCACGGACTCGAGGTCGCCAGTGCCAAGGCACCGGCTATCGATAAGGCCATCAGCCCGCCGAGGCTGACGGCCTGCGCCTCATCGCTCATAGTGTAGTACGCAGCACCACGGTAGTGTCTGCCAGTCTCATCACTATACCATCGGGAGTCAGTGCTACTACTACTCGACAGCAAAACCGTTGACTGGGTGTCTTTATTCCGCATGCATCATTCTTCTACGTAGTCTTGGGTCGCTGTCTATCACCAGAAGATGCTTTCGCTCGGGTCTCACCACTCAGTATCTCCTGAAAGAGTACCCAGTAGTCCACCTCCCCACAAGCGAAACAGTGTTCCGGCCCCCCTCAGATCGATCATCTTGAGAAATTATCCAGCGGAGCCTCATGCTTGATCTGCTCCCAAATGTCCTCAATCGCCTTGGTGGCCTTATCACTCAACGGACCCTTCTCGATGCCCGTAAGGGTCTGTTCAAGCTGCTCGACGGAGCTGGCACCAACAATGATAGCATCCCCATACTCGGGCTTCAAGATCGAGTTATACGTGACCCAGCGATAAGCCAGCTCCGCGCGCGAGGCCCCCTCTTCCTCGGCTATCTTGGCCCACTTATCCAAGGCATCCAGCAGGCTCGGCCTTGCATACATCTGTCGATACATACCACCGAGGGCATTCTCGTTGAAGCGGCCAGCGCCATCACGGATCTGCTGGGCGGTCTTGGTCAAAAACCCACCAGCCAGCGGACTGTAGGCGTAAAAGGCGATACCGAGCTTGCGGAGGGTGGGGAACAAGGTTGTCTCAGTCTTGCGCGCCACCGGGTTATAGTTCCCTTGGTAGACAGTGGGCAAGACCCAGCCGTGAGCTTTGGCAATGTCGTAGGCCTTTCGCACGTCTTCTGGCGAAAAGTTGGACAAACCGAACCTCTTGAAGGCGCCGGTCTTGTAGACTTCGTTGACGCCCTCCAAGGTCTCCTCCAAAGGTGTCTTGGAGTCGGGGCAGTGCAGGTAGAAAATGTCGACTTGCTTAACCCCCAGTTTCTGCAGGCTTTCTTTGCCCGTCTTGATGACCGTCTCTTTGCTCGCCCAGCCCGGTTCCCAGCCTCCTTTCCATTTCGTGTCAATGACGAATTTCTCACCTGCTTTGATCTTCCCCAGCGTTTCCTCTGACTTTCCGTACAGTTGGGCTGTATCGAGCTTTTGGATCTTGTGTGCTTCCAGTGTGGAGACGACCTTGCTCAAGTACTCTGGCGAGGTGTAGGGTTCCTGGTTGCCGATTGTCGCGGCGCCGAAGACCACGGTGATGGGTTGTTGAGTCGCCATGGCGGGCGAGGTGTGAGTAGCGGATGAACTGGAAGTGAGACCGAGACTGACACTGAGAGTGGTTGGATTGGAAGACCACTTGGTCTAAAGGTGATGGCTACCTTATAAGTAGCAGTATTAAATCGACCAGTCTAGATGTGGGATCGATGTTGCGTGGGGCTGGCGGCAGTCCAGTATCCGGACTTTCTCCTGGATTTGAATGTACGAACGGCAGTTAACTGTCGATGGGAGCGGACCGAAAGCAGTAACAAGCAGTGAAGTTACCTTCTTGTTGTGTTGTGCTATGCAGTTGAAGTTGAAGTTGAACTCACAGGAAGGGAGCCCGCATACCTGTATTTGTAACAATCAGTACCTAGGTATATTACGACCGGTCTCTCCCGTATGAAGCCAGATTTGTCATCAGCACTGCAAAATGACGAGATTGACTTGTTTTGGTCCGATCAGTTCGTCCGACCCCTTGTTAAGGCCACTCACTACCTAGGTACCTACAGTGTACCTACGCACGTACAGTTAGAACAGAATCATAAAGTCGACCTCGATGCAGCCAGCACTGTCACTCTTCGTTCGGCTACTCTCCGGTCGGCTACTCTCCGATATGACGATATCAGCCTGAATGATAACTTGCCTGCCCTGCGTGGCCGTTTCCATGCCGTCTCGCACCAGTCCCGTGTCGCCATGTTTCCAGAATCTTCGGAAGCGCCGCCAGCAGAAAAGCCTTGACGCTGGCGGTGGATGCTGACGGTGGCTCTCGCTGTCTATACACAGTAGACCAGAATGGAAACTTGGAACAGTAGTAACTGTATTGCCTATATAGTAGGATCCTGCTAACTCCGGTAGAATAGATGCTCTTAGCTCGAGTCCCATCAATGAAGTCGCACGCCAAAATAGTCTGGCTGGGATGCTCTCTATATAGCAGAACCACTCAATTGGCTCGAAACTTGATAGGCATGTGAAGAGACCGATAGATAGTCCGCCCTCTTGCGGTATGCTTGCAAGTGACGACAGTGTGACAAAGAACCCCCAGTTCATGCAGGCCATCAATAGAAAGGAAATTCGTATGGGTTGGTAGTCTTTATCGGGAAGAAATGACTGTGCAGCTGAGCAATCCATGGATTGTTCCTCCCACAATCGACTGCCCAAGACCATCCAGTTGTCTTCAGAAAGTCGGCGAGGTATCCTCAGTAATTGAGCCGATCAAAACGTGAAGGAGGCGCCAGGCTGGCTTTGTTTGGCTGGACGCCCTGAAGGTGTTGACGATGCAGAGATCGACTCGACATACGTCCATGGACAGTGTCTGTGCCTGGCGAATGGCCGGCTTCAGGCTGTCTGAACGGAAGAGCCGCTCCGATGTCCTCTCGCAGCAACGTTCCTGACAGTGACCTCGCCACTCTTGTACCATTAGGAACACGTAGTTCTTTTCTTCTCTCCTCTTGTGGCAACATATTGTCCGGGTCTGTCACCGAGTCTGGCATCGATACACTCCTTCGATGAAACGTGTCTCGTAGGAATGTGTCAAAGCTCGGGAGGGTACATGATTTGGCTGCTGCGGCTGCTGCGGCTGCTGATGCTGGCCCAGACCCCAGGGGCAGGCCGTCCTGGTATCTCTGTCCCAGTTGTGGTTCGGCTTTCGTCGGCATTGTTGGAGGTGAAGAGGGCAGCCCATCTTCCGACACATCGTCTTCGCATTCATCAATGCTATGGCCTTTGCGACCAACCATCATGTGGTGATAATGTAGACGACATGCCAGCTCAGACTTCTCCAGTCTGTTGGCAATCTGTTTGTAAGGTAGTTTCTGGTTGCGACTTCGGAAGAGATAGGACTCCTGACCAACTGTCAGCGGGTTTTCCTGATTCAGCGGTTGCGTCCACCAACCTCTTCGCCCGTCCAACAACGTATTAGCTTTCCTTGTCGGACTTTATCTCGCCTCGACGAAAGTGCAGCCTTCTGGGTCCGTCGAGATCGTGACGAGGATCGCGAAGGTGATTCACGCCGGGGGAATGGCATGATCGGAGAGGCCATTGCATATGCCTTCTCGTTCCAGAATACAGCACGAATCGATGCCGGAATATGATGCTGAGGCCGATTCAATTTCCGGAATCACTCGTCTTTAAGTTGAGTCCAGTGTCTTTGAGAGCCTGACCGCGCTTGGAGAATACCATCGAGCGAGATACGAAAAAATACTCTGCTGGTCTTCCCTCTCCTTCATGAAGGAATTTCCACCTTCAACAGAAATGGCCGTTTGACCGATCTGCCTTGTCGAAACGCGGAGGCAGATTTGATATCGACCTCGAGGTTATTTGACCTGATAGAGACCATTGCTGTGGGGGAAGAAATGAGCCCTGTTCAAGGAATCATGGATGAGATAGGATTTCCCAACGGTGTGAGGGGATGAATAGCCGCTCGTACCGCTGCAAGTGGCTTGCATTAGAGCATTGGGTAGCTAAGTTCCCGTGCGGCATGCCGGTAGTGATTTTTACGGAGGCAGGACAGAGGCTATGGTCTCGAAGGCTCATGCAGCCGAACACCTGAGCCGACTGTAACCATACGTTGATAGGTACTTCATTCAGCTTGCATGGACTTGGACCCGGCCTAGACAGGGTTGAAGTCAATTGACACCGACGGCTCACTCTGTCATTGCCTCGATCAGAGGTTAGAAGCCGATCGCTGGACTGTCAAGTTGCCAGGTTGTTGGTCCATGATCAGCTCGTTGCAAGAGAGGGGGTTCTGGTAGACTTCAAGCCATCGGCATCGTCCCGGATGTCTTCTCGACATATGTGTATAGAATGCTGCGGTGGAGGGTCGGCGCTGGTTTCGTTTCTTGAAACTGTGCTGTTGTCTGCCTTGGAGCCTGTATGGACGAATTGGAGAATGCGCGAGATGGCTCAACAAGCGCCGAAAGCTGTCGGCGGCTATTTTTCAGCCATGAGGCCACGCAATGATCGCCAATTTGACTAGGAAGAACAAGCCAAAGATCGAAGAAGCTGACCACACGATGATTCGAGTAATAGTACGGCTGACTGTCAATGGCGGTTGAAAGTCATGCAGGAATGCAGGAGGGGAGTATTGGAGGGATCCCACTCCTTCGCTAGCAGACAAGTAACACCCTCCGTGTGGATAACCCGTCCTGGCGTCTGCTGATTGCAGGGAAGTTACTCACATGTTACTGAGTCGAAAAGAAGGAAAGCATTGGGCAAGTGTTTTAGTCTTGGGGATAAATTCGGAAGTCTCCGTTCCAAGTTTACCCTTTGCTCGTTCAGCCGCCCAAATGTGAAGACAGTTGATATGTGACGCTCGTCTTCGACGGCCTTGTTGATATGCGGTAAAGGACTGTATACTCGTGAGGATGAACTCGGTTTCAGACAATCTGGCGTGTGCATGCCGACTTTCAGATCCAGGAGACCGTACCTACTATCAGCCGTTGGTGAAGGCGCGTGGAGACATGAGATGCCCTCGCTTAACAAACAAAAGAACGCCCCCTTATTAGCCCACAGCTCGCGGACACGAATTTGGGGGCGAGAAGCGTGAGGCGAGTACGTAGTAGCAGCGACTGTTGTATGCGAATCAGATCAGCCACCCCACAGTGATAGCCATGATCGACCTGTTCTGCCCTCGGCATGTTGACATAGACCTGCATGCGCGGATTTGATTAGACTTCAAGCATGCTTGGTTTAGGTTTGCGGCTTCGAGTGAGGCCTAGTGCGGAGCCTGCAAAGACGAAAAGTTCGTGGCTAAGGAGGCCTCCGTTTTAGGTTGCAAATGATTCTTGGTGATAAATCCAGCCCTTCGACATAGGAGTCGGAGAGCACCAGATTTGTTCTAAAATGCGGGCTAGACTCTCAGGGACGTAGGTTACGAGTAGATATACTGTGGTGCAGAGTTGCACCATACTGTGTGCGTTTCCTTCTGCATGATGGCATCTGGTGAAAACACACGTACTTGACGTTGTCCACTTACCAGTCATGACTGACTCGTGCTCTGCTGGTGCCCTGTACCATGTTTTGCGTGTTCCAGCAGTCGCATTTATCCTGATAGTGGATCAGTCTGTCAGAATCAAGGTATGGTGGTATGTTCATATATTGAGGCCGCTAAGTAGAGCTCTGTAGTTGTTGACTGGCGATCCATGTAAGACGGCCTTGGTAAGGAATCGGATGATTGACTCAAGGCATTCGTGCCAATGGTGGAAAAGCCAAACCGGTTGACTGCCGACTGCAAAATCTGTGGCGTTCGATCCTTGTAGCATAGATGGAAGATGAAGGAAGCTGAACTGACTGTGGTTGCATGGGATGGCAATTGCTGGCGCCAAGGTCGATAAGTGGTATCTTGAAGCTTTCCCCGATGCAGCTTAGGTTGTGAATTAGGCCCACTACAATGTAGTAGCGCCCCCACTAACTATAACGCTAACCTCCTAGGTGCCTCCGATGCTAGCACGTAACAAGCGGTACGTACTACTCTAGGCTGCGCAATCGCTGAGGCTGCCCCCTTCCACCAGCCACGGGGTTCGCATCAATCGATCTGCAGCTCACCCTCATTCTTCACGATCCATCTTTCCTGTCAAACACATAGCGGCTCTCAGAGGTGGTGTTCGTCACAGCACGAGTAGCATCATCACAGCGACGGGAACTGCGTCTTTGCCGGGCGAGCAACACTGCTGGCTGGCCATGTCCATTCAGCAACCATGTACATGAACATCTTCCGCATCTTGGGCGATGTATCCCATACCGCGTCCAAATGCATACTGATCTATGCCATTCACTCTAACAAGAGTGCCGAAGGTGAGATCCTTTGATCACACTACCACTCCCTCCAGTACTGACAAGCTGTCTTAACCAGGCGTCTCGCTGATCACCCAAATCCTCTACATCGCCGTCTTCTGCACTCGATATCTTGACCTCTTCTGGGTGCGGCCCTCCTTATCATGGTGGAATTTCATCCTCAAGAATTTCTATATCTGGTCTTCAATCTACACTATCGTACTCATGACCAGAGTATATGCTCGAACGCGTGAGCGAGAGAAGGCTTGGAAATGGGGAGCTTACGCAGCCGGTGCGTCTCTTGTAGCGGCGCCTTTGGTTTCGCTGGTTTTCAATGGTTGGCGAGCGACCACCTTTGTCGAAGTTCTGTGGACTTTCTCCATCATCCTCGAATCGGTCTGCGTCCTCCCACAGCTGCTCCTCCTGCGGCAAACAACTGTCCCAACAGTGATCGACTCATTCTATCTGGTCACCCTGGGGTCGTATCGGGCGTTTTACATCCTCAATTGGATTTACCGCGCCTTTACTCCGTCGAAACCAGATCTTATTTCCGTCATCTTTGGCATCGTTCAAACGGCCTTTTACGTCGATTTCGCTTGGGTGTACTGGACGAGGCAACGGGTCAAACTCAGGGGTGGCACAGTCGTGGACACCGATGATCTGCGAAAAGGCTGGCTGGTTGACAGGGTCATCAATCAAGCTTTAGAGAACGAAGACGATACAGAAGCTGGGCCCGAGCAGACCAATGGCCCTGCCCCAGCACCGAAGGTCAACCGATGGGGCCCACGTGGGATTTCAATCTCAGCCGATGATCCCCCGCATGAGTATGACAAGAGTAAGCAGACAGGTAAACCGTCTTCCAATCCCGAAGAGAGTCCCATCCTGGACGATGACGACGCTTTCGCTTCGGACGACGAAGATGACGTTCCTGAATTGGATGGACCAGGCAGTCAGGTGCTGAACAGCCGCGAGGAATGGAGAGACAGTCTACCATCCAAGAAATGATTCAATTGTATAATACATTGTTTAGGGTGGGCAACTTGAGGCAGGAGCAGGAGCCGAGACGGCGTAGTTAGTGGTGTGGGCAAATGGATGGCTTTGACTTGATAAATGGCCGTACTCAGCAGGTAGAATCATGAATGGCACCTTTATTAAGGAACCATGGTTGAGTAACATGCCAAGTGTGCCGTTCATCGGACATCGCAACAGACGAGAGGGAGGATCCGGTTGCGGGTCGTCAAAAAGGCATGTAGATCACACATGGGAAGGTGCGACTTTCCGCCTGTGTCATAATGAAATAATAATGGAAGGTGCGCAGAGCCTGCAGGTGCGCCCTGCGCCCGCGATTGTCCAGAGTACACAGTATCGTTGTATCGTTGTAGACTGCGACATTCGACAGCCTCGCACCACTCTCTGCATTTGTAAAGGTTACAGCCTCACGGAAACGGGTCGAAGATGCCTGCATCATCTTCACAACTCCTACATGCCGGTTACACATTTCTCGATCGACGCGTGGCTGACGACGGCGACAAGGCTAGATTGGCTTCTCTATCGCCGGGGGCATAACTGGCTTATGCAACGGGTTATGTATCCTACTATGCAAGGATGCACAGCCCCGGACACGCCTTTGCGCACGTTGGCTCCAACCATGGAAGAGATGGAAGCAGATGGGACGTCAATAATGATGTAAGGTTTCCGTGACAATGGAATGGATATCGAACAAAAGCAGCCGTTTACACCAATCACCAACCGGCTTGCGGGAGAATCGGCATGGCTCGAGCAGGGACAGTGAAGCTAATGCGCAATGATATCCGGCGTTACAAGCAATCTCCATCAAAATCCACACCCTGGACAAAGGGCAAATTTTTGACATATCTATATCCTACGTCTTTCGCCCACCTCCTCTCCTCTTCAGGCAACTTTACACCCAGTCCAGAACTGAAGGCCTTTGGCAACGTCGCAGCCATCCTCTCTCAATATGCCTCCGTCTCCTGCTCAGTCAGCGCACTCACTCTCGACGGAATCGACGCAGTATTCCGGCGAGCGTGATATGCCCCAAGTTCCCACTCAAGATGAGAAACGAAGCGAAGACCTCGAACAGCAACCTACAAGCCAATCGCACCTCAGACGCAGACATCAGGCTCCTCTATGGAGACTTGTCCTCAGCCAGACACTTATTACAGACGCTGTGTTGAATCACGAGTACAAAGGCTCTGGCACTGAACAGGATCCGTACATCGTGGAATACATACCCAATGACCCTCGTAACCCTATGGAGTTCACCGAGTTCAGGAAATGGTTTATCACTATGACCGTCGCCATCGCCACCCTAGCAGTCGCCTTTGTCTCGTCGGCGTATTCGGGCGCAGCGGACGAAATCATTCGAGAGTTCCATATCAGCGAGGAGGTGTACACCCTTGGTATATCACTGTTTGTCCTGGGGTTCGCTCTTGGACCTCTTCTTTGGGCTCCCCTCTCCGAACTGTACGGCCGACAGGTCCTGTTCTTCGGCACGTATGCTGTCTTGACGGCGTTCAATGCCGGTGCAGCTGGAGCACACTCGGCTGCAACCCTCATCGTCCTACGGTTCTTTGCTGGCACCTTCGGCTCCTCTCCTCTTACTAACGCAGGCGGTGTTATTGCTGATATGTTCCCCGCCAACCAGCGAGGAATTGGTATGTCTATTTTCGCTGCCGCGCCCTTCCTTGGCCCGGTGATCGGCCCTATCGTGGGAGGTTTCGTGGGTGAGACAATTGGTTGGAGGTGGAACGAAGGCCTGATGGCAATTTTCACCGGCTCTTTATGGATCTTCGGCACTTTGATGATCCCAGAGACCTACTCGCCTGTCATTCTCAAAAAGCGTGCCGCCGCCCTGTCGAAGAAGACTGGCAAGGTTTATGTTTCGGTATTAGAGGTGAAGCAGGGCAAGGTGACGGCCAAAGCTGCCTTCCAAAAGTCAATGGCTAGGCCTTGGGCGCTTCTCTTCCTCGAGCCTATTGTGCTCCTCATCTCCATCTACATGGCCATCATCTACGGTACTTTGTACCTCTGTTTCGGTGCCCTTCCCATTGTCTACCAGCAAGGTAGAGGTTGGTCTCCAGGCATCGGCGGCCTGGCTTTCTGTGGCGTTGCGGTTGGGATGTTGATCGGCGTTGGATTCAGCATTATGGACAACAAACGATACGCTAGGATCGAAGAGGAAAATGACGGCGAGGCGCCGCCGGAAACTCGTCTCCCACCAGCGGCTGTCGGTGCAATCGCTCTACCCATTGGCCTCTTTTGGTTTGCCTGGACCAATGGGCCGTCGGTACACTGGATTGTCAGCATCATTGCGCTGGCACCGTTTGGTTTTGGCATGGTTTTGGTGTTCTTGGGATGCATGAATTACCTCATCGATTCCTACACTATCTATGCGGCTTCAGTCCTGGCCGCCAACTCGGTTTTACGATCGCTCTTCGGCGCGGCCTTCCCTTTGTTCACAACTCAGATGTACAACAATCTGGGCATCCACTGGGCTTCTTCCATCCCAGCCTTCCTGGCGCTCGCCTGCATGCCTTTCCCGTTCGTCTTCTACCGGTATGGAAAGCCCATCAGGTTGAAGTGCAAGTATGCGGCACAGGCCCACGAGATCATGGTTCAGATTCGTGAGAATGAGAAACGACTCAGGGAAGAAGAGGAAAGAGAGGCTGAAAACGAGAGTGATAGCGAGGAGGACAGGGGCAGCCGACGCAGGTCGAGTCTGCTGGAGATGGTCCGCACGAGTACCCGGGCGTCCCGAGCCTCTAGGGCATCCCGAGCCTCCCGTACTTCTACACATGCTTCTCGGAGAACCAGGTCGGAGGAGTTCGGCAGGGTTTACAGCCATGCCAGTCATCATCATTTCTAATGCTGTATTATGGGTACCAGGGGCGATCTTGGTTGAGACGTGTTTGAAGTGCGTTCAAGCGAGCCATAATGGGTGAATGGACTTGATTGCCAAGGGTGTTTCATGGTCTGTAACATACGGAGCCTAGTTAGGTATTTCTGGCCTTTAGACTTTGTTTCTTCTTCTATTAGACTTTGAAATAGATAATACATTGACGTAATGCTTGAAATAGGGTTTCTGTACATTGACGTCGTCGGGATGTTGGGTGTGCGTGGTAGTTCAATGGTTCTTTGTACACTGTATGTTGGTAGGTCAATACCTTACCAACCCAGGTAAGTGCCGTGCATATGTACTGTACGGTACAACGCTCATATACCTAGCATCGGACCTGGCCATATGGTGTGCATACCTGTATACTTTGACCTATTCGAAGAGGAGTATATATATATATTCATGTCAAGGAAAGGTCCTCGACGTCTTGGTAGGCTCTTGTGCATTGGAGGTGGTCGATTGAAGGTGTTTGCATATTTATATTTATATTTCTGTATCTACAGTACATGTATAGGTACCTCACGTAGGTGGATGGATATACTTGTATTTTTGATGAAGCCTTGCCCCTTTCCTTGAAAATCAAATGTAGGTAGGTAGGTCTGTCCCCAACGCTCGTCAATAGTTCACTGTTCTGGTCTATTCGACTCTATATAACGCGGCTTATAGATTGGGGAAGGAGCCTGGGTTCGTTACAACTCGTGTACTTACCCCTTTGGAATCTAAGGTAGCTTTCTATGTAGGAGTCTTTAGTTTTTCTGTTAGCCTTGAGTGGCCATGCTGATAGACCTGTGAATGCGAATATCGAATATCAAATGTCAATACGTGACCAGTATCCACCGTGCATGATAGGTATACATGTTCTGTTGTGCTGTTTCCTTTTGCTTTGCTTTGCTTTGCTCTGCTCTGCTCTGTTGTTTTATTTTGCTCTGCTCTATTCTGGTGTTTGTCTGCTCATACCCCCGCTTCTTCGGCTCTTGGTCTGGTTCTTCTGCTCGTATTCCGCTTTTCTTTTGGGTCTTGGTTTGCTCTTCGTCTCCTCGTATGCCCCTTTTCTTTTGGCTCTTGGTGTGCTCTTCGTCTCCTCGTATGGCCTATTTCTTTGGATCTTGGTTTGCTCTTCGTCTCCTCGTATCCCCTGTTTCTTTGGCGCTTGGTTTGGTTCGCCTTCTGACAGCCATGGAATAGAAGAGGGAGGAAAGAAAGAAAGAAGGAAAGAAAGAACATCCAGATACCTCCAGGATGCATTGCATAATGTGTGATCCGAGTGTTTTGTTTCGTCCTTCCGTCGTTCACCCCAACTCAACTCCTTTCTCTTTCTCTTTTGCTGTTACTTTGTCTTTGCACTCGTCCAGCTGCTATACAATGGGACTGCTTTCCGTGATATTGTGATCCGTGATGTATGATCTGTGGTGTGTAATCTGTGGTGCGTGATCTTTGATGTGTGATATGTGATATCTGAATATTTGGCAGCAATCTCTCACTCAAGCCCACATTGCAACCGTCCATCGTTCAAGATAGATAGGGAGACGTACAGTGCAGCCTACCATCCGGAACCTAGAACATGTAGCCCATACGCCAGCCTCGCCTAGGAGAGCAGATCTTGCTGTCAATACCTGTAGAATGGCTTATACCATGGCAGTTCTTCCGTTGCTTCAATGCTTCTCCTTTGTGTTCACTGTTTGGTGGCACCGCACCCACTGTTTTTGTCTGCTGTTTGAAACTCCACACAATACCGTCAACCTGTCTTCATCTCCTCTCCATCTTCACGTATTCGCGATGCTGTTGTTCCTGGAGGCTCGCGGCGAGCGGGAGGCTCCAGCGAGCGTTTCACAGCGGAACCGCGGTTCCGAAATCTGGACAGCCCAACAGTAACATGAACCGGCGCAAGATGGGTTTTCAAAGACCTGATCCTTCAATAAGGCAGTTTCCAATAAGGCAGTTTGAGAGAACCACAAAATTCAATAGCCAACGCAACGCCCAGAACCCCGGCCAACACAATAGAACTGGACGCACTCCATTGCCAGTCAACACAATAGAATAGAACGCCACCCATTGTGCGATGCTGTTTGATTCAAGCAACGCAGTCGTTCGAATTCGCTGAAGCCAACGCAGTGTTCATCCTGGATCTGTACTTAAACGCTGTACCTGCCTACCTCGCTTCATGCGCCTGGATCGTCATCCGCCTCGGAAGGTTCAACGCAAACGTATATTTTGACAGCATTAGCATTAGCATCAGCATCAGCATCAGCATCAGCATTGGCCTGAAGATGGCGGCGGGTATTAGAAAAGTGAACAGGCAAAAAAGCCAGAATCTCGCTCGCTGGGACCCAGAGGGGGACGGGCAAGATGAAAAAAAGCAGGAGAAGCAGCAGGCAGTGAGTGACGAGGAAGAGTTCGAAAGGCTCCCACTTGAATATGATCCTGAAGGTAGTGTTGCCTTCGTTCCCTTTTGAGAAGTTCTGATAGACTGACTTATCACTGGATGGAGGTGAAGGTAGAGCGCAGCAAGAAGCTTACATCGAAGCGCCAATCCGTACCAACCGAGCTCAACAACTCCAAGCAACGCAAGCAGGCCAAGGAGCGCGAAAAGCCCAAACAGCACAAGGAGCGAGAGAAGCCCAAACAGCCCAAGAAGTCCTAGCGGCGCTAGCAGCCCGAGGCCAAGCTCCGGGTGGGTATAGCAATTATCAAAATCAAGGACAGCAGGGACAGCAGGGGCAGCAGCATCCCGGATACCAGGGCGCACCGTCTCAGCAATTCACTCAACAGGGACAGGGGACAGGACCACATACCGGCACCGGCATGGCCCAAGGACAACAGCCAAACATGCAGATGCCGGCGGCAGGCCAGGGGCAGAATCAAGATCAAAACCAAAGACAGGCCCAGGCTCCATGGTATGCTGAGCAGAATGCTCCTGAGGATGCGCACAATCGGCAGTATCGGGGTAAGAATGCCTGAGGTGACAACATGGAGAACGGACAAGGCTGGGTCGATAGCAGGCTGCAGATGGCAGCTCATGACTGCTACCAAAGCCGAGGTGTGCGCACAGCATCGAGATCGCCCGAGACTACGGTCTCATCAGCATAAGTCCAAATAAGAAAGGTTCCAAAACACTCGAGACCATGACTTCGCATCTGGGTGTCTTGACCCTGGAATGTCGATGTAACCCGATGTCCTGTCACGATGGACGCCTTGTGCGACACCCGTGTAACAACGGTGGCGGCAGTGCGAAACATTCAAAAGCATAAGGCTCGTAGAAGACTCCTCGACATTCCCTTTATTGTTGAATCTAGAGGTCCTGGTCCGTTCGGTAGTGTCGCTCTTCATTTGATGCCACGACCGAGGATAAGAAAAGTCTTTTCCCCAGTCAATCGCCCAGTATGTCGATAGACCCAGAAGAACAGCCTGTCGAGAAATCCCATGACCCGGAAGCGCAGACCAACAGCAACAAATGTGGGATCTGATCCAAGGATATAGAGATGATGGTGCTAATAAAGATCATCAGGCCGTTTCACTTCATGGCTTTCAAAGGCATTCAAAGCCATCAGGCCAGGCTCGAACGAAGAGGAAGAATGGAATACGACAAGAGTCATGGAAAGTATGCATTTGGCCCAGAATATTCAGGGACTGAGCTGATATCTTGCGTACCAGTTGAGAACAACCCAGAAGGATGGCCGAGGATCGCAGCCGTCATTGACAGCGATCCATCGTTTATGATATTCCGACGTTTTGGATACTTGCGGGCCAGACTGATGGTCTGGCACCAAGACCGGCTGCGCGAGATTGAAAAGTCGCTAGAAGATTTGGATTGGGAAGACTTCAATAATGAACCGACCAGACGGGCTCTCTGCTGCCGTGAAGGAGATGATAGACGACGTCCGGCAAAGCGGAAGCAGCTGTTCAGGCAACTGAACCATGAGCTCAAGCTTTATGGTGATCTTCATCGACCACCAAGTCCGACCCAGAACTGCTGACTGTCAATAGACGACCTTTTGAAACGCTCAGGTGAGATCCGCCAGTATGACGCACCGAGTAAAAGAGACCGCGAGGCTGTGGCGGGCCTCATCTGGAACGACGGGGAGCTCTCCAACCCTGATAGAAGCTATATCGAACATGTCGACGATCTTATGGCGATTTGCAGTGATACAGAATCCAGCTGGATACATGGACTGTTGCTAGCCCTGTCTCTGAAGATCACGGTGGGAAAAACATTTGTCAGGGTGAGAAAAAGACGCCGACATACATTCGTACCCTCGGGCAAGCTGACTGGTGTGGCAGTATTGCCTTCGAAGTAGTACACAGCAAAGGAAGCTCAATGGAGGCAAACTGGACCTGGAGTTGTTTGATAAGGGGCGCTTTGAGGCATTTGTCGCATTCATCTACACCATGATTTTGGTCTGTCTTATCATGGGCCCAGTGATGATTCTGTACAGGATCCGACATATGGATGGGTACCGACAGATATTGGTGGCGCTGGCTTTCGCATCCATGTTCGCTGGGTTGTGTTCAAGTGCCACCAGTGCTAAACGACATGAGGTGTTTGCTGCCACAGCTGCGTAAGTGACCAACCATCAGCTGCCTGAAAAAATGCCAGAACTGATATCAAAAGGTACTGCGCCGTTCTGTTGATCTTTTTGGCACAGCAGAACTGATCTCCTGGACGAGCAGAAGTAGGAGGATACTGATGATTTGATGGTCACTGAAGGATTTCGATCGGAGCAGGCTGTGCAAGAGGGAAACCGATAGCGTCAATTTGACCCAGGATGGATTTCAGGATTTTATTGGAGATGATCTTCAAAGAAAGTATTCTCGTAGAAACAATGAGCAAAGTACTTCGACATGGATGGCGCGTTCTTAAGGATAGCTGAGGACTACTCATAGCCCTCCTATTCGTGGCTGGTAGTTGGATCCCAGCTGCATGGCGCATAAGACTCTGGGAAATCAAGAGCTTTCATATCTTCTTGGTCGAGTTCAAAGTCGAAGATGGCGGCATTCTCCTCGATCCTGGAAGGCGTAACACTCTTCACCAGCGGCACAAGCCCTCTCTGTAAGCTCCACCGCAGCAATATCTGCGCCCAGGTCTTGCCATGCTTTTCACTTAAGGACTTCAAGACAGGCTCATTTGCCCGCTCCCCACGGACGATGGGGCAATACGCTTCAACCACAACGTTTCTCTTGCGCGCCCATTCGACAATGTCATTGCGAGGAAGCCATGGGTGGATTTCCCATTGACCGACGTCGATGGTACCACCCACGCCAGACGTCTTGATATATTCTTCCAGTTCGTCGAGGTGGTGCACCCCGTAGTTCGAGACGCCGATTGATCGGATTTTACCTGCTTTCTGGGCTTCCGCGAGGGCCTTCCATGCACCGCACCGGCCTTCTTTGCCGCCGTAGGGCGCATGGATTAGGTACAAGTCAATATAGTCCAGCCCAGTCTGGCTGAAGGTCGATTCGATTGATTTTTTGGCGCCTTCGTAGCCCATGGTCTTCGGTGGTACCTTACTGGTAAAGAAAATCTCTTCCCGCTTCAGCCCGGAGTTTCGAATGGCGTCGGCACAAGGCTGTTCGTTGCGATATACCCGGGCAGAGTCGATGTGGCGGTATCCGGTTCGGAAAGCATGAAGGGTGACCTCCTCGCACTGCGCGGCAGGCGTCTGATACACACCATACCCAAGTACCGGGATCTTATAGCCAGAGTTCATGGTATAAGTGGTGTTCATGTCGAACTTGGCGGGAGTTTGTGAGGCCATTGTGCGGATCTGGTGAACGGGGGTAGGAACAGTGACTAGTTTGCGCTCGAGAAGGGAAAGCTGTTTGTTTAGAGACAGCAAACGCATAACAGAAGACAAGGAAACGAGAAGGAGATCCACGATTGATGGTCCTGACTGAGCGATAACCTAGCAATGAAGTGAGCTGGAGGTTGAGATTGTGGTTGGTGTTGGATTTGGCTGATCAAGGCTACAACTGCTACAAGAAGAAACCACTGCCGCTTTATGGTGATAAGAGACCCACTCATATCGTAAGCACGCTGTACGCCGCATCTGCCACCGTGATCAGGCCCCCGCCAGCATAAGATACACGCACCTAGGTATTGCTATCAGGATAAATGGTGATTGAAATCCGTTCGTACTTCATCAAGTGGCTTATATTACGCGCTACAATGCTGCAGGATCACGCGAGAAGAATGTTTCCAACGCATCAGAGCACCGCCGAAGAGCCTGGCTTCAGGGCGGCTTCCAAGCCTCAAGAATGAGAACGGCCTGTACCATGCCAACGCCCACCATCAAGTCATGTGCTCATAACGTACATCTCGCAACTCATCTCTTCATATCGCATGTCAATCAAACTTGGTTCTTGGCTGCCACTTCGTATTCACGGCAACCCCATTCTCACCGACGTACGCTCATTGAGCCCCCACGCTGTACTACTGCCGTCATGCACCGTCGTGCGCCTCATATCCCTTTTGAACTTACCCATCCCCTTGAACTCGCCTGCACGATGCATGACGGCCGTATTATCCCAGCAAATCACATCGCCTGGCTCGCGCCAATCCACAGTGAGAAGGTACTTTGGCTGCGTGGCATGCTTCAGCAAGGCCTCGATCAATTCCGTGCCTTCGGGTTCAGGAACACGCGTGCCATCTGCATATTCGAGATGGTGCAGATGGTTGGCGATGTACAGGTTCATACGGCCCGACGGTTCATGCAGTTGCAGGACGCGGTGGCGGCCGAACGGGTACGCTTCGGGGTCGATGTCGCGCAGGAACTCGGAGTCCGGACATGCCTTTCTGCGTGAATGCCAGAGCGAGTTGGCGCCGATATAGTCGGTTCCGGTCACCTTCGCCTTCAAATCTGCTGGCAGTTCGTCAAATGCTGTGCGGGTGTCGGCAAAATCGGTGTTGCCGCCGTAACCAGGCGGTGGGAGCTCGTGGGCGCGGAGGAGCGAGTAGCCTGCCCGTCGGGGATTGAACGCTGAATCGACGTGAAAGAGAGAGTTGCCCTGATGATAGAATCATGGTGAGTATATGCGTTCCTTCTCTTGCGTCTCATACTCAATAGCTGTGCCGTGGGGTTATGCATAGGTAGGTGTAGATCTGGCGTACCCTGGATGTATGATCTCTCTTACTCCCAACCTGCACCAGAGATCCATCGTCCTCCAGGTTGGAAACGTCGAATAGTTCGTCGAAAGGGAATCGGTTCTTCCGGCCGAGCGTGAGGTAGGGCTTGACATCGTCTAGTTCGCCGAAGAGTCGGGAGAAGGCGACATGCCGGGCATCATCAAGTGCGGCTTTGCGGAATACCAACACTCCATACTATGTCTGTGTGAGTAGCGGTGGTCGTTCTCCTGGCGGTAGTCGACTTACTTCTGTAATCGCGTCGTAGACCTCCTTAAACACCTCTGGCTCGACTGGCTTGTTGAAGTCGATACCCGTCACCTCGGCGCCAAACGTTGGCGCGAGCTTCTTGACATGGATATGCTGGTATACTGGTTCAGTCGCGTGCGGCATGGTGGCTACAAAGCTGTATCAGTAGACTGACTGCCCCGAGGATCCCCTCTTCCCAGATATATCTTGTATGTTGGAGAATCTGAGGCATCCCCCCTCTCAGCTTATCTCCAATATCAATGGAGAAGCCCGCTTTACGCCCTATGTCGGCCGAAGGCCATGACAAGCGCAGATAGGGCAGTTTCATAGCCTGACGTTTGCGGAGATCGAAATATCATAGTGCAATCAATGTTTGTTAGCCTTGTACCGAATCTCCCTAAGTGAATTAGCAGACAGAATCCAATGGCGAACGGATGCAACGGGCACAGGGCAGCCTGACTCCTACCAGAGGTGATCAGGAGGTAAACGCTTTCCAGGGACGCCGGCTAGCCATAATACTAGGAATATACGACCCTCAAAAGGAATCAAACCATTGCAGGTCAATCATGATGAATTGCTTTCTGAGGGTACCAGCAACCCTGTATCACCTTATGTACAACGTTCCCCAATGCACTGTCTCCACACACCCGCTCGACTTGCATTAATTTATCTGTACCAGTACTCGGGCTTGACATAATCAGCCATGGTCTTGGGCTCTTCGAAGCCGCCGTGGTGGTGGTCATGTGGATCGTCCGGGGGTCCAACGTAGTCCATTCTGTAGACGCTGCCGCATTCGTTGCATCGTTCGAATGGCCTCGCGCGGGATAGCTGGGAAATAGAGTTGTTAGTGGTGTTTGCAACTCGGCCATCTGAAAAGGGGGCCAAAACAAGATCGCAAAGACGAGAAAACATACCACCAGCCAGCGGACGAGGTGAGAGTCCGCAGGACAGCCAGTGCAACCGACTTGGATTTCATCTCCAGCAGACTTCACAGCAATTGGGTCCTCGAAAGTGCCTAGACGCGAAACATGTCAACACCTATTTCTCAATCGAGTCATACCGCGGCTTTCCTCGGCCCATTCGACCAGGCCTGCCCTCCGTATACATACCAACTCTGTCCGACGGAAGTGGTGACATGTCGAAGATATCAATGCCTTGCATCTTTCCAAGGATTTCCAGACGTTCCAGACCAGTGGCTTGTTCGAGGTCCGTAGGAACAGTACCGGGCTCGGCACCAGGAGGAAGGAGATCTTGTTCGGTTTTGATTTCTGTCATGTAATCAAAGTTAATTGAAGCTCTTGCTGCCGCCTTTCTCTGCTAGAGCTCGCTGAATGGAGCTTGTCGCAAGATTGGGTCTGAAGACTCACGGTCGAAAGGAACGATTTTGGCGTTTGGATCAGCTGGCTTCGGGTCGAGTTTCTCTCCTGTAAACAAACATTAGTCGGGGTACTCTAGACAACGAAACGGCTCCAATTGAGTCCTGCTCCGGAGCTTCGGAGAATTGAGGACGTACGTCGAATCGCGACCGTGGAAAATGTTCGAGGAGCGATCCGAGCAGGCTTGAACGGCACACGCCGTGCCAGCGAGAAGGCTGCGCGTGCTGCCGACATGTTGAATCGTGAGGAGCGGAGAGGTGGAAGTGGTGAAGAATAGCAAAAGGGACGTTCAAAGCAGGAGATCGTTGGAAACTGCGTCAAGTTTGGGTGATTGATGATTGGTTGCTGGGAGCTTGGGAGCTTAAGGGCTTGGCATTAGATGGTGGTCTGACGGCGATCAGGGTGTCCTGGGAAATGTTTCTCCTCGTCAGTGCACTGCTTGTTTCGAAATCGAGCATCAATAAGGCAATATACGGCTTTGGCAGTCTGAGACTCGCTCAAGAAGGACAACAGTCAAGCATCGCAAACCCGAGAAGAGCTGGGCACAAGGGTGAGAAGGTACGATCACGTGCAGCTAATGTCACATGATTTAGCTTGGTCTAGTATGACTAAGCGACCAGGCCTTATCCAGCCTTGCGAGGCATATGATAGCCCTGCCTTGTGCGCGTTGGTAGTGCACACCTGGGGTCAGCGAATGCGATATAGCATACTAGTGGCTACTTGTCGCAGAACGATCGGTTGAAGAAGAGCCTCTGTCGATACTTTACTGCCGCCGGTGCGTACGAGGATTTGCATTTGGTTTTCCACCATCCAGCAAGTAGTGTCGAGAGAATCCGCCTCAAATCAGGCAGGGGAAATAACAGTTCTTGCAAAGCTCTGAGATCAAAAGGAGCTTTGGACCGATAACAGCTCTTCTTTCTTTGACACGGATCTTCCAATACTGACCTCGCCGTTGACACTCAACATCGATAAAGCAGAGCGTCTCGAACAACTTTCTTGAACTCGTTGCCGCAAATTCTTGCCATCAAGCGCATCCTTTACAATCACGTGCTGATGTTCTTCTCGTATGGTGCCCTGATAACTCCCGAGGCTTGGAGGCCCAATATCTGAGGGCGCGAGGCACACGTGGCGAGCAGCCAAACATCACCTCGTATAGCCTGCACGCCCCTTAGACCTTGCTATTGACGTGATAGCAGCTTGTTCTTTGGAGAAACCGTACTGTTGTGGTGACATGACCGCTTCGGTAGCAAAGAATTGACAGAGCGAAATTGGGTGGAGACGAAGCTCTCGATTAGAGAGACTTTGCACACAAGTCTCGGCACCGAGAAACCCAGCCTCGTCATCTGCCCTGATGGGCGGCGCTTATCCTGGAGTAGAATAGTGTGTACTGTGATGAGCTGGCGATATTTTTCCGTAGCTACGTCCCTTTTCTCTGTAGACCAACACAGTATACATGGACCCAAGAGCCCAATGGATGTCGACGACGGAAGAGAGGAAAGTGAACACGCTCATACACAATGTGGCGAGCGGGAACGCGCAGCTTCTCAACGACAACGATCCATAGGGGGTAACATATAACATGTCCGGCACTTCCTGGTACTACCGGGATAGACCTGCACCCCTGAGAGGGTTCAACTCCAAGGACGGGCGACTATGGTGCTCCTTTCTGGTGCAGTCCATGGTGTGTCGGCTTATCGCAGAGGGTCGATGGGCGATCCACAAAAGACCGGCGCGTTGGGAGAGTTGGCTTCATAGCAGCAAGGCAACGACTGGTTTTCAAGGGCAGGTGAGTTGCTGGCTGCTCTGAAACAGCTCATCGTATGTCTTTTGGGATGATGCCACGACTTGTTCGACCGAAAGACTTTCTGATATCACCTACCCGGATAGCAGCAGGGCGAGCAGCGAGTGAGTGATGTGCTGAACGGCACCAAAACACTGCTAGGAGTTTCAGCTGTTCGTCTCGATAGGAACGACTGTGAAACAATAGCAGGCGGGTTTTGTATCGGCAGGGGAAGTCATAAGCCCAGGGTTTCGGCCAAATGTGTGCCTCCCAAAGGCACACATTGCTCAAGTCACTCGACGCCGGTTGTTAGAAGGCTCAGGTAAGGGATGAACCTCGAACAGCCCGGCGCCGTGACTTGAGAAAAGGTGCAGTGAATGCTCGTGTGCAGGTGAAGGTATGTCGGCGCTAGCTGGGAATACTGACATGTGATTGGCCGGACCCACAGGCACCGGGAAGGGTTATATATTAAAAGTTCGGAATTCTGTTCAACAATTCTCATGTCTATCCCGGGTCCCGACCCTAGAAGCGACTGCCCCGGCGGTGAACTTCTAGGCCAGTTGGGGCGTGAGGGTGTGGCCACCAGGCATGAGACAGCTTGTTCTTGGGCGAAGCCGTGAATCCTTGAGGCGGACCCCTGACTGGACTGACTTAGAGTAAAGCACTATTCCTATTCCTTACCGGGTAGCGGTAGTGAGACTCCTAAGGAAGGATGAAGGTCCCTACCGCTTATTGACTCCCCCGAGTGCTTATGGTAGGAGACAACCTGACGATCGACCGACAAAAAATCCCTTATACGCCTAGGGGTTTCTCTCCTCCAGACCCCAGCCTAGGTTGGGTTCTGGGGCAGAGTTTTTGTTTTTTGGTCCGTTTGGCTCAGTGGTAAGGAACTCTGCATTCGCAACTCAGTTTAGCTGACTATGGCACTGGATCTTCTGAGCATGTTCGAAACAGGTAACAAGCAACAGCTTTTTTTATATTTCCAGTACAGAAAGTTGATTGAGAAGGTGGTCATGGGTTCGAATCAGCTTGTGTGCAAGCCTCTTTTTTGGTTCTTCAAGTACGGGCTGCGGAATGAAAGTACTAGGCTGGGTGCGGCAGAAAGCCGCTGACCGCCGTGCAAAGTGAAAATGTTTACCGTGACTTGCAGTGCTGCGCCGCTGGAAATGAATGCTCAATTTACCTCCTCATGCTCGTCGTGGCTTTCTCCTTTGGTCATTTCGCCTCTTACTTCCGTTGCAATGTTCCCTGTCACTTTTCCGACTCTACAATTAGCGGCATTTGTTTGTGTGGTGGAGTGTCCTGATTTGAAGTACGCCTGGAACAGTGCCTGTATATCCGGAGGCCCAAGTCATCTGGTAGAAGCACCGGCGGATACAAGGTCGCGTACACCAAGATCCCTTGGTATGAGGTCTTCATCATCAGATAGACGATGGGCATCTGGGCGCGTTTGGAAATCTGGACTTGTGCTGTGACGAGTGTTCACGATGTGCTCGAGAAAGCCACCCGAATATCGATGTTTAACTGTCAGACCTGTTATTCTACTGGTCGATGATATTCCCCTCACATGATCCCACCCATTGCAGTATGGTGCCTCTGATGACCAGAACGCATGCATTGTAGGGTTTTATGGGCAGGGAGATGAGGAAGGCAAGGTATCCCTGACTGTGGCAGCCTTGATAGGCTGCGTAGCCTCCGAGTCCCTATCGAGAATGCTATGCGCCGAACAAATGATATGCACCCCTCGGGTCAGCGCCTCTGTGGTCAGGGCCCTCAACAAGACAAAAAGCCCTTCAGGGTCCTTTCACTCTTCGCAGATCGCCATTTAGCTTCTCTCCAGATTGACTTGCGGTCGCGACAAGGCTGGCGCCAAGAAAATTCTAGAACGCGCCGCTTGAATTTGTAACCCGATCACGTGTCAGGCTAGCGCGTCCAACTGCTCCTTTTATTATCGACAACCTGATCAACGTTCATGCTTCTGTTCGCCACGTAAACTACGACCGAATACTAGTATCCTTCGCGCTTTCACTCGAACTTGATACAGCCGACAGTGCAATATCAGAAACCCAGCGACTGATTCTTTTCTACCGACCTTTACCAACCCTCAGATCTTTCAACCATGGCTAACTATCTTGCCTCTATTTTCGGAACGGAACAGGACAAAGTAAGTCTACTTCAAAACCCTCCCTATCTTGGAATACAACTAACAGTTTTACTCTAGGTCAATTGCTCCTTCTACTACAAGATTGGCGCATGCCGCCACGGTGACCGATGCTCGCGAAAACACGTCAAACCATCCTACAGCCAGACTATTCTACTGCCCAACCTATACCAGAACCCGGCGTACGATCCCAAGAACAAGATGAACGCGTCGCAGCTGCAGAATCACTTTGACGCCTTCTACGAGGATTTTTGGTGCGAGATGTGCAAATACGGCGAACTCGAGGAGGTGGTTGTGTGCGACAACAACAACGACCATCTGATTGGAAATGTCTATGCACGGTTCAAATATGAAGACTCGGCGCAAGCGGCGTGTGATGCGCTGAATAGCAGATGGTACGCCGCGCGACCAATTTATTGCGAACTCAGTCCAGTTACGGATTTTAGGGAAGCATGTTGTCGATTGAACTCCGGCGAAGGTTGTGTAAGAGGCGGTTTTTGCAACTTTATTCACAGGAAAGAACCGAGTCCGGAGCTGGAGAGGGAACTGGAACTCAGTACGAAGAAGTGGCTGAAGATGCGAGGCAGGGATGAGCGGAGCATGTCGAGAAGTCCAAGCCCGGAGCCAACAAGGAAAAGATTTTAAGACACTTGTTTTTGGGCATCCTCAGAGCGCAGACGTGCAGGATGCCCCAAGTTATCTGCCGTACGCCCACACCTCAACTTGGTTCCACGAAGCACCTCCGGTTCAGACCTCACGGAGCGCTCAATCCTCGTCATCAGCGATGTGTGCAAAGGAGCTGAACTGGGACCTGGATTAACGCGGCACGTTGCCAGCAGATTGAGTGATTATTCCGAGGCTTGACCATCATGAACCAAGACAGACTGGATTGATGCTTGCCCGCGTCTCCATTGTCATATTTTGTTTTGGGAATTATGCCTTCAGCGGACAGCGATTCTCATGCTTTTGAGGGCGTTGTAAAGGAGGTAGCAGACCGAGCAAGGGCTGCGGTTGTAGCTCCAGCGCTGTCTCCGAGGGGGATCTCGACAAGAGGCAGACGTGCCCGTGGGTTTCCATGGCTCTCTCAGAAGTTTGCATCTGTCATCTCGACTCAGCACCACAGGGGAAATCGTACCTGGACGAGCTCATACCTCTACCATAATGCTGCATCGACAAGCAACTAAAGTTTGTGGGGCGGAGCGGTCATGGCATATCTAACACCGTCCTGAAAGGACTGCGGTACCTCGCCAGAGTGCCTCGCTTTTGGAGAGATTGTCACCGAGGCCCAAGACCAAAGGAGACTTCTAGACGATGGTGACCATGCAGCGACGACGTCGTAAAGCTCGGGGACGTTGTGGATACTGCATAATGAAGATCAAAAAATGTCATACGCGTTCAGATTTCCGTGTGCTTGCATCTTTTTCCCCTTGATTTTCACGAGACGACATTCCACTTGATTCGAAGAAACTGACTACAGCCTGCTTGAACCTGGGTGACTGTACGGACGGATGTGAGGAGGGCCACCTCACTGCAAACAGGAAGAATGTTTCAAAACTAAGAATAAAAATCTAATTGTCTATCTGCATGGCCATACTTTCAGTTGAATTAGACGTGTTTCTCGTAATATCGTAATTGGTGACTTTTGTTGGTACCACAACTCCCGAACCTCTCCAGCAGTGGCAATGTCGGACAGTCAGTAGGCTGGAATGTAGAGTGTCTTCAATCTGCCATATGAGCCCACATCAGGAGGGATCCAATGGCGTTGCGATCTATGAGGCGCGCACGACGAAAAGCGCTCCAAGTTGGATGAATTGTCGGTTATCGGATTCGAAGCAGTGTGGTGACCGCCACAGTGTTGCAAGTCAAGCGATCATCTCGAATTGAAGGGCCCAACTTTGGCGAACCATAGGAAGACCATGACAATGGCTACAACGATAATGACAAAACCGAGGGCGATCAACCAGCCCAAGATCCGAGTCCGACGTTGTTTCCTCCGTGTACGCTCGAGCCACGAATCCCTATCGGACTGTTAGTACAATGAACTTGTGCAGGGTATGTTTTTATGGCGACATACGTGGGTTTCAGAGCAGGCCGTGAAGAAGCAGTCG
Organism: Exophiala sp. LBMH1013; assembly: GCA_024611085.1. NCBI lineage: Eukaryota > Fungi > Ascomycota > Eurotiomycetes > Chaetothyriales > Herpotrichiellaceae > Exophiala > Exophiala sp. LBMH1013. The sequence continues at coordinate 416,219 of JAMFLB010000002.1, forward strand.
AAGCCGAGCTGGAATCTGATATTGTCCCCTTCTCTTCGTCCAGGTGGACAGCCATTGAAAAGCGGCGCCAAAAAGCCGGATCACGGACTCCCGCCATGTCTGAGGTATTTGTTTGTCCTTCGAGGGTTCTTGGTTTGCACTCGGGCAGTCGTACCGTAGGAAGGATCTGGGTGAATCTTTATCAAGCAAGTTGACAAGTTGTCGGATGTTTTGCGATAGCAGTGCGAAGCACAATAGACACAATAGACGGATGGAACGAATGGACGATGCTGAAGCACGAACGAGTGAGTGCAACAGATCTGAAAGACAGCGTAATGGGCGAACAAGGAAACTTGAGGACTTGCAGGAGCAGCCTGATCACATTCTTGAGCGGCAGGAAGGAGAGATGCAGGAAGCTAAGGAATAACAGAAAGTGGTACGTATAGACTCTCATTCTGGGCTTGCAAAGTGCTGCTCCAGAACGAGCTCCTCCGAGATGGCAACGGGTTCCTTGGGTTCCACAGTCGAGCTCGTTCTGAAGGAGAACTTGTCCCGTTCAATTTCACATGTCCTCTGTGTTACGTGGACCACTGGATCACTGTCGGACTCTTTCTGGCCAGGGCCTGCCTTCTGCCGTCCCTGGAGCTGTTCAGAAACATCGGGCGTCGGCATAAACAATCTCTTTCAGAAGCCACTGGTGATAGGTTGGCGCCAACGATTGTTTAGATCGGCCATGTCAACCGAATCAGGGATTCGGCTGCAAGATGGCGAGCGGAGCCGGCAGAATCCAAGGTCAACTATTGATCGGTGGCTGACAGGGCCACGTTGGAAATCTAGAAGATGGGTCGCATCTGAGAGAAAGGAGTGGCTCGAAGAAGACTGTCTGATGAAGTGGTGGAGTCGACAGGAGATTGCAGAGATGAAGCTGCTGAGAGAAGGTCTTCACTTCAATCAAAGTCACTACCGCAGTTTGGACGTGTGTTGTGTGCATGGCCAATCATCTACCAGAAAGTCACGAAGCCCCTGACTCAGCCACAATGCTCTTTTCAGCTTATTCTGACGCCGCCCCATCATAGAGGCCGCTGTGTTAAAGCGGCATCAGTTTCTGAATACCACAAGTGAAAGAGGAGTCAGAGCTTCACCACGGGATTATATGTCTTTCTCTACTTCGCAATGATTCTACTACCTACTGCTGGCCGCAATATAATGTCAGCGATGTGTGCCTGTCAGTTATATTATGGTACCAGTTCCTCGTTCAGGACTGATGTAGGGTTGATCCCTTGCAGCCGTATCCGTGGAGTCACTCGGACATACGTACAGGTCTGATTTATCCTCGGGCGCACAACGGATATCCTCACGTTGGTTGCGGAGGGATGGAATGCCTTGCGCACCATGATCTTCACATCCATCGCTCGAGTCAGAGGTTGGAGTGCATCTCAACCCCGCCATTCCCCAAAACTGTGGTAAGACGTTCATGCGAATTAGTCAGCCACAATTTGCGTGATTTCGCGAGTGATTGCACGATGTCGATGAAGGCGCAAATGTATATGAGCAGGATACCATAGCCGTGTGGTGCAAAAGCCTCCTTGGTTACCTCAAACGCACCTCTATATCTCAACCTGCACTGAAAATGGGAGGCTTTGCGGACAAACTCCGTGGTCAAAGCGTTGTGGTGGTTGGAGGGAGTTCAGGGTGAGCAGTTGCACTTTGCACAAAAAGGTCCTCGATTATGGCTGACGATTCGGTTCCAAGCATCGGGTTTGGTGCTGCTGAGGCGCTCATCGATGTCGGCGCCAAAGTCACCATTATTTCTTCGTCACAAGAAAAGGTCGACGCTGCAGTAAAACGCCTAGGGAGCTCCGATGCCAAAGGTGTCGTCGCAGACGTGCGTGATGAAGCAGCGTTCACCCAGATACTACAATCATTGGCCCCGGTCGATCATATAGTTTTCTCTGCGGTTGACAACATCATCCGCGGTGAACTGGCCAATCTCGATCTGGATGCCGCAAAACACCTTTTCGGCGTCAAGTTTTGGGGTGCTGTCACTGTCGGCAAAGGTATGCGAGCTTGAGGGTCCCCGTGATCGGAATTGCTAATCTGAGCCGAAAAGCTGTTGCAAAGTACGACATCATACGCAGGGGCGGCTCGCTCACACTCACGTCGGGTACCGCAGGCATCAAGCCAGGAAAAGGGGCCTCTGTAGGCGGGGCTCTCAACGGAGGCGTGCTGTCTCTCACCAAAGGTCTTGCAGCTGATCTCTCTGAGAAGAAGATCAGAGTCAACACTGTCGTTCCGGGTCTGGTGCAGACTGAACTCTGGGACAAACAGGGTAAAACTGCACAGGAGCAAAAAGAGATATTCGAAAAAGGAAGCCAGCGGCTGCCGGTCGGTTTCGTTGCTACCGGACGAGATATCGCTGAAGCGTATATCTACGCCATTCGGGCAGATTATGCCACCGGCACGTTGATTGAAATTGGTAAGTGAAGAGCTCCCGTCCATATTGTCTTGCTAAGACAGTCTAGACGGTGGTCACCTGTTGTAGATCATATGAAAGGCTCTTGGACGTAATCGCCAGTTCGTGCCTGAAGACAAGGACACACAACATCTCGATGGCCATGTCTACGAAAGAAGAGCGTTGACAAGGATTGTACTGGTTGCTGTGTTGGGAGAGAGAACTTCAGGTGAGATGTGTCTTAGAGTGTAAGGAAGGTTAACGTTCCGAAGTAGACCTTTATCAAAGCCTTACTACTGTCACAGCGTACTCTGGGGCAAAGAAATTGAAAGATATATGACACATTGTCGCCCGCCATGCCAAAATCGGAAGGATAACCGCCTTCTCATGAGGCTGTAGAAATGTATGTACACATGCCATGCTAACCTCACTCAGCTTTTCTTTACTTGTCCAGCCGGTTCGCTCTCGGCATCCAACACAAGCAAGAAACTCTGTTCTCGAGACTCCCCTCACCTCAAGCCTTGTTGATGTCTTCATCCGTCTTGACATGTTCTACTGTTGCCTCAACCTTCTCCGTCATCAGCTCTTTGACGCCTTTCAAGAAGAAAATTGCCACCAAGGCAAGAACCACGAATGGGATGATGCTCGCCCATGCAACTCGGTAGGCGTGAGCATATGCCCAATGGCTCGCATCTAGTGCTTTTGCTTCAATGGTGGAGTTGATACCAGGAACATCAGAGAGACCAGTTCCCGCGGCCATAGCCTCCAGCAAGGCTGGAACTGATGACTGCGGCAAACCTGCCTGAACTGCCGCACCGCCGACTTTTGCAGGATACGACTTCAGCTTTCCATTGATGATAGCATCCAGCACAGCAGAACCAAAAGCTCCTCCGATCGCTCGAGCGGAGAATCCTAGACCTGTCGCGGTCGACAGAAACGCGTGAGGTGCCGTGAATTGGACCAGTGCTACAATCAGCGTGAGCGGACCTGACTGCCCCACACCGGAGAGTACATTGAAGCCGATCTGGGCTTTGTTCATGTTGGGCGTGATCACAGCATAACAAATGCACCTGTTGTTGTCAGTCTTTCTGCCGATTTGCCTGACAGTGGCCTGCCTCATGAGAAGTACTTACACAACAAGAAAGAGGAGGAATGTCCCTATCAGTGGAGATTTCAGATCTTTATACTTTGTCGCGTACAGTCTGCAAGCATTGTCAGATCGGCACGGATGCAACTTCTCCAAGAGATGATGAGACTCACGTCAAGGGAATAGAGGCAAACAAGGTCACAAGATTGTAAGACAGCTGCCTGATCGAAATATCCCAGGCATTGGTTTCGAAACCGAGGTTCAAGACAATCTGAGGTGTGACACTGTTGACGGCACTGTAAAACAACCAGCCCTCGACTGCGAACGCAAAGACCGAGAGGGCAAAGTTGGGTGAACCTTTGAAGAAAACGTGGGCGACAAGGCCATCCGAGCGACCTTTCCATTCTGCAAAGGCGATTCATCAGCGGATCCCTCGAGATACTTCTGCAAAACATACCATAGATGCAAAACGCCGCCAGAAATCCGAAGCCAATGCCGAGTGGAGCGGCTACATGCGCATCAGACCAGGCATATGCGCCTCCCGTCCAGTCCAGAGCCAGGAGCAACAGAGTGCAAGCAACGATGAAGAGGAAGGATCCGATAGGGTCTATGGCCCAGATGTACTGTTTCACAGACATTTTAGGGTAGTCGGAGCGTCGCGTGGGATGGTAAAACAACATCAAACCAAGGAAGGTGGCCAAATGGAAGGCAGCCTGCATCCAGAAGATATCACGCCAGCCAGATGGACTAGCATTCGTCACACCTCCAGAACCCAGGACACCGACCCTAAGAGAACAACAGTGTCAGCGAGGCCAATCGTCCAAAGCAGACAGCAGGGCACTTACAGTCCACCTATGGCGCCTGCTAGAAAGGCGAATCCATTGGCAAGGGCCCGGTATTTCAGAGGCAACACCTCGCTCGGGATAGCCTGGACAATTGAAATGGTGCTCAGAGTCACGCCGATGAGGACGCCGCCGCCGATAAGCATTGACATCGAAGTGGCTCTGGCCGACATGACTGCCCCAGCAAAGGCAATCAGTGCTGGAATTGACGCCACATATTTGCGGTCAAGGACATCGCTCAATCGGCCCACGATGGGCGAAAGTACGCTTTGCATGAGTAGCGGCCCCTCTGCGAATCCCGTGTCAGCATGAAAGGTGCAGAGGGAGGAAGGGAGTGTCGCGTACGGATAATCCATCCAGCTATCGAAGCATCACCAAGATCCCGAATAATGAAGGCAATGACAGAGCCAGCGGCCACAACGACGAAAACCTGTGCCATGATAGCGAAACAAGTGACGAAGACGACGAGCCATGATCTCCAGCTCAGATTGATGTGTTCGGCCTCCTTGAGCTCCTGAATATGTTGCATGGGAGCCTCAAACTCCGCTGCACGGCGGCGCTCTTCAACTTGTGCATTTTCGATGGTCTCGGTTTGGATTGGATCTTTCTCCATGGTCATTTTGCTGGTCAGGCTCCCACCTCTCCGGATTTGCTCTGTAGTTGGCACTTGGTTTCTGTCCAGGGAGTGTTCTGTTTGTCCGGGGGGGACTCAACCAGATATAGAGAATGCCCGGGCCGTGGACAGGGACGACATTGCTCGACAGATCTCTCCATAGTTCCACCCCGGCAGTTGATCTGAAGTCACTCAACGGGCAGGGCCCGGCCATGCCTCCGCAGCTAGCAAGGGCTCCCGGAGCAAGAGGCAACTGGAGGATGGTAAGCGTGACCTACTTGACAGGCGATACATATCCTTCGCCAGCAAATCGTTTCCTCTGGTGGAATTGGGCTGGGGTATTTCCAGCTGGGGTCCATGAAACTGGCCACGTCTTGGGCTCCGGCAAGTGTGTACTTGAGCAAGGACGCTGAGGGGTTCTCTCTGGAAGTCTTCGGCTCTCAAGTCTGAAGCAGATGCAAAAGTGGGTAAACCCCAGAATGGAGAAAAGCCTCGTCGCCCTCGGTGGGAATTCTGCGGAGAAGCCTCGTGTGGGGTCTCGGGCATGAGCCTCCTGAGCCGACGACACACCATGAAAGATGCTAGCCAGAGGCTTGTAAGCATGCTTCTCTTCTATGTGCTCTCGGCTCTATATGTATACTTGTCACCTGAGTGTCCATGGCACTGTGCGACCACATCTGTCTTACGCCGCATCAGCCCCTTTCCCTGGGCCGGGGAGGGCGTGAATACGGAATGAAGAGCAACCTGGGCTGTCAAGAGCAAGCAGTGCTCCCAGATGACAGCCTTGCAGAGATGCTGTCGATGACAGGTCCTAGGTATGGCTTCGCTCCTGTTGCCTGTGAGGTTACCGCGCATGAAATGCACTGTGAGCACGTACCAATGCGGCAGCATTGCTTGCTCGGAGGGATCTCGTGCCGCGATCTTTGGATACGGTCGATTTGCGACAACGAGTGACGCAGGTGGTACTGCTGCTGTGTGTACCTACTCCTAGGTAGGAGTATACGCCTCGTCGAAGCCGGATTGTTCTGTACCAATGATCAGCTGTAGCCCTTGCAGCGGGGGCCGCGCCCCTGGCGAGGAGAGTCCTTGGACAGAAGAGGTGGAGGTGTCATGCACTGCAGCAAAGTTCAATGGAAGGGTAGCTGGTTGTGTAAGTCCTTGATACGGGAGAGCCTTGGACACGGCTCCCAGAAAGTAATGGGCTAAACCAATGGTTGGCACGGGGGTGATCCGGGGTGCGGCAGAAAAAGGTCTATTGATCGATCTGAAAAGGTGCGCAGGTGGCTATTTCTCTCGCCTCATTCATACCTCAGTTCCTTTCGCACAGCTTATCGTCCCAACAACTTACTTCATACATCTCCCACAACGTCCAGATCGTTCAGCTTCTTTCTACCGATATCAAACGCAGTCAGGTTCTTGTACGCTCAATCAAACGCCGGTTTCTCATTCGACTTACAGAAGCCTCAGTACCAAGACCCGATCTCGACTATTTCTCGACGCCCGAAGAAGTCAGCTACCTGTCCTCACTTTCCTCTACCACACGCAAAGCCTTTCTCTTCCAGACTCAGTGTAAAGCCAACATGTCCCCATCAAACCCGCCTGCACCTGCGGCCGCCCCGGCACAGGGAGGGAGGTTGCCTGTGCGCTTCCCTGCTTCTGTCGTGGCGGCCGTCAGGGCCAGCAGACCGGCGGCGGCGGCGACCTGGGTGATCAGCTCAGACGATGAGGAAGAGGAAACCGCCAACGGCGGTGAAGACAAAGGGCGACGGCCGGCCAAGAGGGCAAAGGGCGACTACAGCCAGTCAAGTAAGTGCATTCTTTATGCCAGTTTGTCGTCCGCTGGTTACACAATCACTAACCACTGTCTTCTATAGAGGGCTCCAAGGACTCACGCAACCGCCAGGCCCAACAAAAGGCTTGCGAGAACGAGGTCCGTGCCGTCGTCGACCCGGACATTCTGGCAGCAGTGGAGGAGGAGGGAGGGATGACCCCTGCTGCCAGAATGTTGCGGGCCGCGGCGCAGACCATCGTTGCGTTGCAACGTGAGCTGAGGGAGCTGAGGGCTGAGGAGGAGGTGGAGAAGGGAGAGGAGATGGAGGTGGAGGAGGAGGACGGCCAGCAGGAGGAGGCTGAGCCAGGGGTCGATGACCCGAGAGAGGCTCTGAAAGAGGAGCTCAAGGAGGAGTTGATGGGGGAGATGAAGAAGGAGATGGACGAGAAGTTTGCTGCCATGATGGCCCGACTCGGGGCATGAGCTAGCCATATGGCTTGAGGAGAGTTGCTGCCAACAGAGCTTTTGTACCACCACATTCGATCAAAGGCCAACTATCTGATCATCCTCTGGGGATAGTAGACATGATGAATCCTCAATCGGGTCTCTGCCCTGATGTCCTCGTTATACAGTCTGGACTGTGGACGCCTTGCAACTGCACTCCCTCCCCCCAGTATGTTCGTTCTGCTAGCATACCTCAATCACTTCTTTAACGCGACACCCATGTCTGCACAGTACGGCTACCAAAGTCCAATGCACAAGACAAAACCAGCCATTATCTAGAATAGGCAATTTCTAGTCTACCGCCTTCAGATACTGATGTGTCAAGATAGGCCAAGTCACTCAATCACAACTTCGGTGCCGGCTGCCTAGCAAACACCGCTTTATCATGAACACAACTAACACAAAGCTTCCCTCCAACAAAGATCTTTCCCACGATATTGGCGGTATTCCTTCCTGCCGCCTGCACCTCACAATCTATCGTCACTTTCGACCCCAAAGGCACAGGCCGGAGATAACTCATAGTAATGGTGCGACTGACGTTGCCGCCATCCATAAAGCCCGGTTTGGCTATCGTCAAAAGCGCCGTCGAAGTCAGCGTGTCTAGTATCGTGGCGGCCGCCCCGCCGTGTAAATTGCCGGATTTGTTGCAGACGTGAGGCCGGATTTCCATCTCCCATTTCGTGATATTCGGTTGGGCGTCGACCAGCGTTAGACTTTCGCGGAGAGCGAATGTGTCGAACCCGGAGAATTCGGGGTCTTTGATGATGGCGTCAAGTAGCGCTTGCACGCGGTCGCGGATGGGGAGGTCGAGGAAGTCATCCATTTGGAAGACGGACTTTCTGGTCGCTTTCCCTTCAGCCATATCGGATTGGTGTAGGGTTGGTGTAGGTATGTATATCTTATTTGACTGATAGATCGATCTTTGGGGGCTGGATAATCAAGTATGGACTTTGCCCACGACTCTGGTAAGTGGAAGCAACGATATGTATGGCAAAATAGAAAAGAGTTTCATAGATTCTTCCGGTAAAAGAGATTAGGATATGGTATTATTTGAAGGATGCTTCTCATGTGGTTCTCGCAGCACTGGAACTGCTGTCCTGGTGTCTGCTTGTCATGGCATCCCGGGACCGTCAGCCGAGGCTCAGCCTCGGAGGAGATAAGATAAGAAAACAATACACCGATTAGATTAGATTAAGCTGCACGTGATCAGCCGTTGACGCTACTCCGCCGATTACGAGGCTGCTCCCGTCAGTCTAGAAATGGACCAATCGTAACGAGGGCTTCGTGTCCATCATTCAGGCACAAAGTGGGCAGTGCAGAGCCAGGGTCCAGAATCTATGTATGTGGTGAGCCTGAAGCCGTGTATCTCTTGCATCTCCCGACAGTAAGCCCGTTGTGAGACTCAGGGAGGTCGGTTCCTCAATAGCAAGTGCTTTACACCCAGTACCGTCTAACAAATAGCAGAATTCTCGGCGCAGAATATCCATCTGCATCGCGCTTCATCACGACCTACATGTTGCATTCCAGACACTTGTGACCACCTCCTTCTTCGGATTTGACGTGAGGTCCATCCCTCGATCCACCTGTTTCAGCCTTTCCTGCGCGTCGTCGTGTGCCCTGTTCTCCATCCCCTCCTCAATATTGTTCAGACAACAATGACCCCGGGCGGGCTTGATCTTCGAGACGATGGACGAGGACGAGAAGGCTGATGCCGCCGCCTCCGATAACACCAAAACCTCAAAACGAGATAAACTCAAGGGTGCGCTGGCCAGGACGAAGAGCAGATTCAAGAAACACGAGACGGACAAACATAAAGAGTCGGAGAATATCCTCAGTCATGATGTGGACGAGTTCCTCGCCGCCGGTCGGGCGTCAACTTCCAGCCGCAATTCTACATACGATTTCCATCCCTCGAACCATTTCCCAGGACATGCGTCGGCAATACCTCTGTCCAACGAGCAGTCGTCAAGACCGTCTACGTCTGACTCCTACACGAAACCCCAACAATCACCGAGACGGATCGTCGTGCCACGCATCGATGTATCCAATTCGCAGAGATGGCCTGCCGCACAACCGATCGTGGCGCAAGACCGCCAGGCTGGCTCGGAGTTTCTTAGACCAGAGTCCCATACTCGCAGTCGATCAGCCAGTTCATTGTCAAAGCGGAAAGGGCGCGGCAGGGGATTAAGCGTTACTTTCATCGAGGCTCCTCCTGTGATTATCGGCGAAGGCGGGGACGACGTTCTCGTGCCTCCGGTTGAGATCTCCAAGGCTAGAGCGAGGGCCAGGTCTTTCTCCCCAGCGACCAAGCGGCAGCCGGGCTCTGAAGGGAGGAACGATGGTCAGGGTCCTAATTTCGAGCGAGACGCTGCTCCTCGGCACCATCCACCTGATATATTGCGACCTAGGGGCGTGCGCAGAGTACAGACGGGGATGTCGACGACAAAGTCTGCTTCGCTATTAGACAAAGAGTTCGAAATGACACTAGGCCTAGGTCATAGAGCGACAATACCAGACAGTGGACATGCACCGTCTCAGACACCAGAGATTGTCGCGCCAAGGCCAATGCGCCCTGTTCGTCCGCCCCCACCTGTGTCCGAAGTCCAAGAGTATCCTTTGGTCAGGGAATCACCAGGGTCTGAACAGCAAAAGCAGTCCAAACCGGAGGACATGCTCCGTCTTCATAATGACAGTGACAGTTCAGATGGTGTTGAAGATGTCAGTCCAGGAGGAGCGTCAAGCAGAGGAACTAGCATGGAAGAACGACATCCATCGCGTTGGGTTTGACGGACTGGGGCATTGTATTCCTCTTCGTTCTATGTCTATGCTAAAGATGATCAAACTTTCTCTTGCATGAGAGCTTTGAAGCCTTGTATGAGGTCGTCAAGGAGATCTCTATCGTCTTCAATGCCGATACTTATCCTCAAAAGATCCTTGTCCACGGAAGAATCGGTCATAGTCCGCCATTCAATCAAGCTCTCTACACCGCCCAAACTCGTCGCGTGGTGGAAGAGGTGCAGCTTGCTAGGTAAGGCGCGAGCCAAATCGGCCGATTTCAAAGCGATAGAGAACACAGGGCCATATCCGTTGGGCATCTGTTTTCTCAACCAGGTGTTATAGTCTTTGGTCTGCAGACTTGCGTGATAGACCTTCTTGACCACTGCCTTGATGATCTCGGCATCGGCTTGAGACAGCCCCGTGCCGACAGTCTTCCCAGTCAAAGCTCCATCCAACGCGTCAACTATTCTCTGAGCGCTTTCGCTCTGCTTCATCACTCTCAGCTCGAGTGTGCGCACACTTCTGACCCCCAGCCAACCCTCCAAACCACCCATGACGGCGCCCAGATATAACCGTTCATCCAACATCTTGGGTAACCATTCCTTGTATTTGACCGCCAACACGCCGCAAAGCATGTCAGAGTGTCCTCCGATGTATTTTGTCCCGGAATGCATGACGATATCTGCGCCATGCCTGAATGGATCTTGCAGGGGCGGAGGAGCAAATGTGGCATCGACACTGAGGTATGCGCCTCGCGAGTGAGCCACGTCGGCATAATGCTGGATATCGAATGCCTCGCCCGTGGGATTGACGGGCGTCTCCAAATGCAACAAGTCCCCTTCCTGCAGATCCTCCGGCTTGCAATCCAGGGGAAGGAGCTTCAATCCCGACAGTTTCTGATGCAATCTCAAAACGCCGTGACATCCATGGTATCCCGCACCTATTGCCACTCTCTTGGGGTTCAGGAATGTGATCAGGGCATTGAAAGCCGCCAACCCAGACGAATACGTCAAGCACGGGTTGTGCAGCAAGACTCCCAATATGGCTTCCAGCCGCGAGCTGCTGTGCGTGGTGTGTCGCGAGTAGATGTGCTCGGTGGGCTCGAAGATGGGCTCGGGACGTTCGTAGTACGGCCGCAATCTGGCCGGGTCTTTGTCGTATCGAAACGTCGTGCTCACGTGGATCGGCGGAGCAACGTCATCGACTACGTTCAAGGGGTCGTCGGCGTGGATCGCCTGTGTCGCGGGAGACAGAGTCTCTAGGTTCAAGGCGTGGGATTCTTCGACCGTGTGAGGGTCGACCGGGGCGCGGGGGACTTTGTCAAAGTCGTCGGATTCGACGGGTTGCTGGGCTCCGTTGGTAGCCATTGTGATGTGAAGGGTTGGATGTATATAGCAGAGCAGGAGGCTTGGGCTGAGTTGTGCTGCTGGGTGTGCGATGTTATACAAAATCAGCACCCAAGAGCAGAGCGGAGCGAAGTGTCGATAACGTGCTCGATTACATTTCTCATCAATTCATGAAAAGAGTCAATGGCGGGACCCGATTAATGTGGAGGGCGCGCCGCTATCGGCCGATGACGCCGGCCCCGCCGAGTTGCAGTAGGCGAGATCACGTGAACGCTTATTTCTCCGATACTTCCGTCTTTGATCGAAGACGAAGTTCCCCTATTATTTCTTCGACTGTTGTTACTGTTTCGGCGAGCAGACTTGTTCCCTTTCTCCTGCCGGTAGACGGTCGTCTTACACCTGGCCGTGGCATATTAGGAAAGGCGGGCGTCGGCTGGAGGTCAACAGTGAGGCGACGCATCTCACAAAGTGGGCTGAGATGGGCTCGGACCTGTCGATGTCGATGTCCAAAGATGAATCACTGCATCCGCTGAGCAACACGCTCGATTGAGACACATGTGGAGAAATGCACACTGTGAGATGGCCATCCTACATGATGTGCTACCTGGTGCAGGGCTATGAGGCCCAGCAACGACTCCAGGCGCCTTCTGTTGGGTACCTTAGCAGGCGATAGCAGGTAGGGATTCTTCATGGTGGGCCTTCTGGCGAGGCCATCGAAGGCAGATGGTCAAGACACACTAACGTAGCAACTGTGCCACTGGACCAACGGATATTCATGAAAGATCGTTTCATTCCACAGATACCAATTACCATATTCAAGGAGTGAATTTCTCTCAGTCGGCATAGATTGTTTCCAATGCTTCCAACACTCCACAACCGACCGGGTCTTAAGCAGCAACACCATCATCGCCCAAGCACACGGTCCAATCTTACTTCAAAGCGTCCGGAACAACACCAGGTTGGATCTTCTCCAAAATGTCCACCAACTCCTTCCAGATCTTCTCGCCAGATTTCTTGCCATCCTCGCTCCTGACGAACGGAGACAGCGAATCCTCTTTGACGCGACAATCAGAGATATATTTGCCATGCGACTCCGGCCCAGCCTCGGCGGCGGCAAGCAAAACGCGACTTCCGACCTCAGTCGACCTGGCCAGGAAGAACTTCAAGACCTCGAGCATAAAGGGGCCCTCGCGCGACAATTCGGAATGGCACAGCCCGGGATTGAGGTAATTCAGAATCACACCTTTGCCAGCCCCGGCACCAGCCATCTTGGGCGCAATGGCACGACAAACAAGCACCTCCAAAAGCTTGCTAGCCGGGTACCGTTCGCCCATATTAGCTGTCTCCTTGTTTGAAAGCGTGGCAAAAGTGTTTTCGGTCTTCCATTCAGGAAGCTTCGTAAAGGCATGTACCTCGCTGGAAACGATGGTGAGATGAGGCTGCGTGTTGAATTCTCGGGCTGTAGCTTCGAGTTTCGGCAGAAGGAGCATGGCCAACAGGAATGTGCTGATCACATTGACTGTGATGGTTCGTTCATGGCCTTCGAAGAGCTGGAACTCAGGCACGGCTATCCCGGCGTTCTCGAGCAGGACGTCAATACGTGGCAGAGTCTTTGTTGCTCGATCGGCGAATGCTTTGACCGAATCGAAAGACGCCAGGTCTAGAGGCCATACTTCAATCACATCTGACGAGCGGTGCGTAGTGGTTTCGATGTCACGTTTGGCCGCTTCCCCGGCTTTGGTGTTCCGGACGGCGAGAATCAGCTTTGACGCGCCAAGTCGTGCAAAGTGCCGCGCTGCTTCTTTTCCCAGACCTGTATTGGACCCGGTCACGATCACGGTCTGGCCTTCGAAGGACTTGGTCGGGTATTTCGGTCGGTAGAATAGTTGGGAGTACAGGAATGAAAATCCCGGCATTCTGGAGGATACCGGTGAGGTCTAACTTCTGGGGCGGTGATTATGATGGTAGGTGTTCAGTGGCACAACGGGCCAGGGTATTCGGTCCAAGAGGATTCGTCGGTGATAGTGAGATGGGTTGGTGTGGTTGACGTGTAGGACAAGTGTGTCTGGCTAGGTATGTTACTGTCTAAGAGAGACAAGGACCGAACCACTCCAGATTTCAATGGCGGCAAGTACCCTCTTTATACCCCAGTAGCAGGGTGTTCATACTGTCAGCTACCGTACCCCTATGCATCGGCATTTATCTCTCAACAGCGAATCTCGAATCTCGAATCTAGAATCTATCCTTCCCCCAGCATGGCCGACAGAGGACAATCCACTTTCCACTGTTAACTCCGCCTTAATATCAAACACCGATTGGCTGCACAGTGTGCTTGGCGCGGACTTTTGGTCCTCCGAAACGGCACTATACCGCATACAGAGAAACCCCGCGAGACAATCGTCAATAAATCCAGGACAGACTTCGACCTCGACATTTCAATTGCCTTTTACGCCCGGCCTTGGATTCCACAACAATATAGTCACTGCCAAAGAGCCAGGGCGCACGGAGATCCGTCTCTTATTCCCGCCCTGCTGCAAGCACGTCAGGCACCCAAGTTATTGTCTCTGTCTTTGTCTTTGTCTGTGGAACCGGACCGGTTGCTCGACAGACCGAGTCCGGGCTTCCCTTTCCCGCGAAGAGAAGGTTGATGTGGAGTCGGAAAGAAATGCAAAATACAGAGCAGAGCAGAGCAGAGCAGAGCAGAGTAGAGCAGAGCAGAGCAGAGCAGAGCAGAGTAGAGCAGAGCAGAGCAGAGCAGAGCAGAGCAGAGCAGAGCAGAGCAGAGCAGAGCAGAGCAGAGCAGAGCAGAGCAGAGCAGAGCAGAGCAGAGCAGAGCAGAGCAGAGTAGAGCAGAGCAGAGCAGAGCAGAGCAGAGCAGAGCAGAGCAGAGTAGAGCAGAGCAGAGCAGAGCAGAGCAGAGCAGAGCAGAGCAGAGTAGAGCAGAGTAGAGCAGAGCAGAGTAGAGTAGAGCAGAGCAGAGCAGAGTAGAGCAGAGCAGAGCAGAGCAGAGCAGAGCAGAGCAGAGCAGAGCAGAGCAGAGCAGAGCAGAGCAGAGCAGAGCAGAGCAGAGCAGAGCAGAGCAGAGCAGAGCAGAGCAGAGCAGAGCAGAGTAGAGCAGAGCAAAGTAGAGCAGAGCAGAGCAAAGCAGAGCCACCGCCCGCGTGTCTGCATTGGGGAACAGGAACGCCAGTTTCATTTTGCAATGTGCAGCCAATTGGTCGCAGCAGAGAATTAGAGATGTTGTCGACTCTCGATATTTCGTGGCCGTTGTAACTTTTACTGTCCGCCTGATATATATGATTCAGGGAGGATCAACTTTCCAAGAGCATAAATGAAATCACGATAGTGATTTCGGGGCTCAACACCCCCTCGCTCCCTAAGGTCTGCCTTCTGTCTGTTTGCAGTACTCCACGTCCAACTGGTACTGAATGAAACTACCTACCGGGAGTATATCTTATATCCTCATCTTTGCTTTTATGGCGAAAATGACATATATCTCCTTAATCTGAACATCCGTCCTCACGCGGATCTGGTGACAGAGACCGGTCTGCATATGCACCATGTAGCCCATCCGTATATTGCTTTACTTTTCGAGATCACTCACATATGGCCATCATCTGCGTTCACGGGCCTGGGAGTCCCTTTGTTCAAGTCGAGAATGTATCTCAGAGGGATTCTGTCCCCCTTTGGAACCTATCACCCGGGCTATTAGTACGCCTTCTTCTATTAGATCTAACTACATATACTTATTACTGGCTTCAGGAGTCGGCGAGTGGCGATGTCGAATCGGCATGACTTAGAAATGGGCCTGGTTCAGATATGGTTCAAGGGAATAGAATGTTTCTGCAATCACGAGGTGGTATGATTTATGATTGTATAAGACGACTTTGCTAGCAATAAGGCATAGGACATGTCGTGAACCCGTGGTGAGGGATGACAATGACATGATCTCTTTACTCGGAGAAAAAGCAGGATCGTCAATACAAATACAAGGAAAATGCCAGATATGGTTGAATTGAAAGGATCCTTTGAAGAGAAGAGCACAAGGGACACATAGAGACCGAAGAGCTAATTGACTTTAGGTTATGGAATGGACTGGACTGTTGTGGCCAAGCCGAACTTCTTTTTGTTATCTTCCGCCTCTCTGCTACGATGGCAGATCAGATGAGATCAGACCATGGTTTTTATATAGTATAGTACTAGCTAGCTAATAAATCGTTGTCGATTGCATACCGAATTTGGCATTCGGAAGACATGTGGCGGCAAAAAAACAAAGGTAACCAGCCAGAACGCCAAACATACGAAACTCATTCAGGTGCGCTGCATCGGCACGCAGCGGGTGGTCGACCAGGGGACCAATTCACATATGGTCTTTGGGAGTTTGGACACTCTAGTCGACGTTGATTTTGATGAATTCGCCCTCTCCTTCGTCGTCGGACCCTGCTTTCTCCCAATCACTCATTTCCTCCTCGTGGGCAACCTTTGCCTGGTTGTCGGATTGGTTCTGATTCAGATTCTGGTGAGTGTCGTGGACGCTGTTGTCTTGAGGCTCGTAGCGAGGAAGAGTATCGACCGTGGTGTTGGGACCTATAGTCTCGGACCGATCGTCTCTGTAGGCGTCTTGTTCGGCTTCTTTCTGCTTCTCAGCTGCTTTGGAAGAAGTGCTCGACGAAGCCGAAGCCGAGGCTTTGGCCGGATATGGCGTGGTGTCTTGGTGGGTGGGTTCAGCATTGTACATGGCGTGGTCATGTCCGGTCTCGACAGAATCAAGGACATTGACATCGACATCGGCATCGGCACCACCTTCGTCCATGTTCATGTCCTTCTCTTCCACAGGGGAACCGATGCGGACCTCCTTCTTCTGGAACGGCTTCTTCTCGATCTTGGGCACAGTGACGACAAGGATTCCATCGGCCATTTTGGCAGCGATGGCACTGACATTGATGGCGGCAGGTTCCGTGTTTGTGCCGAGTCGGATGTTCTTCTCGAACACGCCTGTCTCGCGCTTCCGTCCATCGACCACCAAATGAGACATCATCTCCTCATCGACGCCAGGTCGGTGCACAACCCCAGTGACGCGGAGGGTGGAATGCTCGCCGTCCCATTCGACGCCGACATCCGATTTCTTCGCACCAGGCACCGAGATGTGGATGGTGTAGTTCGACGGGGTGTCGAAAATGTCAGTGCGCGGTTCGAAGTCACTGTCGTTGTTGGATCGAGGAGAGGTGAATCGGCTGACGTCCAACCCTAGCCCCTCGGCAGCAGAGGTCAGGTCGACGCCCAGCCGTTCTCCAAGACCAGTCAGGAAGTTACCCAGGTCGAAGGGCCCAGGGCCGCCGGAACGCGGACCATGTCTGCCAAACGGACCTCCATGTGGTGGGGAACGTGAGTGGGGGCCATGTCGACCAAAGCGACCTCTGGGACATCCTCCACGTCCACGAGACCAGCCGAAGGGATCGTGGCCTTCGCTGCCTGGCGCTGGCGGCGGCGGCGGTGGTGGGGGGAGCGTGGTGAGGATAAGGATGAGGACCGGGACCATGTCGGCTGGGACCCTGTGGTCCATGGAACGGGGATCCAAACATGAAGGGACCGCCGACGTAGGGTGGCGGTGGTGGTGGTGGTGGTGGTGGTCCGCGATGATCATGGCCGCCTCTACCTCCCCATGGCCCACGTCCTGGCCCATGTCTATGTTTGTGTCCATGCCCATGTGGACCATGACGGCCATGGTGACGACGACTTCCATGACCATGCGGACTTCTACCGCCACGACGACGTCCTCCGTGTTCACCGCTCTCGCTGCCGCTGCTAGTGCTAGTGCTAGTGCTGCTGCTGCTGCTGCTGCTTCGGTCGCGATTCAACGCTTCTGCGAACCGGCCCCGACCGCGGAACGGAAAGGTGTTGGTGCCCGACCCTTCTGCATGGAGAGTGGAGGGATCAACTTCTGGGGGATCCTCGGCGTTGGCTTCAGGCTGCTTACCTTGCGCGCGGGCGGTGGCCTCAGCAAAGGCAGCGAAATGGGCAGCAGGGTCTTGAGGTTGGGGGGTTTTGCCGGGTTCGGGACGAGCATGATGTGGTGGTGGCGGCGGCGGAGGTGGTCCGGGAGGGAAGGGTCGTCCGCGGCTTTGCGCGAAGAAAGGATGGTCTTCCATACCGTTGACAAAGTCCCAAAAGGGATTTGGTGGAGGGTTCATTTGGAAGAGGGGAGGCATGAAAAAGGGGAGGCATTTCCGTTGCCGTAGCTCTCTTTTATCCCGTACTTACAGAAGTTGTAAGAGGACACTCTTGATCTTGATGGAAGAAAAGAGGTTGACTTGATAGTGGATGGGAGAACAAAAGCAGGAGAGCAGACAGGCAGGGAAACCAGACATGTTATATAGCCATCTTGTTTGATATGAGATGTGACCCCGCGGCCAGGCAAACACGTTTCCTACGCATCCATGAACCCAAGAGGCACGAATCAGCTTACGTAGTGACGCGGCTCGAACCTCCTGGAGCCTGATAACGCCACTCTGTTCGGCCCCAGTTATGGTGTTGTGATTGGCTGAGAGCTGAAGGCAGACCTGTCCGACGCAATCGTGGCGATAAAACCCACCAATCTCTGGATGCCATTCCCAAGCCTGGTGCCTGGGGGGCAACTCACTAGCCACACTGGCCACACAAGCCACATCAGCCACATCACCTGGCAGGAGGCGAGAGTTGGAAATGGCGTTGGAAATGTACGGGGGCGAATATCAGGTTGCCATCTTGGTCCATGTGCTTCCAGTTCACCCCGTCACTCAAAGATTAGTCGAGCATGAGACTCTCTCCGTCGGGGCCGAATCTGAGCTGAGTGTCCGTCGTGAAGGGGATGAGATTGCCCGGACGGGCCCTGAGCAGCAACTGTGTGCACAGAATAGCTTTCATGATCAGGTCGTTGGCGCCAAAGCCAATCCTCACATAGACTGTCCTTTCAGACCAAGCGAGCAGATGGACCGTCATAGCGGTTTGATGGGATGGAATTATGGCCAGGCGCCGTGGACGGCTATTCCCATATCTGTAGCTTACAGTGTACAAAAATATCAGAATATCACTTATCAAAAACAAAAGAGCCCATAAAGTCCTATAGAGTCTTCTAACAAGACCAATAATCAAGCTAAGCGGGCAACAAGACAGCGATCATACTGATGTTTAACCGACAATACCTGTCACGAATCAGGCGGGCTCCCCTGATCACGTGACTATTCGAAGATATATCAACTACCAAGGTACAGGCCCAAGATTTCCAGCACAAAGTGCTAGGATTCAAGTCTTTTTCGGGGCGTACCGCCGTGCGATCGTTGGACCTGTCGTGACATTACCATAAACCAAAAAATGAACCGATAAAAAACAAATTGATTAGGGTGGGACTCGAACCCACGCGGTTTTACCCACAAGTAGACGGATAGAAACCGAAGCTGAAGCTTCAATTGGTCCTGAAACTTGCGCCATAACCACTCGGCCACCTAACCCCTAGGACCTCCGTAAGCTCGTATCGGCACGGAGGACGTCTTTGAGTGAAAATTTTCGAACTCCAGAATATGAGTCGAGTTTTTTCCTTAGCGCCTTTCTTCAGTCACGCTAAGCCTAAAGAGGGTTAGTGACTAATCACTATTAGGACTACCTAAGTAAATAGGCCTCTTGGCCTTCTTAGAAGTTGTGGGTTCGCAAGGGTGGGTGTAAGCTTATCGAGTATTGTGGTTATACTAAAAGAGAGAGAGTGTGTGCCAGAAGGGCGAGATCTATGTATGAAAGGGACGACGTCCATCAAGGCTGGAATGAGGTTGCTGAACTCGCGGTCAGTGATGTCGCGTAAGAACGAGGATAAGCTGCTGCATTTCCATGTCGTGCACTGCACGGTTATTTCTGTTTCATTGTAGCTCCTGCCAGGTCACAGTTTAAACATTGGCGAAGGGTATCTACTATAGCAGTGTATAGTTTGTAAGATGTTCATTCTTCCTCTATAGGGACAGCGTGCCAGTGTGTTCATTTTCGTGATAGTGCCTACCTTGACTTCAGTGATATAGTCCATGAATGCAGTTGGCTGTCAAATCGGGCAGTTCCTTGCATCATATCATCCCGGCTGGGAAGATCCATGGGGCAATACAGCGTCACCTTCAGCTTGAGGGTCTCCGAAATAATGCAAGACATCCTGAGGCAAGTACTCAAGCCAGGGAATCATATCGCCGCCGGGAAAATTGAAATTCAGCTGGTGACCGTTCATGTCAACATCCTGAGCTTCAATAAACATGCTGTTGAAGTTCTGGTCTGGCGTCGGCATAAAGGGCTGGGGAAAGTTCATCGATGCTGTGTGCTGCGAAGCTTGAGGAGAGCTATAACTGAAACCATTCGATGGCTGAGAATTTTGCCCCGACCCTGGCTGAACAATGGACGGATCGGTCGAAGTTGTGGCGTACGGCGAATTCAGACCGAGCAAAAGGTCTGCTTCTGCTGTAGAAACTGGATCATAAGGCAAAGTCGAGAATCTTTCCCTTGTGGTAGCTTGCATAGGATACGTCCGGCTCAGCGGTTCAAGATTGGGAGGAGACCCTGATGGTACATTCTGTGCATCCATGGTCTGGGCACGCGAGGTGGTTCCTTGTGCAACTTGCTGAGCGGGTGTGGTGCCGTCTTGTTCCCTCCTTGGTTGAGGTTTCATTGGTGGCTCTGCGCCATTTTCCGGGTAGAGGAAGCTGATATTAGGAGCGGGCGAATTTGCTGTTCCGGTCAAGGACCATCCTATAGCCTGACCCAGATCGATCTTGGGAGAGAAGGCCGCATTATCATCCGGTTGGCCAAGGGTGCGGATGCCGCGGAGAGCAGTAGTACCCAGAGAAGCGGCCAAACTGGTGGTTCTGCGCCATCCCGGCGTGGTAAAAGAGGGCTCGGTTGATGGCATTTCACCGTCAACATCTTCAGCCGTGAAGAGCAGAGGATCCTTCAATCCTTTCGATTTCTGGTCGAGAGCAGTCAAAATGTACCGACACCCCGCCCAGTAAGAACCCAATGTCTTCAACGCTCTATAACAACGCTGGTAATTCTGGTTGGCGGCAGTAGCCAGCAGGGTATGACGTGCAGAGGCGGCTTTCTGGTCTGGACGCACCTTGATGTTGCCGGTTTGAAACCTGACCTCAGAGGGACGCCCGCTTGCCGGAGGGGATACTGCTCGAGACGGCGGTTGCGATGCATGAGCAGCAGCTTCAGCCAGAAAGGCACAGGCAGCGACATACACGGGCTGGCTTGTAAAAGGGTTCCCAATAAAGCTCATGACATCAATCAATTCAGCAAAAGCTAGGATATCGGCAATGGTTTTGGCCGATGACATGGACAATTCTCGGCTGTCAGGAAACAGCTGCTGGATGCGTCCTTCAAAGGAATGCAACAATGTCGGTTGATGGACTAGGACGATCAAAGTATGAAACCAAAAATGCAACAAGATGAAATTCGTGCCATGGCCTGCTTTGACGTAGTGTTGAAAATTCGTGGCGTTGAAGTGAAGTTTCGGCGATAGACGTTGATAGATGCCTACCGAGTTAGCGAAATGAACCATGAGATAGAGGTACGCTTACCAGTCAAATCCTTTTCCATGCTTGCCAGCCTCTTCAGAACATCTGGAGTGACCTGACTGACATCCTTGATGTTGTTCAGGACATCAGCAACTCTCCCATACATATGTACAATCTGTATCATGGCCGGAAACGGATCCGGGTAACCATTGATTGATGTATCATCGGGGCGGTAAGGAAACGATATCTCAATGTCTTTGTCCCGCAGAGTGACCGGGCGTCCTACACCTGACGAGACGGCTCGGTCAAGGAAGAAGAGTGCCCAGAAGGTATCAATCCGTTCCTGTTCACTCGCTCTTCTGTCGTCGATTTGGCTGGGATTGCAATCGGAAAACCCGCCAGACAGTTTCTCCTGTTGCTCGGATCTCCTCCGCTCCTCAGCCTTGCCTTCCTGCCCATGCTTTGCAGTCTTAGGAGTCGGTCCTATCCGACCTTCAAGTTGCAAGCCTTCCAGCTTTTGGATGCCGAGGTCCTGTGCCATTCGAATTGCTGTCCCTAGGTACATCCATAGTCCGCTGTCATGATCCTCGCCGAACTCTTCATATGCTAGCAGCAAACATGCTTGGGCCACTGCCATGGTGGGACAAGAGAAGGTCTCCACGACTGCAGACATGGCTCGTTGAGCAAAGGGATGACCACGAAAGGCCCTTTTCGCGTGGCCATCCGGGTCCAAAGGAACAGAAAGGTCGTTCGAGGTCAACAGGAGAGGATTCGAGGAGAATCGTGCGGCAACAGCGCAGACCGCATCGACCAGGATTGCATCGACGCGTTTGTCTTCCAAGTCCCGTAGAAACCGTTCGCGCTGGAGAAATGGGTAATTACAGCCCAGGTGCGTAAAGAAGGTCTCGCAAAGATGCGTGATCAGAGGCGCGTTTGGTTCCGCATCAGTGGCATCATAGAATGGTATTTCAACCCAAGGCCTCTCTTGACCGCCGACAGAACCTGTCTCCAAGGGCTGTCCCGTAGAGGGAGACTCCCCAGATGCGGACGCCAGGCCTCGTCGATGATGCTTCACCTGGACCACCATCTGCTTGAACCCAGGAACAATGGCTGTCGGGCCGAAGTATCTGAAGTAGGGGACGCGGTACCTCGAAGACGTCGAGCTGCTGGTCGTGGTGGTGCTGGCTGGACTGATGATTTCCAAGGCCTCGTTTCTGTCGTTGGCCTTCGTATATGCACCACCGCTTATTGAACTCTGCCTTTGCGCCTCTGGTCGGGACCGTGGCAAACCCTGCACATCTTTGGGCCGCTTTCGAGGAGAGACGGATCCCAATTCATCCTCCTCACCATCTTCGCCCTCCTTCCTAGGCTGTCTCCCCACATAACCGGAGCAGACGTGACCATTTTCCGTGCATGTTTTGCAAATGGGACGTTCACCCGAGCATCGCGTCTTTCTTTTACGGCATGTCAAACAGGCCGCATTTATTCGCCTTCTCTTTGTATGGGGCTGCCCATCGGTCGAGACGAAGCGTATCTGACGAGGCGGTGGAAGGAAGTTTGCAGATTGGGTTCGTTGTATTGGAGAGCCGACATGAGACGGGCGACTCAGGCTCATAGTAGTGGTCGGCCGACAGGATTCACGTTGGTAGACCCAGGCGTGCACATTGTCAATGGGTGCTCCTCTTCGACGATCTTTGAGCGGTTTGAGGTTGGGAGGGGCACCGGGTGTGCTTGTGTCCAGAGAGGGCGCCTCGCAGTAGTCTTGGAACGCGATAGTTGAATGACTGCCTAGATCCTGGATGGACCTGTATAGTAATCGCTAGAACAGCTGGACCTGCTTTTATCTCGCCGCAGTGAGCAGTGAGGCTGGGTTCTCAGTATTGAAGTGAGTGAATCTGCCCGCCGGTAATTTCTCAGGCGCTGGACCCTGTTTGACAGGTGAGACTGTTGTTCCGCAGCCCTAAGCGCTCCTTAGCTCCCGAGCATCTGCGGGGGTTTAATGCCCGTGGCCTGCCAGTGTGATCGAGTCCTGACCAGCTAAAGTCTATTTGCGGGCGATGGAGTTTCAAGACCTCGATACATCTGAACACTTGAATGCAGTCCATGTTACTTCACCGTACAATTGCTCTTCACGCTTCCCAGTCTATGCTCTATGTCTATCTTGCATGGCCACTCCCATTATGAAGCTTATTGCCCATCGACCTTTGGCTTGAGCAAATCGTCCCCAAGCTTTCCAGCCTCGTGGTCTTCCTTAAACACAGGTCTGGGGATCTCGAATGCATCCAACACTCTTGCGTAGGTAATTCCACCCATTCTAGCAATCGGTCTCAAGATCTCCGGGGCTATCAAGCTGCGATCCTCGTTGATGGCATCTTCTCTAACCCAGAAATGCACTCCTTCTATAATCGCCAGAACACTAGTCTTCTTACCCGGCGTAGCCCTGGATTCGAATTCTTGAGTATTCACCAACTTGCCCTCAATGCTGAAGACGGCTTCTTTGACGCGGGATGCGCCTACCACCTTGCTGTTAGCGGGAGTAAGACCCGAGATCGCCCACTCCGACTGGCCATAAGGAAGATCGATGGCACTGGCGTTGACTGCCTCGATGTAGTGGTCCGAGACGATGTTGATGACACACTCCTCGCTTTCCAACAAGTTCTTCAACGTGTCTTTCGCATTGTCGAGGCCTCCACTGAAGCCAACGCCAAAGATGGGCGGATCGTGGTTGAAGACTTGGGTATAGCTGAAAGGTGCCAGGTTGGTTGACGAGCCGTCCTTCGATCGCGTCGATAGAAATCCAATAGGTCGTGGAACGATGCCCGAAATGAGCAGCTTGTAGTTCTGTACCGCTGACCTTCCTTCTGCGTATGGATCAATCGCAACATGTGACTTTGATGTACTCGACTTGTCCGTGGCTCCTGAACCGTACGTCCAGTTGGGATTTCGGGTTTTGGTGTAATGCCACTCTTTCGATTCATCCCAGTCTGGTCGGGAGGCCTGGATTTTGCCAAAATCCCCGTGCGGATTTCTCTTCACAGTGGACTCGGCATCATGTTTCTCCTGGGGCTTCGGTTCTTGCGATGACATATTGACTCGTGCGGTCGATGATGACCTTCGGTAAGAATGCTTGACGGGGTGTTGATCCAATACGGCGAGATGAGGGGTGATAACGGGACAAGAATCGTCACGCCAGTGTCGAGCAGCCTGAGTGTGAGAAGTACGGGTCTTTTATATCAGTCTACAACCAACTTACAGTGATGATTACAGGAAAGTTTTGCCATCTATTTACCTGCACAATTAGCAAAGCCTCACGTCACGATTCTAAGTTCGCCGTCGGACCCAGTAGGGGGACGCAGCCCGGCCGATGGCTCGCATATTTTTGACCGATCGTATGGATTTTATCATCAGTCTCGATGGAGATGAGCGCGTTGCGGGGTTACAACCGATATCAAGCTAAACTGCCGGATTGATATCAGGATCCAAGAGCAGTGCTGCGATAGTTAGATCTCTAAGCCGTGGTATCCTAGACCAGCGTCTCAACCTCATCGACCCAGATACCGTCACGATGCCAGACTACGAAACCTATGACTTGGGCGACTTCGAGTTGCAGAGCGGCGGCGTCTTGCCCGGAGCATGGATAGCCTACAAGACGTATGGTGAACCCAGCTCCCCAGCAGTGCTGTATCCAACATGGTACTCCGGAACGATTTCAGACAACGAATGGCTCATTGGCGAGAATATGGCATTGAATCCCAAGAAATACTTCATCATCATCCCGGCTTTGTTTGGAAATGGACAGTCCATCTCTCCTTCAAATTCCAAGATATCTCCCTTTCCAGACGTCACTTTCTATGATAACGTCAAGGCTCAACACCAGCTTGTGACCCAAAAGCTGGGTGTTAACCATCTGCGCTGCGTAACAGGGTGGTCAATGGGTGCCGGCCAATCCTTCCAATGGGCTACGCAGTATCCCGACTTTATGGATATTTGTGTACCATTCTGTGGCTCGGCCAAAACATCAGTCCACAATCAGGTCATGCTTGAAGGTGTAAAGTCGGCCTTGCTGGCAGCTAAGGGAGTATCATCGGCAGGCAGCACGTTCGGCAGGGTCGAAGCGAAAGGGTCAGAAGCCCGTATCTGGAGCGACGAGGAAAAGAAGGTCGGTCTGAAGGCTTTTGGTCGTGTCTACGCTGGCTGGGGCTTCAGCCAGGCATTCTACCGCCACAAGGTGTACGAAAAGGCGTATGGCTCCAAGGATCTCGAGGACTTCATGGTCAACTTCTGGGAGGCTTGGGGATTGAGCAAAGACCCGGAAAATCTGCTTGTCATGTTACATACGTGGCAAGCTGGAGATGTGAGCCTCCAAGAGCCATACAATGGCAACTTCGAAAAGGCTATGGCCAGTATCAAGGCAAAAACCTTGGTGCTTCCCAGCAAGACCGATTTATATTTCCCGTGAGTGTCATACGACTCTTGCTTACCTACTGTGGGCTTGCTGACGTTGAACAGCCCAGAAGACTCCGAGTACGAGGTCCAGAACATGGCTCCTGGGGTAGGTACCCTGGACGTCTACCCGTCGATCTGGGGTCACTGGGCTGGAGGGCCGCCTGGCAATTGGGATGATGCGAAGTGGTTGGATGAGAGATTGGCCAAGTTGTTCGCTGAGGCACCTAAGCTGGGCTGAACGGAGCGCTGGCAGCAGTGTCGGGACAATACACCTGTGGCCTGGAAGCCCTGTTGTCATTCTTCTTTTCAAACAATCGTAGAAACATGTATAACGGCAGAATAACATGAATAGCAGACGAACAATAGAGAAATCCATCTTCCTATTGATGCGCTGTACAAATTCAGTATGGCGCATCTTGGCGGTCACGTGTTGCTCCATCTCCGTCACTGACTCGCCGCCCGCAACAAAACTGCGCCCATCATTCGCTAGAATGACTGATGCCTCGAAAGACAGAACATCCGATTGTTCTCAAACTGGCATTCACTCCCAACACCCACTTCATCATCTTGCCTCTGCATATTTCATTTTCATCTTTCTTTTGGAGTTTGGGGATGATGTCTTTACCGTTTAAACGCCTTCCATTCGCCATTTCCTGCCATTAAATCCTCTTTCCTCGCCCCATAACACGGCTTCCGTGGCGCCTGGATCACCTAACGATAATCCCGGAGAGGAACACTACTAGACGATATCTCACACGCCAGAACTCGAAGCGTGTCGCTGATCATGCCGGCCCCTGGCGCAGCCCCCCCGAAGCAGTGGGGTGTGAGCCCACCCATCTCAACAGCGCTTCCAGAACCTCTGGACAATGAGAAGACGGCGGAGTTGGTGGAGGAGTTGAAGAGGGAGAACAACTATGAACCTATGGAGGAGACGAAGAAGAGGATGAGCACCCTCGCTCTGTTGAACAGAGTCACCCAAGAATTTGTGCGAGAGGTCAGCCGGAGAAAGAGATTCCCACCATCGCAAATCGACCAGTTCGGCGGCAAGATCTATCCTTATGGTAGTTACCGCCTGGGCGTGTTTGGACCAGGTAAGAGTCTCTCCTCCGGACATTGTCACTGTCAAACTAAACAACTGTAGGATCTGATATAGATACTCTTGCGGTCGCTCCAAGACATGTCACCCGTGAGGACTTCTTCGACTACTTTCCCACTGTGCTAGAGCGAATGGCCGGACCGGGCGCAGTCACTTCTTTGACAGCCGTCCCCGACTCTTTCGTCCCCATTATCAAGTTGGTGCTCAACGGTATCGAAATCGATCTCATCTTTGCCTCAATCGCCTCTCTATCCACCATACCCAAGGACCTCACCCTCAACGACAACAACCTGCTCATGGGATTGGACCAGCCCACAGTCCGAGCAGTTACAGGACCGGTAAGTGGAGGTGTACTTGTCATCAAGGGCGATATACTGACTGTTTCAGCGTGTAACCGACGAAATTCTGTCCTTGGTCCCCGAACAAAAGACCTTTCGTACTGCCCTGCGTGCGATCAAGTTATGGGCCCAGAGAAGAGCCATCTACGCCAATATTGTTGGCTATCCTGGTGGTGTTGCCTGGGCCATGCTCGTTGCCCGAGTCTGTCAATTATATCCCCATGCCGTTGGGGCAACTATCGTCGACAAGTTCTTCTTTGTGATCAGCCATTGGGATTGGCCGACCCCGGTCATGCTGAAGGATATCGAGCAGGTGAAGAATGCTGAGCAGAACAAAGGGCTGAGGGTGTGGAACCCGGCCATCTATATGGGTGATAAGAGAAATATCATGCCGATCATCACTCCTGCATTTCCGAGTATGTGCGCTACCTACAACATTTCCAAGTCGGGCAAAACGGTCATCTTGCGGGAATTGAAACGAGGTGGTGAGATCACAAACAAGATCTTCTCCGGCAAGGCTCAGTGGAGCGATCTTTTCAAGAAGCATACATTCTTCACCGCCGATCACAAATATTACCTCAGCGTGACGGCCAGCTCTTTGAACTCCGAGTCCGCCAAAGCGTGGGCAGGTCTGGTCGAGTCGAAGGTGCGCATTTTCGTGATGCAGCTGGAAGGCATCAAGGAAATCGAGCTCGCCCGTCCATTCACCAAGGGGTTCAAGCGCGTCCACAAGTGTTCGAATGAGGCCGAAATCCGCGAAGTGCAAAAAGGCAGCATGAAATATAAAGTGGAAGAAACAAAAACCATGGACTCTACTGATCCCGAGCTCGTGACTACAAACGGTGAAGGTGCCACTGTTCCATCGGTGGACAGTGCGCAGCCGGAAAACGAACAGGGCGCCTTCACCGTGTACACCTACACATTCTACATAGGCATTGACACCGTCGCCAAGCGCCTGGACTTGGTTCCGGCCTTCAAAGCCTTCAAAGATATTTGTGAGGGCTGGCCAGGGTTCAATCGAGACATCCATAATCTGAGTCTCGCCTCTGCAAGAAGCTGGGATCTTCCTGAGGATCTGTTTGATGCGAAAGCCGGTGAAGTGAGGCCAAGTAGACCGGTCAAGAAGGTCGTAAAGACCGCCAAAGCAGAAACGAAACCAGCGACGCGGAGTATTAGTGAAGTCGAGGTAAGTTGACGAAGGTTTCTTCTGACATTCCACACACTGACACCTTTAGCAGGAAGCCGAAACAAACGGCGAGTCCGTAAAGCGACAGAAACTGATGCAACCTACTCCAACACCTACACCAACACCTGCTGCAGCCCCGGCCTGAGATTCGATGAGCTGACCAGTAGCATTTCTGACGTGACCATATCAAGAAGTCTATTGACAAGGCCCTCGAACGCTTTGTCGTGGCCTTGATGTTCCACCAGCGTCCCTATACTTTGGGGGTTCAATCGCAATGCAACACCAATCACAAAAAAAGGTGAAAATGCAAAAAGTCAAAAAAGAAGTGAACTTGCAGCATCCCGCCGCATAGTCCAAAAGTGAGGTCGTACTCGATGATGAGACTAACCTAGCACAGCACAATCAGCATCAGAGCAACCGTGCATTGCAGAAGGGATTAGTCTCGACGGGGATGGCTGGAGCCGGCAAGTTCTTCAACGCCAGAACAGTCCTTTTCAGACATATTGTGCTTTGTTTGCGGCGGCTTATGAAGACAGGGGAGGGACAGCGACTGAGTCGCACAGGCTGCGTATCCCTTGGGGAATGAATCCAGGGGCACGAGGGGGAACGTGCTCGATTGCATGTACATATCAGATGGCGTCCGCCACGTTCGAGCTGTTTGCACGTCACAGACAGACAGAGAGACAGACCTAACGTACCAACAAATGAAACATCATCTGAAGATCTAAGGATCTCTACTGAACCGGATATCAAAAGTCTACTTCGGCAACAAATTCCGTGTCCGACACATTGAAGTAATTGGGCATATATTATATCAGGATTTGATGTGAGGCCGAACGCACCGTGCTCATGATAGGTCTGGAGCTGGGCGAAAACGACCTTCTACTCCGTACGCATATTTGCGGCTGAGGTTGGACTCGCTAGGGTCCCTGGTACAACTCTCACTTCGCCTCCTATCAGCTCCCACACAGCATGTTTCCGACACGCCAATTATGCAGCTCGATATGCTCGGTTATGAGCCTGAACGATGCAGTCAATCACCTTGTTGGTCCGCTTATTCTGGCCGCATGAAGCCTTCGTTCTCCCCTGGGAAACCGGGGCTGGAACGCCTTAGGCTGAGCTGGATGTTTCACGAGGCGTCAGCTGAACAGATTCTCGTCACTCCAATGCTATGGTCGAGGAGCTGGCTTGTAGCTTCCGAGAGGGACCAACATGATGTATATACATCTACCGTGCGACGCTGTGAATCACAACTCTGCACCCGCTGATTGAGGCCACCCGGGACCAGGCACTCGACATCTACGCAAAGGTCGAGTTTACGCACTTCATCAGGTGATAGGTTCCAAACCGACTCCTGTACTCGAGCACAGCCTCAGGTCAAGGATTTGGCTTCCTCTATACAAGATCGTTTGGCTCGTCCCATATCATCCTCCGTTATCCATCTTAGCAATGACATCGTCAGATCCAAGGAAACGCATCGTTGTTTGTTGCGACGGAACCTGGGAGGACAGCGACGGCGACTACCAGACTCCAAGCAATGTGACACGCCTTGCTCGGTCCATTCCCCCAGTTGGCGTTGACACAAGCACGACGCCGCATCACCCTATTCCACAAATCATCTTCTATCAAAACGGCGTCGGCACAGGCTCCAAGTCTCTCTACGACAAGTACATCGGTGGCGCCACCGGGGAAGGTCTAGCCGAGCATATTCGAGAAGCCTACAGTTTCATCTGCCTCAACTACATGCCAGGAGATGAGATCTTTCTGGTTGGGTTCTCCAGGGGAGCGTTCACAGCACGCTCAATCTCCAGCCTGATCAATGCAGCAGGGCTGCTGACAGCCAAGGGACTCGAATTCTTCGTCCAGGTCTTCGAGGACTGGGAATTCCAGCAAAAGAAGGACTACCAGACGAAATGGCCGAATCTGCCATTCGTCGGCCACAAACCGCCCGTCACCGACCCTCACTACCAACGCCAACTGATCGAGAAAGGCCTGACCAGACCAAAGATCAAAGTCAAATGTGTCGCTGTCTGGGACACAGTCGGAGGGCTGGGCATTCCCATGATCGGGCTCCTTCCACAGCCGCCCAGCACTGATTTCGCATTTGTCGACACCCGGGTGGAATCGAATATTGAATACGCATTTCAAGCCCTGGCCCTGGACGAACATCGGCGGTCCTTCTCACCTACGGTATGGGACTGGCCTCAGGTCGAGCCTCACGACCTGAAAGTCCTGAAACAGACCTGGTTCCCCGGCGTGCACAGTGACATTGGAGGCAGCTACGACGACACGGCCCTAGCGAACCTGACTCTGGCATGGATGGTTTCGCAGCTCGACCCGCTCTTAACCATCAACCACGAATACATCATGGAGCTGATCCGGCCGGACCACGACGACGCGATCAAAGGCCATCAATCATTCACCCATGAAGGGCGTGCCACGAAAGTGCGCAACACGCGCCCTCACATCCGTCCTTGGGGCCTAGGTAAGATCCACGACAGTTTCACGCCCTTCTTCAAACTGGGAGGGTCCCGGGTCCGCACGCCAGGCGAGTACCGCGAGCAAGAACCCGCCTCGCAACAGGGCACTATAGTCTGGCTCGTGATGCAACTGACCCAACGCGTCACCAAACTCTTGGGCCTGAACAAGTCGCAGTCGCAGTCCTCGCAACTGCTGCCGCGCCTCAAGCGGACGAATGAGACGATCCATTCCAGCGTGCGTATCCGCATGGGCAGAGACGGCCTAGGATACAATGATAAAGGGAAATACGACTCCGAAGCCCTCCAGGGCTGGGTAATGCATGGCAAGAACACCGAACCCGACACCCCTATCGAACAGAGCACCCCTGGTGCCGTGGGCAAGATGGTCGGCGTGGTATGGAAGAAAGCAGTGGTTCTTGACCAGCAAGCAGAAAGAGCAGTTGTCAATGGCGAGCATGCTGTCCGGGGTGGCGATAAAGCCTTCAAAGTGTCCGGTGGGCAAATTGCAAAGTCCAAGCCCATGACACAATTCATAGAGCTCGACGAGGAGCCCTTGGGTTTGTTCGAGCGCAAGATCCTGCAGTTCTGGCCGGACATCAACACCGACTTTGATACTATCGTGCCGGCTCGTCATGAGAAAAGGCTGAGTAAGGCTACTACTTATCCTGTTGGCTGGGATCGGCCGCATCTTGGTCAGACTGGAAGCGGAAGCGGAAGCGGAGGTGGATGGCAGACGAGAGATAGTGGCCTGGGTATCGGGCCTGCTGGTCAAGACGGTGGTGTTGAGAGGGACGGGTTGAAGCTGATCACGAAGGAGAGTCGGATTGAGACGGCTTAAGAGGCATGGTCTACTACCGCAATGGACGCAGTCTTCGGTCTTCGTTGAGTCTCTGGTAGGTAACGTCCTGCTGGATCAAGTTACAGCACATCAAGTTGAAGGGAAGGGTCGTTTTTTCATGCTGTTTGCATGAGCCGGAGCTTTTCATCCGATAGTCTGAATAAAATAGTTATTCCCGTGTTGAATCACTAGTATTACTCGCAGGGTGCGTACGATTCGGCAGTGGTTGCATACCATTTATCGAGTCGAGTCCAGGAGCAGGATATATGAGTATCATTATGCTGCCCGAGAACGAAAGGCAGATCATATACACCAGTGTTGACTTCCTTTCCAGTTCAGAGAGCAATAGAGCATTTCACCTGACCCACTGCTAGAAAGTATAGAGACTGAAAGATCATTATCTCGTTCTTTACATTATATCATCAGGGTGCAATGCCTACAGCCTCGCCTTCACGCCT
The DNA here is from genome assembly GCA_024611085.1 of Exophiala sp. LBMH1013. NCBI lineage: Eukaryota > Fungi > Ascomycota > Eurotiomycetes > Chaetothyriales > Herpotrichiellaceae > Exophiala > Exophiala sp. LBMH1013. The sequence continues at coordinate 447,954 of JAMFLB010000002.1, forward strand.
TGCTCTCTACCAGCTTTGACGGCGCCATCCACCCAGCCCATGACCTCCACCAACTTCTCATCCTGTAGGCGCGGCACAACAATCTGGACACTCAAGGGCGTCCCGAGATATATTCTGCGATCGATCTTACTCTCGTCCCACAGCTCACGAGTACGTTCGTCCCACGAACCCAGCGCCTTACCGCCCTGCGGCGTGCCCAGCTGTAAATCTCCTTCCTGGCATTCCCGCACAGGGACCGTGCCGGCCGGATAATCCAACAAAACCCAAGAGCTAGTCATGCCAACAGCATTGTATCCATCGATAGGCGGGACCGGGTGCGGCGCTACAGGACAGACAATAGCATCCAGGGCCTGCCGCCTCCGTCCTTTCGAGTCAGTCGAGACCCAGAGATTGAGCATCTCCCGCTCCAGAACGGCACGCTGGGCCTGCAGCTCAGCCACCCGACCCAAAGGTTGAGGCTTGCCCTTCCGAAACCGCGTAGCCATCCAAGGCACCAGAGGCTCCTGCATGGCAGCGAGCATGTCAGCCATGACTTGGGCGCCGTCGACTCCCATCAACTTGCTCATGACGGATTGGCATTTCGTCCAGGCTGGAGGACAGTCCAGTTCGACGACGGAGACATTAGCAGTTGAGCGCAACTTCGCAGCCACTTCGTCCAGGATATTAGCGATAGGCGGAAGAATGGCGCAGTTTCCATCACTCCGCAGGACGCCTACCACGAGTTCGCCGTGCTTGCCGCTCCCATGGACCCTTGTGTCGCGAGGAGAAGACCATCCATGGGCCAGAAAGCAGTCTTCGCCCCAGAGACCAGCGCGCGGCACGACTTGGCGCAAGAAGACCTCGATATCCTCGACGCTGCGAGCAATCGGGCCCGCCACAGCCTGCACGCTGGTGCGGCTCATGCCCTCCACCCCAGTCAGTGCCTGTCCGCCATACGGTAAGCGGCCGGCACTCGGCTTGAAGCCATACACGCCATTACACATGGCCGGGACGCGAATGCTGCCTCCGATATCCGTGCCGATGCCCACCATGCTGCCCTTCATCGCGACCAGTACGCCTTCACCGCCAGACGACCCGCCCGCCGTGCATAACCTGTTGATCGGGTTCATGGTCCTACCGAAGATATTGTTGACTGAATCCAGAGACGCCAGAGTCTGTGGAACATTCGTCTTTGCCACAATAACACAGCCAAGCGACAACAGGAGATCCACTAGCACTGCGTTGTGCGTGGCTGGTTTATAGCATAGATAAGCGAGTCCGATTGACGAATCGACCCCGGAGACATTGAAGCTGTCTTTAACTGATACCGGTAGACCGTGTAAGGGCCCAAACGGCCGACCGTGCTCTTTTAGGTATTTGTCTAGTTCTCTTGCCCGTGCGACGGCACTGTCGAATAGTGGTTCGGTTAGACAGTTCGTCAGTTGTTGCGCTATGGCTGCGCGGTGGCAGAACGCTTGGGCGACTTCGGCTGCAGAGAGCTTCCCGGACGAAATGGACGATAGCAGCGTTGTGACGGTGTAGGATTCCGTAATCGATATCTCGGACGGGGATAGGAATTGGCGAGGGAGGTCTAGCACGTTTTGAGGTCCGTCTTGGGCCTGGGGAGGGTCTTTAGGGACGATGTGGGATGGGATCATCCATTGAGGTGGGATTCGCGCTGCTCGGTCGGCTTGTTTGCGTCGCGCAATGGCTTTCCATGGTGCTTCTGCTTCGGTTTGCGCCGACATGGTGTTTGGGACAGAGGTGCTGAAGCTATGACCGGATGAAGTGGGAGGGTCCCTCCCTTGCAGATGAAGGGGGATTTCATCTTTGAGTATGAAGGTCTGGTAGTGTTCAAAGCAATGAGAGACCATCTCCGCAGTTTAGGCGCGGGATGATGAGTGCCTCGGCTTCTCTCCATCTCCGAATTGCATGGCAGCCTTACTGTCACAGCCTCGTTGAGTGGACGCAGATTATTGGATAACAGGACCGACTGATTTCACAACTACCTTATACCTAGGTACTTGTGTTTTTGGTCACCCCATGACTGGTCAGACTGCAAACTATCATCCAGTGTACCTACTGTGTAGTACGCAAGTAGGAACCATTGAGGTGCATATCAACCTGAGGGCATGGATGTGATGTGCCGAAATTCCTCTATTGGTGTGTCTACCAACGCTCGCCCCACTTTTCTACCACGAAACTGACATCTGCGTCTCATGAATCTCATCGACCTCTTTTACAGGAGGCCAATTTCTGTCAGTCCATCTGCTAACCCTATACGCTTTACAAGACATGAGATCTTGCGCTCGTTCCGTCACCATCTGGCGTCGACATCTGATATATACCTGCCGCAATTGAGCCTCCTGACTTGGTCTGTTCGGCCACAAAAGGCCTATACAATGCTCCAAACATGTACACGCTGCCGGAATCGGAGAATCAAGGTCGGCTCTCGACTGTTTCCCCTAGGCTGTGATCAACATAGCTGATTATCTGCGGATAGTGCGATTCCTCTTTGCCGGCATGCGCAAACTGTGTCAAAAGTGATCTCGAGTGTACATTCCGCGATGACGCCCTCCAAGAGGACATTCCTCGAAGGTGTGTATTCCGATTATGGGACTCTTCTGTTGAGTCGCGAACTTACCGTCCTAAGTTACGTCAAGGCGTTGAATGATCAGATCCAAGACTTGAGTTCTCAATTAGCCTTGCATCAGCATCCCTCGCCCAGGTGAGTCCGCTCTTTCTCCCTCACTGTGCCGGCATATTGACCTTGAAAGTGTGACAACTCGAGTTGGCGACTCTGGTCTTTGTGCTCCATCTTTCCTATCAGAGCCGCCCTCCTATGTCCTGGTGCCTGGAACTGGACAGTACATGTACATGGGATTTTCTTTGCCGTCCCTTATCACCATGGCTACTTTTGAGGCCCTCCCACAGTCCGTGTCAATGCCTGATCTCGACACCAAAGTTGACGAAGACCTACATTTACAAGACAGTCCCATCTTTGATCGATCCAGTCTAACACCCAGCGTGCTGCGGTTTTTACTTGGTCAGTACGATCGTTGTATCCGACCTCAATATAATATACCTATTCCGGAGCTGTCGAACCAAGACGCTACACAGTTGAAGAAGCTTGCGGAAGACCAAAAGTTCAAAATACTCATTGCGTGCGCCATTGCTGCGGCGCGCGAAAGCTACCGATCGCCTCAATGGAAAGCATTGTCACAGTTGTGCAGAGACTGGGCGAATGAATCCGTCAACTCGATCATCTCGTCATCAGATGGCGAGTCTTTGACTGCTATATTGTTGTTACTCATCTATGAGTTAGCGGACTCTAGCAGGGGCATCGCATGGGAACTCTTGGACCTCGCGATCCGGACATGCCTACAGCTAGGTTGGCACAGGACGAATGGGACCCTCGAGGCTGGCTTCATGGACTATTCCGACTCGGAACGCTCTGATAAGGCTCGTCTGATGTTGGTCTTGAAGAAAATAGAAGGGCAAGTTACTCCAACCGTGGCAAAGTCATCTACTTACAACAAATATCAGGTCGCTACGGATGATATTCGATCGACCCAACATGTTGAGGGAAGCCAAGTTCTTGGATCATTCGGACAGCGACCACATCATGCAGATCTTTACGAAACTGTCGCAAGATATCTACGGCAATGCCAATGCACCAGCACTGGAAGGCCAAAGTTGTCCTTTCATAGGGCAAACTGCGACCATGATGGAATTACTCGACAACATGGTCACCGACGATCCTCTTATCCATGAGGCCTGGTTGTTATTCCTACCAGTCTGCGCAAAGCACAAACAGTGCGTCTTTTGTTTCCAGGAAGCCGATGAGCCTGACGGCAGGGGCATGAGGGCGTTAAGGAGTAAAGTCATCCACTCTGCATCCAAGCTGTTGCTCGACGTCCACCAGAGAGCAACAGCCAAACACAACTTTATCCCTCCGATTGTCGCCAGTTCTAGAGCTCTGTCATCGGGCTGTGCCCTGGCAACCAGTATCCGAAAGAGATGGACGTCGGCGCACTATCACATCCAAGATCTTCTGAGGTGTTCGGAAATTCTCACATTATTCGCACCTCATTGGAGAGGCGGGCCCGGCTATCTTGAGGTCTGGCGGACAGTCACGAGTCTTCTTGAATCCAGCCACGCTTGAACTGCAACCATACATCATTATTCACAGCCGTCGCCCACGCGCCGCTGTCATGGAGATGCCTCAATGCAATGACCTCACTGCACACCCGGCCCATTGAGAAATCCCATTGAGAAATGGTACCTATCAAACGCGCGGATTTCTATTCAATGACCACCGTTCGAACAGGAGGAGAAAGACTCGGCTTGCCAAAAGACGCCTCCATTCTCAGCTTCTGAAGATCCATGATAACCGTGGCCAGAGTCTCCATCCTTTCCATGCCTTTAGCATTCGGCGGTGTCGACCGGCAAATGGACACCGGAGTGCCCTGCTCGTCGGAGAGCCACGTTCGGATTTTATCAACCGTCACTTCCTGCCCCTTGCTCAGTTCTCTGATCCGGTCTAAGCGCGAGAACGAGTTCTTGGAAGGATGGTCGCGAATACCAGCCGGGACATCAGGGGACCAGAGATGGTTGGTATGGAACGTAGTCGAGCTGCCCGGTTCGGGAAAGATAGGAGCGATACCCTTCGGCGTGGCTTCAATGGTTGCAAAGTTCCCCTCGCGGTCTGCCACGACATAGTTTGCGCACGAAGCCACCCCCTTTTCCTGCAGCATGGCAAGTGCTTCCTTGAACGACCTGCACTCCAAGACACGCCTCATAGCAAGATGCACCGGCAACGCACTCCTATCTGCCGCCCCACACCGGATAGCATTCAAGCAAATTCCCACACCATGCTCGTTGAACCCGAACTTGGCCACGATCCCCGCTTCTCCCAGCATCCGAATGCGCGGCCTCCCGGTCTTTTTGAGATCGAAAAAGGCCATCGACGTGCGTGCTTCCCCGACCCAGTCCCAATTCTGTGCGAGAAAGACCTCTGAGGTGCTCGGGTTCTGCGACACAATCGAAGTACATCCGTCGGAGTAGTTGGTCAAGGAAATCTCACTGCGCAGGTTGAGCGCCAGGATGTCGAGAAAGTCGACTGCCGCTCCAGCTGCGATGCCGCGCATTTCCTCCACCAGATCCGGCTCCTTTTCTTCCAGAGATGGCAGATACGCCGCTGCCCGCTTCTTGGATTCACTCCAGTCGCACTCGGCGGTCTCTTGGAAAAGGCGCTCATAGTTCTGCATGCAGATGGCGATCTTGTTCGGGATCTGGCTGCCGTGGGCGAACCCAATGTCCCATGCTGAACCACTTGCGACGACTTCCGGTACGCCCTGCCACCCTCGTTCCGTGTCTTGAACAGTGGTTGAGTTGATCATCTTTCCTCTTTCCCACTTTCAGGGCACAGTGCTGGATACTTCGTAGGACTGTATATATTCGTAGGACTGTGTATATTGTACAGTGTATTGTGGTGTGAATCCGAGGACCCGAGGTTTCGATAACAGATGAGCCTTTGTCTCTGTCTCTGATGGTATGCAAGGTAGGGTCAACAACACCAACATACTATCACCCTGGGCCGACCACCGTAAGCGGAGTGAGTGAGTGAGTAGTGGCTCATGCAGCGTCTCTCTCTCTCTCCCTCTCCTGTTCGGCGTTGTGCGATACTCTGACAAGTACGCGTGGCGTCGTCCGGAACTCCACCTTTTCTCGACTCGCTGGTTTCGGCGCAATCCGACCCGTGCATTGGATTGAACAACTTACAACTTGAACCGACGACTTACGACTTACGACGGCTCCAGCCTGGCAGGGCCTGGCAGTTAGTTATGTATCTGCTGCACCAATTGATCTGCGACGATCAGTCGTTCTGGAACAGACTGTCCATCAGAAATGAGATGGGGAACGATATCAATCCCTATCGCAAAACGTGGAATCTGAGCCTCAACCCGTATCGCGTAACCATGTATCAAGTACGCCTTTGGGTTTGACCGGTTCATCTGCTATCTCAGCCTCAATCGTACTGGGATCTAAAAACACAGTGTCACAGTCAAGCTCAATAAGCGCCAATACCCCGATTTCCACACTACCACAACTTATCATAGGAGAGGAACATAGGTAGGTATGTCGTGTACGACAGTGTCACGTTTGTTCGTGAACCGAGTTATACACGGTCATCAAATAAACACCTTCACTCTCGGATTTCAATCCAAGGTTGACATTACAATATACACCATTTCAACCAGAGTTTGGCATTACAATTTACACCCTTTCAATCCGAATTCGACGTTACGCCCCTGAGGATCAACAACCGACCACCTTCAGCGCGAATGACTTTCCCATCCATAAACGCCCCAGCTTTACTCATCAGCCAGAGAGCAGTGCCTACCATGTCTTCTTCCGTGCCGGGTCGTTTGGCGGGGGTCTCCCCAGCGAGATGGAGATTCGAGTTGGCATCATTCGTAGTCATTCCTGACGGCACTATGCCGGGTGAAATGGCATTGACACGAACTAGAAACGATATATATCAGTAAGATGCAAGATATACCCGACTTGAAACATGTATAGGATGGGCTTGGCTGGGATAGGATAGGATATAACTAGACTCAAACATACTATAAAACTCCGCAAACTCCGCAGCCATAATCCTCACCATATGGTCCACAGCAGCCTTGGACGTCTGATAGCAAGGCACGAACTGGTGATTATGCACACTAGCCGGGCTGCTGAAGAGGATGACACAGCCTCTCCCTTCGCCCTGGGCAGCAGCAGCACCGAGAAGGCCAATGAGGTGCGCAGTAAGGTAGTAAGGAGCCAGGACGTTGAGGCGGAACGTGTGTTCCCAGCCCTGGTAGGGCGCGGACAAGGTCGCTGTTTCGAGCTTGTCTAGGCCGTCGCCGGGATGGTAGGTGACGGCGTTCATGTACCGGATTGCGGCGCAGTGGATTAGTGCGTCCAGTGAGTGTGAGAGTGAGTCGGACTGGGACTGGCATTGTTGCTTGATGCTGCTGGCGACTTGGTGGATGCCTTGTTCGGACGATAGGTCGCCGTGGATCCTGATGCTTGTTAATAGATTGACCTGGAAAGGCTGGGTTTAAGCCACACGAGGATGAGGATGGAGAATGTTAAGAATCGTGAGGCATCTGGCGTCAGACAGGATGATGAGGTATTTGCAGCAAGGCTGGCGGTGGGTACTTTGGGAACGTACGTGATGATAGTCGCCGACGAAGATGATGATGATGATGAAGAGGATGAAGATGACGATATCTCTTCGAGTTCAGCCTTTGTTTCGGACAGAAGTTTGTCGTTGATGTCTATCAGGATCACGTTTGCTCCATTGGCTGCGCAGCCTCGCGCCAGCATTCGCCCGATGCCACTGGCTGGTCAGGATCAGTTCAGTTCAGGGCCACGGCCAGGGCAAGTCTGTTGAGCGGTCACGGTCGGGGACTGGATAACAAACTCACCTCCGCCGGTAATGGCCACCCATCGACCCGAGACATCGAATAGATTGCTCACTCGTAGATTGTCCGCCATGTGCTTTTCTTTCTCCAATGATCTGGGTCTCAATGCCCAGTTGTGTCGTTGGAACAAAGATATAGTGAAGGTGCTTTTTGATTCACCCCCTCCCCTCCATTATGCACCAGTCAATAACAGAAAACCATAATAGCATGATTCCCGAAGCCTTACTGCCGCACCGCAATCCAGGGCATCATTCCGTGGTGGGTTGGAAGCAATTTGCAAGGGCCGCGTTTGCCCGCCGATTCAGAGCATAGCGACGCCTTCTGCCGACCCACACACCCACCCACCCACCACATCGGTCTGGTTCTTCGTATCTCTGCTATGGCCATGTATGTTGACAGGCATTACCATTGCCATTCCTTGTGTATGCTGCCTAAGGCATAGACTCTGTTATGTATCAGGGTCCAGGCTAACGTTCCCCTGTTTAGTGTTCATATTCTAGACGGAGGTCCAGTCAAGTCACCTACCGCACATACGAACAGGAACAGGAACAGGTGCTGTTGGAGGGATAGGATCCTGGTCTTCAGGTTCCAACTTACAATTTACAACTTACAATTATTGACGGCCGACATGACTTTTGCATCTGAGGTTCCGTGGACTGCGGCATTTCCCTTCTTTACTGTCACAACAGCAGCGGTTGGCGTTGTGGTGTTGATCTACCTCCGTTTCTTCTATGTTGATTTGCGAAAAATCGAAGGAATCCCTGAAATCCCCAAAGGAGACTTACTGGCCGGCCACTTCTACGATCTGGGCGACGACCATGCCACGACAGCGGAGCATTGGGCGTCAACATATGGCTGGCCAGTGTTCCAGTTGAGGATGGGCCGACGACGAGCCATTATTCTCAATTCGTTCGATTCCGCGCGCGAATGGATGGTCAAGAACCAATCTGCTACTCTGGATCGGCCTTGGTTCTATACTTTTCATGGAGTGATTTCTGCAACTTCAGGTAAGCAACGAGCTCGGAATCCTGGTTGGGTGTCGGTGATGTTAGATTGTCAGGGGGTTGGTTACAAGACTGACTTAGGGATGTGTGTTACAGCCGCGACAATAGGGACAAGCCCATGGGATGAACGGACGAAAAAGCAGAGACGTGTGGTCGGCTCGTTGACGACAGGGCCGTCGATTCGAGACATGCGGCCCATGTTGGATCTGGAAGTCTCCGCCATGATCTCGGCCATGTATTACGACAGTGACCGGGGCGAGAGAGAGAGCGTGCCGCATATCTACCAGAAACGCTTGGCTCTCAATCTCATGACTATGTTCTGCTACGGGACGAGATTCGCGTCGATCAAGGATCCTTTGCTCCTCCAGATTCTGTCCGATGCCAACACTATCGCAAGGTATGTGATCCCTCTGTATAGAGTCTAGTCTAGCCTTGTGTGTGTTTGTGTTTCTAGCCCTGGTCCGCCCTGATATGGGATGAAACGATCCTCAATGCTCACAATACACAGCTTCCGATCTACAAAAGCCAATCCGCAAGATTTCATCCCTCACCTCCGGTATACGGCAGGCAACGGGCGGAACAAGATCGCCAAAGAAGTCCGCCAGCGTCGAGACGACTGGTTGTCGACGATGCTGGAGAACGTCCGGGCCAATCTACCCATGAGGCTCGGCTCCAAGAAGAATGTGGCGGAAATGCTGTTGACAGACAACCAGGAAGGCTTGACTCCACGTATGTTTTTCCCTCGTTCTTGAACCTGATGGTGTAGGGAGGGGCAACGGGGCTCTTTGCTGATCTAAGCACAGTTGATATCAAAACCATTCTCGGCGGTCTGATGTCTGGAGGCTTTGAGACGGTTTTCTCCACCGCCATCATCACCATCGGCATGCTCTCCACCCCCGCCGGACAAGTAATACAGCAGAAAGCGTACGAGGACATTCTGAGCCTTTACGAGACGCCAGAAGAGGCATTCGAGCAATGCTTGACCGAAGAGAAAAGTCCGTACATCGGAGCGCTGGTCAAGGAAGCTCTACGGTTCTACCCTCCCCTGAAACTGCTGCCGGCGCGTCAAACATACAAGGAATTCGTCTATCGCGGCGCTGTCATCCCGAAAGGCGTGCTTTTGTATGTGAATGCTCAAGCGGCCAATCGAGGTAAGTCCTTTCCCCTGCCTGCTATCTTGACTGTCGTATGGTTGGTTTGTGTTGTTCTTTCCTTCATTCTTTTAGTTCCATCCTTTTCGCTCCATCTTTTTCGTTTCATTTGGTGGGTTCGGGTCTAACAAAACCAGATCAATCCGTCTACGGCCCCGACGCCGACCAATTCCGTCCAGAACGCTGGCTGCAGCAAGATCGAACTGTGCCTCCACCATATCATTTCGCCTTTGGTGCCGGCGCGCGAATGTGCACTGCTGTCAACTTCTCGAATAGGCTGCTCTATGCTGTCTTCCTCCGATTGATCGTGGCGTTTAGGATTGAGCCGAGCAAATCCATGCCTCCAAACACCCACTACGTCCATTACAAAAAGGACGCGGCGGCTTCCAATGCTGTCGCTTCGGACTTCAAGGTCAAGTTGACGCCGAGGGACAAGCAGGCTTTGGAGCGCTGCTTTGCGAGATCGGAGGAGCTGTCGGCCGGTGTGGCGGTGGGGACATGTTCTGAGCCTCTGAGGATATGACGGAGAGGAGACGATTCTGCTGGTGTCTAGATTCAAAAGCACGCGTCCATCAAGAGCCGTCTGTTCTGCCAGATAGACAAAACATAAACTTGAATGCAAGAATTAGTTGTCCTAGCGACCCTATTCGATTTCATTCATTCTATTGAGACGCACTTACTCCCGATTGCTGTTCTCCTATCCATGCACTGCGAGCAGTACATCAATCGGTTCATATCATCCCGACAGGGATCCCATCCATCTTCCATATCGTCGCATCCTTCATCACAAAACTCACCTTCCTCAACGCCCCTTTCGCACCAGGATCCAAAGGATCTTCCTCCAAAGCAATAATATCAGCCTGCACACCCTCCTCAAACCACCCAAACCGCCTCCCACACAAATCACCACCACAAGCCTCCCACCCACCAACCGTACAAGCCTCCAGCACATCCGGCACCGGAACGCCCGCCTCAACCATCAACTCCAGCTCCCTAACATTCTCGCCGTGCGCAAACGTCCCCGTATCGCCACCACAAGCAAGACGCACCCCCGCGTCAAAAGCCCGCTTCACCTGCGTCAAGATCTCGCTGAACCTCCTTGCATGGAGTTTCTCCGCAATCGCCAGCGTCGGCACGAGAATCACCTTCTTCTGCACCATCCGCTCCAACAGCTCGTCCGTCACGAAATACACATGTTCAAGCGTATCGACGCCGGCCCGGACAGCAGCCAGCGCCCCTTCAAGCGTACAGCAGTGCGCCGCAACGGGACACCGCGCCAGCCTGGCTTCCTTGACGATCGCGTCCATCTCCTCCGGCGAGAAAACAAGGTAATCCGGGTTCGGATCCCGCGGCGGGTGCAGCACACTAGGGATATAAGGATGTTGTTGGGCCGGTGGAGACCGCATGATCCGCCGGCGATAGTCGGCGAAGAACTTGATCATGTCGGCGCCTGCGGCCCAGGCGGCGGCGCACTGCTTTGCGGCATTCTTCGACGCCGTCGACCGCGTCTGCTCCGGCTGGTAGACAATGGCCTCCGGCGTGGTTTTTCGGTGCGTGGCTCAAACGAGCCCGTGCTGGCTAGTACTTTTGTGGCTACGAAGAGGCGGGGGCCGGGGGTGAGGCCGCGTGCGATGGCGTCGCGGAGGTTGGCGTCTGAGTCTTGCATTCCTTCTGATCCTAGGTCTCTGAAACAGGTACAACGTGGAATGTTAGTGAGGATTTGATAGATGGGTAGTATGGATGTAGATAGATGTGTGGATGTGATCAGCCCCTAGGAATATTGGATGTTGCCTCTGAGCGATATTCAACTTTGTCTCGAAGGGACTCGGAAGAAAAGACAGTGATGCCAGGTCCGAAGATTCGTCTTGATTCTTGAGGCTCACATCCATCGTAGGCCTAGACGATTGATTTGATTCTTTGTCTTGTTCCTTACCTATATGTCGTGTACCCTGCAAGTAGGGCTGTTCGACAGTGGTTCACTCCACGCACTACTCGCTCAGTCATGCTTTCGTCTCGTTTCTGGACCAGGGCCCCTGCCTCGCTGGGAAACGGCAAAGCAGTCAAGTCAGTCCAGTCCAGTCCACGCAAGAAGTAAACAGACGAGCAGTATTGAGGCAGGCAGGCACAACCAAACAAATAGACATAATATGCTCTCCACCGAAAGCGTGAATACCACTGGTGATATACAACTTCCTCTTGGAAATGCAAGAAACCATGGGTCCACACTTACTCGTATAGACAGGGGAAAGCGTGGAGAACACTCAACACTTACTCGTAGGAATGGAGGAAAACATGGGTATGCGCATCGACCAAGCCCGGAAGAACGTATTTCCCACGCAAGTCAATGTCGCCGGGTTGGATGAGTTTGTCGATTGATTGCTGCTCGTCGCTGTCGTCCTCCCGCTGGATGATCTTTTCAATAAGGCCACTTCTCCTGTCGACTGTGATGGACCAGTTCTTGCGGACTTGTTTTGATTTCGGGTCGAATAGCCATGATGTGTGCACCGTGTATTGGGTCATCGTTGCCGTCTATGCTTTCTTCTCTTGTTCTTGGGATGGATTGGTATGAGTGGTCAGGGGCTCGGCTGGGGGTCTTTTGGAACAGATGGAACGGACTTGATTGCGAATCGATACCCTTGCGTTCCTGGAGTGTGGGTTAATTGCCTGGACGTGTCTGTTCATTCATGCCGTAATGCAATCAATAGGTGTGTTTGATCCCCTGAGGCTCTGAACTTGGACTCGGGTCTCAGCGTGAGCTTGGGGAGGTCGGGCGGTCTACGCCGAAACGGCACTGACGGGCGGGCGGGCTGTTTACGGTCACACAACACACAGCTCAGCGGCCGACACTTCAGCTCATCTGTAAGGTGACCGGTCATTGGCCCAGAGTTCAGATTTGGCTAAGAAGTGAGGCTCGGTATTCTGATGTGGTATCCGATTCTTGAGAGTATGTGTTGCTCGTCCATGCCTCCGTCTCCGTCTCCGTGACCAACAAATTCATCAATACCACTGCTTATACTGGCATACATACTTGGAGGCATGCGACAGGCTTCTGCACGACAGTTTAACTAGACATGGTCAAAGTCCTGCTGACTGGTAAGTCGTTCCCGTCGCGTTCTATATATCCCTCCAGCTGATCCTGGCTAGGGGGCAGTGGCTTCATTGCTACCCACGTGTTGAAAGTCTTGCTGGAGCGCGGGTACGAAATCTGAATGAACCATGGTGCCATTTCTTCTGGATACTATCTTACCTTAATGTCAGGTATGATGTAGTATTCACAGTTCGATCAACTGCCAAGGGCGAGAGGATCATCAAAGCGCATGACACCCTGTCCAGAAACAGACTATCTTATGTTATCGTGGAAGACATCGGCAAGCCAGGAGCATATGACCAGGTCAGCAACCAGATAATGCGTGGCATGGCATTCACCGAACGGCACTGCCTGCTAGAGGTGCTGTATACATGCACATACTGACCAAAGGACCAACCAGGCTGTCGTATCCGAACCTCCTGTCGATGCTGTCATCCATACAGCCTCTCCATTCCACGACAACTTCGACAACCCCAAAGATATTCTCGACCCGGCCATCAACGGCACAAGGGGTCTCCTCAGTGCAATCAAAGCCTATGCGCCGACCGTCAGGAGAATTGTCCTGACATCGTCCTTTGCGGCGATGATCAATACCGAGACAAATCCGCGGGTTTACGATGAATCCTCATGGAATCCAGTGACATTGCAAGAAGCAATGGCTAACCGTTCCAAAGCTTATCGCGGTAGCAAAGTCAGTTCGTTCTATTCCATCCCCTGACACCAAACTGCAGACTCAGCCTCCTTGCCCAAGAACCAAAAAGAAAAGCACTAACTGACTGATCGATCAGACTCTAGCAGAAAAAGCTGCCTGGGACTTCATCGAATCCCAGTCCCCAAATTTCGACCTCGTAACCCTCTGTCCACCCCTAGTATACGGTCCCGTCATGCAACATCTCAGCAGCCTCGACAGTCTCAACACATCGAACCATCGAATCCGTGACTTTGTCCAAGGTCGGTTTCGCGACAAAATGCCTCCAGTGGCAGGAAGTTATTTGTGGACAGATGTGCGTGATCTGGCACTTGCTCATGTGCGAGCTGTAGAGGTTCCTGAGGCAGGCGGCCACCGGTTCTTCATTACTGCGGGACACTGCTCGAGTAAGATGCTGGTCGACGCCATTCGATCCACTCACCCCGAACTCGCTTCGAAACTTCCTCCCACCGACACCGACGACCTGCCTGCTGATGTCTACGGTTACGACAATTCAAAGGCGAAGCGGGTTCTGGGCATTACGTTCCGGTCGCTGGAAGAGTCGATCGGGGATACGGTGACTTCGCTTCTGAGATTGGGAGCATAGACTAGGGTATTTGGATGTCATTGTTCAATATCGTCTAACCTAAGTGATTGATATTGGACGGGGTTGATGTACTCGGAAGATGTGCAGGTCATCTTCGACGGCAAAGTCGCCTTGCAAAATCAGATAATGCCAGTCATTTCCCTGAGTGTGCTGCTCAGAGTACTACTTCCTGGCAGGAACAAACACAGTAATGACGTTGACCGTACTAATATAAGGTAGACAGCGTCAAAGGTTCATGTTCAGGGGTTGAACAGCCTTGTTCTACGTCCGTGTGAATTCTAATTCTCATGGCATGACTGTCACCGATTGAACTGTGTAAACACTACGAGCGTGTAGTAAAGTGACCGCCCTATCCGCCATAATGAAGAACAAAAGTAAAGAACTCTGCTTCTGGCAAATATGATATATGGCATATGATACATGGCATAAGGCACAAGGCTGGCCGGACAGAACCGTGTTAGTCATCTATACCGGGCATCTCCGACCCCACAATATCGAGAGATAAGAAGGATTCAACCGACCAGGTGCCAGTGCCAGCGCCAGTACGTAAGTGGTTGAGTTGTGTCGATCGGCTCAACCCGTCCACCGCCAGTCTTTCCATGCGATAAGCCGAGAGTGGTGAGTGGTGAGTGGTAAGTGGTGAGCCTCACACTGCTTCCGCCCGGCTATTCTGGTGGTGCGGTGCGCCCTGTCATTGTCAACAACCGTCATGCCATAACACATTGGTCTGGCCCTACAGATGGTATATCAGAGAGATGCAGTAGTTGTGTAACACCGCCAAATCAGGTTTATATAGTCTAAGAAAAAACAATTACATACTATCGCACCCGATATACAACACATTACACATCATATATCACACACCACACACCACACACCACACACCCACACACCACACACCACACACACCAAACATTACCACACATCACCACCACCATCCTAACCATGTCGAGCTCGAACAAGCACGTCGTCTTCGACGTTGTCGGTAAGTCAAGGAGAAAGACCCGACTGACTTGCTTATCCCCTTCTATCTCAGCCTTGCCTCTCGCAGCATGACTGTCTCAGTGTCTCCTGTCTCCGAATTTGATACTGACTAGACCATCCACCCTTAGGAACATGTATTTCATTCGAGCGGTTCCACGAAGCCCTAGAATCCCGCCTCGGCCCCAAACTAGGGCCGAAAGGCATCGGCGCCCGCATCTTCGGCTACGCGTGGATGGAAGCCGCCGAGCGGGAATACACCTACCTCAGCCTCTCGGGGAGCTACAAGCCCGTATTCGACGTGATGCGCTCAATCTTCTACCGAACGCTATACCAGGCCGGCATCGCCGAACCGCGGGCCCTAGTCAGCCAGGACGACGTCGAGTTCCTACTGACCTCGTACCGCAACTTAGGTCCCAGGGAGGGTTTGGCGGAGTGTTTCTCCAAACTGCGCGACGCGGGCTTTACGGTTTGGGCGTTCACGGCGGGCGACAGGCAGCGCGTGTCGAATTACTTGAAGCAGGGCGGCGTGGAAATGCCGGAGGAGCATTTCGTCTCGTGTGACGATATTGGCGTCGGCAAGCCGGCTGCTGAGTGCTATAGGTATATGTTGGGCAAGTTTGAGCCGGAGGGGTTGGAGGCTTGGTTTGCGGCTGCCCATATGTGGGATTCGGCTGCTGCGAGACGCTCAGGGTAAGTCAGAGTCTGTCGGTTTCGTTTGTCTGAGAGAATGTCCTTTTCGTTTGTCTGATAGAATGCTGAGTCTGGCTAATGCTCATGTTTTGCTAATGGTTTCTCTATCTACAGATTCAAAGGGGCGTGGGTCTCGGCTTATGAAAAGGAGCCGTGTACGGATATCTTTGGCGAAATGGATGTCATGGCTGATACGCTCCCTCATATGGCTGATGGGATTATTGCTGCTTCGGGAAAGAAATGATGGACTTGAGCCAATGTAGTCTAATGTGATGGATGACCGGTCTAGTATAATGTGTTGGCCGGATGTTGGCATTCAGAATCATGATATCGCTTTCTATTGTCTTCTAAAGTATATTGGGAACAATGCTGTAGTTTTGTGCTTGTATGGATTGACTTCCGGTCTTCGTGCATTGGCGTTAGAACTGTGGATGAGGATCCCAGGGTATCTCTGATGATGTGACTATAAAGACTGAAGAGCTGGTCTTCGCTTATCGAAAACCCCTATAGCACAAATCTTATACTGGTAAGGCTGGGGTAGTAAACGTGACCTGCTATTAACATAGCTTACTGTAGGTACTATAGCTAAGCTTGGTGTGGAAGCATAATAGACTGATGATAAATAATGGCATATTCCATCCTGGCCACGTTTCAACCACAGCCAGAGATCACTAGGTCGGTACCTGAGAGATGGTAGTGATGCCGGTTGACCCGGAGAAGCGCGAGGCAGCAGTCCACTTCGTCGCAATCATCCGATCGAGTCCAGACCGCCGCCTTGCGACAATCGTTGGAAGTCAAGACTCGTTGGTTACGAAATCAAGACTCACGACGTTCCCTTGGAACAGTGAGATTCGCGAGGCTCCGACAGAACCATAACACATCGCAGCCATAATCATGTCTTCACAACGACCAGGCCCCTCGCCCACATCAACCACGCCGTTCTGGCGAACCGAAGAACACGAGCTAGACACGCATCGCAGCACGCCCGAACTGCCTTCCGAATGCGACGTCGTGATCATTGGAGCCGGCTTCGCGGGGGCAGCTCTGGCACATTATATATACGAAGACAACCCATCGCCTCCTTCGGTGGTCATCCTTGAAGCACGGCAGGCATGCTCTGGTGCGACGGGCCGCAATGGCAAGTTTGATACCGACCCTTTCGCCCCCTGCTTTTTCGCGATACACCATTTCTTCTTCCCCCCCACCCCTTGATGTCTGAGTAGCAGACCACAGTCCTGACTGAGACACACACGCTACACAGGCGGCCATTTGAAGCCGGATGTGTATTTCAACATGCCCAAGTACATCCAGAAGTACGGAGCACGTGCCGCGGTGGAGGTGGCGCAATTCGAGGCGTCGCAGGTCTATGCTGTCAAAGAGCTCGTCGAGAAAGAGCAGATTGATTGCGACTTTGTGCTGACCAGAGCCTGTGACGCCACCTTGCACAAGGGACTAGCTGAGGAGACGGACCGGGCATTCGAGGAGATGGTCAGGACTGGAGTGACGGATTTCAAGGACGTTTACCATGCCCGGAAACAGGATGCTGAACGGGTGAGTTGAGCGTTACTTTACTTCCCCCTGATATCCCTTTTCCTTTCTCTCATCCCAAACCATCCGTCTGCACAATCAATCAACGCAGTCCGAAGAAACACATACTAACAGTCTATACCATGTGCTCTATCTAGGTCTCCGGCGTCAAAGGCGCTCTATCAGCATTCACATTCACAGCCGGCCACGTCTGGCCGTACAAGCTAGTGATGCACCTCCTGCAAGGTGTCGTGTCGAAAGGAGCGAACCTGCAAACAATGACACCCGTCACCCATCTTTCCGACCAACCTCTCCCGGACGGGCGCTGGCAAGTCACGACGGAACGGGGCTCGATCCAAGCCCGCAAAGTCCTACTCGCTACCAACGCCTACACGGCCGACATAGCACCACAGTTCAAGAACCATATTGTGCCGGTGCGCGGCATCTGCAGTCGCATTGTAGTCCCCGACGACACGAAACACAAACACAAGCCTCGTCTCACGCAGACGTACAGCATCCGTCACGGGCCTTCGATGTACGATTACCTCATCCCCCGACTCGACGGCAGCATCGTGGTCGGAGGCGCAAAGCCTGCCTTCTGGTCCGACATTTCGCACTGGTATAATGTCAAAGACGACAGTCAGCTCATCGAGCCGGCCAAATCGTATTTCGACACCCTTATGCAGAGGACGTTCATAGGCTGGGAGGATAGTGGTGCCCATACCGACAAGGTCTGGACAGGCAGTAAGTTGGACCCTGAAATGCAGTACTACTAGTAGTACTAGACTAGTACTAGTACTGCTGAAGTTCGATTCACTAATCTTTTCTTTTCTTTGGTGCAGTCATGGGCTACAGCTCCGATTTCATGCCGTATATCGGCGACGTGCCGGATAAGCCGGGCCAGATGGTCATGGCTGGCTTCTCGGGTCATGGGATGCCGCTGATTCTGCTGTCTGCTAAGGCTGTTGTGCAGATGCTGCGCCATGGGAAGAAGTTCGAAGAGACAAATGTGCCTGAGATCTTCCGCGTCACTAGGGAGCGGTTGGAAAGTACCAGGAATGAGATTCTGGGGGATAGCCATGCTGGAACTGTGCCAAGCAAGCTATAGTTGAACCGAACAAACAGAACATATTTTCAAGCCTGATCTTTGGTACGACGTACTCGGGAATTGATTGAAGCCTGCATTGCGTGATATGAGCTTCGCCAAGTAAAGGAATTCTTGCCAGAAACCAAGATAATGAAGAAACGAAAGAGGATTTCTGGCTAGAAACCAACGTAATGAACGGAGGAGGTATCTTGAGAGAAACCAATGTAATGAAACGAAGGGGGAGTTCTCGCCAGATATCAACGTAGTGAACGAATGAGTCTTGCCAATGCCAGATATCTATATACGAGTATGTCCACTGTAGGGAGGATCTCTCAATGGTGTAGACCCAAGTAACGAGTAATATCCCCAAGCCCACGCACCATGTCATTTCTGCCGCGCCGCACACCATATATGATACCAATCTCGCACCAAGGCCTAGCTACCTAGGGTACTTTAGGTACTTAGGTACATACTTACATAGAGTACCTGAAATGCGGGTTCTTCATATCCGTGACGTCGTTCTCTCCCAATTCCCGACCGATGCGCTCTTGTTCCTCCTTGGAAAGACCACTGGCAGCAGCCACGCGGTCCCGCCGGCGGTTCTCGTACATATACCAGAACCGCCAGAAGAGGATGACAAAGATCTGCACGGCGAAGCAGACGGAGCAGGCGATCGTGCCGGGAAGATATCGCGGCGCATCCTTGGTCTGGAATACCTGCGCGCCGGCCATGTTTCCGGCACAATAGGAGATCAGGGTCATGGACGAGACGACTGTTCTTTTTGTCCGTCCGGCTACGTTTGAGGGGACTGTGTTAGGTGATCGCTGTTAGTGACACGCACCACTCAGAAGCATGATTGATGGATGGATGAGAGAGAGAGACAGTCAAGAAGCATGACTGATGGATGAGAGATAGAGACAGTCATGAACAAGAACAAGAACGTACTAAGACTCCATCCGAGGAAGATGGACAGCGAAAACACCACGGTCAGGATAAACATGGCGTATTTGGTCCATTTGTGCTCGGGGGTGTTGGGCAGCAAGGACATGACTAGGATCCCGCAGAAGGGGATGATGGCGCTGATTATCATGACCCATAGACGTTGGTCGCGGACTTTGCGGGTGTATAGTGCCACGAGGAGGAATACACCGACATAGACAGCTGTGGAGAATATCAGTCAGTCAGTCAGTATGTATGCATGTGCTTGAAGAGCTTGAGCTTGAGCTTGAGCCTGGATGGGATGGGATGGGATGATTGTATCGTGCAAGCTTGCTTACCGTTTCGAGGGCATCCGTAGAGCATGGATTGCCAGGAGTTGAAGCCGAAGGTTTCGTACATCAGGGAGCTGAATGTCGTGATGCCGCTGTAGAACAGATGGTCAGTGAAATGCGACCAGATGGCGTTACATAGACTGACCCGTTGGGAATGTTGGACAAGAAGGTATTGGCAAACCCAAAGTACAGCTGAGGGTCTTTGAAGGCCTCGATAACCTGGTCCCATTTCCATTCTTTGCCCGTGGTGTCTTGGCCAAGGTTGTTGCTGATGGTTCGCGCAGTGGCCATTCTCTTCTCCTCCTTGTTCAACCAGCGAACCTCATGCGGGGTGCCGAGAATGAAGAAGGACGCAATGGCGCCAACGAGGGTAAGTCCACCCAGGAACAACGAGATGCAGCGCCACGCAGCCAGTCCACCATGTGCTTCGACATGTCTGGCAATTCCGTACAGCATCAAGTTGCAGACAACGGAGAAGAACCCTTCAGACGATTGCCAGAAAAGTGAACGGTCCGCGTGCTCGTCCGACTTGTACCATGCCGAAGTAACGAAGAGGAATCCGGGCGTGATGGCGCACTCGAAAAATCCCTGGAGAGCACGGAGCGCCATCACCTGGGACCAGTTCTGAGCGGCGCTGATGCACATGAGACAGATGGCTTGAAATGGTCAGCATCAGCAATCTTGCAATTTTTCATTCCTGCCAAAGACATACCCCAGCCAGTCATGTAGATGGACAGCGTGTATCCCAGGTTCCATCGCTGCATGATGTACACGGAGGGAAACTCCCCTATAAGGTAGGTGAGGTAGAAGCTGCGGTATATGTTACTCAACGGCCCATAACTCCTGCCGGGATGTATACTTACATTGTTGTCAACCATTGGTATTGTTGACCGTGGAAGCCGAGGTCTGTTCGCATGCCAAACAACTGTTCAGGAGTTAGAGACGGGATGCTGTGCAACAACATAATGGAGCCTTACAGCCTGTGTACTGATGGAGGTTTTATCCGTCTGCTGGATCCCATAGCAGAAGAACCTGTTTTGCGTCAGAAAGCGTGGTTTGCTGGCATGTCAACTGCACCTACAGCAATGGCATGAGGTACCGGTCAACCTTTCGCGTCAATTTCTTGTATTGCTCTGGCGTATAGTCTGAACAGATCTCGTCAGTCTGCGCCCCAGTGTCTATAACCACAATCGTGCTCACCTGATTCTTCAATTATATCACCATTGTGGATCGTGGTGGTGACCTGAAGGTCGGCCAGTGCATAAGCCTTTTTCTCGCCAGTCTGGTCGTCCATGGGAGAGTTGTCACTGGATGACATGTCCTCTGAAGGCGTCGCGTGGATGTGTGCTTGGGCGTCTGTAGACATGGTGGATGGAAGCATGGGAAGACCGACTTGAGGACTTGAATAGTCCTGGCAAAGGATTGTTCAACCACATATACTTCTCGACCCAGCGTATCCCTCTATCAGACGTACAAGCGAGGCCAGCCTATCGGTTGTGCGACACGAAGCCATCAGGGGGCGAATGATTATGATGATAGACAGTGTCTAGAACTGATAGAGTTTGCTGGTCCTAGATTCCGGGTAAAGGCATGCACAAACGGTTGTCTCGCGGGCAAAACCGAAGGGAGGGTCGATGATTTGTCTTATCAACCCCAATACATAACGATCTTGTCCAGGTGGGTACGGCTGATACCAACTCACTTTCAGCTTCCGATAAGATACACATGCACACACTAGAGTTCACTGTGGTTGCAGTAACAGTCTGACGGCTCAAGCATGCGACATATTTCCCGGCTCTCCGGATAGCTATTGTCCAGGGTCGCGATAATGGTACTAAAGTACACAGAGTGTGGCTTCCCCAGGAGCGCTTGATTCTTGGCAAACTGGATATGGAAACTGGACGAGGATTGGCCGAGTCAGCCTTAGACGTATCCTGGCCATTATCGCCGGAAAACCACGCTCAGTTGTGTTGAAATTGCCGCCAAAAGCCGTGGAAGGAAACGAGATAAACCAGAAGCGAGAAGCGAGAAGCGATACCGGTGCTGCGGGAAAAGGAGGCCATTGCCCCAGATTCTGTGGCAATCTTCCGCCCACAGAGTTCAGGGTTATAGAAGTCGCCCTCAGTCGAAGCGGTGTTGTCATGATACTACTGAAGATCAAGGGAAGAACCGGGGTAGGGAAACATGGCTATCGGATGTGGTGACTGGCCCCTACCTGCGCTACATTCCTCATGCTTGATGCGGAAGATGAAACGCTCCCGCGAGCGACCACGGCTTGCGGCGCCATTTGAGACTCGCCAGTCAAGTCAGTATTCAGGCTGTCCGGAGTTGCACCGATTATTGCGCACTTCTATGAACTCATCGAATGGATAAACGGGCTTCTGCTCTTGTGGTAGTCCATTGCCAGTCATGATCATAGTTTTTGCTGCCCTCCAGCACGGGAGTCAAGGTCACAATTCAGTTGGAAACATCTATTGGGTGTTTGATGATCAGTGATCAGAGTACTGGAAGAAGGAGGAATGAGATAACATACCATGGGACAAGTTTGGCAGGTCAAGCAAAGTGGACTGTAGTTGGAGCTGAAATGGCACTTCTACTTAGATCTTGACCAGCCCTCATTTCGAATTTGTTCATCAGTGCTTTCTTGCTTTCTTGATTTCTTACTATGTTGCTTGTTATTCAACTCCCTACCCTGCTGCTCTACTGGGGAAGACGTTGCGATAGATAGATGGTCTCGTCGACCCGTCCTCACCATATGTCTCGCAAGCATCAAAGAGTCTCCATACCTCTCAGGTCGCGTTATCCCACCTCTAAAGCCTAAGAGCTCCTGGTAGAGGTATGCCACCCGTTTGGTGACTGCAGCGCGTCTTCCTGTGGCCTCATGTCCAGCGTTATGGTTGTCTCTTTCATCAGGACGACTGTGTATACTCCTGGGAGGTGTTGTGTACACCTTCCGCACTCTGGCATCTTAGTTGGCACTGAGGAACGACCTTACTTCATCGACGACGACGACGCGTAGCAGCTGCCTCTCTTATAATGCATGCAAAGTCGAGTAACCTTCGGAGTAGACAGGGCTGATACCAGACTATGCCGCAATTCAGGCCTGAGTGGGGATCGCCCCTGGTAAATGACTCAGCAGAAGCTTGGCAACATCTGGACCCGTAGCGATGGCTTGGGGGGCTTCTCTCTCCTCCGAATTGGGGACCGTCTTCACCATAGCCACCGTCTTCTGAATGCTTCACATAAACGTTATAGTACATCTCAGAGGTCTCTCTCCTGTACTTGGTCTCTTTTATACTTGGTGACTCCAAGGCACCCTACCACCAGCAACAGCTGTAGCAAAGGCTATCCCACGGTTCCCACCTACGGGAGCCTCCATGCTCAATGCAACACTCACATCGCCGCTCTACCAAAGTGTGCACTCGATGTAGGAAACGCAAAACCAAGGTTTGTGGCTCCCTCCTTTCGTCCTTTGAGGTCATGCCGACAACACATGGCTGATAACGACTGCCACAGTGTGACTTTAAATTCCCGGCATGCACCCCGTGCAAAGTGGCCAAAGCAACCTGTCTTGGTTATGATCCGGTCACTAAAGAAGCAGTTCCAAGGAGGTAAGGTCGTCCGGTGCGATTGGATCGTTCAATATCTATCCTATCTTAGTTTGGGGCTCACCGTCATGATACAGCCTAGTTAGGTCTTTGGAAGCAAAAGTCGCAGAGTTGGAAGCACAAGTGCGCGCATATCGAGATGTTCCTCAGAATGTGCCCTACTTGATGGCCTCTGAAATCGCACAGGCCACTTTATCGTTTGGCATACCGTCTTCTCGCTCGTATATACGATCAAGACTTTCGTCCGCTCTTCTCTTTCGCCCTTCATGCCCGCCACTTGCTCTGGTGCGGGAACGAGAGCATGATGCCACGGACAACACTATACCTCCTCCTGCTCTACATCGGGAACTGAGTGGCGCAACTGCGCATGGCAAACAGTCTCTCCTGAATCTGAACAGTGTCCCTTTCTCGGCCATCAAACGCATGATACAAAATTATGCCGACATTATCCTACCACAATATCCTTGCGTCTCTGAGTCAGCATTACATGATATCCTGGCAAGCCTCCAGAGCGAGGAAGTCCGGGACACGAACAGTATTTTAGCATATGGGATCCCTCCTTCGGCGAGACTGGGACATCTCGAATACTTCGTCCTCTTCATTGTCTTGGCAATCTCGGCCATAACATTGACCTGGAAGGCCGAAGACCAAGCACGAACCTCGTCAGAGTCGTTCTATAACTCAGCTCTACGGCATCTACAAGCCTTAAACAACCTTGACGAGATGCAAGCTCTTCAGGTGTCTCTGCTGCTCGCGCAATATGCTCAGATGTCTCCCGAGAGGGCGGACAACTGGACATGCATAGCAAATGCTGTGAGGATAGTTCTCGACCTGGGCTTACACGTCCAATCTCCAGACTGGTTTACCAGTGAGCAGGTAAGTATGCGATCGAGACTCTTCTGGGTGACCTATGGTATGGAAAGATCCCTGTGTTCAAACCTTAGGTTGCCATTGTCCTTTCCCGAAGAGGCGATAACGACAAAGGTAAGCCGGCCGCTTCCTCGTCGAATACAGTTATTGACCACCCCAACAGTTCGAAATAGTTGTGCCTGACGACGTAGCCACATCGGCCCGCGCTCATGAGGAGTTGGAACGTAAGTCATCCGCCAATCACATCTATCTCTACCGAGCGTTGGAGACCGAAGTCCACCGAGTCCTGCACCTCGAGGACGATCTGGCTATATTTGGTCAACCTGACATCGACAGCTGGATACGAGATATTTCGGGTCGATTGGATATCTGGTACGAGAAAGCCCAAACTTATACTCAGTACAACATGCTCGAGTTCAAGCATGTTCAGTTCCATCATCTCAAGGCACGCATCCATCGACCAACTCCGCGCTTGAGGTCACGAACGCCCGAGTCAAGAAAGATCGTGCTGGATGCGTCCTTGCGACTGATCGAAGACTACAGCGGTCAGATGCATCGACGGCGACTGTTCTATCCGTGGCACGGAGTCCACATTCTTTTCGAAGCTACTGTTATTGCCCTGGATGCCTGCTGGTCTTCCCGTGACTGGCAGCCATTACGAGCGCAGTCGCTACAGATGCTGGAAGAATCAATCCCGCAGTGCTTTCAAGCCCTTACGTATATTAGCAAGCGCTGGAACCAAGCCACTGTATGCGTCGACCGCCTGGCTCCACTGACCAAGAGGATCTCTTCAGTTCTGCTCAATGGGGACTCCATTCTATCACCTGCTCAGGAAGACCCTTCAATAACGGAGGAGATTCAGAGGCTACTCTTTTCAGACGGTCCCCTGACGTGGAATCAAGTTCCTCGCGCAGATGCACCTTGGGAGTTGGACGACAATTTCCTCTCTTTCGACAATACTGCATTTGTCGACACGGACTTTTTCCAATGGGATCCGGAATGGGACTTTATGCCGATGAGCGAGAGTCGATCACAAATATCATTGGATAGGGTCGTGTCACAGGTTGATGGCAGGACATTGGCATGATGCCTTACTGCGGCTTGGAAGAGTCGTAGGCCAACCAGCTTGTGGAACATATGATCATTGTTATAATAATAGACAGTGCACTGATTTAGCCCTTCTAGTGTCTACACAACTCCTTAATCGGCTGGTATGTTTGTCTCGTCCCATGTCCCTGTGGTGGTGTTGCAGTCACGTGCTGGCATCGGACCGCCCAGCCTTGTGTTGATATATTATTATTACCGACACCATCGGGTTCATCTTTATTCTCTTCGCCAACCTTTTTCACATGGCTCCTTCCTGTATCTCATGGCTACTCTACACTCATCCAAACGCCCCCGGCTTGGGGAGCGGACCATGCTAGCATGCATACTTTGTAAACATAAAAAACTGAAAGTATGACCCAGATCTCCGCCCATTGCCCGGTCCAATGTCGTTGACAATAGTATCTAGTGTGACGGCCAATCTCCGCAGTGTCAGAATTGCGCCAAAGCAGGGCGTGGTGCGTTGTCTGGCTTTCACCCGGAGCGATAGTCTGAGTTTGATGCTTATTCTAGATCAGACTGTCTTGTCGAGGACCCAGCCACTGGTCTACATCGACCCCGGGACTATTTGCAATCCCTCGAAGCGCGTGTTGCTTTTCTCGAGAATCTTCTTCGCGAAGTCCGTCCAGATGTTGCGATCGATCATTTCAGCTTCACGGGCTCTGTCGTACGTCCGAACCAGTCTGGTCAAGGGCTATTGGCGGAGTCGTCATTCAACCATATATTGGATGGCCATCAGGATCAAGTCGCCCAGCAGAGCAATGTTTCGCCCAATGGACAGAGGCCACTCTCACCTGGTTTGAGCAAACACGAGTCAGTCGAACCTGATAACGATGCCAACGATCTCGCCTCCGATGTTGCCTTACTCGCAATCAGTGCGTCGGGCCGAGAACCGCACTACTTTGGCCCATCTTCCGCCCTATCATTCTCTCGCGTTGCGTCTTCTACATTGAGATGGCAAAAGCGACACGATGGCTCCCAGCCGAGTGTGCTCAGTGACTCAGATGTTCGTAGCACACCGGGCCGACGACCAGCGCTGCTCCCTTCATCGACCACCGGCCATGCACTATCCACTGCCTATTTTAATCATGTCCACCCCCAATACCCTTTTCTGCATCGGCCTACATTCAGGGCATGGGAGGAAGCGTGCTTACATGCGATGCAGGCTGGGGCAATTGAAACTGTGGATGAAATTCCTCTGTTTTTCGTTCTCATGGTATCAAGCCTCTTCTCGAACGGTGTCCTGAGCTCACAATACCACAGGTTTATGCGATAGGTTCGCTTATTATCAAAAACGGCGACCGTAGCGAAGATGCAGAGGTAAGCAGGTCACTTGAAGATGGGATTGTTGCACTCACGACCTTCAGGCTTATTATGCCACTGCCCTGAACTATATCTCGGGAATCGTCGATATGGACAGTATGGAGTCCATCCAAGCCATTATCGCCTGCGCAGTCTACTCCGTACGGTCGCCTGTTGGTGCCTCCATTTGGTAAGCGTGTCGTGACAACAATGCGGAAGCTGAACATAGTTAATGACTGCCACAGGAAACTCTCGGGCATGGCCATTCGCCATTGTATCGAGCTAGGTTACCATCGAAGTGTCAAGAGATTCCGGCCCAACGCGGATGCGATGACGAGTGAAATGTCTAAGCGAATCTTCTGGGTGGCATACGACATTGACCGTGCCGCAGCACTGACGCTTGGCCGCCCATTTGGTATTGCTGACCAGATGATCGATGTAGAGGTACGAATGACACTTCTGACAAGCACTTCCTCCGCCACCACCTTTCAATGCTGATTGTGTCTAGCTCCCCCTGGACGTCGATGACTCTGCTATCACCACGTCGGGAATCATCGGACCAACTCGACAAGGCTCGAACAGCCCACCCACAGTCATGACCGGCGCCATCCATATCATCAAGCTTCGACAACTCTGGTCCAAGATCAGCGACTCAATTTATTCAGCGGCTTCGAACGGACCGGCCATGGGCACCAGGACCTGTGCAGCGATATCAACCCACGTCCCGCATCTTCGACAATTGCTCGATGAGTGGTTCGCCGATACACCTGAACAGCCTCAGCATCCAGACGGGGGGCCAGTCTCGGTCTTCACATCGAAAGACTGGTTCCGGATAGCCTACGACCATACCATCCTACTACTATACCGCCATTGTCTCACATGCGAGTTCCACCGACACCCGAACAATCCCGCCAATAGTGCCCATTGCAGTAAAGCCCAGATCGAGGCTGCATTTCAAGAGTGCGCCACAAGCGCGCGAGAAATCTGCGTGCTGTACCGCCGGACGTACCAACGCTCGCCGGTCCGCTACACTTGGGGGTCATTGCACATTCTGTTCCTGGCCGGGCTTACATACCTGCATTGTTTATGGAGTTCGGAGACGGTCCGCAAAAACGTCCGTCAGCTTGATGTCATCAATACCTGCACGGCGTGCAATATGGTGCTTGTCATCATTGCAGAGCGATGGAACATTGCGGCACCGTATCGAGATCTCTTTGAGAAATTGTCCGAGCGGACGATCAGCATGGTGTTCGGGGGACTGGGGAACCAGGATGCAAGCACGGCTTCATCCTCTGTGCCCATGGCGGACGCGCACCAGCTGGAGAACAGTGACAATACGGATCCATTCTCACAGCCAGTGTTTGATGGCACACAGCTCGACAGCTGGCTGGTCAGCTTGGAAGAAATGAATGTTCCCGACGAGTCCGAGTGGCTGGTGCAGGGCTTGATTCGTGGATTCGGGAGCCAACAAGACGACAACATTTTCAGCGACCTGCAAGATCCAATGATTTGATTATTACTCGGCTTGACAGTTCAGACAATCGCTGCATAACACCAAGATTTGCTCGACTTCGCATCACCCTTACTCCTGGCTCTGCATATGCCTCAAGAACATCCATCGAGCACTATCTCCCGGATCCCAAGGCTACTCGCACACTTGGCCAGACTTCTTGCCTGAAGGCCCTCATACAACGAGTTTGAATCCGAGATACGGCAGCCCAGCGCGGCCTCGAGCGTCTCTTGATCCTCAAACGGTTCGAATCCCGGCTCGTCGGTACCAGCTGCAGACTGAAGATTGGAGCGGAAGATGCCTGCGGCTGAGAAAGGTAGAAAGTCCTCGTAAGTGATTGGGACTGTTTCCACGACACCACCCTCAAGCAATCGAGACAATGGAACCGGCGCATCAGACCCCGACCCCGACCCCGACCATTCATGCACCCGACTGGTACAGCGGCATTCAAAGAAGACCAGTCCCAGTTTCAACAAAGTATCCCAGTCGTCAGGATACCTGTCAAACACTTTTCGATACACCTCCTCCGGATCGCCAGCACCTTCAGGAACAGACTGCATCCTTTCCAACGCATCGGTCAAGATATCATCATACAAGCGGCGCCCTTGCGACGTCAACGCCGCACCGCGCTGCTCGATTTCACCGAACCTCGCCTTGTGAGACCCCCGGACCAACCCAGTAGTTGATTCTCTCGCTGGA
This sequence comes from Exophiala sp. LBMH1013, assembly GCA_024611085.1. Lineage (NCBI taxonomy): Eukaryota > Fungi > Ascomycota > Eurotiomycetes > Chaetothyriales > Herpotrichiellaceae > Exophiala > Exophiala sp. LBMH1013. The sequence goes on from JAMFLB010000002.1 coordinate 476,601, forward strand.
AAACTGATCTGCTCCTGAAGAGCAAGGAAGCTGGTCTGCCTGAGCAGAATAGCATACCTGCGCGCCGGGGGACCTTCGATCCTCGACTTGACAGCAATCCCTTCCCTCTTCATCTCCGTTTCCGCCATATCAATATCCAGCGTCCGCGGCGTCAAATGGTTGATATGCGCACTATTGAAGCAAGTGATATCCGCGAGGATAGGATGCTCAGCCGCCAGAACGCGATAATCGTCCAGTGTTGCAGCCGCGACGGAATGCCATTTAAAAGTCTTCATGGCCTCGGCGATGAACCGCTCCGCCTGGTCTGCAAAGAACCCGCCCTGGTCTTCCCCTGCGCCCAAAAGCCGGAGAAGCTCGTCGCTAAAGATATTGCGGCGGCCCAGCAGCCGCAGCGCGAGGTCTCGAGGTCCAGGCCGCACCAGCTCGGGCCGGAGCAAGGTGGTGAAGATGCGGAACGGGTTCTTGCTGAGTGCCGTGGGGTCGACTGGTCGGAATGCTGTCGCGTGCATCGGCAGCCCTGCTACCGATAGATCGTAGTAGTCGACGGGATGGAGGCCGATCTGGGCGAAGATCCGCCGTACAGTGCGCATCTCGTAGGGTGTTCCGAGACGAATCGCTCCGTGGCGCTCTAGATCTAGTCTTTCTGAGATCGGGGTGTCTTTGCTGGCGGCTTGGGCTTGGGCGTGGGCTTGGTTGACTTGTTTGACGATGCGCACTAGGTCGCCGTACAGCGGCACTTCGGCCTTGTACATTGCTGACATGGCCAGGGTGAATGTCGTCCGCAGTTCATCTTTGTCGACGAAACACCGCGCTTGGATGTGGATGTGGTGGTGGCGGTCGGGGGTGTATGGGTGCATCACGGCTGTCATGGTGTTGGAGTTCAGTTCGTCTTGACACGTACGCCTAGTCAATCAACACATACACACACATACACACAAGGCATCAGGACTCATGAAACACGCAACATGCAACACGCAACACCCAACGACATGTTGACGCCCTGTGCCCAACGGCAACGCCTTATCTCTTTATCTCTTTATCATCCTAGCATTGATATCGCCTTGAACCGGCTTCCGATAGGTCAGACTTGGGTCCACTTCTCGATGCCAGCCTCAGCCGTTCCAATTGGCCACACTCGGAGGAAGCCGAGCGACAACACCGTCCAACACTCCGAGACGCTGCCCGAGGTCGGTGAGTTGTAGGCATCTTCCATCTAGGTAGGAAGTGTTATTTCCCTCACGCAAACCCAAACCAGTGGCTCCCAGCATCTGGTCACATCAATATCTAGGTACCGACCGGGCAGATTTTGTTGTCAACATAACCTAACACCCTAGAGCAGAACAGCGGCCCAAGCACTAGGTGGTTTTTCTCTAAATCAAGTAAATCGAGACAACACGTGCAGAAGACACATATACTCAATAAGGCGAATCCTGAGGCGAATCCTACAACCGAGACCTCCTTTCATCTGCTATATACACTCTACTCTGCCCAACATGTCATCTACAGCCACAGCCACAGCCACAGGAACCATCACCAGCACCAGCACCATACCTCCAGCAGCGACCCTGGCCCAATCTTCCAACTGTGCTAGTATTGGTCCAAATGCACACTCACAGTCACAGTCACAATCACAATCACAATCACAATCAGCCTTGAACACGACCTCCGACTCCTCCTCTCTGACAGGATGCAAACGACTACACTATATTCCCACACCCGCCACCAAAGCCGAAGAACAGCGATGGCAACTCGAGCATATGGCGGGGGCGTTTCGCGTGTTTGCGAAACTAGGGTACGCTGATGGTGGGAGCGGCCATATTAGTCTTCGAGGTATGTTATGTGATGCCTATCCCGAGATGTTATGTTATTTGTGTCTTTAGGTGTGTCTGTTTCTGTGTGTCTGTTTCTGTGTGTCTGTTTCTGTGTGTCTGTTTCTGTGTGTCTGTTTCTGTGTGTCTGTTTCTGTGTGTCTGTTTCTGTGTGTCTGTTTCTGTGTGTCTGTTTCTGTGTGTCTGTTTCTGTGTGTGGCATAATGTTTCGCTCCACGTGGGTTTGTTTAGACCTCGTTGCTTTCGAATTGGGTTTATTGATTACCATGGACGATTGACTATTGGCCATTGACCTGGACCCTGTTCTTGTTGTTGCTGGTGTTTGTCAACCGCCGACCTTTTCTTCTTGTTATCGCTGGTGTTTCTCAACCGCTGACCTCTTGTTATGGTCATCTCAGACCCCATCAACCCAGACACATTCTGGATCAACCCCTATGGCATTCATTTCGGCATGTTGAAAGTCTCGGACATGGTCCAGGTGGATGAAGACGGAACCCGTGTGGGCGGCGGGCCCCTGCCCATCAACACTGCGGGATTTATCATCCATAGCCAGATCCATAAGGCTCGGCCGGATATCAATGCGGCGTGTCATATGCATAGTCCGTATGGGCGGGCTTGGTCGACGTTTGGGAAGGGGATTGAAATGCTGAATCAAGGTACGTGAAGGCTGAGTCTGAGTTTGAGTCTGAACCTGAGTTTCGATCTGAGTCTGAGTCTGGGCCTGGATTGTTGTTGGGTGCTTGGTCTTGCTATTGCTATTGCCGTTGTCATTGTCGATGATATTGTGGATGAAATTGGTGCTGTTGTTGCTGTTATCGCTATTACCACTGCCCTACCGTTGTCCAACATCACGATCGGTGCATCTGTTGTCGGTGCTGGTGCTGGCGCTGGTGCTGCTGCTATTACCACTTCCACTGTCCCCATACCATCAATCAATAAACTCTACCATCGCTGCTCATGTTGAACCACTGTGTTGAACGACTTCTAACTCCTCTCGGACCTACGCACAGACTCATGCATGTTCTACAACGATCTAGCAGTCTATGCTGGCTTCGGCGGCGTCGTGTTCGCCAAAGAAGAAGGAGCTCATATCGCTGCAGCCTTGGGCCCGACCAAGAAAAATATCATCTTGCAAAATCACGGATTGTTGACCGCCGGCGGCACGGTCGATGAAGCAGCTGCATTTTTCATCGCGCTGGAACGGGCCTGTCAAACCCAAATCATCGTCACTAATATGGTTTTGTCGAATGACGTGACCAAGACTTATGTGGGCAGGGAGGAGGCCGAATATACCAAGAGGCAGACGGGCTCGCCGGAGGTCATGTACATGCAGTTCAAGCCTGAGTATGAGCTGGTCTTGAAGGAGACGGCGGGTGAATTTCTGGGGTGAGTGATGACTTTGAGGGTCAGGATCTGGATCTGGATCAGAATAGATCAAGCTAAGTGATTGTATCACTCTATGGTTTGATTAAGGATCTTCAAAAGTGCGGGTATTTAAAACCAGACAATAGCTTCTTTATGATTGTTGAATGCCAAAGATGTCATATCGTGTGATTATTCCAACACAAGACATCTCTTCATTACTGTAATTGACAGATTTCATCAAAGGAGACTCTACATGATTTCTCGTTTCGTTGAGTATTCATTCCTCGTTCCAGCACTCCCCTGATTCAGCTTATACGATCAGTCCCTCATATCATCAACCATCTAATCATCCATTCGTCACACTCCAACCCGCCGGCGTGCGTCTCACCAAGCCCGAATAGAACCACACCCCCAAAGTATACACATCATAAACAGGCACCCCTACCGCGCGTTGGATGGCCTCCGCGAACGGCGGCATCTGCGTACACTCCAGCACAATCGCCCCAATATCAGACCACCTGCCCACCAGGTCGCGAGCACACTGGACCAACTCCCCCTTCGATCCGATCATGGCTATATTCCGCGCCATCACGAATCATACGCCTCAGCTCGCCGTCATCAGGCGCTCCAACAATATGAATGCGCTCCGGCTCGCGAATCTGCAACTGTGAGAAATGCGTCGCTCCGAGCGTCGACGCGTCGAATGTAATGACGCCAATGGATCGAGTCGGCGGCAACAGCGCCTGAATCGATGGGATCTGGGCCAACGCTGACGTGGCAACAGGAACAGTCAGACGGCGCGCCAGTTCGGGTTGCGCCATGGCCAGGAAGCCGCAGCTGGTGATGATGCCGACGCAGCCTTGCGCGATGAGGCGCTGGCCGGCTTCGACGAACCGGTCGAGGAAGTCTGATGGGTATGTGTCTTTTGTGACGATCTGGTTGAGGCGGGAGCCGCGTGCTTGCTCGCGGATTAGCGGGAATGGCCATGTTTGGGGGTTGAAGGGGTCGCCTGGAGGTCGGGGGGAAGTGCACGTCTACGGCGATGAAGCCGAGAGGTGGTAGGGATACTGTTGCGGTGGGAACGTCTGATGCGGCCATGTCTGAGGTACCGTCTAGGTCAGAGTATAGATGACATGTATAGGCTGTACGACTTTGATGGTTTGGTTCTTGAGATACTACCGGGGCGCTGAGTATGGTGTCTGGTAATGCGCTTCAAGGTGCTGCCGATGAGTCTGCCCACACAATAGAACGACCTACTTTGAATACAGCATTACAGCATACACATCATAAGGGACATATTCTGTGGCTCCCTTCTCTGCTACACTTCTTGTCTGTTCTTCAGTTTGTCGTTCCATACACACTGGGCTGCACCGGATAAGACCGTATCGGTGGTTGGAGACCCACCAGGCTGACTACGGAGACGGAGAGTCGGGGACATCTGGCTGTCGCCGAACCAATCACGGAAGTTCCCCGGCGAGCCTCGTCAACGCTCAATCTGCACCTGGATCCGTCCCCGCTCGGCCAGCAAGTTCATCTATCTCTCTATCTATCCATCTCACGTCGCTCTCCTCTGTCCTACCCAGATCTACAGCCTTGGCTTTAGAGGTACAGCCCAGACCCTGATCTTCTTCCTCGCACCCTTACCGACGCCGACGGGGAGGGGTAACTACTATCTAGTCAGTTAATTATCATTGACCAGCCTTCTCTTGTCCGGCTAGTCCGAACCGACGATACACTCTCCGAACGACATAACATTGACTTTGTCGACCTGACTTCTCGATTTTGAGCATCAATGCTCACGCCAACCTAAATATCCCTTCCCTTCATTGTTCGACCTCGACCAGACTGAACTATTGTTGTCATTGTCATTCGCCAATTCTCCTCCCTTCATCATTATAATGTCTCCAGCAGCCCTTTCCACCAAGCCAAGGGTGGTGGCTCTGGGTCACCCGAAATTCGCCGGGGAGGAATACCTGGCAGAATTCCAAAAAGACTTCGACTTCGAAGTGCTGGAGGCGACGAACCGAGCCGAGACGCAAGCGATGCTGCCTGCCCTTGTTACCGAGCGGCCTATTGACGCATTCGTGATTCGGATGGGCACGCCGCCGTACGAACCATTTGATGAAGATCTGTTGAAAGCGCTGGTGCCGCATTGTAAGATCATTACTTCGGCATCCGCTGGATTTGTAAGTTCTGCCCTCTGTGTTCTATGCTGTCCATGAGAAAAGCGAAATACATGCACTTGCTTAATCCTAACCCTTCCTAATCCCAATCTTGTGGCCGAGAGAAAGCGGAAACACATATCCTGATCTCGATTCCATGAATAACACGCCCCTCTCTTCCCTCCCTTCTAGCTTATCCACCGCATCCGTTATTGGTGTCATCTCTCTCCATCCCCTCCAAGACTCGCTTTTCCTTCCTCCTCACAAGCTATATTCGAACCAAACACATCTTCTAACATCTCCTTCCCTTATCCCTTCCAGAACGAATTCGACGTGGACTGGATGACCAAGTCCAACATCTGGTTCTGCAACACCGTCGACGCCGTCGCCGAAGCCACGGCCGACATGGCCATGTTTTTGATCCTAGCAGTCCTGCGCAACACGACCGTGGCAGAACGCCAAGCCCGCGACGGCCGGTGGAAAGCCGGCCTCATCCCCGCCCGCGACCCCGGCGGCCTAACACTCGGCATCATCGGCGCCGGCTCGATCGGGAAACACCTAGCGACCAAAGCGCGCGTGTTCAACATGACCCTCGCATACCATAACCGCCGACAACTCTCTAGGGAAGAAGAAGAACGGTACGGTCTGACGTATTACGCGAACCTAGAGGATCTGCTGGCCGTCTCGGACGTCGTGTCTGTGAATTGTCCCTTGAACCAGCAGACCACGAATCTCTTGTCGTATGACCAGTTCGCTGCTATGAAGGACGGGGCGTTCCTGGTTAATACGGCGAGAGGACCGGTCGTGGATGAAGATGCGTTGATCCAGGCGTTGGAGTCGGGCAAGGTCACGCGGGCGGGGCTGGATGTGTTTCACAATGAACCGAATATTAGGGAGTACTTTAGGACGAGTGACAGGGTGGTCGTCCAGCCTCATATGGGCGGGTTGACGGATTTGGCGTTCCGGAAGTCCGAGAGGGAGTGTTTTGAGAATATTCGGTCGTTGTTCATGACGGGGAGACCTGTTGCTCCTGTTAATGAGGTTGAGGTTAAGGTGGGGAAGGTGTAGATGGGAGGATATAGTTGATGGGATGAAGGGCAGGACGTGGAAAATATATGGATATTGCATTTCTGTGTCTTCGTGTCCTTTTTGACTGAATACCTCGAGGGGTGCAGACGGGAAGTAACAGCGTGCGAGAGGGACAAGCTCGAGCACTACACCTGTGCCATCAATTACTACCCGAATGGTGAAGGTGAGCCTTTGGGGCAGCTGGTAGCAGGGAAGACAAGGCGTAGCTGTTCCTAAAAAACATGGTTGTCCAACTATCATTCTCCCAGCCTTGCTCCTTACTTATCTAGTCGAGGCTTGCTAAGCCATCAGACTAAGCGATACCACAACTCGGTATACCAGGTTAAGGGGTCCGCAACTACCTCATTCCGGCAAGGTTGTGGTCCCAACTTTCGACCCCAAACATACAAATCCACAGCTCAAGCATCTGGAGGAGAATACCATGTTCACCTATATTGTATCTGCTATCTTCTCGCCTACTCAATAACATGACACCGAGAACAGGATCACAGATTCGCCCTGTGCTGAAACTTCACATCCTCCGCCACGGCCAACTTGGTCTTCTTCAACACCCTAGGCCCCTGACTGCCCTGCATCAGCTCATTAACGACGTGATCCTCCGTCCCCGGTCTTGTCCTCCACCTCCAACTCATCACTAACTTCCTATCAAGCCCCTTTCCCTCCAAAATATCAGCTACCCACCCGCCAATATTCGGCAAATACTTGAACGCATGACCACTACCGGCGGTGGCGACAAACACCCCCCTCCGGCCAGGAACATGGTCAATCACAAAATGATTATCCCACGAATCCGTATACCAGCACAACCGCGTCATCTCGATCCCGACACCATTCGCAGGCAAATCGGGCAAGAACTCGCCCACAAACCTCTTGATAACCTTCAGGGCCTGTTCAGGGAGAGCCGAGTCCGGGAGCGTAATAGCAGTTGACGGCGTGTATCGCGTGACAGGGGTGCTGCGCTCCCTCCCATCCTTCTGGACCTGGGGGTTCGTGTATTTCGTACCCCGGTATCCGATCTTCATGTATCCGTCTTCAGTGGCCGCGAAGCCGTACAGGCCTCCGTCAGCCCCGTCCCGCACTTTATACAGCCAAGACGGGAACCGGTCAGGGGCATACTTCTCAGCCAGATGTGGCGGCAGTTTCATAATCACCACAGACCCCGCAGTGGCTTCACACACTGAATCGAGGTCCGGGAGTAAATTTGGCGTCCAGCCACCGCAGGCCATGATTGTGATGATTGCGTGGTGCGATTGGCCGTCTTGCGTGCGGATCCCCGTGACTGTGACTGTCGCTGTCGCTGTCGGTGTCGAGTCGGCGGAGTCTGAGTCTGACTGGAATTGGATGAACGACTCGAAAGCCCCGGATTCAGGCCCAAATACAGTCCGCACACCTAGTTGTCTCGCTTTATGCAGCGCGAAATAGCATGCCTTGTCAGCCAGCAGAGTGCCGCCCGTGGTGTCGAGGACCCCTAGGTACGGTTTCCCCCGTTTCTGTCGCTCGAATGGGTCGATGGCGTATTTGAGTCCCTTGGCCTCGGCGATCTTGACATGCCTGGCATCGTAGGTGATGAGCTGCGTGTCCGCGTGGCCTGCTGCATTCATGTTCTGGATCGTTGCCACTTCAAATGGCGGTAGTGGTAGTGTCGATTGGTCAGTTAAGCTGAGATTGCCGTGGTTGAGAAACACTTTGTCTCGACTGCTCAGGCCGGAGGGGACCTTGCCGTGCGCGATCTCGTCGTTCCACTGAAGCCAGCCTGATCTCGCTTCGATCGATAGATCCTGGTATTCCGTCTGTGCGCCGTACGCGGATCGGAAGATCTTGTTCATGTCTGCTGATGCGGCGTCGCAGCCTTGAAAGTACGAGTATCGCGATATGTCGTAGGGTTGTTTGTCGAAGATGGTGATGTTTCGGTAGCCTCGTTGTGCGAGGTGGATGGCGGTGCTGAGTCCGAAGACTCCCGCTCCGACAATGTTGATGGCGGCATTCTTGTCGGAGAGCGTTGGAGGGGGTGAGTTGGGTGAAGCCATATCGGGATTGTTGTTGTTCTATTGTGATACAGTACGGCTTGATTGGTACCCCTATCCTCACTCAGCTTCGGCCGTGTTCCTGTTTCGTAGGACTGCACTCGTGAAATGCAGGACTTCGACTCTCGAGGTACTTAGTAGCGTGTCAGATGGTTGCTCATCCAAGATGCTCTTAGGACCTGAATTGGTTGAGATGGTTGATATGAGTTTCTAGAGCGGCATATACCGCCTGGCGTTGCTGTCGTCGGGCTTTGGCCCGCCTTCTGAAAGATGTTGCTACAGTAGGTGTTGCGGGTCAAAGTTGGCGCCAGAAAGAAGATCAGGGTCTCGATTCTGCAGTGGAGCTGGACATGTCCGCCGTCCATCGGTTCGAGAGACGCAGAGCCGAGTTCAATTGGTCATGCCACCAGCCACCCACAAGACTTTATTCGGGACAATCCGAGACCCTTCAACACACGCATCAGCGCTCAGTTCAGTCGTACAATCGCCCAACGGCCATTCGACAGTAATCTTGACAAGACAAGTTCTGTTTACAGGGCAACCTTTCTAGGAAGATGAACGCGCACTTGGCCATTCCAGCCGGGCCCCTCCGAGTGGACGGTAGAACTGCGAAAGGATAAATATCCGCCGTATAAACACAGGCGTTGTAGAGCAGGACTCAACTTGAATACAGTGAGTGGTACGAGATTCTTCCATTCCCTTATACCACCTAGCCGGACAATCCAACTACCTCCCGCTACACAGATAGGCACAAACTGATATTCACGCATCATGTTACCTCCAATGCTGGAGATATAGAAAGTTGATTCCGACTTCTCACCATAACAGATGCATGTGCTATAATAGCCAGATCTCTACCTAACCAGGACCAAGACTCCGGAGGGGTGTCTCTATGCACCATCTCCGTCTCTCCTTGCGAAAGACTAATCCTGTCCCGAAGGACGAACTCACATCCTGTGACAAAACGACGTCAAATCTGCTCTGTTCTTATCAGAGGTCGACTCTAGGTCTGGTCAAACCTACTGAGATTCGCTGCTCTTCAGTCCCGCGAAAAATCTCGAGGCGAGTCCAAGGGGAAAGGAGCGAAAAATTGAGGGGCGATGCCTAGAATCAAATGCGAAAATGAGTAATAAGCGGATATGGTGTCGAGCAGGGTTTTGTACCGGTTCGTGTTGCTGGGAGGTCTCACTATGGTTCCGGACACACAGCACCTAAAAGGAATGACGGACACATAGTACCTAACAGGAACGATATTATATGTTGGGCATGAATTCAACAAGCCTAAATGGGGTTCTGGGAAAGTGTGGGTCTCGATTCTGGAATCACTAGGCCCCAGTACCTAGATATACATGTTAGGCAGGCGTACAGTATATAGTGTCGAATATAGACTAGTGAATATGTATAATGCAATATTTAGAACCCAAGGCGTATATCTCCATCTATACTGTGTATATGTCAGGCAGGCAGGAGGTCTGGGAGTCTGTCGGGCCCAAGTCATGTCCAGCCTCTTATCTGCCTCCATCATAGCGTGAAGGGCTTCCTAGGCCACTATCAAGCACGAAGCCGGGCCGAAACTGAGCATCACACTTTACTTCTCTGCTTCAATGGCAGAGATAAAGACAAAAGATAAGGGACAAGAGACAGTGGTCAATAGCAATCAGCTCTTAGAAAGCCAACAGCCAACCAAACGGACAGCTAACAAATACCTCATGAGACCTTGAACCCAGCCCCGCTAGAACCATCTATATATCCATGAGAAGCATAGCAATCATCATGACCAGCATCACCATCACCATCATCAACATAGTATCAGTATCAGTATCAGTATCATCTGCTGTCCGTATCCTTTTCAACATGCGGTGTCTTGCTATCGTTTGTCCTGAAAAACACGAGTCAGCCGATTTGATCATTTTCACGGTATATTTTTGCGCGCTCTCGCTAGACAGTACCCAGTGGGGACAGTAAGAGGTGGAGGAGGCAGTAAGGGACAGCAAACCACGTCAAAGCCACCTTATGCAGCGGGTAGCAAGGGACGAAACAGTAAGAGACAGCAAAACACAGTCAAGGACAGAACAGAACAGTAAGGAACCGCACAGCCAAGCAAGAAAGACCAAACACCCCCAAACACCCCCAAACTTATCCAAGGAGAAAGAAGAAAGAGCATACTCACCCATGTTGATCCCCAACGCCATCAACACCACCCTCGGTCTCCTCAAGACTAGTAATGACCAAAGGCCGCTTCGACCTTCGATAAGCATTGAACCACGGGCCCTTGAACAGATCATCGATCTCTTCGACACTGAGACCCGCGATCTCCGGCACCATGAGGTAAACGTAGACAAGGGCGACGAAACACCAGCCGGCGAAAAAGAGGAAGGCGCCCCAGTTGTCGGTGTTGGCGAGGAGCGAGGGAGTGCCGGCGCTGATGCCGTAGTAGAAGAGCCAGTGGAAGCATTGGGACAGGGCGCTGCCAAAGGAGCGGATTCGGTTCGGCCAGATTTCGCCGCTGAAGACGTAGGGGAGGATTAGGAGGCCTAGAATGGCAGAAGGGGTTAGTCTTATGTATTATATTAGAGGAAGCAAGAGAGAGTGAGAGTGAGAGAGCAAGAGAGGGAGGGAGGCAAGAGGAAGAGGAAGGGGACGAAAGAAAGAGGCCTCGAACTCACCGACAGCGTATCCAAATCCGTGGATGAAAATAAGAGCAATAGCAGCCTGCGACGCCGAGTCCGACACATTGTTCTCCTGCTTATACTTGATATACACCCCGATATAAATATCGGAGCACATCTGCAGAAAGATGCCGACGAACAGCGACTTCCTGCGTCCCAACGCATCAATGAAGAAAAACGAAGCAATCACGGTAAAGAAGAACTTGGACATGCTGTACATGCTGCTCAAGAACAGACTTCTCTCGGGATCATTCTTGGATGCAATTCCCATCAACTGCAGAATGGGGACGAAATACGACGTGACCGAGTTTGCCCCCGAGAGCTGTGCAAGCGCATACGACAACAGCGCCTGCTGGACGCGACGGAGGTTGGATGGAACGAGAAACGCTTCGCGCAGGACCCCCATGAAATGCGACCACGGCTTGCTTTTGGCGCCGGGGCTCAGCGCCAGCGCCAGCGCCATCGAATTCCTCCACTTCCCGCTGGATCGACTCTTGGATCTCGCGCAGCTCGAACTGCACGCGTGGATGGTCGGCAGGTAAACCGCGCAGTTGGCTGAGTGTCTTGATGCCTTGGTCGTGTCGGCCGCGCAGGAAGAGCCAGCGAGGAGATTCACACACAAAGAAGCTGGCGAGGATGCAGAAAGCCAGGAAAATGCACGGCGAGAACCATACGATTTGGTATTGCAGCCGGCCCGGGGCGACGTGGCTGTACACTCCCTAGGACGGTGCATGAGGCGAGGAATAGAGACAGTAGCATGATGATGCTGAACCAGGAGGTGATCAGTCCTCGGATCTCGGTGGGTGCCACTTCGGCCAGAGCGATGGGGCCCACGACTGTCAAGGGGCCGATTCCTAGACCGGACACTATGCGTGCGGCGTACAGGCCTGATCGGCCGGGGGCGAATGTGGCGACGAGTTGGCCGATGATCCATATCGCCATGTAGAGCCTTGTAGACCATCGCCGGCCGATGCGATCGTTGATGAAGAAGCTTAGTCCTGCTCCTACGCCGCAGCCGATGTAGACGAGGGAGATGAGGTCTTTGGTTTGTTTGGCACTGGAGGAGAGGCCGAAGTGCGTTTGAAAGCCTGGTAGGGAGGAAACCGTCGAGGTTGAGCCTTGATCCCATGCTGTATTTTCAGATATTAGCCTGCCTGTCTGTGTTTGTGTCTGCTTCTCTGCTTTGTCGGTTATAGGGATAAAGTGCTTGTGCTTGGTTGTCTGCTTGGGCTGGGATGCTTACTGAGAGGAATGCCCGACATGGCATAAAGCATTGCCGAGAGAATCAAGTGATGGTTGAAAATGACTTCCCTCGGCGTCGCGCGAATGGCCCGAGCATATTTGCCCACCGTCGACTCGCTGAAGATTCGTCTGATGCCCATCGTGGGTTACGGGCGACTGATCGCGGCAGGAATCTCGTATCGTGTTGGCAGATTCGAGGCGTGGAGGCTGATATCAACCCACGAGATGAACAGCATGCCACCATGCAACATGGTCGACTATATACGTTACAACACGAACATACGGCCCAGAGGCAGGCTCGCTAACTGATTCAACGTTATCTGAAGCGTGGTCATCGCCGTTGAAACCTGAGATATGGATACTAGCATTTTTCGGGACTTTCCTGAGTATTTGATTGGCTCTCGGAGGAACCCGAACGAGACGCTGTGGTCAAGGAGGGATCAAGCGGTGGCGGCTGTTGGTGGCCTTGTCACAATGTGGGTCTCGGGAGAAGCAGACCAGATACATATACAAAGATACTGCTAAAATTGATAAATTCTACCATCTTATGATGTACAGAGCGCTCCTATATAATCTACAAACGAGATAATTGAACACCGTACCCTATATAGGGTATAGAGCGTTGTAGAGAGTAGTAAAGAGAATTTTAACATCGTCGACGAGCGTTCTAAGAGTCAACGGCGAGACATCCATTCCGATCAGGTAAGCACGGCGAGTCTTCCAAAACAGGTACTGAGTAAAGGAGTATCGGAGCCGTCTGCTTATAACACGAGTCTTATGTCCCAGCATCTCAGCCTACGGTTAGCACGATGCCGACATTCAGCGATGACAATCCCTCCAGGGATACGCAACATAATGAGTTTGACAGTCCCGCCAATCTGACCGGTCAGTGGCCGGGAGAGGCACAGGAGGTGGTTGGACAAGGCTGCTATGCTTTCCCGATCAATGAGCGGAACAGATTCAGGGACGACCTGTGTTCGCCCGGTGGTCAGAGCTGCGATGCAACAGTTGCAGTTAGTGGACATACTCTCCACTCGCCTCCAATGTATGCAAGGATGGAAAGAATCTCTCTGACATGCATCCGGCTCCATCGACTGAGCTTCGGCTAAGGACAGAGCGATGCGCTTCTGCTCACCAGAAATGCAACAGCATCGAGGACTCTCGGAGCCAACGCTGATCTTCCACATCAGCCTCAGGAGATCCTATTACCTTGTCTACACATGGGGGATATCTGTTCTGGGCGGTGAATAGGCTTTCCGGGCTGGACAGAACGGCTTCCCTCAGCATCTCATGTACTGCTCATTTTGCAGGCAAGAGGCCGCCGCCCACCTGTTGACGTTGGATACAACTTCACAGCTGATAGATTCAAAGACGGAAGCCCAATACTCTCTCTCGACTTTCAATTCGACTCAGATTCTAGGATCAAAACACATAATATTTCTTGCTCAAGGATACAGATTCTCCGGCCCACCAGCATTCTCCACAGTATCGACCTGACGATACATGGTGCGCATATGTTCGATACTCACCAACTGCTTTTCAGTAATGGTCCTCCCGTCGGGGTAGGTAAAGGTAGTGTCAGCATCGGCGCAGTGTTGATTGACGACCAGCGTCCCTCCCCGTCTCACCCAAGTATAGTATTGCCTGGCGTAACTGTGGATAATGGTTTCCAAGGAACCCCTAGGCGTTTTAATCCACACACGCCATTTATAGGGAATAACAATTCTGCTGTCAGGATCGAGCCAATTGGCCCTCTCTTCGACGCCGCAGCTAGTCGGATCTTCCAGGAGGACCTGATCCTTTCCTACATTGATCAGGGCGGTTCCGAGGCCCTTACCAACGTCGCCTCGCATGATGAACCAGTCGAGGCTCTCGCTGTATCCGTGGACCCAATGGAGGCCTTTGCCACTCATATAGCCTGTTCTGTCTGGAACGTGGATCTGCTGTGTAATCCGCTCATTGGTGCCGTATTGGTTGGTGAATGTCAGTCTTTTGCCTTCTACCGTCTCGACCCAGCCGGATGCTCTGCAGTGGACCACATACCCTGCCATCCCGGGGCCCTTTAGGTTCTCAAATAGACCGAGATGCCAGCATGCGTCGTTGACCTGCGTCCATTGAATGTCCATTTTGACTCCCGCATACTCGCCTTTGATATGCCATTCGGGAGGACGGCAGATGAACTCGAGCTTGTCGAGGGTCCAGACGACCTGGTCTTTCTGCTCGGTGATTCTGAGCGAGCCTGGCTTGAAGTAGTCGGCGATATCTTGGCCCTTGTTGACGGTCGTCGTGGTGGGGTTGAGGAACTGCTTTTCCTGGTCGTTGAACTTGCCGCAAATCAACAGTAATTGCAGTATGTCGGCGTCGATCACAGACTCCCTTCCACGTTGCTGGTACATGAAGGTCCAGAGATGGATGTCTTCCCCTGTCTCTGCTTGTGCACGAAGCACGAATCCCAAGTCGTTGAACAGGTCCTTCCCCTCCACTTCCTTGGGCACGTTTTCGCCTTGGTGCCAAAGCTGGATCGAGGCGGCTTCGCTGATAAAAAGGTTATCTTCCTCGTCGTGATTGGTGTTGGTCTTCATGACGGTTGAACAGGAATACCGCGGCTGAAATGCTCGTTGGCTAGTTCTTCCCTAGGATCTTAGTCTCAGTGTCAGATCTCTAGAGGAAAGGATGGTAGAGCAGCAGCAGCCCAGAGCAACTGGGAATCTTATATAGAGAGAAGAACAGGGCAAATTTGATAAGCATCTGGCCAAGGCGAAGACGAAGGCGAAGGCGAAGGCCAAGGGTGACTTTCCGGTTCCGAACTTTCATCAGCCCCTGGAATTTCGACGTTCCATGGTCCAAAAGTCCTCATGCGGAGCTCAGTACCCCGGAAAACATGAACGACACCTCGGAACCTTTGGCTCTCGAGTGGTGATGGCAATCTAGGTCGGAACCGCGTGCTGCTGGTAGTGCTTTCATCCATTTTCCGTCCCAGTCCCGGCATGCGGGCTTTTAGGCCATGATGTGCGAGGTTGAGCATACACAATGAAGTGAGGGCCTTGAGTTGCGTTGGCAAAGGCCGCAACAGAGTGCTGCTATAGATGATCTCTGTCTCTAGATGGCTCTCTCTCCAGATTCGCGGTGCGGGGTCTTTCGAGACTATGGACCCGCATCATGCGAAGTGGTTCCTTCGGGTCGCTTACAGCCTCCAGCAATTGATACCACGCACCGAGCGACCCACCTTGATGTTAAGTGAATTTTCGAACAAGCGTCCTTGTACCAACGACAATTCCTTATCTGCCTGGAAGTTCATAAAGTAACCCCGGATTCTTGATTGTATAGATGGAAAGCCCTTGGGAAAGAACCTTTTACCCAGTGATAAAGATAGGTGCAACCAACGCCGATGGATAAGAGTGTCTTCATTGGAGGCCGGGCTCCCCAGTGCTCAGATTGGCAAATGAAGAAATCCCAGCACGCACGCTTCACTCAACATGATGATATGCAGGATAATCTGCAGACCTCAGGGAATGGTCCGATTCTTCCAAAAGTAAGATATCGATGAGTCTGGTCAATACTAATCAGGACAATGTAGCATGACTTGATAATACAAACTGTGGTTGCTGTGAAGCGTTTCTCTATATCAAACCTCACACTTCACCATGTCTTCCCAGATTAGAAACCTCCTCTACGTCAATAAGAAACCGCCATTCTGAACCTTGAAACTACCACTCCTGGCTACTGCTTTGGAAGTTCCTTCATCTTCACGTCACCATGGTACTCATCAGTGGCATCCATACAATCCATACGGTCCGTATGCCGAATGATGTGACCTTCACCCGTATCCGTCTGTGCCGTGAGATGGGCACCCTCTTCCAGTTTGATGTCGATCTTGTTGGTCATAAGATGCTCAACATCGGCAGAGAAGCACACTACGATTGTTCCAACGACGCCGAACGCAATAGAGATCAGGTAGATAAGGCGAAACGACGCTGCATAGGCGTCTTTCAAACCGAGAACGGCAGCGCTGAGAGTCTGTGGCGAGAGCGTACGGAGGGCTGGACTGGTGGCGTCTCCAGTGCTGAGCGCTTCGATGATGGCTGGAAGGGCGTCAGGGTTCACACCGTGAGCCAGTAACGCGCCACCAACGTCTTTTGGTATTTCAGTTGCGAGACGGTTGTTAAGGACAGACAGGTAGATCGTAGTTGCGACGGCACCTCCGAGGCTTCTGGCGGTGACGATGACCCCTGAGGCTACACCGAGATATTCGTGCGCTACTCCGACTTGGATCATCGTGACTGAGAGGACTGAGAGGCCAGACACGAAGGCTAGGGTCAACACTACCAGTGCTGTTGAGCTGGCGCTGGACGTGGGACTTGAAGTGGCCATACAGGCACAGCAGATCGTCATGAGTGCCGTGGCCCCGATAAGCTGCCACCGAGTATGTCCTAGATATCTTTGTGAAAGGCCATAGGCTAGACTCCCAACAAGTCCACCAAACCCACCGGCGGACGAGAACCATCCAATGGTAAAGGGTTTGGTGGCGTACAATGACTGGACTTGGGTAGGCCAGAGCACTGCAATGGCGTAGAAGAGCATACCTAGCAGAAAGGTGGCTACTTGGAGCACTGTAAATCCTCGCACATTCCGGAAGATAACCGGTGGGAAGATGGGGTACCTCTGTGGCATGTAAGCTTCATAGAAGCCGCACGCGACAAGCAAGCAGAAGCCAACGACAATTGGTGCGATCGTGCCCGCCGACGTCCTGGATCGGGATGGTTAGCAGTTCAGTTCGATGGGGCAATCGTGAGTCAATTTGGCTCACCATGGAAATTGGCCGCCACCGAATGATATCCCTGCGAGAAACAGCACGATCCCAGCCACGAAGAGGAAGGTCCCCACGTAGTCGATTTCGAGCAATTGGGCCCAGACAGATTTGCCTTCTTCATGAATATACTGGTTCATAGGACGGTAGAAAAAGAAGACCAGTAATAGTGCCGACGCGTCAAGGGCAAATGGCAACCAGTAGATTGGACGCCAGGAGTACTTCTCCACAAAGGTGAATGCTGGATCTGGGTCAGTCAAGGGGTCCTGTTCGACAGGTAAGTCGGAGGCACGAACCAATGACCGGTCCGAAGGCTTGTGCAAAGGAGAGACTGAGTTGAAGGAGGCCGAAAGCAAGGCCGCGGCTCTTCTTAGGGACAATTTCTCCCAGACTTGCCCATGCCAGTTGACGCATGGACGACGCGATCCCAATCAGTACACCGCCTGCAATGACGACGTCGACGCTGTTTGCTGTGGCTGCGGTGACTGTGCCGACGACGCCCAAGAGATTGCCGGCGAGAAGGAAAATTCGACGACCGAAGATGTCTCCTAATCGGCCGACGACAGGGGCCAATGCAGCGCCACCCACAGTGAATGAAGTCACTATCCAGGTATAATTGACCGACGGACCTTTCGCTCCTATCAGTCCTGGTCTTCCCAGCTCGTATCAAGAGCCGGAGTATAGGACTCACCGACTGCTTTGTTGATGTCTTGAAGCCCTGCGCTTGCCATGGCGATGACGATGGTGTCGGAGAAGTAGCCGAGGACGAAGGACTTCCCTTTGTCAGCCGTAGTGCGCCATGGTGGCTCAGGTTGTGTAGCCAGCACAATCTTGGGTTGCATACCAATATTGCTACCATCTTACCAAATGTGAACTTGAAACTTTCATCCACACCTCTGACAGCCGTGACTTCAAATGAGGGATGCGATCCATGGCTCCCTCCAGGGTGTGGTACAACGTCTAGATGCTGTGCTTCGGCTTCATCCACGCCCTTCTCGGCGCTGATATTGGTACTCATATTGAACAGTATGCCTGGAGTGAAGAAGGCGACCACAGAGAAACGCTATAATTAGCGAGTGGCTATTGCTGTAGCTTGACCTGCAGAGAACTTCCGAGTTGATATTATAGAGATCAGCAGCCTGTACACCCCATATTATCATCCCCGCGTTTCCACTCCAGAATTCCGGGGTTGTCTTTGCTGGGGTATTGCAGCAACTTCCGACGAGTGGAGCCTGGGTTCAACTACAATTCATCCCAATTTATGCTTCATAGACGAGTTCCGAAGGCAACCTACGAAGAAGTTCAAAGAGAGGCCGGCATTGAGCTCTCTACCTGATCCTCCGCAATATCGTTGCCAGGACGGGCGAAGAGAATTCATGGCTCGGAAAACACCTCTCTTACAGCGCAGGCACCCCGGGGGACGTCTGCAGCGATGTCTAAGCGAAAGACCGATAGTTGAAAGAGTGGAGCACCATATTTAGAGCAATAGAATAATCCCTTCGAAGCGAGCCTTTTGCATGCACTATCCAGAGCTATTGTTTAAACAGGCGCAACAAGACCCATTCAAGAGTGCAATTACAATTACGGGGCCATGCAATGCTCTGGTCGACTATCGGATTAGGAGGGATTCGAAAGGCTGGAATCCGAGCTACTGAATACGACCGAAATGTCTCCGCATAATCTCGTATATTGAGCTACTCGGCACTGCTTCATAGTATCGAGACATCAGTCGTCCTGCTCAGCTCTGTTCCGGCTTCCGTTTCCGCCGTGTTTTCTCTCCATACTATCAGTCTTACCCTCCCCCCTCTCTTCCCTTGTCTGGCTCTCCCTTGAATTGACCCATTCCGAATATTGTCCGGTCGCTGGTCCTCGTGAACCCCATAGGCCCATAAACACATGTGCAGCGTGGCTATAATATTGTCTGGTACGCCTTGAGGCCAACCAGCTTTCCAAATTGGCTAGACAGCCCTGCGGAAGGTTAAAGATGGATTTTACGGGTGTTGCGATGGTCACGGGCGCCGGATCTGGTATTGCAATTCTCAGTATCGAGCTCTTCTCAGTTAGACACTAACACTGCAGCAGGTATCGGAAGAGCAACAGCGCTCCTGTACGCCAAAGAAGGGTGCAAGAAGATAGCGATTTGCGATATCAGTCTCAAGGGCCTCGAGGAGACACAAGCTCTGATCGAGTCCAGCAATGCCGGCACAAGCGTCAAGAGTCTCGTTTGTGACGTCTCGGACGAGGCAACAGTGCAGAACACAGTGGATGAAATCGTCCGAGATTTCGGCAGACTCGACTACTGTGCAAATGTTGCTGGTATCGTTCAGCTAGGCGCACAAACGGCGGACATGACCACGGCGTTCTTCGACAGGCATTATAACGTCAATCTTCGAGGATTGTTCTTCTGCGAGAGGGCACAGCTACAGGTCATGTTGAAGCAGGACCCCCTTCCGTCGAAGTACGTTGGACTACATACGTCTAGCCAGCTGGTCCTTGAGAGTTACACTGTTACTGACTCTGGTTCCAGGCACAGTGGGCATACGTACAGGGGCTCGATTGTGAATGTTTCTTCTATGGACGGATTGACTGGAAGCCCCTATATACCTGCGTATACTGCCAGCAAGCACGGTGTGGTTGGCCTTACAAGGGCAGTAAGTTTAAGTTTGGGTGTCTCTTTTCACGCGACACATCGATGATGACCTGCTAACCTTGCATTGAGGATGGAATGTTCTACGGCAGGCATGGAATCAGGATCAATGCTGTCTGCCCTGGGTAAGTGGTCTAGCGAACTGCGGCGTAGACTTTGGACACGCGCACTCATGTTGATGCTGTATCTCGGCAGTGCTGTCTCAACCCCAATCCTCGCTAATTCCGGCAATCCAGTCGACCAAACACCTCTGATGGACGCAAACACAATTGCCAATGCACTACAACGCTTGGCTGAGCCCGGGGAAATCGCTCAAGCGATAATATGGCTGAGCAGTGGGCGGGCGAGCTACATTACAGCAACTACGTTGGCATGCACTGGCGGCATGACTGGAGCTTGAGCATCAGACCGTGTTACCTTTCGAGCAGTGCTGGCTATTAGATTGACCCCAAGCCGGAAATGCTAGGATCCATTCGCAGCATAGAAACATTCTCTATTTTGTTCGACTCATCCTTGCTGGCTCCACTATCAGTATAGAGATATCTGAAGACACTCTTTGTGATAGATATTTCCTTGGTGTTGAACGCTCCAAAACCAGCCTGAGATAATACTGGAACCAAACGAGATAATGAAAGGAAGTAAGTCAAGCATTTTTGTACCTCACTACTGGAATAGGTGTCGTATCAAATATCCAGTCCACCTAATTGGTAAGACCACAAGGAGACGGATCATGTCAGCGATTCTACAGTAATACTCCGCGTGGCCCGCATAAGCACGTTTTGACCGAGACTTTCTCTGGGGCCCCGGGTTGACGGGTGCCGCGGGAAACCATCAATACCGTACCGCAATGACTTGGCCACCTGTAATTCCGAAGGACTATGGGCGCGAAGAGGAAAATGAAATTTCCTAGGATATGTGAGCACCCCTGCCCGCCGATGTATCTGCATGTTTCCGCAGAAATTCCAGCAATCGACAGATCTTAAAGGAGCGTTGCGAAGCGTCCGCAACATCATCTTTGCTAATACACGACGAGGATTCTACAAGTCAAGGAAGAATATAACGCCGTTAGACTGTACACACATACTAGAGATGGCGGAAGTGGACTACTATGCTGCAGCTGCCGTACTGGCACTGGTAAGGTCCCCAAGTTTGGTGTCTGAGCAAGACCCTCAGCTCTAACATGTTAACCCTCAAAACTCTAGGGCACACATGCAGGGCTGCAGTTCTACGAACTCAAGCCGATGGACTGGATCTGTTTGGTCGTGGCGTCAAACGCGAGCCTGTTCATCATGCTCGGATCGGACATTAGCCGGGCACATCAGACAGCGTGTGTCGTTGCAACACTGGATGCTATCTACTTCGGTGTCCTTTTCGCCTCTATCTTTATCTATCGCGTCTTCTTCCACCGTATACGGCACTTTCCCGGCCCGTTCTGGGCATCGACAAGTAAGTTCTGGGCGACCTACATCGTCAGCACGGGTAACTATCACCGCCACGTGCGTCGCCTGCACCAGAAATACGGGGATTTTGTCCGCATCGGACCACGCGAGCTGGATGTATGCAACGTCGAGGCTGTCCCGGCTATTTTCGGGTCGGGGTCCAAATGTCGCAAGGGCCCTTGGTACGACGGCGCAATGATGGGCAGTCATGAACGGTTTCTACAAATCGCTCTGCCGGCCGAGCATCAGTGGAAGCGCAGGATCTGGGACGCTGGGTTCAGTTCCAAGGCTCTCCGTGATTACGAGCCGATCGTGATGCGTCACATTGATGAACTGGTGGCCGAGCTGGGTAAATACAAGGAAACGGACCCGGTCGATCTGGGACTATATTTCTCGTTCTTCACGTTCGACGTTATGGGCGACTTGGGGTTCGGCGAATCGTTCCATATGATCCAGAGCGGCCAGGCCCACGACTACATGCGGTACGTGCAAGGATTTGCGCATTTCAATGCCTTGATCTCGACGATCCCGTGGTGTTCGCCGGCATTTGCCTGGCTTCCTAAGCCTGCCGGTGCTGAAGGTCTCTTCCGCCTCTCCGCCCGCCAGGTCAAGGAGAGGCTGCCGCTCGGGACGTCACGAAAAGATGTGTTTTCACACTTGCTGCGGCCCGACAAAGTCACGTCCCGGACCTACACTGACACGGAGATCATTCTGGAATCTCTGAACCTGATCATTGGCGGGTCGGACACTACTTCATCGACCCTGGCGTCGATATGGTACTTCCTGGTTGCGAACCGGGGGAAATACAAGAAGCTGCAAGCCGAGATCGACGCCCACGACGGCCCACTCGATCATATCCACCTTGCCAAATTTCCCTATCTCAACGCAGTGGTCAGGGAGACACTACGCCTCCTGCCCCCCGTGGCAAGTGGCATGATGCACCGCGTCACCCCTCCTGAAGGTATCACGGTTGGGACCACATATATCCCCGGGAATGTGACGGTCGGGATTGGCGCTTACCATCTCCAGCGGGATGCACGGTATTTTGGCAGACCGGACGACTTCATCCCGGAGAGGTGGCTAGGCGAGGGACCAGAACCGTTTGATAGGAACGCCTTTATCCCGTTCTCGGTCGGCCCCTATGCCTGCGTGGGTAAACATCTTGCTTACCAGGAGCTCTGTGATGTGACGGCGGCGATGTGCAAGGCATTTGATATCACCTTTGCGGACGATTACGATCCATCTGGCTATGAATCCTCAATCAAGGATACGGTTATCTCCTCCAGAGTCCAGTTGCCCGTCCGGCTGAAGAAGCGCAACCCAGAGGCAGAAGTTCAGGGTGTTTCTAAATGATCATGTAGAAATGATCATTCCTCGGGTCCATGCAGACAACTTGGTTCGTTCATATGTCGCATTAAACTTTTGTAACCTTGCCATCAGACAATTACTTTCGTTGCAGGCGTGACGCAAATCCCTTATGAATATGAGATCCTACCTAAGACAGTCAGGATATGGGATGCTGGTTTCCGTTCAGAGTCTCTCCGTGAATCTACCCTTGTTATCGACGTTATCTTTCTGGCTTTTCCTTCCATCACACAATATAATAAAAAGTATGTGACGATACCACCGTGATGGTCTTTCTCCCTCGGCGTTTGCAACGAACCCTCACCGAGAAATTGAATGCCACCAAGACTGACTGGACACCTATAGACAAAGCCACCCAGGGAACAGCATTCCCGCCACAGACTCTGTCGGCATTGTCACCAGAGCACTACACCCAGCCTTGCAGTTTGCAGTTTGCAGTTTGCGAACCTTTCCTGAGAGGGTGGGGCAACTTACTGTAAACGTAAACGCTGCCCCTGCGTCCTATATGCGGGGTGAAGCGTGGCCCACACGAGCACGGCTCCAAACAAGCAATGTCAAGCAATGGATATGATCTGGGGGATGAAATGCGGCCATTGAGTCGCTCTATCTTGACACATTCTTTTAACTCGGCGGCTGGCTTATTTGCCCACCCTAACGGGCCAGTCATATCGGCCACCCTCTACAACCTTTCAAAGATGAATCATTCGGTTGAAAGGTATTCTTGTTGTATTATCAAAGGGCTTCCCTTCGGACAGAGCCCACCACGTGTACAGCGCACAACATAGTCCAGGAAGTAATCAGGTGCAACCATATCGAAAGGACATACATACATACATTCCTGATATGGAAAGTCGGCTTAGGCTTGTAAGAGCATGCAGATCAATAAATAAACCATGTAAGTACATAGCGATATCTCGTGTTTACTGTATATCTCAAAGAGATCAACGACCTCAAGCCTCATGAGCTCCCTGCCAGACTGGTCCTGGTCTTGGTCTCGGTCATATCATATCCATATCCATATCCATACCCATATACCGTGTCTAAGGTAGTCAATGCAGACACACAAGTGACACTGGTATGGTGGCTATGCTATTGATCAATCAATCAACGATGCCATAATCCTTCCTCCTTGCGCCTGAAAAATGGATAAACAAATTCAAACCAACTCTGCCATGATAGGCATCCCCTAGAATCCAACCGAGAACCATGCTTTTCGGAAAAAAAATTAATATCATAATAAACAATCCCTATTCCACTCCATACAGCCGTGCAGTGCAATCCATGCAATACATACAATCCATGCTAGTCAAGACTGACATATCGTGATCGGAGTCGTGATTATGGTCCAGATTGAGGTCCAGGTTGCAATCATAACCCAGAGTCGATTTGATCCACTGGCCCCAACATGGTTGTGATGGTGATGGTGATGGTGATCGTATTCATAATCATAACCCAGAATCGATTTGATCCACCGGCCCTAGACTGGTAAACTCACCCCAAGTCCTACACAAGTCACTGACCGGGTCTGGCGTCTCGATACTGGGGATATCATGAGGCCGTTCCTGTAACCGAAAGTCAGCACTGATCGAGATCGTCGAAATTCCGTCTTTTTGTGCCGGGGACTGGTGCGTCATCGCCCTTTGTCGAAAAGCAGAGCGGATAGGATCAAAGTGATATGACTCTTGTGTTATCGCACTTGGGAGGTAAACCACGCGGGTCCCGAAAGCGACATGGCCTCTCCCGTCGATATGCTCCACTACGAGGCAAACACCAGGGATCAAAGTAAAAGTCCAAGGTACCATCGAGGCAACACCAGGGATCAAAGTAAAAGTCCAATGTACCATCGAGACAACACCAGCCTGATCGGCCTATCGACAGACCACTGAAGCAAGCATCCCAATAACTAACATCCCATAACCCCACAGCAACCACAAATTAGAAAGAGGGAGAAATTGTAACCTACCAAAACATTCACATAAAGCCCACCACTAACATGCCAAGCAATATGGCAATGAAAAGGCCATACCCCGGGATTATTCGCATCGAACTGCACGACAATATACCCCGGCAGGCCCGTGACCGAATCAGCAGGCCTGAGTTGCTGAGTATCTCTTCTCATAGGATTCTCCGGTCTGACGATCGTTCCGTCCCATTCACCAACCCCTTCGTCAAGGACATACATGTTATGACCGTGGAGATGCATGGGGTGGGCCACTGGCGAGAGGTTGTTGACTAGGATGCGAATACTGGTGGCGTTGCCGAAGTCGAAGACATTCCATTCTGTTGGGAATTGGAATGATGATGTTCCCTGGGTGGTGGTGGTGATGTTGGAAGTGCTGGCAACGGCTGCATTACCGTGAACGATACTGCTGCTGCTGCTGCTGCTGTTGACAGAACCCGTACCGTACATCTCCTGCGCACGGACAAGCACAGGATCATTATAACATGTGCGAAAGGTCGAGTTGTTCATGGTCCACACGAGATGACCGGTGGCGTTTAATCCGTAGTTGAGGTCAATGGAGACCTCGGTGGCAGGATTTGTGGGGGGGCGAGATGGGAAAGTAAGGCGTCGTTAGACTCAGGTCGGCGCCGGCACAGGCGTCGGTAGTGTCGGGCCATGCTGTGGTATTGGGTTTGGTGTTGGTGTCTGCGTTTGGATAGTATATCATTGCATAGCCGTATGGTTGGTGCGCGAGCGAGCAATTGCTGATGACGGAGCGCATCCAGACTGCATCCGAGGCACCCCCTGTGGCTTCTACGACGACATCTGCTCGTTGACCAACGCCTAGTGTAATGACTTCAGTCGTGTAGGGCACGATCGGAACAAAGTCGTACGCAATGACTTTTAGTTGGTGGTTGTCGATGCTGAATTTTTGGATTCCTTCCGCCCCACCGTTGATCAGTCGGAGCCGGTATGTTTGGCCTTGGATGAATTGGAACTTGGAGTAGCCGGCACCAGGAGTACACTGGGTGCTATTGTTGATTAAAGAGCAGTCATACTCCCCCTTTGCCGTTGATCAGGTTGTTGTCCGAGAATGGGGCCACGTTAAACAGGTCGGTGCCCATGACGTTCTCGACGATGTCGAAGTAGTTGTTATGATAGTAGTCTCCTAGAAGCACTGGTCCAAGGTCCTCGTCGTATTCGAAGTTGGTCGGTCCGTGTATGATCATGGCACCAAAGACCCCTGCGGCATATTGAGCCGAGTAGTGGGCGTGGTACCAACTTGTCCCGTACAAGCTGGCGGTGAATGAGTAGGTGAAAGTCTGGCCCGGCGCGATAGGGCATTGGGTGATTCCCGGAACACCATCCTCATACGGTGTGCCCTGTTGCAGAAATCCATGCCAGTGAAGCGTTGTACCTTCTTCAGGACTGGTTATCTTATTGACGACCGTCACTTGGATCGTATCTCCCCAGTTGGCCTCGATAGTAGGCCCCGGGAATTGTCCGTTGATCACAATCATATCCCTTTCCACTCCATCGGGTGCCAGGACAGCTCGTTCGATCACAAAATTGTACTGGCGAATATCTCCAGTAACAGGTGGGTTGGTGTAGGGGTCAGTGTTGTTGGCTGTTCTTCCACCCCAGGGGAAACTTCTTGGGTCGCCACCTTGTCCGCCATGCCAACTGTTTCCGCCGCCATTGTGATTGCCAGTGTTACTGTTGTCATCACCGCCGGTGTTATCACCTCCGCTGCTGATGCCGCTTCCACTTCCCCGGCCACTGCCACCGTTGACACTAGAAGACCCATCTCCATAGCCTGAGGCGCCGATGAAAGGGGGAAACCTGGGTGCGCCTCCGTTACCGGCTGGTCCAATCATACCCAAGGGCGATCTACCGTTGGTTCTTGCCTGAGGGAGGCCCCATCTTCCACAACGAATGTTTGCAGGTCGAATGCCATGGCCCGGGGCGGCAGTTGGAAAGATGATTTCTGAAATCGACTGAGGAAGGACATGTGTCACGGTGTCCTTTGGCGAAGGTGGCCTTGAGTATGTCACCGCATGTCTTGATGTCGTCGTGGATGAATTATAATTCTTTGTAGCATTATAGGCACCCGTGGTAACCGAGGATGTTGTCGATGAATTGAACGCCGACACCACCACATTAGTGGAAAACAAAAACAACAAAATCTCCAGGAGCCAAAGTGAGTGATGCATCCTGGCGGACTCAGATCATAAACAATATATCGACGATATAACTGCTCCCAAGCGAGTGAAGAGGTCAGCAATACCGAGATTCAACGAACAGTCGGTCAGCAACAGACAACATGGCCATGGAAATAATGGAAAAGAAAGAGAAGCTGTCAAGGCAGATGATCATGTTTAACCTGGGGACGGCGCCCTTCATCTGTGGGTTTGACGTCGTCTGGCCTTGTTGCCATCGGGGAATACGGGTTTGACGGCGCAGTAGAAACCGACCGGGACTCCCTTCAAGACAAAGATCGCTGATGACAAGAGGAATCGTAACTGCACCCCGGTATACATTTGACGGTCTGTTCAACCAGGGCGCAAGGAGATCCAGTCCCAAGAATGGTTCGAGCCAACTCTTCCCAGCCATCCTGCAACTTGTCGATCTTGCCGCCAAGCAGATCCCCGTGTTTTGTTTTGGTGCCAGCCGGGCTGAACGATGACAGCTGTGACAAGTGTTTGACACCTCCTTGCTACTTAGCCCTACCAAATTGGTCAAGCTTGCTGTCAATCAGACAATTTTGACAGCAACGGTTGCATCTTGGAGCGTTTTGTCGATGCAGGAACCGGCCCCTTAGCAGGGCGATCTTGATATGCCTCCAGTGAGAACAAATCTGTCTCGGATCTTCGAGACCCGGCTTCAAGATCTGAAGTATACCAAGCCACTGAGCTTCTATGTCGCTAAAGAAAGAAATGCAGATTTGAATGTGCTGCGCCCTCGAATGTACGAGATTTGGTTCGGAGGATGATGCAGCAAGAACTCACCGTCATCTTGCACTATCGGCACCAATGGCAGGCTGCAGCGCGAATGGATGGTGTCTCTCACTGGCAGCCTCCTCGCTCGGAAATGTCTGTACGATGATCCTGATACCCGCCACATCATGTGCATGGTTTGCATTTCGTTGCTTACGGCGTGCTCAGTCAAACAATCGAGGCGTCCATCGACTAAACCAGAGTTTCCTGACCCATGAGTTGAATTTATAGATACATTCAAGGCCACCGTTGCGATTCGTCTGGGAACAAACTTTGCCAACGGGGAGACCCGAAGTATGGAGACTTCAGCTACGACGGACATGATCGAAATATTGCCTCGGCGAGAATTGGAAAGTATCGTAGCCCAGGGACAAAGGTAGGCGCAGATGCGGCTCCGATTACGCAGTAGTGGCGATGTATCTTCTTCGCATCGCGGTGACGCGAGTGCGTGCTTGTGACTCAAGTCAGTTGGGTTGAATTACTGCCAACGACTCGCCGATCCCAGTAGATGGCGTATCGGACAGCAAGGCAAATCTGCGGGAGTCACAAGAAATAACAAAGGGAAGATGGTCCAGGTTCTTCGAGAGTTTGCCAGGCGGACTTGCCGAGACGAAGTGTGTTGAGACAACCAACGGTGAAAGTTCCGTAACACCGTGGGACACCTGCAATAGTGGTAGGCACTTGGGTGCCCGACAGGCGGATGATGTTCAAGGAGACAACAACAGCCGCAAGTCTACTAAACTGTGGTTCGAGCGTGGTCGCCTCATTCCGTGGAGCTCAGAAGGATCCTGATCATTGCAATCCGAGCTTGCAGGGAGGTCCAGAAGCAGTCCCCGGCCTATGCAAGTACAATAGTCGACCGCAACGCGTTTAGACTCAGACTGCTTGGCCAATGTGGACCCTTGTATGCCGTGCAGGTCCCTGCCACCAAAGGCCCCTAGACATGGAGATCCAACCTACCATGTTAATCATCTCGTGTATCCTTCTCTCATTGTATTCGACGACTCCCATGTTGAACCTTGACAAGGCAGCTTTCGTGGACGGTTGCGGCAAGGGTATTTGGCAGTCAAGAACGTACACGAGGGTTTACTGATGGTCGAGTCGAGGCAGCCAGCCAAACGAAAGGATACTGGCGACAAACTGGCTTTAGGCGCAAGACGCGGAATGACCATCGAGCAGGGGCAGTAGCTGGACCGATAATACCGTGGTAGGAGATGATGTCTTGTTAGCAACCAGACAATCATCGGGGTAGTTTTCGATCACAACAGACCGTGATGTGCAAGCAGACACTAGCAGCGGACTGATCGTGATGCAAAGATTCACAGTAGACGAAAAACCGTACAGGGCCAGGATTACTGTATCAGAGTCGGCACCAATCGCGCAGACAGACAACCTTGTGCTTGTGGCACGAGACCGAGTTTTGTCCATGCACA
The DNA here is from genome assembly GCA_024611085.1 of Exophiala sp. LBMH1013. Taxonomy (NCBI): domain Eukaryota; kingdom Fungi; phylum Ascomycota; class Eurotiomycetes; order Chaetothyriales; family Herpotrichiellaceae; genus Exophiala; species Exophiala sp. LBMH1013. Next base: position 505,610 of record JAMFLB010000002.1, read on the forward strand.
GGCGAGTCGAGTAGAGTCGAGTCGCTGGGACTTCGATTTGATGTTCAGAAATCGCTCCACTCAGTTCGCCGGAGTTTTGCCCTTGCTGCAAAACCAGTCCTGTCCGCTCGAAAACTGTCATGTCTAGGTCTTGTCCGTGGAAGACTGGCGTCGATCTCGAACTGACATGTCAGGCCAGATGTAAATCGTACCAGCACTAGAAAAAGCAAGGCCATTGACGTTCAGGGACGAATGACCTGATGGGAAACGAGGGGACAAAGCGGACGAACAGGTGTTCATGCACATGCAGAGCGGTGGTTTCGACCTTCTCCCATGCCAGTCCATTTCTCAATCGTCGCCGCGCTTACTGGAGGCTGCACACGGAAACTAGGATTCCTGGCAGGGAGGTTGCAGGTATGAACCCGGAACTGATGGCCAACCCTCGTGAACAGCCGAATAGACATGGCTAGTATTTCTTGTAGGCGTCCAAGTGAAGGGCACGGGCCAACTCTCGTGAATCACAGAACTGAGGACTTTGGCCAACATGTTGCAGATAACCGACTGGTGCAAATACTGGCGGTGGAGTGGCACATGCAGTCCCCGTTCAAACGATGTGGTGCGACGCCAGACTCGGGACACGGGACGAGGCTGCGTGAATCAGTAGGACAAAGAGGAAAGGTAGAACGGCGAAGAGGGGGGTGGTGAACTCGACAAAAGGACACGTTTGGAGATGTCGTAAGAGACCACGGCGTGTTGGTTGCCTCGAAATTATCAAGGGGTCATCCCTTTGCCAGACATGCTGATGATTGAGGAGCAGTCGATGATAATGGGATGTTGATTGAAATGAAGGACGCAGAGAAAAGCAAAGATAGAGCAGCTTGAACCTGAAATGATGGCGGTCGCTGCCTGCGCCCCGGAATCCGGAGAGAGTATTTATCCGGTGAGATACTACATACATGTACACAGTGTCCTTACTTAGAGTGACTATATATCTTATATACATCTCTCCCCCCTCTCTTTTCCTGCCTGGACGTCTACCAGGTTCTCCCGCTGTCACATTTGTAGCCTGAACATACTGCTCAACACACATTGTTGGGTTCTCCGAAAGCAGACCAGCCAGGGAGTACAGAATACACAATCCCACAGTGCAACACGGAGCGGAACTCACCTCGTGATTGGCAGCCGCCGCATCGCATGGTTGACAGATTTCTGAGACGCGTTGAACTACCTTGAACCGCCCGTGGACAATCCACACAGAATCAATCTTCCGCTTTCAACTGGTCTTTCTCTCCACCTTCAATTGGTCGTGATACCCAGCTACTGAAACCGAGGAGTGGGTGGCCGTGCCTCATCCCCCGGAAAGACCTAAGAACCTCACGTTCAGAGTTGACAAAGTGTCTTCTTATTGTCCTTCAGCAAAGTATCATCCAGACCTGCCGCCCATTCATGCTTAGTCAAGCACTGCCGCTATGAACGCGCCCTGCCCGACGAGACAGCAATACAATTTTGGTGGGCTCTCCATCCTAAGCTGAACCCATATGGATAGCTTAGACAATTCTCTGCGCTCCCGGTGCATCAAGAGAAAACGTGAATTAAACCCATCTCTGACTCGTTGTCCTTCCAACGCCTGCGCTTCGTGTTGTCGTACACAGTCATGATACCCTGGGATTTAAGCGTTCTTGAAATGCTCTTTTGCATACTGCTCACAAGCCTAGTCGGTCAGATTGTTAGTGGGAGTATGGAACATGCCAAGCGAGGACCGCAGCAAGATGGAAATGGAAACTGACCTTCGCTGGTTTGCCTAACTTCTGTCCGATCGCCTTCCACTTGTTTGCCTCATATTCCTTGATGGCTTCCCGGAGAGCCACCGACTGCAGAAGTTAGCCTGAGATCGTTCCAAAGCAAATCCTATTAGACATACCTCATCTTCGGCGAACTCGGCGTAGTGCATATCCTAACAGCCATTAGTAACCGAGTGCCGTAGTCATTCCGGCTCAACATACCTTGTACCAATGCTTCTTCACACTGCCTTCGGTTCGAGCAGGAAAGGCCTGCGGTAAGTGAGCACTGATTTTCCAGAAAATAGGGGAGGTCAAAATACTTTGGCGATCTCACTCCAGCTATGGCCAGCATCTCTCATTTGTTTCAGCTTCTGCTCCTCCTGGGCCGTCCACGGGGTGTTGGTTCGTCCCCGTTTCTTGCCCGATTCGTCCCCAGGCAAGACTGCTAAAGACGCCGGTGCTGCCGTAGAATCTGAAAGTAGAGATGTCCCCGGCGGAAGGGTGTTGAGCTTTGGACTTTGTGACGCTCGTCGTTTACGAGGATTGGTGGAAGAGGTCGGTGTCTGGAGAAGCTCAGCATTGGGCTGTTTCGGTGCCAGCGTCGCCTGGAGAGCGGCTACCTCCTTGGAAGTTGAGTGCGGAGACGTGGTGGTCAACGACTGTTTCTGCTTCTTGGATGGTGGAGGAGATCTGATGGTGTGAGTGTTAGGCCGGTTCTCTCGAGAGGAGTGAAAAGGGAGAAGGACGAGAGCCAGAGAAAGTCACCGACGGAAGAAGACCCAAGCTGCTCTCAGTGCAGTTGGGAATGTACCCAGTAGGATCGAGAAGAAGACTTACGACATGGTGACGACAGTGTAGCTAGTCAAAAGAGGTTGAAGTAAGTCGACTACGCCGTCGGCATGGTCAACAATCGTCAAGGAAGGTCCCTTGGGGTGAGCCAGCCACATGCGCGTCTGTCGCGAAGGGCGGCAGGCGTGGTATTAGGGTCAAGGGCACTTGGTGTCACACAGTGAGCGGGACCACTTGGGATGGATCAGCTTGAATGCAAAGTCCTTGCTTGAGTTGTCGGCAGGACAGGCAGGCCGCGGCCAGGAATAGATCGGTGCACGGAATTTGCGTGTGACCAGGCAAGAGTGAGACCAACAAGTCGAAGCCAATCAAGACGATGCCACAATGTGAGAGAAAGGTAAGGCCAGCAGACAAGTTTGAAGGTACAGTGCCACGATAACACAGGTCCTGGGAACTTTTCTTTTTCTTAAATCTTTTCTCTTTCTCTGGGAGTCTTGTGTCGCGTGTAGCTGGCTCAGCAGGGCAAGTCCAGTAGGAGTTTGTTGATGGGACGTTTAGTTCGTTGACCCTGAGCTCGGAGTTGACTCCAATAGGTCGAACTCGGTCAGAGAGCAACAGCAGGAAGGGGAAGACGGATCGGGGCGAGATTTCAGGTCGAAATACCAAGGTTAACAAGCCAAGCGGACAGTTGTGATGGGCGGCGGCTTGAGGGCACATGCACCGGTTAAAGTAGAATCAAGGAACAGGAGTACGCCAAATAGGTGGTGGTCACTTTTGTTGATGTTGTTAATCGTGCCAGAAGGAAATGCTCTTGCATGCTATGGCGCTTTTTGGTCAAATAAAGTCCTCGGTCGTCTCAGTGACAAAACTCAAGGCACATGTCATGACCTTTGAGAACGTGGTTCGGACCATAGAAGGTGGAGGTGGATATAGCAGTGGTACTGGTGGATGGGGGAATCGTGGAGCTGGGGAGGAGGGGGAATGCAGACACATACTGGCCTTTGTTGGCACAATCAGTGTTGGGCAGGCTGGCGGGCCGTCCTGGTAGGTCACTGCCGTCAGACTCAGGTCAGATGGACACGGTAGCTCGAGGTAGAGACTTTGTGATGAGTACGTATCATCGAGGCAACCAGCACAAACCCCTTCCAAAGCAGTGGTAAGCCACCATCAGGGCGATTGCGGGGTAGTGAGACCAGAACCTGGAGCTGAAAAGGAGCGAATAGAGGCTGGGGATAGGGCGTCGCAAGGAGCTGAGAAGCGTTAGCAGCAAGCAACAGTCATCCACACCTCGAGCATGCAAGCCTCAGGGTGGCATGCGACTGTCCTAGTGACTAGATGGAGAAAGCCATGTCCGTCACAGAATCGGGGTCCGGACGATGCCATCATGGAGGCCGGGAAGCGATGAGAAGAACCATCGAAGCCATTGCATGTCTGGCGTTGTTCGCGTAGAAAAGAAACTAGGTGACAATGGCGGCAACGCCAACTGCAACAGCAACAGCAACGAGCAAGTCACCCAGTTGTAACGCTGGAGTACTCGGTACTCTGCACTGGGTATCCATTTGTCCATCAGCTGATTCGTGGAAAGGGGGAACTCTTGCAAGTCGCCATGGCTGCCGATGCTGGTCTTAGGTACCTTTGGTGGCAAGATCGAAGATATTGGACACTTCGGAAGACATCATGGACCTCTGCCTCCAGCAATTGCTGGCGGTGACATAAGTGACAGCTGCTGGGAGCTCTGGAACACAACGTCAACGGTCGATTGTCTTCCAGGATCTACTAACCCCCGCCCTAGGTGCCGCCGTCGTAGAGAAGGGAAACAACATCCAGAGGTGGAGTGCCAGCTGGTGCCACGGATGTGAATGTCCACGAGCGTACCGACCCCGGGACCCCAAGTTACTCCAGGTCACTGTGACTTGAAGGGAACTTTGGAGCGACTTGTTCGACGCTACGTGCCGCGTTGTCCCGCAGATCGACCACCATCTTGTCGCCCTCCTCGATGCCGTACCGGTACACTCTTCCTCGTGCCCGACGGCCAACGGTTGCAGGTCTGCTAATAGCTTTTCCAACAGCTATCGATGACGTATAAGCGCATGGCCAGGACGACAGGGTGACCCAGGGATGGAAGATGTTGTAGAAACGCGGAGGTGAGCCTGGGGATCAGATCCTTGCTCATCTTATTCACCATGCATCACCATGATCGTCCACTCTCAGTGCTAGTCCCATGCTTTGGTGGACATGATCGTTGTCAGTTCCCTTCAGCTACATGGTGACCTCTCGAAGACCGGTCATCCCAATCGACGCTTTGAAGAAGTCCGTACAGGGAATACACTCAGAAATCACGGCCCCTTGTTGTCTCAACGACGCCACCATGTGTGTTATGGTTGTTGGATACTTTGGGTTACCACTACGGGTTGTGCATGCGACATCGGCACTCGAACTGACGACAATGACCTCGCTGTCAATTCAGGGCGGTCCAGGCAAGATTGCTATCTAATGTCGATCGAGACATGAGATCAGCCTACTGCATCTTGATAGGATGGATTGTTCATTTCCCATCTGCTAACCAGTGATCAAACTGGGAGGTTGTTCGACTGCTCGATCTGCGTTGAGGGCGGATCTGCGGAAGCTCGAGGTGAGGCGTGTTCTGCCGGCCCGCACTTGACGCCTGTTGAAGGGTTCGTTTGCCCCATGGTAATGAGGTGACCGTCATTCAAGCGCTTTGCTGCTCAGCCAGGCATCAATGTCACTGTTTGCTGAGTTTGATACGGATGCCAGGCCTTGGAAATAACCTTCGAAAGGGCAAGACGCTGGCTGCGTATGCGGCTCAGTATTCCAGATACATGGACAACGGTATCCCTGGGATTGGGTGCGGAACCAGCATTACTGCTTATGCAGTCGCAGAATCACCCGTCCTCGTCCAAGCTGGCTCCGATCCTCAGTCAAAGCCACCTGGCCATGATTCGTGCTGCTCATTGCATCTTGGAGTATGCGCGCATAGCTGGTGACTTGCTCTCTTGCCCTAATGAATGCTTCACGGTCGCACCATTCGCCCAAGAAGGACTCTCGCCATGACTCTGCTCGGCAACGAAGTTCGAGGCTAGTCCAGTGGGTGGTCTCTGTCCGATCCAGTCGAAGATCCTCGATGTAAAAGTTCTTCATCATATCGGAATCCAGCTGCCAGATCAAATGCTTGACATACGGAGCGCAAGGATGGCCGTCCGTGATTCGAGTTGGCAGCATCCCTGCAAAGCAGCGGACCAAGACATGAAAGATTGTGTTGGCATATAGCACTGGCCGAGCTTCCAGGAGGATTGTTCGACTGACTCTCAAAAGTTGGGAAGATTTATTGGCGTGATTTTGAAAGGCACCGTCCTTGGGTATCAGGCATGAACTGTTGTCGCCGTTGTTGACCTCTACCATAACCTTGCTCTGGCCAAAGACAAAACCATATATTTCGAGCCTGATCTCGAGCGGAAGGTCGAGGAATCCCATGGCCATTGACCGCTTGTCGACCCGAACGCCTAGAAACTCCGACGAGATGCTGTCAATCAAGCGAGCATGACGATGATCGACTTCGTGGAAAATGTCGCCTATATGGCAAGAGAGCAGACGTCGCTAGGAGTTATTGCGGTTGTTGCTATTATATCGTTCTTCTTGCTGCTGAGATTTGCATGTCGTCTTTGAGGAATGTCACCAAGATAAATATTTTCGGCCACGCCAGAAGGACCCATATTTATCACTCCCGTAATTGTCCGGGACAGTGCACCACTGTCCAGTACATCGTGTTTCGACATCCAGCTTCACGTTGGTGAATCTTTCCGCCCCGAATTGAACTGTCTTGGGAGGTAAATGGCGCCTCTTAGTTGCTTGCTCTGATACGACCTAAGATTTTTTCGTTCTGGGACAAGATTGACAAGATTGGACAGGCCTATTGAGCTCGTCGAACACGGTACGCCTAATGCCCGAAATTTGGGCATGCTTGAACCTATTCTCGAGCTGGATCAGCGCAAATTGCCGAAAGGAGAGATAGGTAAAGCATAGTCAAGAAGGCGCCAGTGATCGAGTTAACATGGCGAATAAGTGGCTGCCTCGTATCTGCCGACGCCTCGAGTGAGCTCTTTTCCCGTGTAGTTGGGCACGTACCATGCTCAGCTCAGTAATCCAAAGCAGTCAGCCGCATCATGCCCTGTTAACCCTGATGGTCTCAGTCTGGCGACAATTGGATTCTTTGACCATAGGGAATGGAAAAGACAGATTGGCTTGTGGTCAACTGAACTCCAGCAGATATTGTGGCAATACCCATTCCATGTCCCGCATAATTGCGCTTTCCATCAATTGGTATTCCGGACTCTGTGTCGATTCAAAGCACAGGCTCTGATATCTATTCTTGCTATCTATGTTGGATGACTCCTCAACAGGCGAACCGGCAGAGTCCTAACTGACCTCCATCAAAGCAATAGCTGACGGTCGATACGAAGTTCAGCTTGAACTAGTGTCCACTGTCAACGAAGACGTCTCTTGTAGGCCTGTGACGCTGATATTTCCGATCGAAGGTCCCTCTGAAACCAAGGCAATTTTCCCAAGCGTCTGACTTTGTGTACTTTCAACAACTCTTGGCCGCACCGTGTCATCAGAAGTAGCTAAACATGGCGCCTCAGTGGTGAAACTCGTCGTAACTGTAGCTGTAGAGGTTGCGACGCTGGTAGAAGTGACCGTTATCGTCGGTACCCCCAACAATTGGCTAGAGGCGAGACCTGACCGCAAGGAGTGCTGAGCGCCAGGAGTCTCTCGGCCGGTCCATGCAACGAAAAAGACTAGAACACTCAAGACGCCGATGAGGAAAGCTTTTCGGTCCTGTCGGATAGCCCTGGCGTAACTCAACATCAGCGCGCCCAGCTCTATTGTAGAAGGCGTGACAGCTCGAACTGGCGGAGCTGATACCTCGGGTCGCCCGGATTCACGAAAGTCCTCACATTCGAAGAGAGTGCCCTGTCTCTGTCTGCCAGAGTCCCCATAAACCTCACGTTCGCGAGGATCCTGGAACGTCTGATCCTCAAGGCCGATGGAATGGTCCAGTTGAGTGGCCTCGGGCAAGGGAGCTCTTAAAAGAGCCAGCTTGGCCTCTAATGCTCGTCGAAGTTCCTCGGGTAACCACACTCGGATCTCAACGTCGACCTTCTCCATCTCTCGCCATGCAGCCGCCCAAGCTCCTGCACGCATGAGGCCATTTGCTGCAAACACCTTGACCTCCCATTTGCGTTTGACCTGACCGGCAGCCACCGGTCGGCCACAGTCGGGACATAGGAGGTCATGTGAGCATTCCTGATCTATTTCGTCTCCGCTGTGGCTACCGCTCTCAAAGCCACTGTCAGCACTGGATGAGTCTGCCTGGAAGTAGTGGTTGTGCCGAATTCGGGGGACCTCAAGGTCAAGGCTTTCCAACAGTCGCTCTTCAAGAAGCTCATAGTCGTCTTCAGGATGCGGTATCAGTATCCCTCTTGTCCTGACCTCTATATCACCGACCAGTTTATCTTGTAGAGCCATCCATCGCTTCCTGTATTCCTCGGGCAATAGCTCGGCTACTACCCCGTCCTCTGCAGGCGTCGATGATAGAAGTAGGGTGGGCGGAAGCAGGGTGCAGTGGAGGAGCACAAGAGGGAATTCAATTTTGAGGTTGCTGTCGGTTCTATTGGTCGACCCTCGACTCGGCCTGATGGACCCTTTGGAAGGAGATGCATGAGGGAGGTGAGACGCCCTGTGACTGTAAGACGACCTTGGTGAGCCGCTGGATCTGTGATGTCGGAGGACACTCTGAGTATCGCTCAGGACTTCATCCCTCATTTGCAAAGCCTTGACGCTGCTGGGGTGGCGGAAGGGTGAATTGTACTTCCTAGCACTTGTAGGAGACCTTGTAGCATATGGGACTGTACCAGCATGCCTGGTGGGTGTTCTTGGGCTTCCATACTGGCTTTGACTTGAAGGAAGATGTTGCGACACTGAGGCAGGGAATGAGGAGATCGATGAGCAACCTGAGATGCGGCGTTCGTGGTCCGGTAGATCGTCCTCTTGTGTCTGCTCTTTCTCCGGGAACCGATCTTCAGATTCTACCCCGGAAGCGCTGTCATCGTAAACCGAACCAGAGAAGTTGTAGTCATGAGTTTGGGTGAGGTTGGTCGCAGGTGGAGCGTGTGGAGAAGAGCATGGCTGCTGCCGTAGGGAAAGCGGAGAAGAATGGTGAAAGGCAAAGCTTTCTACTTCCGCGTCTGATGGAAAAGATGAGGATGAATGTTGCGACATCGGCATGAATGCACAGATGGATGGATGTTGCGTGAAGTGGTACTTGCACGAAGCACGGGCAGCTTTTGATCTTCAGTGGCAGGTGCGATAGAGTCAGTGCGGAAACAATGGAGAGCGACTGTTTACTGCTCCAAAATGGCAGCCACGTGTTGCACAGGGCAACCACCAACCACAGCCAGCCATACGTGGCAAGGCTGTGACGCCTCCTTAGGTGCCTCCCCCAGGTCAAACAATCTCATCCGTGATCATGTCATTACTGTCATTATTTCTGCCCTGCAGTTGCGCTCAATACATATACCTGAAGTTGGGATTCTCGCGGTCCGTCAGATCCTCAAAAGCGTGCACAAACCGCCCGTCGTTCGCTTCTGGTACACCAGCAGATGCAAGTTCATCCTTCTTACGGTTCTGGTGCCGGAGGTGGAAGCGAAGAAAGGCAATTACAACGACCAAGAGTGCATAGCATCCCATGTGAGTTGAGAATGCGATTAGATAACGGGGTGCATCGTACGACAAGAACACTTGAGGGCCTAGGCAAACGGTAGTATCAGCATATTGCCCTTCAGGGGTCCTAAAGAATCCCTTACCGATAGCGTTGCCAGTGCACCATGACACGAAATTCATCGATACCACAATGGTCTTTTTTGTCTGGCCTCCAATGTTTCTGGAGATCATGCTCATCGACACAGTCTGCGCGGCCCAGAAGGAGAGGACGATATAATAGCTGATGAGTAAGCCAACTTTGGTGGCTGTGTCCTTGTTCTCAACGCTCATCAGGACAATTGTTCCAACAAAAGAACTTCCATCCGGTTAGCAGAGATGTTCGCAATTTGCGAAGAGAGATAGGTTGATCTTACGGTATAACGAAAAAGCCCATGACCAAGCAATTTTGACCAGTCTTCTTGATCAGCCATGTTGAGCTTAGGAGGATGAGGATGATGAATGCACCAAGAACCATGGCCAGAAGCTGTGTCTGGAGAATGGTGAAGTGAAAGCCTAGGCCTAGTCAGTATCGCTTGGTCCAGCCTCGTGACGATTGTCTTGTCTTACCGGTGATGATGATGTTTGCGAAAGCCCCAAGGCCTGAAGTCGGAAGGGTTGTGCAGAGGGCGATGAGGCAATAGCAATAGGTCTGAGGGTCGAGAAACGCCTCCTTCACCTGTTCAGGTCGGAACTGCTTGTTCTGCAAGCCGGTCTGGTTGCTCCGGACTCTTTCGACCATGAGCTTCTTGTCTTCCTCAGAAAAGCACTTTGCTCGCATCGGCGAGTCAGGCAGCCACCAGCCGACGAACAGGCCCCAAAGCACAGAGAAAGACCCGTAAGCAATGAAGATGGCTTGCCACGACTTGAGAGGACCATGGTCGATCCGAGTGAAACAGTATGCAAGGAGACCGCCCACGATCTGTTGTCCGCCATTCATCATATACCAATACGTGACAGTTTCGGCCTGCTCGTCTCTCCTGTACCACATGCTGCTGAGAATCAGAAAACTGGGTTGACAAACAGCTTCAAAGATGCCGAGTAACGTCCTCAGGGCTACCAGAGTCGCAAAGTCTTTAGCAACAGCGTGCAAGGCAAGGACTGCACCCCAAAGACAGATGCTCAGGCTCAGATACTTTGCAATCGGCACTCTCTGGAGCGTCCAATTTGTGGGATATTCGACAATCAAGACCGCAATGTAGATACATGTCGTCAACCAAGAATACTACAACGTGTCAGTGTCATATCGAAGTGCCGTGGTGCTGTCTCTGACCTGTTGGCCGTGAAGATGAAGATCTTTTTTGATACCCATGATTGAAGCGAATGACATAGTCCCCTTGTCCAGTGCCTGCAGGAAATATGTGGGAACCATGATCGCAAGGACACGTCGATCAATCATTCTTCTCAGACGTTTGTTCTCGGCCTCGGAAATCTCGACAGGGCCTGCAGCAACGTATTTGGCCACATCTTTGTCGATGCGGTCATAATCCACGAAACCTTTTTGGGCCTCACTGCCGCCAGACATTAGCCTCTCCATTTGTGCGACATCTTGCTTCTCAATGATTTCGGGGGGCCTCTTTTGGGGCTTCCGTCTCAGTTGCAGTGGGGGTGGAGGCAGCCATGGCGATCGGAAAGATTGGAAGATATACTCTGCTATTCTGCGACTTTGGCTGTGCAAAGAAACAGACCCGCGACTATCTGGTCCTGGGACATTGACATGTATATATACCAAAATCACCTCGTGTCGGGGCAATTGGAACATGGGATCGGGCTTCGAATCGACCGAAACGACTCCCGCACATATCCCCTCCCTGTCTTCGCTATCATCATGCCGGGCGAGGTGCCAGGGATCACCCCGGACTTTACCCCAGACAAGAATGGCAGATTCTGATAAGCATCCCGCGCCCCCCAGGGGCAATGGGTGCTCGTCTCGAGGCAGCAGACGGTCTAGGCCTGTGCGGGGGGCTTCGGGCTATCTCGGGGCGTGGAATAATTGAGCACCGAGCCGTGTTCATTAACAACTTTGAATTTATTTCGACTTCATTGACCCAACGCAACCTGATCTGTGCAAGCGGGCCTCTGAGAGGTGTAGAGCCTGCAATGCCGACTCCCCTCACAGTAGAAGGGCTAAGCGCCTCAGCGGTGCGAGTCCGAATCAACCTCCTCATCCACAATCTAGTCAACATCAAAGACGAGACAGGCCATTTCCTCCTCAAGCTACCAGACGGCCGAATCATCGACACCAAAGGATGGAACGATTGGGAATGGACGCACGGAATCGGGCTGTATGGCTTATACCAGTACCACGCGCTGACGTCTTCTCCTTCGGCCCTCAAGATCATCCAGGACTGGTTTTCGGCGCGTCTAGCAGAGGGGACCACCAAGAACATCAACACCATGGCGGTCTTCCTGACGCTGGCATATCTGTACGAAAAGACGGGCGAGCAGAGTTACCTACCATGGCTGGACTCATGGGCAGAATGGGCCATGTACGACTTACCGCGAACCACGTATGGCGGGATGCAGCATATCACTTATCTGGATGAAAACCACAATCAGTTATGGGACGACACGTTGATGATGACAGTCATGCCGCTGGCCAAGATTGGGAAATTGTTGAATCGCCCGCATTATGTCGAAGAAGCGAAACGCCAATTCTTACTGCATATCCAGTACCTCTATGATACTCAGACAGGGCTGTTCTTCCATGGGTGGCAGTTTGACGACAAGGCCCCAGGAGGCGTGGGACACAACTTTGCCCGTGCTAGGTGGGCACGTGGGAACAGTTGGCTTACTATTGCCATTCCCGACTTTATCGAGCTCTTGGATCTGCCGCCGTCTGATGGTTTCAGGTTGTACCTGGTGTCCGTGCTGGAGGCACAGTGCCGGGCTCTGCGTTCGTTGCAGACAGAAGATGGGATGTGGAGGACGCTGCTGGATTTGCCTGAAGAAGGTGGGAACTACGTGGAGGCGTCTGCCACCGCTGGGTTCGCATATGGTCTGTTGAAGTCGATACGCAAGCGGTACATCTCCGCAGAGTATACGGCTGTCGCTATGAAAGCCGTCAGAGCCGTCATGCATAGGATCAGTGATGATGGAGAGTTGATGGATACCAGCTTTGGTACTGCCATGGGTTATGACTTGAAGCATTACACAAGCATAGAACGAACCAGCATGCCTTATGGTCAGGCCATGGCGATGATGGCACTAGTGGAGTTTTTGAGGGTTTACATATGATAGATCAAAGAAGCCATGAACTCTGCACGCCGTAGTAAACTCAGACCTGTCTATGTCGGTGGTAGCCGATATTTACAACTTCCCGCGCGAGAGAAGAGAACCGCCATCGGTTGTGATGACAGCACCGTTGATATGTGACGAAGCCCTGCTGGACAAGAAGACAACCAAGCCCGCCATATCTTCGGGGTGTCCAAGTCTCTTGTTTGGCACTTCGGCTGCCAGTGCAGCCTGACCGCCTTGCAACTCCAGCAGGCCTGAAGCCATCTTGGTGGGATAAAAGCCTGGAGCAATGGCATTGGTAATGATTCCTCGGGGACCCAGCTCGACAGCCAGGTTCTTCGCCAGATGGATCACGGCAGCCTTGGAGGCCGAATAGGCAAATGTGGCGTTCTTTCCCAACGTGCCGACACCCAGACCGGCAACACTTCCAGTCACAATGACTCTGCTTGGGCTGGCCGTGGTCGCTCTCTTGCTGAGAAGTGGCGCGAACTTCTGCACCGTGTAAAAGACACTCTTGACATTGAGCTCCATCACCTTGGTGAAAGCATCCTCGGGGTACGTCTCGAAGGGCGCACCCCATGTAGCTCCAGCATTCGCAAAGAGGATGTCGACATGATCCGTCGTCTTTGCCACTTCGGCGGCCAACCGTTCGATCTCAGACACTTTGGAGGCATCCGCAGGGATGGAGATGGCGACAGCCCCGGGTCGTTTGTTGGGGAGGGCATTCAGCGCGGCAACGGCTTCTTCGCATGCTTTGGCTTTGCGCGAGGTTATGTAGACTTTCGAGCAGCCTGCTTGAAGGAGGCTAAGATGCTGGTTAGTGATAATGTCAAAATGGTCGGCCAGAATCAACCTTGCTTACCCTGATGCCGCATTGAGCCCGAGACCACGACTACCGCCGGTCACAACAGCTACCTTGCCTTCGAGGCTGAAGATACTGCCGAAGTCCTCCAATTGGACATCTTGCTTGGCGCTGCCCATCGTGGTCGACGATCGGTTCAACTTTGGGATGCGAGGATTGACGAGTCTCCGGGGAGTCTTGACTACGGCGTCAACAGTATCAACAACGGAGACGAGGGCGAGGACGAGGGTGATTGGAAGTAGACGCTGGGATTGACGGCCGGAAATACCCTTGAGATAGCCGGAATCAAATTGATTAGAAGTTCCCGAGACTCATCCTGCTTCTCCCACTTCCATAGTCTGGGGAACGAGAACGACCGCTGATCTAACGCGAGCAGTTGAACAGCCGAGGTACAAGAGAACAGCGTCCACAAGGGGATAGCGTGGTTTGCGCAATAGAGGAAAGTGTGTTAGTACGGATGTTAAGGGGCACAGGAGTCAAACGCAGAAACTATGCCGAGTTCATTTCCTCCCTATCGGCGACATCATTCATGTTACAGCACGCCAAGCCCTTTCACGGGTTTCCGTTGCTAAGCGTGCCTAGCGCACCGTGCTTATCCCCTACGACTCGACTACGAGGAGCTTTCCTTCTCCTTAATAGTTCGAGTAATCTCTATTATAACGGACCGCCTTACTACTATCTATCTTTAAGCTATATAGCTAGTGAATAGACTACGAAGTTACTGTACTCGACCGGCTAAACCAAGGCGCTCTAACAATTCAGCTCCTGATATGCTTTTGTTCATAGGTATGTACCTGCTTTCCTTCCAGATAGGTGAGTTCAGTGGTAACATCAAGAATTTGACCTGGCATGATTGACGACCCCGGCAGGTGGTTCTTCATCTATCTGCCGTCGGGCGCCTAACGGCGCAGGCAACTCGTCGATCTGGCACACCTCCTTACTGCAAGGCAACTTATCCCAGTAGGTTGAGGCGAGTCGCCGCCCTGGCAATGTACGTGTGAGAAATCAGCCACTGCTCGGATCGAAAGTTCAAACTACTTTACGGATCAGGTCTCCGACGGCAGCAAGCTGTGAGCTGAGCCTGGTGGAAAAGGGTGACGCAGATGATGGACAGGAGCGTTCTGGATCCTCTCTGTCATTCTCAAAATGGAGACAATAAACCTACGTACCTTGTCTTCGTTCCACTTTTATTCGAATCCGCCACAAGTTTTTGCTTCATGCAGGACTTCCCCTGGTCGGCAGTGATGGACGGCACTGAGCCACACTTCGAGATAGGCACCGAGCTTGGCCGCAAAAAGAGGGTGTGTCAAGAAAGTATGTGCGCAAGCTCAGCATAATGGTCATCCAGTCATGGCAGAGGCCGGGTAACCCAAATTCTTTGCACCGGAGCAGAAGCAATTGCAGCATCACGGGGGAGCTTATTCCCCCGGGAACGGCTCGTTTCATGAAGAGCGTCTCCACGGAGTCAGACATTTGGGAGATCTCCACACGGCACGATCTTGTGTTGGCTTCAGTTGAGTACCTTCTCATTTGCAGAGATTCCTGAAGAATTGCAGCGCGAGAAGCCAGGCTCCATCAGGAGTTGCAGATATTTAAAGACTGGATGGGCCCACAAATCCTCTATGCCGGCAATACCAGCATGTGCCGTTGATAGGAGGATGCTTAACTGATAACTTCTCATCTCAGCATACTGCCATTTATCCAGACTCACCACTATTCTTCCTTCTCTCCCAGGCCGACTTCTCAGGACTGGACCTGCTTCTACCAGATCGCAAGTACTGTGTATCGAGGAACAGCGCTTTTGGACATTGGCCTGGTCAACGACTTAGAAGGACGGCGAGACGGTCATCTGGAATGAACCCCTGTCTCCGCATTCCGTGGTGGTTGATGTACCCTCGCCTATCCATCACAAACGTCGGGCTCAAGAATATGGTCACTGATGTTGACTGGTTGCTTTGCCAGAAGGGCGAAGTCCCTGTATCTTCCCGTCTGTGAAGTACCGTCCTGCAAGATACACTTGGGCCGGGTTTCACAAACTGATATTTTGTTTGCCTGCACCGCAAACCAAGCAGCCGGGCAAGCGACTTTGCGGAGGCATCTGAAATATCGATTTCGCGACAGTGTGTATCCTTTTGACCTGTCACTGGATTGGTACCTTTGAGGTGTTGGAAGTACACCACTGGCAATCATTGACGGGGCGTTTCTGTGACCTCACGGTAGGTCAGCATGCTGTTGTGTTACAATGATAACGACATGGTTCTTGATATTCAGTCAGCAGACCATTGCTTGGACCTCATTTATATCTTTCTCCATGCTACTCTACGCAGCGGTAGGTCTTTTTACTTTATTTGCTACTTGTTACGCCTCACCTTAATTGATACTCTCTTCAACTCTACACTATCCAGTAGCTTTCAATACTTCCTCCTCGAACATCAACATCTCACCTGACTCGCTTCATTTACCTTTCCTTCTCGCTCTTTTGTTGTCAATCGTCGACTCTCATCTACCTCTTACACAAGATTACCCTTTTCATGATGGTCAGGCTCATCATCGTCGTCCTCACGACGCTAATCTCGCTTACCTCATGTCTCCCACAAGTCAACCTCGACACCGTCACGCCCTCGATTACATCAACCTTCGCGCACACAAACACTTACACGGGCTCTCCTGTCTGCAATACCGGCGGGGGTGACTATCGCATGGATCCACCCACCGCGTTGCGTCTTGCCGACCTTTTCTGCGAAGATGTAGTCAAGCCAGAGAATTTTCCTGTCGAAGGTATCATCTGCCTCTCATACCTTTCCCATCTGCCCTAGGTCCTTGCATTGACCTTCTAGATTTCATATTAATTTCACTCACTCTTGCTAGGCGCTCGATGGGACAACGCACACTATCCTACCGAGTTGACTCCTGAGGCCGACTCTCCAAACTACACCGAGATCGAACTATCCGGCCTTATTGCAATTGGAGCACTGTACCGGTCCAAGCCCTGGTGGGCTGACGGCATCCTTTACATCGAAGGTTCAGATGAGCAGTGTGAACGCGACAACTGTTCGGCGGGTATGCGCAGCGCTATTGACAGATGTATGTTCTGTGGTCTCTCGCCATCAACTGCCCCTTTTCCCGTCACCGTCACCGTCACACATGGATTTTGGCTTCTGCCAGTCTCCTTCCGCCTACCCCAAGTCTCCACCTCTCCTTTCCCAGGTACATATACTTCCCATCATCCATTACTAATTCTTCTAATTCATAGGCGAATGGAATTCCCACTATGTCGGCGGCGACAATGACTTCCTGACCGACTGTGGCGTCTACAGCATCTTCATTGCGAACTGCAGTGGTAACTGGCTCGATCCGCGGTGCGACAGATGGCACCAGATCCATCCTAATGTCGGCCTCCCCAAGAACGAGAGTTTGGAAGCACCTACGTCCCAGCCCGCTTCCAACGTTACGGCCAAGACATCGACGACGGAGGGTGTATCCTCAACGGCTACTAATATCCCATTTTGGCGAGAGACACGCCTCTCCATGGGCTGACTCAAGGACTGTTCTCCGGATAAGATGCTCAGTCAAACCATCCTTGCTGGGTAGAGACAGACCAACAAGTGGCGAGTAGTACAACAAGGCTCAGTATAGACAATACGCGTTCGGGGACGTGTCTCGGTCCTTCATTCCGCTTCAACAACACGCCCCATGCTTGATAATATCTCCAGCAACGGCATCCTTCATTCCTTCTGTCCCTTTAGAGTCTTTTTCAGTCTCTCTGAGCTGAGGGACACCACTCCGCATCTGGACCCTAGTAAAGGGGTGACCTGAGATTGGCTTTCAACTTGAATTGCTGCTGGGAACGAAGCCGACGGAGCCAAGGGCTGTACTGTGCTGTGCTGTACCGGGTCGTCGGGGGCGGAAGCAGACGGAATGAACCGAAAGGGACAGACCATGCTGATGGAGCTGATTGATAGATACCACCTTCCTTGAGACTTTGGCTACGCTGGACAAATAAATATCCATCATAACAGATCCGATCAAACTCCCAGACCTTCATTCAAAGCAGAAGCGAAGCGAATCCGTGGAGCCATGTGTACAATACGCCACAACAAGCTGAGCTCGGCCTTTTGTATTTGCCTGGCACGACTCCACGATTCGATCCTTTGTATATTCATTCTCGATATTCCCTGATTTCTACCCACCAATTGCTTTTTCGCCCTCTACCTGCATATTGTGGGGTCAGAACTACATGGCAGCAAAGCAAACCAAAGCAAAGCACCACGATGTATCTCTCCCGATGCCGTTTGACTCAGTAAGCCCAGATTAACTGTGTCCTCAGCTAGACCTTACCCAACCGAAAAGTCGACATGTTCGCGAGTTCATGCAGAAGCTGGGCTGTACGATTCGTCCCGTCCTTGTTAATGTGGTGTCTCGTCAATGTAATGTAATGGGAGTCGTCAGTGTGAATCATGTAATGTCTCGTCGACTGAATATCCGAATCCCCCTGGCGGGGTCTCTTCCCAATCAAGTTCGTTGGCTCTGCCCGGCTCCTCGTCCTCCAACCATACGGCATATCCTCCCACAAGTCGCAGGTCTATTGGCTCTAGAGGATACTACGCAACACATATCGCAGAGCACCGATGACGAAAATGCACTCTTCTCGAGAAGCCAATACTACCTAGTAGTAGTCGTACGTCGTACGTAACCTTACTCTTTACCCCCTACAAAGTCGTAGATTCCGAGCTGAGCTGCCTGGATCTCTAGTAGAATACGAGCAGGACTCAGGAACTTGGCTAGACCCATTCATCCTTTCCGGGGCTTTAGGTTGGGAGCCCATCTGAAGAGGTATCTCGCTCTAGACTCCATCATGTCGACCGGAATACTTTCTATTGATATGGCGTGTCCTGTACAACCGGCCGGTACTTGACATTGAAGTACCGTAGGGGATGGGAGGAGTATGGTTTACTCATTTAGAACAGACAGGTCTGGGACGAGCATTGAGATCCGCACGTATAACCCTGGTGGCACGTTTCGTCCGAATGAACATTGGGATTTGGAAACTGATGAAACCGGTTACTAAAGGCTCCAGACGCGGAACAAGAGAGACAACCAAGGCCATGAGTTCGGATAGGGATCATATGATATCGAATAGTAGGTTAACTAGCTAGATGGAGTCCGCGCATCATTATTGACGCTTCTGAAGCCATAAATGTATATCAGAGATCTAAGCAGATTCCTTACTTGAGATGGACTTCGTTGATGCTTATGAACGTTGCCCTAGGCCCGGGAAGCTACATACTAGGTAGGAATCACTCGTAATATCAAGTCTCATTTCCTCTTTCTCGGTATCCCCTCTATCTCTACCTCTTTCTCTCGCTCTCTCTCGCTCTCTCTCGCTCTCTCTCGCTCTCTGTTTGTCTCTACCTTCTCTCCCACGACACTTATGTCACGGGTCCCAAACTCTCTCATCTCATCTCATGTCAACGGCCGGGTGTATCACAGCCTAGCATTCACTCACAGTCCGCCAGAACCCCATCTCTACCGCTCCTAGCCACAGAAATGTACCGGAATAAATTGAATAGCTAGTAGTAATGGTAGACAGAAAGGCAACATAAGAGCCTTGCAGGTGCAATACAATCACCCAAGCCGTGAAATGCAATCCGTTATAGACTGAACTCCAACCGGTTGCCGGCATAGTCTCGGGCGAAGAAGCGCTGGGGATATTCGACGCCTTTGGCTCCTGTTATAGCAGACGCACACCATATAAGTCAGCGTTGTTGTTGTCTTTTCTTGAAGGATATGGCGAAACAGAAGGAGCCAAATGTCATGTATATAATGAGGTCGCACCAGGAGACATCTGGTGGGATATCATCGCACGAAGCGGATCGCTGTGTCTGCTGGCTGTGCGGGAACGAGAACAATCATTCAGATGATGTCTCACAGACAGCCGAATCGGTGGTAACAATTGACAATTCCTTGAAACTCAAATAATGGACTCGACGAGGATATCGGTCTCGTCCATGACGGATTGAAAGGGTGTCGAGTAGTGGGACAGCATGGTCATGCTATCCGTGCCCACAGATAGCCGTGATAGAACGGGGATACATAAGTAAGGTAGTAATGGCAGTAATGGTGGTAAGGATGGTAGAGATGGTACCAGTAACAGTAACAGTAACAGCAGTAGCAATAGCAATAGCAGCAATAGCAACAGCAACACCAATGGTGACAACAGTAGTGTTAGAAAGACAAAAGAATAGTATATGCACTCACCACTACTATCCTTTCCAGGCTCGTCAGCCTCTCTAGGCGCACCCTCTCCCCCACGCACGAAATGGTCCCAAATCCTCTGTCTCAACTCCAACAACGCTTCCGGAGATTCGAGGCGAAAACAAGGATGTCTCGACGATTTATTCTCCACTAGAAATTCGGCGGGTTTACCGAATGCGATGTGGACTTGTTGATATATGGAGGGAGGAGCTGGAGGGTGTGAGTAATGGGAATAAGCATGAATGTGAGTAACAAGGACGAATGTGAATGTGAATGTGAGTATGAATATGAGTGTGGGTAATAAGAATGAGTATGTGTATGAGTATGGGTATGGGTGGGGGTGTAAGGTACAGAAAGACAAATACCTACCATCACCATTACTGGCACCATTCTGCTCCTTCGCCTTTTCCTTTTCGGATCGCGGAATAATGTCGAACCAGGCCAAACTGCCTTCCTGGAGAGCTGGGACTGGTCGTGGCGTGAGACCCAGAGTGCCGCTGTAGAATGCCGTCGCGGCAGGCAAGGTGTCGTGCGGGACGGTGAGGTTGATGTGGGCGAGACCTGTGATCATTTTGGCGGTTGCTTTTGCACTCTCCGGAATTGATAGAGATGGTATAATGCTAGTTAAGTTATGTTGTTCCCGGTTCAGGATCCAGGTTTAGAGTGAGAAGAGAAGAGCAAGTTCCACGCCGCGTGATGAGGAAGAATGAAGGTACCTGTATATATAGCCAGGACGCTGGAGTGCTTGTGAGAAATGCTGCCTCTGAAGCAGGGGGAGGCTCGTTCCTTGATGGTAGGAATAAATGAGTGATAATAAGGTAGGTACTATAGGTGGGTAGTTCAAGTCGGCATTTGGAGATTGAGTGTTGGAAGAGGTCGGGATGTTGTCGTGTTCGAGTAAGGCTGCCGATACCGGATCACTATTGGGCCCCCGGTTATTGTATTGCTGGCATTGATTGCATTACGCCTTTCGGCGGAGAGATAACGACGAGGGGGGTGGAGGTGGAGGTGGAGGTGGAGGTAGGGGATGGCAGATATACGTATAACCCGAGTACTTGTACAGACTGATAGGTTATGGGATGGGTTGGGCTCATGGATGGACGCACAGGGCCTGCCTAAGGTACCTATATAAGTACCTAAGGTAGTTGGACTGATGGATGAATTGGATTCGTCTCTCCCATCAAAGACCGAGTCTCGGGCTAAGTGTAACAGTGGTCCTTTCGATTGCCGACTCAGCCTTGGTGTCTCTAGAAAACCATAGCTCAGACGGTATTGGAGCGTTAGTAGGGTAAGATACTGTAAGGACTTAGGTCTTCTGCTGTCATCGAGGAGCAAGGTGAGTATTGTAGTGACTTTGGTCTTAGTGAGATATACGATGTGAAATAGGCGACTCGGGACCAGTTTATGGTCCGAACATGGCGACTGGGGGAGGAGAGCTGTACACGGCATAAGCGCCTGTCTCGGTTGGTGGACGGGGGCGCCCAATTAAGGCCTCCGTGATTCGATATCTTACACAGCACACGTTATTAGGTACTTTAGGCCTACCGTATTACTCGGCACGCCCTCGTGTCAGTACACCGGAGGCCCGTCACCGGCACCTAATTCTGTACCCCGGCGTACAATCAGCTGCGAGGACTAGGTACCTACCTATACGGATCTCGATACAAGTAGCTTGGGTAGGTAGTCAGCTCAAGCACGTCAACGAGTAGCCGGAGTCGCTTTCTTCCTCGTCGTCGCCCTGATCGTGCTCATCGTCGTTGGAGGGTTCTCGCAACTTCCCTGGTTAGCTCTATTGACCCTTTATAAATCAGTACCTAGGAACCTCGCTAGACTTAGTACCAAGGTAGGTTTACCGAGAACCTTAGAACCTTAGGTAGGCTGCACGGAATCGTGAAGACGACATAGACAGTATACAGAATAAGCGACGACGAGGTCAATGACTAGAGTAGGTATAGAATAGGTACCTAGGTACCCAAGTCAGACGGTCTTGGGTGTTGTGAATAAGGAGCCAAGGTACCTGACCTTAGGTACCTATCGAGAATGTAGTACCTAACGATGCTGACAACCTACTAGGTACCTTAGCAACAAATTTAACAATCTCCACACACTTAAGCAGAAACAACAACGATTATAAGGAAACATCACCTTCGAACACCTAATAGCTGACAAGTCACAACGCCATCAAAAGACATACCTTGACCACCAAAGGACTTTCTTAGGCGCCTTGTCCGATTTCTGGCTGTCTGTTAAAGTACCTAGTTTCGACAACATCAGACCAGTCAGTACCTTACCGATTTACGTCGATCGGTGACAGACAGTACCTACCTCCCTTACCGTCAAGGCTGAGCCTGAACTTGAGCGAGGATCGGTTCATCAAGAAAAGAGCAGGCGGCCTCTATCGTTTCGTTTCGGCCCTTGTCAAATTGTCCGTCGTGCTGGTCGCTGGTCGCTGGTCACAGCTAAAGGACAGGTCCAGGTCCCGGTCGAGGTCCGAACTACGAGAGAAGAACGGGGATTGCTGCTGAAGGTATCGAATGGATAATTGATTGATCTTTGAGCACGGAGACGATACTCTACTTGACAACGAAATGGTCTACTAGCCGTACCAGTAGCGACACATTTTCTGGAATTTTATGGATTTGGGATTCTAGCTTTTTGGCCAGCCAAAATATACCAGAGAACACTCACTCACTCACTCCTTCACCCACTCACGCGGTCCACTCGGTCGTTTGCTCGCTCACTCACACAATGTTTCCTCTCATCTCAAGCCTAACACCTCAACACGTCCTCGCTATCCCACTAATACTGGCCACAACATGCCTTGTGACATGGCTGACCACGACCATCCAATTCCAACGCACAGTCTCCAGGATAAAATCCCGGACCAGCAACCCCAAACCTATCGCTCCACCTCTTCTTCCATACGCCATCCCCTGGCTCGGGAGTGCTCTGAGCTTCTTGAACGAAAACCCCGGTTCATTCTGGAAAATGCTGCGCTCCAAACTATACGACACTGGCGCCGACATTCCGATCTGTACCATCCTGCTCGGCGGGAAAAGGGCCCATGTCATCAGTTCGGCGTCGGCAGTGCAGGCTTTGTTCAGAAGCAAGAATGTGTCGAGAGAGTTTTTCAATCATCAGCTGGCGACCCAAGGCCTGGGAACATCCAAATACGACGCCGAGGCCATGTTCCCGTCCACCGTGACCGCTCAGAAGTATCGTGAGATGTATCACGGCGTTAAGAAGGATAGTATGGAAGCTCTCAACCACGAGTTCCTGCTGAGTCAGTCTGCGGTCAACTCTTTGACCAGGGGCTTCATGGAGCGGTTCCAAGAAGCACTGGATCAAGCGGACATCGACCATGAATGGAAAACGATCGATTTGCTGGCCTGGGTCAGGAAGATCATGTTCGACGCTTCCACCACCGCGGTCATGGGAAGCACGATCTTGGAGCAGGTCCCTGACCTGGCTGAGTTGTTCTCGAAGTATGAGTTGGGGTTTCTGGCCAGGTTTTATGGCGTGCCTAGATTCGTGAAACCTGAAGCATATTCCAGCTTGGACTCTTTACTTGAAAAGACAGAGAAATGGCTGGAAAGCGGTCTTCGTCATTACGACAACAATCTTCCAGAAGAGCCTGATTGGGAACCATACTTTGGATCCAAAGTAATCAGAGCCAGGCACCGACTTTAT
The DNA here is from genome assembly GCA_024611085.1 of Exophiala sp. LBMH1013. NCBI lineage: Eukaryota > Fungi > Ascomycota > Eurotiomycetes > Chaetothyriales > Herpotrichiellaceae > Exophiala > Exophiala sp. LBMH1013. Next base: position 528,977 of record JAMFLB010000002.1, read on the forward strand.
AAAAAGATAGGTTTGACTTCGAGGGGGAGGGCGGCTTTTGACTTGGGATTCCTATTTGGGTGAGTGTACCTCTTTAATGTCGGCGTCGGCTGAAAGTATGTTGATCGTCTGTATAGTCTCCAATCAAACGCCATCCCAGTTACTTGTTGGTTGTTAGCACATCTCCTGTCACCTACCACCCCAGACGATGTCCCGGGTCGGATTTACCGCGAAATCAAGACCGCCCGAAGCCCAACCGGCGAGATTGACTTGTCGCTTCTATCATCCCAACCTCTGCTGAACTCTGCCTTACACGAGACCATGAGACTGTATGTGGATTCCCTCGTGACTCGCCAGCTCAACCAAGATATGGTCCTTGATGGGTATCTCTTGAGAAAGAATGATTTGGTCATGGCGCCGAGTTCACTAAGTCAGCAGGATCCTATATTTTGGCAACATGATGCACCGCCTGCGGACAGCTGGTACGCGGAAAGATTTCTAAAGCATGATGATGAAACCGGTCGCGATACTTTCACTACTTCGTGGGCATCCGGCAAGTTCTTCCCATTCGGAGGCGGGACCCATGTATGTCCTGGTCGAGTGTTTGCCAAACAAGAGATCCTCGGAGCACTAGCATCAATCTTGCAAAGATTTGACATAAATTTCGTCGAGTATGTGGGCACCGACAAGAGCGGCAATTCGGTCGGGTTGGGGGAAGCAACATCGGGGTTCCCAAAGATAAAGCGACAATATGCTGGCAATGGAACCTTGAGCATGGATGGGGATGTTCGAGTGCAGATCAGAAGAAAATGATACACATAAACAGTAAGGAACCAAGGGGATTTGCCAGCACTGCCGTCACAGGATATGGCCGCCCGGGATGATCATACCGTAGCCGACCAGACCTGTCGTGCTTTGACAATTACCAACCGAGGGAAGACTTGGTAACCGGGACAAAACAGAGGCTGTGGAGGGAATCTGTTGCCTGACGATCTCTCGATTGATTTGAAGCAGAAATTCAGACAATGATTCAATGGCGTCATTGTTGGTTGGGCCAACCTCGTGCACGTTCGCGGGAATTTCTGCGCTGTGGCGTTGTCCCATATGTTGGGTATCACAGTAATGTTGGTCGCCGTTGGGGCCAGCAAGATACCTGGGCGGCTGGGAGTATTGAGAGTAGCTTCCGACATAGTGTCGACAATTCCTGCGACCTCTGTTCAGGACAAGGTGACATAATAAACCCCAGGCAAGGCTTTGAATCTCTCGTCAAACGTCGAACGCAGGGACTCACTTACCCGGAGACACGGAAAGTTCCTGCGTCATTTGCTCCTTGACGCATGGATAGGTACGGAGAACAGGCGGATTTGGTAAGCGGGCCTCAGCCGTTGATTCGTGAGTTCGAGGAGACTCAAGACGGATCCCACAGCTCGCCAAAGGCATAGCGTTCCCTTGGTTTCCGCATGGCAGCGACGTGGCGGCATGTGTGGCGGCATCTCTTTTCAGTAGACCCTCTCAGGCATTTGTTATAGCATTCCCTCTGTTCTATCCCGTGACATAAAAGCCTTATAGGCATTCGTAACAACGTGAATCGGTTCTTGTCTCTGAGCCACGAACCACGTCAGCCAGTTGTCTCAGGAGAGAAGCCCACTGACCATCTAACACACGACACACACTAAAAGGATGATCTCCGTCTTAAGTCGACGTAGCCTCCACTCAGTGGTTTTGCAGATCAGTGTTGGTAGGTTTGACTCGTCTCTTGACGAAGGGCGGAAAGCGAATGAAAGAAAGCATGTACATAGGTCCAGTACAAAAGATGGATCTGGTTCAGGAGAACCTGTCATCCAGGACATTATACAGGATATTTTTCGATTCTTTTTCCAGCTCGACATTTGGTAGGCAAGGCTTCGATCGGGCGCAGGCTGCGCTCGCTCGCTGGCTCGAGACGATTGGGTCGCATCGTCTTTTTGCCAGTTATTGGTAGGCAGTGAAAAGAGTTGGTCAAGGCAGGATCGGTCGTTCCCACAGCGAATGTAGATCTGTAGGCGGTGAACGATGATAGTTTCCTGATCAGAGATGGTTGTGGATGAAGTGTTTGCTGATGGCAAGTGATCAACTACGTCAGTCTCCCCAATAACTTTTGCCTGCAGTGGCCGAATTATGTGGTGCTCTATAGGCTCTAGCATCTCCCTAATCCTCCCGCCAACGTCCACCACTGGAGGCTTCTTTAGGTATCCCGGGCGTCAGGAACCACCTAAACCGCCACTTAGGTGCCACTATCTACGTAGTTAGGCTCGCTTAAACCGTGTTTCTCCCTACCACCATCTCATAGCCCGTGTTAAGATCCATCAGAGAGCCTTTGCTCCTCTTTTTGGCCTCTTCTAATTGACTGCACTCTTCCCGACGTTCCGTTGCCAAAGAATCAATCTCTTCCTAGCATAAGCCGTGGACCCTGGGACGAATTTGTCCACGGTCACGGTTCACCTCGCTGTCGCTTTCGCCTTGAGCAAAACCCACGACACCCGTGGCAAGCAGCCTTGCGCCACTGGACCCTTGGTACCAAGCCAAGGCCTTGTCGTCCAACCTGACACCGAATGCGAGACCCTTCGACCCTGACCAAGACCGAGAGAAGGGGCGTGGCAGGGCGAAACAAACTCCCTTCCTTTGGCCCCCTGGAACACAACGGTCTCATCTAATCCTTGAACAGTCCACAAGTCAAGAGAAAGAGACAAGGCCCCCATTGCTGTCGATCAGATCCGCCCCGAAAAAGGTCATCTGGTGTGGACCGTCGAGCAAACGACGTAACCTTTTCCACTCACAGGCTGCGCTGGAGGGGCCCATGAGCCCACGCCTGCTCCAGCACTGAGCACCGACCGACCAGCACTCTTGCGACCCAACCTCTTACCTGTGGTCCCCAAAAAGGTCGTCGCTGTTTGCCAATCCGGCGGCGATCATTCTACCTAAAGAAATCATCCTCCACCCCTATGCTTGAGAAGTCTCCTGATTACACCGAAGCAAGTCCACACTCCGACCGGCGCGTCCACTCGACCGAAAGCACGAAGCTCTCTCTGGGAACCTCCCGCCACGACTACCACTACCCGCCAAGCGCCAGTCGATATACTATCTGTCTCTCACGTTTTGGTTTCTCCCACCTGACCGCTGTCGAAATTCCTCTCGATACAGCCACGACCAGGCCCATACCGGTTGAGCAGGTGCTCTATGGTGAATGTCGGGACAACTACGGTAGAGACTGAACTAGACCGTGGTCAGTGCATAGTTATTTCCGGGTTGCGCAACAAAGGCCAATGCGGTATTCGGCAACACTACACCTGCCCCCAATTCGCATTTTCAAAAACAAGCAAAACGAGGACGAGTAGGAGGATATCGAGGACCAGTCCACTACCGAACACCACTCAATGCCCAGTTCGCCAGCATCACCCAAGGCTACGGCTTTCTTGCCAGAGCCTGTTTCTCTGAGTTCGACCGCTTCGATAGAAATTCTGCATCGACCATCGATCACTCCTTCAGTATCCAGTTCTTCTACGTCGTCGTCGGATTCGGAAAACATATCTCAGCCCGTATCTCCTCGCTCGAGCTCGCGGCGCGGGCGGATGGAGAGACCCCGACTGGGGGATAGGCAACGGTCGACTTCCATTATTGTTCCCAAAGATCGAGAGATTTGGCAACGAGAGAAACCACAATACCCACCGGACGACGCACGAGCGATGAGTCCTCGAAGGAACAGTGAAGACATTGAGAGGCTGGAACGTGGTGTTCGCGAGAGCTTGAAAGCGTAAGTCACTGATGAACCTTTATATCTTCCAATTGCTGATTTTGGTTTCAGGCAAGCTCGAAGCTTACAATCCTCTCTGGCGGCGCTGGCGGAAAAGATCGACGAGGTCAAAAATGACCACGACAAACTCGAGACGGAGAATCGGTTCTTACAAGACTATATCGGCGGGCTCACAAGAACAATGTCGAAAGATAACCTCGCTCGAAGTACGAGTCTTAATAAGAAGAAAGGGAAGAGATGAACGACTGACGACCGTTTCTGTGTGAACGCATACAGTCACACGTCTCAGCAGACATAAAGTCGCCGACTTTTGAACGAGGTGTGTTGATCCTCATGGATCACAACACAACAACAACAGTTATGATACCCACAAGTCGAAAAAGTTGGCTACACAGAATACAGTAGGCCATTATTGCATTGTTACCGGCGCAGCATATGGACTTTCCCTCGGCATTATTTCCATTCATTCATTTTGGGCTTGGGCAAGCACAGCAGGCTTTACGGGAAGAGCAAAGGAATGCTCTCTCATTTGCAGAATTGACTCCTCGCCAAAGGGTCATTATTCTTGTACAACATCATCATTGGGCAGTCACTGTCTGTCCGGCGTTTCGTGCGGCGTTTTTGTTCCCGGCAGATCAGATCAGATCCGATCAGGTCCACTCGTTTGCTGCATGTTGTTGCGGCCATATCGCAGTTCAATCTGCCGGAAAGGGAAGGCAAGGGGAGGTAATATACTGGATTGAACATAAGAAGGTTCGCTGGGTGACTGGTGACTGGTGACTACCTAGGTACCTACCTACGAATACGGTACACCTGGTGACAGAGACGGCATGAGAGATGAAAGCCACTTGAAGTGGGTTGGGTTTTGACACGATAGTTAGAGAGGGAGACATGTCCAGACGCCAAAAGTCTGTTATTCAGGGCATATGAGACCATGCACGTCGTTTTTGCTGTCTTATCAGACAAGTTGAATGCGAGGCATTGCAATTGCCGATATAAAATTGCACTTTTCAACCAACACTGGTGCTGCTCCATCATCCTCTGCCCACTGCTTGATTCCTTTGGTTTCATACCTATATCTAAGGTATCTTGCTACTCTGTATCTTACACAAGCTCCTGGTCGTGCCTTTGGAGTTCAGTACCATGTGCTCCGGCTCGCCATCCTTCATCACAGGTACTTTAGGTACCTAGTAGGTACATCATTAGAAGGCCTTAGTTAAACTTAGGGTACATCAGGCAGGTAAGGTAACCACAATATCCCTAGGTCAGCATGTCCGTACCGTGCCTAGGTATATATAATATAGTACCTATATCTTAGATACCTTACCTCAATGTATCAGGATTCAGGTGTAAGGTACCTTATGTGCAGCTCTCGAACCCAAACCCTCGTCGCAAGAAATACACATTGGCACACCTCACCTGCAACAAGGATGCAGTACAGAGTGGGTTGGTCCAGGTGCCTTACTGTGTAGGGTAGGGTATTCTAGAACGATACAGACAGTCGGCACGGGCCCCAAAACTTGAACTTTTGGAATGTGAATCCGTATCCGAATCCGAGATTGAATCTGAATCCGACTATGAGATTGAACTCCGGGAACGTGAATCCGAATATGAGGTTAAAACCCCGGGAATGTGAATGTGAACTCGAAACAATGTTCTTCAGGCACAGTTCGGGTTCTAGAATGCGACATCACGAGGCACAATGTATGTACAATGCTGTACGTGAGTGAGTGAGTGGACGTGTAGGTCATGTACCTCGGTAGGTCAGTTAGTAAACTAGTAAACTTGGTAGGTCAGTTGGTAGGTTAGTCGGCACCCAAGGAAAGATCAGTGTAGGTGTTTGTTTGGGTTTCTATATTTGATTCCATATCCCCATACTGTACCTTGGTACCTTACTTCAGTTGGTAGGTAGGTAGGTAGGTAGATAGTTGGTTGGTGGTGAAGTTGAAATAAGGCAAATAGAATCCATAAAGCATATATATCTCGATATATGGTGAGGCATAGGCCATTATGGAATATATGACTTGTAGGTTGTTCTTTGTATGTCATCGCCCATCCACAATGGTAGATCAATCCTCAACATCCGCGACTGCAACTCCAATGGTCTGGTCTGCTTGGCCATAGTACAAGAACCACTTACGCTGGAACTGGACCAGGCCTTCAGCAAAGACTACCAAGTCGACCTGTCCGAATTCTTCTTCTGGTGTGCTGGGAACCATGAACGGCGTTTCCAGACGGGCTAGCGGCCGGTCTTTAGCTGGTAATGGGCCATCAGAGTCGGCTTGGAGAATCGGTGATTGTGATTGTGATTGTGATTGAGGTTGATGGTCGTGCTGGATATGCTGCTGCTGCTGTTGCTGCCGCCGCCGCCGCCTCGGATGGGATTTATCCATAGTTTGAGCTTGAGCGTGGAACGAAGCGGTCGGATCCAAGAGCATCTGGCCTACCGAGTACTGTGTGGGACGGTAACCTGCTTCACCGGTGGTCATGCCGTTGTAGATCTAGATTGTCATGTCAGAACACAATGGATGAGGAAAGAGAAAGAAGAGGCTGGGTATGCGGCGTTTTGAGCATGGTGACTAAAATAGTATGTGCCGGAGAAGAGAGCTGAGGATCTGACGTACCAATAGCCAGCGTCCGTCTCGAGTCTTGATCGGTGCGGGACCAGGCTCGATCAGTCCGTTCTCCCAGGGGTTCATGGGCGTAGCGAACGGTTCTGACGAGGCTGTCCAGTTCAGCAGGTCCGGCGACGTTGCGTGGTAGAAGACGCTGTCGCCAAAGTACATGTGATATAAGCCGTCAGAGGTCTGTTCCGTGATTATAGCTCCGCCTAAAATGGGTACAGGAGGTGTTAGAAGAGGTTGATCTCAACTCCGGTACCACTCGCTGTGGGGACGACTCAGACGTACTCTTGGTATGGTCGAATCTCGAGATACGAGTCCCATTCTCCGCCACAGTCATACTCTCAGTGCCGGCGAATAGAGGCGGCAGTTTAGTCCAGTGTAAGAGATCCTCACTGGTGGCAATACACAGTCGAGGTGTATACATGTCGTAGCCTGTGTAGGTGAGGTAAAACGTCCCGTTGACACGGACGATTCGAGGATCTTCCGTGCCACCGCCAGCTTCCCATGGCTCTGTGGCGTACAGAACTGGCCGATTTAAACGAGTGAAGTTGTACCCGTCGTTTGACCATGCCAGGCCTATTGAAGAGGTCTTGCTGGCATTTTGGGCGCGGTACAGTAAGAAGATGGTCCCGTTCAGCACGATCGCCGCAGGGTTGTATACATATTCCGCTTCCCAATCGTTGGCTGGGTTAGGTGTCAAGATGGGATTGGCGGAGTACTTGTTGAAGGGTAGTATCGGGAATATCGGCGCAGTGTAGTTCGCGTCTCCTTCCGGAGTCGATTTGGTGATGTTGAAGGGGAGAGTATCAGCGGACGATGTGGAAGTGGTCGATGCAGCGTGAAAACAAGTGACAAGAGCGATGACTGCCCATTGCGCAAATCGGCACATTTCAGCTGAGGTCTGATGCGTGTACAAGAGACAAGAGGGTCGAGAGATGATATAATGTCGTTGTAAGGGGCTGCAAGGGGATATCGATGGCTGGTATGATGAAGCTCAGACCCCTTCATGCCGATGCTGAACAGATGTCACATGACCATAGAGACCGTCTTTCACTGGCAGCAGATCAGGGCCGGTAAGGGATGTCCGCGGCTTCCAGATGTCCGAAACTGGCACCGCAAGGAAGAAGAGGATGTTGACACTGGCATCTCATGTTGAACTTGGCTTCATTAGAGCGAATATGCGGCAGGAGACGAAGTTGGAGTCACCCGCATTAGAGAAACTATGCTTTAGTGGTCAAATTGATGATAGCGCATGCACTAGACTGATTAGGCTTGGTTAACCAGTTAAAAAGATACTTTCGTTTTGGTTTCCATGTTTTGCTCTCGCTCGATCAAATCTCTTGCTACGAGTCAATTCCTTGTCCCATTTCCTCTCCTCAATACCCGGTTCACCGCGAGTGTTGATGTGAGATCCTATCTGAGAGACTCGTACAATTGGGCCACAAGACCCAGAGGCCTACCCTTGTGGGAAACAAACGAGCTTGGGATCAATGTCCACCTGCCATGCCCATGCAATTCAAACCAGCTGCAAATCCTACTTGGTGTCGTGAGCCTTTTCGGAAACATCAGCGAGATGCTCGTCGCTGCCGCGTTGGATGCGGTCAAGACCAAGCTCAGCATTGATCTGAGTCATACGTTCCTGGTCGGCAGCTGCAATGCCGCTAGAGCCGAAAATAAGATCCATTTCTTCAAGGGTGAGCTGCTTCGTCTCGGGAACTAACGGCCAGATTAGCATTGAAATCGCGAACGACTCGAATCAAGGCCTTACCGAAGAACCAGATAAAGCCCGCACCGATGGTGATTAACAAGCCGAAAAGAATGAAGGTCCCATATCGAATGCCGGTGATCATGTCTGGAGTGACTTGGCCCACAATGAAGTTGTTCATCCAGTTGGAGGAGGCGCCCAGAGCGATACCATAAGGACGAGCCGACATGGGCCAAATCTCGGCAACGACAATCCATGCGCTAAAAGAGTTGTTAGCTGGAAGAAAAGCAACAATGTATGCACCCGAGGTGGACTCACCAGGGACCCCAGGACCAGCCGAAATGGATCACAAAGAGCCAGACTATGGGAGAGTTAGCATAGTGAATAATGTTTCTGATCACCGAGGCTCACCCATTGCGATAGCAGCCCAACCTGCTGCCTTGTGGGTTGGCCATTGGTGTTCATTCATTGCGAAGATGATGGCAATGATGAAGTGACACAGGCCCATCCCAAGGGCGCCAAGCGCCAATGCAGGGCGTCGCCCAATCCTGTCGATGTACAAAATCGAAGGGATCGTTGCGAGAAACATTGCGATGCCAACCACACCAGTCGCCAGGAGCGAGGTGGTGTTGGAGGACAAACCGAGAGCAGCAAAGATCTGAGCAATGTCAGTGACGGCTGTCCTCCACAACAGACTAATGGCTACCCATATCTCACCTGTGGAGCGTAGTACAGGACGGCATTGATTCCAGTCCACTGCTGGAAGAACATGGTAACTGTTGCCACGATGACACGACGGAACATTGGCATGGTCCTGAACAGAGACCCGATAGCCACAAATTGCAACTTGATAATATTCATGGGTGTCAAGTCTGCGAGCCGAGGGAAGTGTGCCTCGATGGTTCTCTTCTCAAAGATAGATTGAGCTTTGATCTCCAGGAACTCAAGTTCAATGAGTTCATGGTCAATCGGCATCGATCGAAGCGTGGCCAACGTTTTGCGGGCTTCCTGTTCCCGGCCATGATGCACAAGCCATCGAGGAGTGAAAGGCATGAAGATCATCCCCACCAACAGGATCAATGCCGGGAATAGCTGGAGAGCCAGCGGTACGAGCCAGGCTGCTTCGGATTGGCCTGCACCAGTGCCACCGATATAGTTGGTACCATAATCCTGACAGATGATAAGCTTGGAGCAGTATGTTTATGGCTTGGGATACTCACGATCCAGAAGCTGACCATGATGCCAAACTCAATGGCGAATTGTTGGACGCCGATGAGCAATCCTCGCAGTTCAGGTGGCGCGCATTCTGCAACATACATGGGGACGATCATCGACAGCGATCCCACACCCATACCGACCTAAAGTCCCAGGTCAGTACTCAAGAGTTCAGCCTGGCACGATACCTCTTCCAACTTACTACGAAACGACCGCCCAGAATGCCGGAAGGACCAGTTGAGGTTGCCGTACACTGAACAATGACTCCGATGATGAAGATGCAAGTGTTGACCAGAATGGCGTATTTTCTAGAGATGAGCTCGGCGAGGAACCCGGAGTACAGGGTGCCGAACCATGCGCCCAACTCCAGGATGGAGGTAAGCCATCCCTTCTTGGTCGTGTTGCTGATATAGGTTCCCATGTGGTGGTCGAAGGAGGTCATGGTCCTAGATTCAGCAAAAGGAGCATCAGCCATGCGCGCAATACGAGACGTATAGATGATGACTTACAAAACACCACTGAAAACACCCTGGTTGTAGCCATAAAGAAGACCGCCAATGCACGCGAAACAGGCAATACCGAAGACACGGATATTCCTCAGCAGAGCCTGCGGACCAGCCTTGCCTGCTAGCTGCAGACGATGCTGAAGCGCGGCATCAGTGAATTGCGAAGGCTTCCTTGCAGTTCCAACCATGTTGACGAGTTTTGGGGGCACGCGGGCGATTGGTGTTGATGTGCACCAGAAGATATCGATGTCTCACAACGACTCGAGTTGGATGGAAATCACTCTTGACCAACATCGGGCGACGTTGACGTTGTATACTATCCAGCTACAGTACCGTGGCATCCTGTCTGGCTCGTCACCTTTCGTCTTAGGCTAATTCGAAGCACATGGCAGATGGCATGGATGACAACTCCGGCCTCAGCAGGGTCAATGAATGGGGAGAGCGACATGGGATCTGGTTCTTGCCGATCAGCCTCATATCCTGGTCAAATCAGTCAGTCGGTCAATCAGCCGGGACAACAGAATCAAGAGCCAGCAACGCCATTCACTCGCTTGGCCGGTCAAGTAAGCACCAACAAGCATCATCGAGGCCTGTAGCCCGTGCCGAGATGTAGCCATCAAGTCAGTGTCGGGCCAAAACAGTCGACGCATGCCTAGTCGAGATTGGATGATTCCATCAAGCGCCAGACCATCCCGAACGAGGGTTCTAGCATACACCTTCTCTGTCGGGAATGTCGATTGGTGGTGGCCCCCGTCATTTGTCTACTAGTCATCATACGGATAGATGGCTAAAGTGTCGATATGCCGAAGAACGTTTCTACAGAGGCGATCTGAGAGGGAAAGCATTACGCGCCTCAATCATAGCATGTCGACTGACTGATCACGAGAGGCTGATGCCCCGTTTCCCCCACATTCCTGGCAGGCGGCGGCATCCCAGACAAGACAGGATATTGCCTCCACCTCCGCAATTCAAGGGCAGAAGAAGATATTAGCCTAATATAAGACCGGGGGGTGAGGCGGACATTGTGCGTCTTGGGGAAAGGGTTTCTTTTCACCCTTTTATCCATCACACTGGCATCCCGAATGCAACGGTCAATACTACATCAGGTGTCATCTCATCTCCAATGCATGCATGCATGTCCTTGTCACTCACTCCAGGCGAGGCAACACTGGCCGAATGGGACAAGACACCAGGGCGCCGCCTGGTGCCGAACATCCGTCCAGCCTCCGCATTTCTTTACCCCTTGGAGAACCTTGCTTAATATCGCCTGCTGCTGGTCTCTGGTCTACCGGGCGGCGGTGTACATGGGACTACAGTCAATGTAGCCTTTGATCGAAGTTGTTACGCAGGAAAGACATGCGTCGTACAGGACGACCATGCAAGGCTAAACCAAAAGTGGCTGTTCGTTAACTTCGCGAGCGGGAGATCGTGGACTCGGCTTTTCTCCAGATGTCACAACCAGTGTCGTTCTTCTGCTGTCTTGGGTCAACCCTGCCGCAACCGGCATTTGACCATCGGATGAATCCCATCGTCAACACGAACTTGTTTTGTTTCGTGGGGAAAAGCAAAAGCACTTCTCCGCGAATGCATCTCATTCTCAACCGAGTCAATGGGGGAGTTTGAAGCGGAGTATGGATGAAGGTGAGTGCAGAAGGCGGGTAAATGTCCTGCGTCAAGCTTGTACATTTGTCCATGGAGGATAAAAAGATGTTGTCGTCCCCTTGATTCCACGTTGAAAGGCAATTGTCGCCTCATTCCCGCCCCAGAAGTCTAGCACCATGGTGGCCGCAATCGCACTGGGCCTTCTTGCCCTGCTTGCTGCTCCAGCCGTGGCAGATCTGTTTCCCGACTGTGTCCATGGCCCTCTGGCGAACAACACCGTGTGTAATACGAATGCGTCCGTGGGAGATAGAGCAAGGGCGTTGGTTGCAGCTTTGACGGTGGATGAGAAATTCAACCTCACAGGGAATACTTCGCCCGGAGTCCCACGGCTAGGACTGTACAGCTATCAGTGGTGGCGTGGGTATTTCCAAGAAGTGAACAGGCTAGGTCCAAGCTGACAAGGAGCACAGAGGAGGCATTACACGGCGTGGCGAGTTCTCCTGGCGTCAACTTCAGCACTTCGGGAGACTTTTCATATGCCAGCTCGTTCCCTCAGCCGATCTTGATGAGTGCGGCTTTCGACGATGCTTTGATCCGTGCGGTGGCTACGGTTGTGAGTACGGAAGCCAGGGCATTCAACAATGTGAACAGAAGTGGGTTGGATTATTGGACTCCAAACATCAATCCATACAAGTGAGTTGGAAGGATGTGTCAACGTCAGAAACGAAGCATTGTCTAACACGAGTGAAGAGATCCGCGATGGGGAAGAGGCCAAGAAACCCCTGGCGAAGATACCTTCCATCTCAAGTCGTACGTTGCTTCGCTTATCGACGGCTTGCAAGGCGGCATCGACCCTCCGATCAAGAAGGTGGTGGCTACGTGTAAACATTTCGTGGCATACGACCTTGAAGACTGGGAGACCACCGACCGGTATAACTTCGATGCCATCGTGTCTACCCAGGACCTGGCGGAATACTATATGCAACCGTTCCAAACCTGTGCCCGAGATGCACGTGTAGGGTGAGACTGAATGAACTCGACACAATGATACACGAACTGACACACACAGGTCTATCATGTGCTCATACAATGCTCTGAATGGCGTTCCGACCTGTGCAGACCCGTATATTCTCCAGACTGTTCTGAGAGAGCACTGGAATTGGACCGGGGACGGACAATATGTGACCTCGGACTGTGACGCGATCCAAAACATCTACGCACCGCACTATTACGCACCGACACGCGAAGAGGCTGTGGCTGATGCCTTGACTGCCGGCACGGATCTCAACTGTGTAAGTTTGAGTGGTGATTCCTATCACATACAGAGCAGCAAGCAGATCAGATCAACGGGCTAACATAACCCGACTCCAACAGGGCACATACTATCAAACGCATCTCCCAGCAGCATTTGGAGAGGGCCTATTCAACCAAACGGTCATCGACCAAGCCATCATCAGGCTATACTCGGCCCTCATCAAACTCGGCTACTTCGACCCTGCATCGGCCACGCCCTACCGATCTCTGAACTGGACGGACGTAGCCACGCCCGCGGCCGAAGCATTGACGCTCCAAGCAGCAGAAGAAGGAATCGTACTCATCAAGAACAACGGGCTCCTCCCACTGTCGTTACCCACAAACACCAGCACCAACACGACAATCGCCATCCTAGGCAGCTGGGCCAATGCCACAACGACCATGCAAGGCAACTACTACGGCATAGCACCATACCTGCACTCCCCCCTATACGCACTCCAGCAACTCCCCCACGTCACGGCCATCTACGGCGGCGGCTTCGGCGTACCGACAACAGACTCATGGGATGAACTGCTCGGCGCAGCGGGTGAAGCCGACCTGATCATTGTCGCGGATGGAATCAGCACGGCCGACGAATCCGAAAGCAACGACCGGTACACGATCGACTGGCCGCCCGCGTCGATCGATCTGATCAACCAGTTCGCGTCAATGGGCAAGCCGGTCGTCGTTTTCCAAATGGGCGACCAGCTGGACAATACTCCTTTGTTGACTAATCCGAACATCTCGGCCATCCTGTGGGGAGGATACCCCGGCATGTCTGGCGGTGATGCCCTGATCAATGTCCTTACCGGGAAAGTTGCGCCTGCAGGTCGTCTGCCCGTCACGCAGTACCCAGCCAACTACGTCGACCAGGTGGCCATGACTGATATGAGTCTCCGACCGAATGCGACGTCCGGCAACCCCGGCCGCACGTATAAATGGTATAATGGCGCTGTCTTGCCGTTCGGCTATGGTCTGCATTATACCAATTTTAGTGTCAACGTCGCTATGGCGAATCTAAGTCAGAGCGGAAGTCAGTCAGGCCAGAACCTAACTCAACCTCCACCAACCTCATACGACATTTCCACCCTCCTCTCCAGCTGCGACCACTCAACATACCCATACCTCGACCTATGCCCCTTCGAGTCCTTCGCCGTCACAGTGAGCAATACCGGCAAAACAGCCTCAGATTTCGTCGCTCTAGGTTTCATCAGCGGCGCCCACGGTCCGCAACCGTACCCGATCAAACAGCTCGTGGCGTATCAGCGGCTATTCAACATTTCGGGCGGTGCATCGGCCACGGCAATGTTGAATCTCACGCTCGGCAGTCTGGCTAGGCATGATGAGGACGGGAATGCCGTTTTGTATCCTGGCGATTATGGGTTGTTGGTGGATGTCCCGACGCAGGCTGTGCTTAATTTCACGTTGACTGGGTCGCAGGCTGTTTTGGATCAGTGGCCGCAGAGGCCGGCGAAGGGATAAGGTAAACAGACCTGTAGGTGAACATGTGGTGGTGGTGGTGGTGATTGGGACCTCTAGGATTGGGGTATGTTGTCAGTGGTTCATTGCCTAGGCACTAACCGGTGGTCCCTTGGGTTGTTAGTAGGTTGTTAATGCAGAAAAGTGTCCTTCCAATGATGAACATTGATCGATCGATTAAGCGGTTTATATTGAGAGGAAATATAATGCGATGTTGACGCTGTCGAGGGGTATTAAGTAACTCGATGCCATGTCGCTACGGCTATTATGTCTCCGGTACCGAGATCTTCATGGACTCTGCCATCTACCACAAAGAATGCTCCTTGAAAACACTGTTGGGATCGATATATATATATATATATATATCTCGCCTCCGCCCTGCTCCTGCTATGCTCCCTTCTGCTCTCTCCTTATATCGTCTTGCTCGACCCTCGGCCCTGCGGCCTCATATATCTGTAAGGGCTTCCGTTCTGGCTCCTATCTCGTACGCGGCTGTATTGCGCATACCCACTTGTAGTAACTTTACCCGGTTATCTCGATGATGGCCCATTTCGGGCCGTAATGAAAAGGTGGCATCCCCAAGAGGATGCCCTATGACTTAAGGTTGCTAGACAGGGTTAGCTGATTCCCCCCGTTCTGCTGTACAATACCTCCCTTTCTCTTTGCCCTTCCCTGTCCTCCGCTCCTCTCCCTCCTTTAGTACTCGCATTTTCTCCCTTCGTTACTCCCGGCCTCTCTACATCTACGCAAGGTCAAAAACAAGCAAAGCTCAAACAGTAAACCTCGCCATCCTGAGAAACTTTACTGGTATCTTGAGCAAGGGTCGGTTCATTGCAAACTCACGATGAATGCACCCGATGGCACCCGTGAACAGCTCCATCGTGAAGAGCAAACAGGATATAGAGGGTCCTGCGGAAGCGTATTCTTTCTTCTCCTGACTACAACCTAGACGTGATCTCTGCTCTCTGTCAATCCCCTGGTCGAGGGCTCAATAATGCGACCCATTTCTCTCTTTCATTCCCCGTACGATTTTGTTCCTGTTGCTTGAATGTGGAGGCGTTGGTCAGGCCGAAGCTATCCCATCTACCACAAATCAATTCCATGTCTATCCTTCACCCACTCATGCTCCCGACGAAACTGTTCGACATCCTCGAGCGTGAAGTCGTTGGTAATGTTGAAACTCTTGCGTATCTCTCCACGAGATCTGCCTTTAATAGAAATCCAGGTCGATTCTGATGCATGTCTGTACGAGTGGTTCGATGTCAAGGTATTCGGCGGCCTGCGATACGACATTCAGCCAGACTCAAGCAAAACGAAGATGTAGACAACCCCACAGAGTAGTAACATGTTGGAGGAGCGGGAATCGTACCAAAACAATGTCAAATTGCGTTTCTTGGTCAGCTTGGAAGTATTCCTGATCCCACTCGTCCACAGCGGTGCTGCCGCCACCTCGGACGCTGTTGCTTGCGAAGTCGGCATCGTTCTTGTGGTGTTCACACCACAAGAGGACCTTACGAAAGACTGGCTCCGCCACGTTTGGGAGGGGAATCAGTTCCCTGGCGATGATCTCCTTACCAAAGTATGCGCATAAACGCTTGATAAGCGAAGAACACTCGGCAGCACTCCGATCTGCAGCGCGGTTAGCGACCGGCGGCGACTGAGGAGCGTTTTTTTGGGGCTACTTACCAGTCTCAATGACGACTCCATTTTCAGTGACAACTCTGACCGTGCCAGTGTCGCAGCCGCCATCAGTGAACGGCTGCCCAAATCCCGAATTCAGTGTCAGAGAGACAAGTCGCTCCTCCATCTCCGAACGTGTCAGTCCTCTTATGTGCGCAGATGCGGTGACCGGTTTGGTGTAGAGAAACGCGGGCAGGTCACCATAGCCAGAGGCTTCGAGGGCGATGCGCCATGGAGTTTCAAGAAGGTTGCCGTAGATATCGCGAACAGAACTAGATAGATCCGTGCCGTCAGGCTCAAGTAAGATAACCAACTCGATGAAGGCTTTGCCAGTGCCGACCTCTATATTGTTACCTTCGCGACGCTGGTCCACTAGCTCGGAAACGGCGTCTATGAGCAGGTGAGATATTTCCTTGAAAAGCTCACTGTGCCAGAGGACGAGATGCAAGGTGTAGACGTCGTAGATTGACATCACCCCATTATACAATTCGCTCTGGAGCCAGTAGCGGTTGACGTATCTGAAGACATAATCAATGATTTGAGCGGCATTAATATAATGGGCACACTCGTTGAGGTAGCTATCCAGGAGTATTGGGCCGGAAAGTGATCTGAGACGTTGTTTGAGCATGCCGAGGTACTGATGGAGATATTCTTCAAGGGACCTATAGACCTTTTCGCCCATCAAGTTAGCTGGATCTTTGGTCAGTGGCAAAGCTATGAGATATTGCCATTTCTTGGGTAGGCGTACCTCCCTTGGGCAACCGCGACGATCGTCCTCAGATGTGCAATAGTTGTATACGGCCCTCCATGCCGTTCAGCAAGCGCAACTCTTTCAGAGACCAGAGAACTCACGTATACAGCCCTACAAACGACGGAATATCAATACCCCAAGTAGGCTCAAACATGATGCGATCGAGACCATTCTCGATATAATGCCACCTGTTTGCTGATCAGTAGAACGAACACGTGGCGCGGCCGAGTACATGCTCACAACTCCTCATAGTCGCGGGACTTGACTTCCCGGGGCCTTTGTACGACATTTTCCTCTGTTGCTTGAGAGGCCATGGTGTCTATTTGCCTTGGCGGTTGTGCGAGGCTTTTGGGGATAAGTGGATGGAAGTGATAATCCCGTTTGAAGAGGTTGCAAGAAAAATAGGCGTTTCTTGGGGGCGGTGCCACCTTCCGCTGACATGTGCGTATGTGGGTGCCTAAAGTTGGTAGCAGTATGGAGGGATGCTGACGAGGGATGATGAGCTCGGCAGTGGCTTCAGCCTGTGGAACGGGCACGCCAGACGGTTCTTGTGCACTCTGAGCCAGTGATCTCTCGGGTCCTCTATGCGAATGCGAATCAGCTGAAGGAATTGCGAGAAACGATCTTCAATTGAGGCTATCTGCCAGTTAGAAGGAAGGGCTGTTTCCAGTCTACCTCAGGCGGCTGGGTGCCAATTATGCGCCGACACTTGTTCATTTGCACACTTGGCGCTGACCTGCGCACCACCAAATTGTTGTATGCGAACATGGTTGATGCCGTTGTTGCCGTTGTTGTCGCCCGTCGCGTCCTCGGTGGAGGCTCATGTGCATTCCTATCGTCGTCTATCTGCTGTAAAGGGCCTGGTGAGGATCTCCGCAACTCGCCTACCAAGTCGCAGCGTGCCAGAGGAATTGAGGCGATAGCTGATGCAAACATTAACGATAACGTTCATCCCGAATTCCTAGTGGTAAGACTGCCCGCGGTAACAGCGAGCGGCGGCGGCCATATATCCCCCTCCTCCTCAATGGATAGTCTGTCAGACTCCACCGAGCGGAGTTTGGGTAGGGCCAGAGGAGGGTCCAGTTACGGACTCGCCCTCAGTTGCAAGCATCCTCACCGCGAAGAAGAGGTGGACAGACGTGACAACATACCAGCAGATAGAGGAGCAGAACTGCACGTCGGCAATGACAGAACTTGCAACCTTCTTCATTGTCAAGTGGGAGGCCAATGGTAAAAGTTGGGATGTTATGCTACAGCGCTGGAAGAATTCCACTGTCGTTCAGCCTTGTCAGGTGACCTCAGTCTCGTCCAGGCCAGCTGGAGGGCGTAATGGCCGCTCTCACCGCTACCTTATGGACGTGCAGTAAGAGCTCGTAAACGAGCACAGCCTAGTGCCGTCTTCGCAGGAACCCAGGTTCCCATTGATCTCAGCTGGTCAGCTGAGACTCCGGGTACTGGTAGGACTAGCTATCCATATCCTTCTCCATCTATTACAATTTTTACCTTCTGTGCATGTGTACCGCATTGTCGGGAAGTTACGAGTTGCGCCAGAGCCCGGGTGAGCAATGGATCCATTGTCCGCTATCGGCTCCGCCGCGGTGGCCTTGCAATTCATCCAGTACAGCGGCAGGGCCTGTCATTTTGTGAAAACGCTCTGCGAGGATAAGTACGATGGCTTTTCCGAAGGCGCCTTTGGCGAGTTAGCAAGGCATTTCGTCAACTTCACAGCACATTTCAAATCCCAACGGCGGGTTGACTTCTACCCACGTTCCCCTCTGAACCAGGAGGTAGGTCGGATGCAAACTGTTTGTACACAATCTCGTTGGATGGCTAACTTGATAATGCAGGTGCAGCTGGATCGGTTGATTGAGGGATGCCAGGTGGCCTCAACCGAGTTGAGGAATATCCTATTTAAGATTGTCACAGACGACGAAATAACCAATAACAACGTCTACCTCAAGCTGAGGATTCGAAAGGTTAGAGAATTCTGGAAGCAGCCCGAAATCAACCGCTTGCTCGCCAAACTCGATGACTATCAGAAGAAGCTAGTGAAAGTAACACTGGCCTGTGTCTCGACCCATCTGAGCTCCGTGGACCTGGAGAACGGCTTTGCACTCGGCCATGGCCATCGCAGCCATGGCAAGATTGTGGACATCTTGGCCGTTGCCGAGGACTTTCTGGATTCGCCCCCCAAACCCACAAACGAACAGACGCGACAAGAAGTGGGCGAGACTCTAGTTAATGGTAACGCCAAACCAAACCACCTGTCCGAGACTGCTGCTATGGCCGCCGTGGTGATATTCCAGAACGGGGAACCGAAGTTCCTCACCCGGACAGGCATTAGAACCAACTACCACTCCAGCAAGCAGCAGATACTCATGACCCTGCGAGATACGGGTCTTGTCGCCACGATTGACAGTTTCAGATATATACAAGACCTGGTGCTCGATAGCCTATATTTCCGCCAGTGTCATGAACGGTTCCAGACGGTAGGGGCCGCCCACCACGAGACATATGAGTGGATTTTCTGCCCTCCTGAAGCCGACAAACCTTGGGCACCGTTCGCCGAATGGCTCGAGCAAGGAAACGGCTGCTATTACATCAGTGGCAAGCCAGGTTCCGGGAAGTCGACGTTGATAAAGTTCGTGGCCCAACACCGGCGCACCAAAGCTGCCCTCGAGAAATCGGCAAGCGGTCCCCCTGTGGGAGCCTCGTTCTTCTGTTGGAATCTGGGTTCGCCGCTGCAGAAGTCCACAATTGGCTTGCTCCGCGGGCTCCTCTATGACCTACTTATGCAGCAAAGGAGCCTGATCTCTGTCGTCATGCCCGATCTCTGGCAAAGGGCTACGCAACTGGCGGCGGGCTCTGATCTGGGCGAGCTCTCTATGGAGGGGTTGAAGCGATGGATTCGAAAGCTCTTAGCCAAAGAGACGACTTCACTGAAGTTTTTCATCATTGTCGATGGCATTGACGAGTTTGAGGGTGATCATGACGACCTCGTCGAGCTGATCAATGATGTTGTTAAGAACAAGAATGTCAAGGTCCTCCTCTCTAGTCGGCCTACTACACTGTCTGAAGATTCGTTCAAGGCCTGCCCGAAGCTGCGCTTACAGGATCTCACCAGGGGTGACATACAGAAGTACGCAGAGGATCACTTGTCTGAAAGGCTCGAGCAAAAGTACAGTGCTCAGTGGGCAGCCTTGATAGCCGAGATTACCAACGGGTCGTGCGGCGTCTTTCTGTGGGTCGTCCTGGTCGTTCAATCGTTGAGAGAAGGTCTCATAGAGGGGGATACCATCAAGGAAATGCATGATCGACTGAACAAGTTGCCAAGGGACCTCAAGGACTTGTATGACCACATCATCCGAAACCTTCGGCCCGGCTACGAGCGGCAAGCGTCCGAAATGTTCCAGCTCCTGCTGAAGGCCCAGCAGGTGCAGTCCTCCGCTGGATACCCGCTGTTGATTCAGATGTCGTTTTGCGATGATGGCCCCGAGCAAGTTGTGTCTCTGCCCACAAGGCCTCTCGACACTGGTCGCTACAACGAGAATTGTGCACAGTTTAGCAGTCGCATCCGCAGCCGGAGTCGCGGGCTCATTGAGAGCCGCCAATGGCAAACTAACCGCATCAGTGGCGTCGACGGGAACATCGTCTCATCCATGTATGTGGACTTCATCCATCGGACTGTGGTCGAGTTCCTGCGTTTGCCCGACGTCTGGAAGGATTTGGTCACCCTGACCATCACCCCGAAGAAATACGACCCGAGCCCTCAATTGTTCCGCTCCTGTGTCATCATGTGCAAGACGCTCCCGACTCCAAGAGGGATCGACCCTGGAATAAGCACCCTATGGCACATGATGGACAGAGGACTCGTCTACGCTTCCATGGCGGAAGATTCGGGAGAGCCAGTTGCGCCCGAGCACCTCAAGCTGCTCGACACGGTGCTTACGGGTCACTGGGCAGGCATCATGAAATGTTTCTCCCGGAAAGGATCTTGTGACATGCAGGGTCACTGGGCAAGGGGCTACACGGTCGATCCGCAGAGGCAGAACGTCCTCAATCCGGACAATTTCGCCTCGGTAGCCTTGTTTCACGGTCTTGAGCACTACCTTGTCAACGAGCTTGCTGATCCTGCCAGTGCTGCGGCGATGGACACTACACAGCTCCTATTCGATTCATTACGGTATATCGGCGCTCCGCCGTGGGACACGCGGGTTGCCGAGTTCGACGGGAGTCTCACAAGCGAGGCGGCCATGTTTCTTGACCGGGAGGTCGTGATACGGCCGCGGTGGGTGAACATAGCCATCCATCTTCTCCAAGCTAAAGGCACGAATCCCAACAAGCCCATTCTAGGAAGTACCAGTCCATGGAGTCTCATGCTCTCGTACATAGCGGCGGCGTCAGAGACGCAGCGTGCCAAGCAAGTCTTTCATCGCGACCTAGGACCCGAGGGGTTCGCCAACCTTTTCGCGAGGCTCCTGGACCAGTTCATCAAGCAAGGCGCCGATCTGCACCTCTGCAAGGCGGCTGATAGCGCGGAACCGGCGTGGCAGCTCGTCGAGCAGCTGTTCTCGGTGGAAATTAGCTCGTCGCAACGTCTGGACCCGTGGGCCCGTCCACCAGCGGTGCCGATAAATACCAATGTCACAACCATGCGGGATTACTTCCGGCAGCTAGTAGAAGAACGCAAATTGCAGAGCCCCCAGGAACCTCACATAGCATGAAGAAATCGCTTGGTCAATTGAGTCTAATGCTATTAGACGTTTGAGTCAACAGTTCGATACCAGATGGCAAGACGCAGCAACCAAATCTTGACGATATTTGATGCCAAAAGTACATCCAAAAGTAAACCTCGCTCCAGCCTTATTCTAACCAGAGACTCTGTTATCCTGATTAGCACGTAATAAGGGCGGCAAAATAGGTAATTATGTCACCTCGCTCGACGTGTATATAGACCTTTGCTATGTGTGAAATATTTACAGATACTTTAGGAAACGGCTTCGGTCAGTTTTGCAATAGTGTTCACGAAGAGAAAGTTTTGCGCGTAATTTGGACAGAGCATACTCTACCGAGCCGAGACGGCGATGTGTGAAATATAGTCAACAGTGGGAACTCATCCAGACAACATGATACTCCTCACCATCCTCATCCTGAAGTTGGCATGTTTGTCTCCCTTCCACCACTGACGCAGGCACATCGTGGTCTTGAGGGTCATCAAAGACAAAGTTGTCTATAGTATCCTCTCGTTCGTCGTCTTCATCCTCCTCCTCTTCCTCCTGCCTCGAAGGCAAACCATAAATATCACCCTCTTTACCGAATGGACGGCTTCGAACATTTCTCCACCGGCAGAATATCTCTTCAAGCCGGTAGGCAAAGACAAAATCCTCGTCGATGTTATACTCGAGCCTTTCGGGGACCGACCTGTCGACTTCTGCCTGTGGACCGACCTTCACAGGGGCCCCTCCCAAGGCCGTCAGGTCCACTGTAGTCGCGAGGCGGACGCCGAGGCTCTTGAAGGCTTCCTCATTGACCGTTGCCCCTTTGGCGATCTTGATGCCCGTGATGACATACAGACTCTCACGTCGAAGAATCTTGGCCTGGACCTCGGGCAGCGCCTTGATGAGGCTGATATATTCTTCCGAGAAATGGAAGCTCTGCGTCTCGAGTTCCTTGCAGAAGTACTCCTTCTTCGTCTCCTTATCCTTGTGCGCACTGATTTCGAAGTCGACAATCCCCACGAATTGTGCGAAAATGCCGCCGCTAGCCTTGACCGCCGGTGCCTTGGTCCATTTCCAGTTCTTCAGCGGGATACTGTAGGAGATGGAAATGGACGGCGGGAAGGTGAGGGGTTGCTGGTTCACCGCGTCGGTGGGTACCGATGGGTCTGAGACGACGTTACCGAGGACGATGGACCGGACCGCTGGCGAGCTACCGGGCGGCACGAGGAAGTACGTCTTCTTCGCCTTCATTATGAAGGACTATGGCGTGTTTCGCAAAGAACATGCAAGGAAGAGCACGCAAAATCAGCTGCGCCGATTACCAGGACGTGCGGCCGTGCCGCCTATGAATAAAGCCGTGCGATTCAGCCTTACGATTCTGAAACAGCAAGCCAGTGCTCTGTCGTACATTTAGCGCCGAAATGCGGCCGAGCACTCTAGATATCTTTAAATCCGACCTCAGTCGTATTCTACCATTCCGGTTTGCCCTCAAGCCTCCAGGGAACCGGCCCCGTAGAAGGCTTCCGAGCACAGCAGCCGTTACAGCGGGAAGGCAGATCAAAATCCACCGCCGACATCGTGCCGGCTCACACTCGATAGGGCGGCCAAGGCGCGCGGGCGAGTTCGATGCTAGATGTGGTGATATTGACCTCCAGCCCAGTCGTGGTCAACTTTTGGTGATAGACCGTGCCAGACCGGTGGCGATGGAGTGGTCTCGGCAGCCCTTAGCAATCCAAGCCACAGCGGCAGTCCAACATTTCGCACAAGAGCTAGGCTTAGAAGCGGGACCCAACCCAGAAGCCATCAATCCTCCGTTTCGGACACCACTAGAAATGTGGTTCAAAGCGAGGACTTCGGTCCAGAGTCTTGCAAACGATGTTTTATATGGCAGGCTAGCGCAAGATTTTACGGACATAGAAACGCTGAATCTGACTTTGAAACTACACGAAATCCAGAGCTTACCGGTTCCAACGCGACGACCCTTGGCCCAAGCCTTTTTGCGCCTGCTGAACGAGGCTGAGGGGTTGTTTCCCCCAAGGGAAGCCGGACGCGGAGTCCCATCTACAATCGGTGGTTTCATTGCAGAGCACGCCATTTCAGGAACGAATCTACGTCCGGAACTCCCCCCTGAGTCGTCCTCCACACTTCAAGAATACTTCTGCGGACCTGACGCAGGGTTGTCGATAAGGTTATACGACAGGTATATCAGTCTCTCCAGCAGCGTGCCAAAAGCTAAATGGGAGGCTCCGACATTAGACGTTGTGGACCTTCACAATGCTGCCATGCACATGCTGCAGAACCTGCAGCTCCAGAACCAGCATTCACCGGAGATGTCAAATTTCTTGAGCTATTTTCAGAAGCAGGTGGAAGATATGGAGAAGCTTGTTGACTTCCGGATGCGCGACCTCGACAGCAGTGGACAAATAGACTGGCTAACGGAGGCCAAAGCTATCTTCGCCCATATTACGGCACTAAAACAGGCGTATGAACATGAATTAAAGCCACCTCCCCCGGAGTGCCGCAGTTCCTCAGCGGTACAGACTCGACCCGGAGACCGAACGCCGCAAAAGGTCGGTAAAGTTCTGTCAATCTGCAACAATCATTACCGAGGGTGTGCCTAAGCACGAGACAGAGTTGACTCCATCCAAGGACGATGATGTCCAGGAGGAATTGTGCGAGGGGTCCTCGGGTTCTGAGAAACAGAATATTCTGCAAGATCTTCCATCCTCGCAATCAGTTAACAACGGGCTTTCTCCTAATAGACATCTTGACAGCGTTGCCGCCAAGTCTTCTCCTTTCCTTGTCTCTCCTCCAAATTCTAGTTCAAAGCTCACCCCCTCCGCCGCTAGATTTGGAGCAAGCCGATGCAGAAATGGAACAAGTTAGTTGTGACAGCCATGAGCTGAAGGGGCGGATGCAAGACAGGGCTTCCCTTTTCGATACACAGTCGAGCGACCCTGAGGGCCACGGTGCTCACGTGGCCAAGCTGTGGTTCGAATATTTCACGGATCGAACGCAGACACTGCTGAGGGGGTGGCGGAGACAGGCCGACGAGCGGGTCCGCATCGCCGTCCTCGACACCGGAATCGACCTTGATCATGCTAGAATTGCTAAATCAAAGGCCCGCATCCTGGATCACCGCAGCTGGGTCGCTGGTGACCCGTCCGTGAGCGACGCTTGCGGCCACGGCACTCACATCGCATCTGTCATTCTAAGGATGGCGCCATGGGCGCATTTATACGTGGCAAAGGTGTTCAGAAACGGGGATGAGGTGGACGAGGCTGGGGCGGCCGCTGTTGCAAAGGCCATCGACCACGCAAGAACCGAGTGGAAAGTCGACATCCTATCCATCTCCTTCGGCTACCGCAACTACACGTTCGAGATCGAGGCGGCCATCAAGGCGTGCGTCGAGGCGAAGCCCCCCAATTCTCATTTTCGCCGCCGCCGCCAACTCTGGCGCGCGCGAGGACCGTCCGGCGTTCCCCGCGAGGATGAGCTCCGTGTTTTGCATCAACTCCGCCTCGGGCGACGGCACCCGATCGCCATTCAATCCGCCAATGTGGCGCGGTAACGACAACTTCTCCTTTATCGGCGAGGCAATCTCGGGCGCGTGGCCCGTGGCGCTGGACCCCGGCGGTGCCGTCGGCCGTGGTCGCGGGCCTGAAAAGACCCTCTCAGGCACCTCGCTCGCTGCGCCCGTGGCAGCCTCGGTAGCGGCGCTGGTGCTGGAGTTCTCCCCGCCAGCAGCCACCGCTGTTGAACGAGTCGTGCCTGGCGCGTATCCACACGTATGACGGTATGCGTGAGGTCTTCCGCGAGACCATGGCCGGCAAGGAGGACCGCAGGGACATGCTCATCCAGCCCTGGCGGCTCCTCGATGCCCGCCTGTTTGACGACCTGGAGGAAGCCCGGCGTGTGGCCGCCTCCATGCTAGCTTCGGCTATGAAGACGGCGTTTGGGGTATGAAGGCGCAGGTTCGAGCTTCAAGTCGAGATATATTCTCATTTCCCACTTCAAATCAGGTGGGGTGCGCTATAAATTCTGTCAACCACTAGGTGACAGGTTCCCTGCGGGTATGTACGTAGCCTCGCACCTGAAATGGAATTACTAATCGCAATACCTGACAGCCTTGTTTCCGCGTCATCGACCTCAATCCATAATTATCCACGCCGTCCCACTATTCGTAGTAGCACGATTGTTTATCACAACCACCGTCTCTACTCACCAGACCTCACGATACCCACCAACAAATACTCTTATCCCGCAGCATCAACGATCTCTGCTTCAGCTGACACCTACCGCACCACTGATCTGTGTTCACAATGGGCTTATTCAAATCTCTCCGGGGGAAAGTCGACGTAGGAACCACGAGTCAAGGCCGCCAGGATAAGGAGTCAGAGGGGGACCAGCATCAATACCGCCATGCGCATCTGACCAAAACCCAAACCCAGAGCCAATCCCAACCACAGGGCCATTTTCAAAGCCAATCCCAGACCCCAGCGCCGAAGCAGAAGCAGAATCAGAACAATACCCAGAAATCATCCGACGAGCAGTACGAACCTCCGCTGGGACCTCCACCACCTCAATCTCAATTCTCAGGATCCTCTACACAAACACAGACGTTTCTTCCACCACCGGGCCCACCTCCTACAGCAAAAGTAGGCGGTCCAGATATACCACCAGCGACCCAGACAGAGATGAATACAAATACCGATACAAATATAAACGCAACCGCAAACCCCAATCCACCACCCTACCACGACTGGACCGTGATCCCGGACACAGCACTCCTACCACCCCCTCCGCCCCTCCCAGAGGACTACAGCCCAACGAACAACGCGAGCTACGACTCGGCCGCACGCGCGCATGAATGGTGCGCCAGACACCCAGTCTATACGCCATCCCTGCCCTCTCGAGAAATCCAAGCTCTCGTAGCAAAAGGCGAGATATCACTCGAAGGACCGCCACGAGCTGTTTTAAGTCGAGGATTTGTCCTGCGACCTATACCAACACCAACATCTAGACAGACACCATCATCTACATCTCCGTCTACACCAACAACTACGTCTACGTCTACGTCTACGTCAACATCATCGTCCCCGTCGTCCTGGCTCATCCGCACCCCTCCATCCCAACAAGATACACTCATAACATCCACCACCCCTCTCTACTTCGCCGCGGCCGATTCCCCGCTCTTCACCCACCGCAGCAAAACAATCTTCTTTGAGATCGTAGTGAGGAGGATTTCGAACGCGAATTCCGGCGTCGCTATCGGCTTCGCTGCGAAGCCGTATCCGCCTTGGCGTCTGCCGGGCTGGCATCGCGGCAGTATTGGCGTGCATGGCGACGATGGGCGACGGTACGTCAATGATTCGTGGGGAGGACGGGAATTCGTGGATGCTTTCCACGAGGGCGAGACTGTTGGTGTGGGGATGACGTTTGAGACTGTTCCTACTCCTACTCCTACTTCTGGTGGTGGTGGTGGTGGTGGTGGTGGTGGTCTTCTTCCGGCGTATGGCAGTACCGGTGGTGGCTATGGGAATGACAATGGTGACGGCAACGGCAACGGCAACAGCAACAGCAACAGCAACAGTAATAGTCACGGGTTTGGTTCTGGGTCTGGTTCTGGTTCTGGTTATGGTATAGGAAAAGTCAAAACCACAGCGTTCATAACCAGACAAGGCCGCACTGATGATCGCTGGAAATGGGATATCGACGAAGAACGAGACGTACGTGATGAAGGTGTTGATGGGCTTATGGGTGAAGCGGACCTATACGCTGCTATTGGGGTGTTTGGGGGCGTTGAGGTCGAAGTCAAGTTTGGACCCGAAATGGGATGAACGGCATTGAGATGTCGAATTGTAACATATCCTTGATGAGAGCATGACGAGTCTACCTACCCGCCTACCTGCCTACCTGCCTGGCCTGTAACGGACGGTTGTCTACGCGAGTAGACCCATTCTGCTTGGCATGGATCAGTCACTTTCTTGGGACCCCTTAGGTCGTTTGTGTGTTCTACCTATTTCTCTTGCTCAGAGCCGTGATACTGCCTTCTACATATCGTGTAAGGGGGCAACTTACCTTGGTGATGTCAAGCGAGGGCCTTCTTGCGTGAAACTTCACGACCATGCTCAACGCTGCTCAACGCTGCTCTAGCAGTACTCCTCTACTCTTGCCAATATCCAAAACAGTAACTACTTCTTCACTGTATCCCTTCAGACATCCCTTCTAAACACGCCTTCCAAACATCAACAAAGCAAAAACTTTTTCCACAAACCCCTAGTTCGGGGGTTGTGGGAAGTGAAACCCAGCCTTCGCAGGGTTTTTCCGCAGCTCGGACGCCCTTCGTTCGTTGGGTGGTTGGCGGTAACCCGGGTTCGCAGGATTAATACGGAGGCAGGAGTACTAACTATTCTTCGGAGGCAGGAGTACTAACTATTCTTCGGAGGCAGGAGTACTAACTATTCTTCGGCTTCGGCTTCGTTTCGCTTCGGATTCGAGTCGAGGTCTTGACGCCTTCTAGCCCGGTGCTAGTTTGAAACCCAGACAAGACCTGGACATGGACAGCTGGGGATTGATATCTCCCCGGGTCGGAAAATCTTTGCAGGGAGTGGGATTCGAACTCGGGGTACGGGTATCGCCCAGGTGTCGACTTGCGGTGACTGGGGGTCTTTGCGGTATTGGAGGTACTTTTTTGGAGGTTTGGGTCTTGAACCTGTTAGTTTGGGCGGAAGTGAAGTGAAGTGAAATAGTGGAGCCGAGTAGTGAAGTGAAGTTAAGGGAAAGGAAGTAGAGTATTTAAGTAAAGTGGTCAGGCAAAGTAAGGTGAAGTGAAGTGATAGTGGAGGTAGATATTGTGGTTATGACTACGAGGCTGTAACTAGGGCGGGAAGGCAGTGAATTGCAATGAATTGTGCAGGAGAGAATATATATAAACTTGTAGTCGGCCAGTTATACAGCATATGGAGGAGTTGTGTTGGAAATGCTATATCCATCTATCCCCTGCGCTTCTTTCTCTATACTACTTACAGTCTACGTAGAGCAGGAGTGGACTTCCGATGCTCTTTCTCTGGCTGTGGCTCTGACTGGGTATCTGTATATCACCGCAATTTGGATGTGCGAGTCCACGAAGCGCAAATGAAAGTGAATATGGAGGCCAGGTCTGATGATCAATGGCCAAAGAATGCATCGATCGATACTTGATTCTTGGGACTCTCAGTCGATGGGTCGTTCCGAATCAGTACGTTTATGCATCCAAAAATGAAAACACCAAGTGCTATAGATCGATCGCGTGTAAGAACAATCCAGCTTCCTGGTCAGTGGTGCCGGCTGGTGGCTGCTCTTGCTCGTCAAGCGGAAAACTGTGTTATGCCTCCCACCAGTTCTCACCCCGTTCCATCCAGTCTGGTCATACGCAGGAGAAGGATGCGTCGACAGCTGGCCTCAGAGGTTCCGGTTCGTCATCCCTAACATAAAGATGATCAGGGTACTCGTCCTTGCGTAGATGGCGGGCGAATAGAAGGTGCCGTTGATCATCTCGCCTCCCTCTCTCGATAAACCATGGCTTGGAGATGATCGATAGTACATGTTCGCCTCCACATTGAAGGTGTATACGCCGATCTTGGAACAGTCGAGAATCAAGGTCATGTCTTGAACCATGCGAAGACCGCCAAGCGCGCGATAAGTGACGATTTCGGCGGAGCAGCCTCTGAAGGGGAAATGGGGCTCGTAAGGTCGGTCAGAAAGGGCATGTTTTGAAGCGGGAGGACTTCAGACTGTGAAAGCATCAGATGTGTTCCCGGAAAGTCCGGGTCAATAGTTGGCACGATGCTAAGATGTCGAAGCGAACCCCCGTTGCTGCGACACAATTGTGTTGAATATGCTCAAATCCGAGACCCCACACAGGCAGAGCTTCCGCAGTGGCGGCAACAGGCGCAAAAGAACCTCGTACGGCTTTAAGAATCCAGGAGGCCGCAAGTACCCTGTGTAGCTGTGACCAGTGGGCAATATAAGCTCCCTCAGCGAGTCGAATTGAAGGCAGGACCTGAGATTAGGTACAGAAGCGCGGGCGGAGATACTTGGATTGGGTAGGTCGTCAAATCCTCCGCGTTAAGGGCTAGGGCATAGCGGAGAAGCATTGAAGCTGCACCTTTGCAGAAGTCGAGATTGAAGCTGACAGAAGTCGATCAACTGGCTGTACATGCAAAAGTCTGTAACACTGCCCTCCCTCAGCCGGAGGTCTTTTATTGTCCCACGTGCGATTGGCACAGATGGGGTGACGGCCTCGGGAAAGATGAACCCGCGCCACCGGGTCCTGTCGAGATCGAGGCTCGTCTTTCGTTGAAATCCCCAGAAGTGTCTCTATCGTGCAAGCTGAGCTTTGTGAGGTTTGGGTTGAACTTCGTAACGTCCAGTAGTGCTTCGGTAGTGTAGTCGACGTCCGGTTCCAGGACGAAATGGGGGAAATGGGCTTCGACGGCAGAAGAATCCGGTGCGCTGAGGACGGCGTACTCAACACGTGTGATGCCAGCAGGGCTTTCATGAGAAAATCCGCAAATCCCGATACTCAGTTTACACTTTGGGACGTGCTCCAGTGCTTTCAATAAGCACGAAGGGAACATTTCGGCTTCAAAGTGACTTTCGCTTCAACAATCAGCCATGCCAATCTTGGGAGGCCCTGGACAAGATCTGATAGAGATTGGGGAGCCCTTTGTTCATAATCTGCAGTAACGGCATGCGTCCATTGAGGATGATCCGAGAAACACGCTCAGGGCCACTGACTGCCTTCCCTGTGGGCCCAAATGGCAACATCTTGGCTGCTCAACTGTTGGGCGTCGGTCAGATCCAAGCGGATGGTCCAGGTCAGAAGCTCTTCGTTAGGAAACGTGGGCACCAGTTGGCCAGTCCAGGCATACAGGTCCGCCTCGTCGAGGTATGTACAGACATTGTTGACCATTGCGGTGGAAAGGAGGTCGGATCCACACTGAGCAGGTACCATGATGCCGCACGGCACTGATCGTAGGGGCATCCTACAGGAAGAGGTGAGATTCAGGGACTCCAGTTTGCGTCGGTTTGATTTCTAACGCTTCTTGCTGATGATCTTCCTCACAAATGAAGAGCTGAAGTTCTTAGGTAGCGTCGCTTGCTTTCTATAATTAGTATCGGGGACGTTGGTACAAGCAAGAGGGAATGCATTGATTGACAATGATAGCAGACTGATTGGAGAGGGTTGAACGGCCTCGACCGAGCAGATTTGTTGGACATCTAAGGCGCCCCATAAACGTTGGTAGGATCGGGGGGAATTCCGAACTATGCGCTGCACCGTCGTCGCCCCTTCGAGTCGAAACATCATGCAATCTAAGACGAAGAAACGTACTCACATCGACGTCGACGTGAGTATCTTTCATCAGAGCTGGCTCAAGATGTTTTCTTTTATCAGGGGGCCCGGGGAGTGACAAAGCCGGTCTGGGGAACAAGGCCAGAGCTAAATGTTAGTCCCGCTCCGGCCGGCCCGTTGCGAAGCCAATAATGCCCGTAGTTATTCTTCTTCATCTGATCTATCGGATCTATCCTTGAAGTTGTTTCGTTTTGTAGATCACAGATCAGATCTTGGCTCCGGACGGCAAACGGCTGCTTTCACCGCCTGGTTGGCGTGGATTGTGACGGATGAGAGTGAATTGGCGGTGAAGACGGCTTACTAGTAGGGATCCCCGAGATAAGATTCGGCCGGTACAGACCCTTGCTTTAGCCAGGTACCATGAACATGGGCGTGTGCATGAACCATGGTTCGTAGATCAATCTGTCAAGACACGAGGCTGATCCATACTAATTGATGCGGAGAGGCTCACAGTTGGAGAAAGGAAGTGAAGTTGTAATCGCCAGCTTTGTCGTGGAAGAATGTGATCGAGGAAGTAGAAACAGACCGCAGCAGCGACGTCATTGCCAAGCACGCGTGGTGCAGTGCGTGATGGGTGCTTAGTAAGTGGTTGGCGATCACGTGGCAGGTCTCAGCGTACAAACACTCTCTACCTTGAACCTTCGAATTGTATTCTGGCCTTCTCGCAAGGCTGCGCTCTACCGGTTGTGCACACCAACAGATGACTCTATACAGGGGGTTCTTGATCTCGCCGAAACAGCAAGCGTGGCATCCGATCCATCCAGGCACCAACCCACGGCATACACCCCACGCGGTCACCAGTTTAGACTGCTTGGGTAGCAATCTCCATCACCATGCGCACCAACCGCGCTGGCTTCGCGGGGAAGTATAGCCCTGGCTTCCGGCCAGTGTCAGGTTACTACATCTCTATGCGTGCTCTTTGATGACAATGATTCTAGTATATATTGCGGTTGAAGTTTCAGAAATCCTTTCGCTCTTCCCTGCTGCTGTGCCCATCCTACCTCTCTTCAGACCTGCCGCAGAAGGCTCCGAATCATTGTGCGCCCCAGGAAGAGGCATCCTAAGATATCTGGACCATACCCCACCCTGGGATGGTCGGCCATGAAGCAGTCACGATTGAAAGGGCAAGATGGTCATCTCATCACATATAACCAAATTGGATATGGAATTGGGGGACTCGGGATTATGCAACGACCGGGACTGCTCAGGCATGGCTCAGCCACATAGGCGGTGATGAAAGGGACGCCGACAGCGTGGGAAATTGTCCTTTGGCTCCATATGTGGCCAACGAGCTGCACGTTGAAGTATCATGGATGTGATATCTTCAAGCAGCTGAATACGGATACGTCACAGCTTGAGTGTCCAGGTTGCAGCATTTCATTGACCATCCAAGATTTGGTAAGAACTGGACGGACAAGCCTCCACCATATATAAGTAGAATATGGATTGTCAGCGTGCGAGCATCCAGTTGAGCCTGGCAGTGATGTTGAGCAACAGCTGTAACAATAGCTTACCGTCCAAGCCACGGCTTAGTTGCGCACAATGTCGTAGCCAACCTCTCTCCATTATCCTAAGAATTGAAGTAGATGGACATCAGACCGATCACATGCAAAGGCAATGATCTCCGCGTCGTTAGAGACCCTTTATGAGTCTTCCTCACTGTGATATTTACCGGTGTAGTTTCTCAACACATGTCGGCCATGCATGGATTGACCCAAAGAGTCTCGGGCAACCTTGGGAGCGTTACGACCACCTTGCCAGTCACGGCCACAGAACAAGGCCTTCCGTCCAGTATTCCAGACTTTGGCAATCGACCGCAAGCTGTAGTTCAAGCTTCATCCGCTGGTGTATTTGGGGACACCTATTGTTTTCCACGTCGTCGTGCACCTACTCACCTGTGAAGAGGCATGGGTATAGGTGTCGGCTAGCTTCGTTCGAAGAGGAATCTAGGGTCAACATACCACAGTATGATAAGCGCGTGGACTCTTCAAAGTGCGGATGAAGGTGGAAGTGAATTTTTCTCTCCCTCCCCATGCCTCATCATGCAGTGCAGTGGCTGATTGAACGAGTTTGAATGTGGGGTTCTGATAACACCACCAACACCTAAAGATAAACGCCACCACGCACTTATGCACCAGGGACCTCCATGTCTCTCATCGACAAGGATCTGCCTAGTGGGCTTTCGGTCAGCGCGCGGGCTTCTCGCTTGGGGGTTCACGTCCTCGACACGTTCAGAATTGACCGTGCTCCGAAACCAACTGGAGCAGACTCTGAATGGGGTCAAAAGTAGCGGATTCGAATATCACAGCACGTTAGTGATGCGTGTCGATGACACCGGGTTCAGAAAACGAGGGTTCTCTGAAACTTCCAGGATTCCGTAATAATGATGCTGGCAATAACGCTGGCCCATCTGCCGTTCCCAAGCCGAGTTCTTGCCTACCGTGTCGGCGATACAGCCGTCCTTGAGCTTCTCAGCCCATGCGGCTTGGATACTGTGGACTGGGGGGGCGGCACAGCGATCCAACCCCGGCAATTAGGCGTTAGCATCGCTTGTGTTGCTCTGCAGACCAACTACCACTTGTTCTCCACCTTGGGTCGGAGAC
This sequence comes from Exophiala sp. LBMH1013, assembly GCA_024611085.1. Taxonomy (NCBI): domain Eukaryota; kingdom Fungi; phylum Ascomycota; class Eurotiomycetes; order Chaetothyriales; family Herpotrichiellaceae; genus Exophiala; species Exophiala sp. LBMH1013. The sequence goes on from JAMFLB010000002.1 coordinate 562,319, forward strand.
GAAGAGCTGTAGTCCGAGCAATGCAGCAGACGCAAACTGTCTCGATGCATTTGTAGTCAGCCGAGCTGTGCAAACTCATCAGATAGTCCCACAGCATGCAGCTTCATATGAAAGCTACACATCAGTACCACTGTTGTTACAGCCACGGGCGACATTTGTACGGATGAACGACTTGCCCGACCATTTCGTGCTGATAACTCGGGTTGATAAGATAGGGCCCCACGGCTGAGTCCGTGCTGAGTCGCATCACGCATTACGCCATCTGGGCCGGGCGGGTCTTAGAAGCCATAGAATTCTCTGATGTGGATGCACCGCTCCATTCTGGGCCGGACCCTTGCGGGTTTGGCCAGAGGGTACAGCGTGAACGAGAGAATATCAGACAAGGATGGCGGTTCGGGGTGGTAGGTCAGGGTCACATGTATAACATTCGGCTCCGAAAGACGTTGGACAACATACTGGATCTTTGACAAAGCAACCGCATGTAACCATGCCATGAGAATTGAAGGTAAGTTGTATCAGCAGCTGGGGAGGTAGGTACCCTCTTGGATATGCAGCCCCGAGGTTGTTGGTCTGGAAGAGCCTTCCTGAGCTTCCTTTAGTGTACGATCCAAGAGTTAGGATTGGAAGAGACGAGCAACGAAGCGAAGTGAAAGAGAGCTCGCGAATGTGGGGGCCCTAGCATGCGACAGGCTGGTGAAATGATGCGCGAGGTTCGCAAGCTGAATGGTGAATGGCTACTGGAATTGCGCTGCGTAGCTCTTTGGCAGTCTGGCGTTCGAGTCTAGTACGTGCACTTGATGGCTGTTATGGGGTATTGCTAGAGGGGGGACTTCGTCCGTCGATGTCGAAACTAGCGGGAAGAAACATGAGAACTGGAGACGGTATGGAGAGGATGGCCTTCGTAACGGCGGCACAAGGTTGGAGACAACCCCAGCATAAGGAACTATCTGGTGCTGTTGAGCACGAGAACACATGTGGAGGCTCGATAGACTCTTCCAAACTGTCAGTTGTCAGTCATATGTGGTGGTTTATCCCCAGGATTTGCCTGTCGTCTGACTCTGACGCCGACGGTGACGGATGAGGCAGAGTTTCGAATGTCTTGCACATGGTGCGTGGCAGCAGGCTCGAAGCACGAGGTAGGATCGACGAAAGCTCGATCGGAGTTCTGGTCCACGGTCGGCCATTTTCGTCTATGATTCAGATATTCTTCTGGGCGAGATGCATTATTATTGTGACCATCAGCGCTGGGGGCACCCCTGTTGACACCTGCATGACACGCCCGCCACTGGCCGCAATGTGCCATCTGACGTTTGGGATATGTGCATCATTCTTGGTCGGTCCCCAGTTGGACATTATATTATCGCTTGATAGTATTGCTTCCTCAACGATCTGCACATCAACGTTATCCACTCATGAATGTGTCTGTTGACCGAGGGATAGCAGCGTAAAGGGCCTCATCACATGGGCTGTAGCCGCTGTCAACCAGCCGTACTCTCTGAAATGACGGAGGTCATAACTCGGCGGTAGGAAGGAATCGTTTACGCGAGGAGGCGTTCGAACACCGCCCGATGGACGAGTGAGGGTCTAAAGGTTTTAGGGGTTGGAAAGTCGGCAGTTCGGTGAGCCACTGCTCCAGTTGCAGTTGTAGTATTTCGTAGCGTGCTCGTCTCCATGCTCACGACCGCACCTACCGGGTCTGCTAAACCCATTCAGTCAGGTCTGGTCAGCGGCCTCTGCCGTTATGGTTGACGTGAGAGGCACATGGGTAATAGAGAGGGGCCAGATAGTGTAAGCCAGCTCAGGCGAAGAATGGCCATACTTCAGCAGAAGTATTAGGTATGAAGGTGAAGGGTTCTAGAGACGAGAGTAGATGAAGAAGTGCAGGGAGAAATTGCACGAGGTACCTTACTACCTTGGTAGTGGGAGGTTCCTGGGTACAAAGCAGTACCTTAGCTGCATGGAAGAGGCGCTTAAGAAACACTGAACCCCAGGCGTGCCTGTGCCGATACCTGTACTGTATGTACATCGGGTGATGGCGGTACAGGTGTGCAGCACTGGCATTCAAGCCTGGATGTTCGACGCAGGCACCACATGCAGCTTGCAGGACAGCGGGCGAACAGTAAGGTACCTCTGGCCTAGGTACTTGTAAGCTATTCCTCCACTCCTAACCTCTCTACCTTAGGCACGACCCGCAGTGGCCACCAGTAACCTCCAAATATCCACCTGGCTTCTTCCTTCACTTGAACTCCAATCTCACTCCCATATCAACCCACCATCGCATATTTCACACGCATGGCATACACACCATCCCAAATCTATCCTGAATCGCCATTCTGCTATGCCCCGTTCTCCCTGTCCAATCCAAAGATGACCTGACTATGGTTACGATGCTATTACCATACCTTGTCATGTCTTCTCCCCATCTTCCTACCCCTCGCACCCCTCCACGACTCGTTGTTTGTCGGCGCAGGCGCCCTAACCGTAACAACCTCAACAAACCTACATCTGGAGGCCCTCTTCTCACCAATCATGCCACCACCTGGCTTTGATCTGATCGAGGAACTACGTCCAATGTATATTTGGCGCCCTCATCACTAGCTACCCTAGTGATTCTGGGGTGTTCGAGCCGAAACCACCTCATGCACATCTGCGAACTTTCCTTCACTCTCATGCCGGCCGGCGTCACTCGCATAGTTCTGCGTCTCAGGGTCTATCCTCCCCATATTTCTACAATTCAAGTACTCGAACTTGTACGCTGTTCTCTGTCTCGTTTGTCTTTCGGTTCTCTCCGTCCTCCATGTCATTCACATGTTTCCGCTCCGTCTTTATTGTCGCGCGGTTCGGGTTGCTCTGAGTGGTTTCACCACTCTTACAGTCGTTATTGTCTACCGATCTCGCGAGTTGCTGTAGCTAGAAACTGACGTGTCTGCGGCCATGGACTGCCGAGCTTGGTTCTACTGGTTCATCGTCTATTTGTAAGTGGTCCTGTTGCTTCATACTCATGGCGCCAGCTTACCAAACAGTCTTTATCGCTATGTCCGCTTGGTAGTGAACATATGGTCGTTCTGGACCTTCAAACCAATCCCTATTCCAGAGAACCCTACCCTCTCGCCCTCCGATGTCACGGTCATCTTACCGACCCTGGACGGGGAGGGAGAAGAGCTGGAGCGTACAATTTCTTCGATCCTGAAAAATGAGCCCAAGGAGGTCATCCTGGTCACCATCGAGGACAATCTGTACAAAGCAGAACTGACCATGGCCAAGATGCCCGCAGCCAAATACGACCGTATCCGCTGTATGTCCGTGAAACAGGCAAACAAGAGACGGCAAATGGCCCGGGCCATCCCCGAAGTCACGACCAAGATCATTGTCTTCGCCGACGACGATGTGACTTGGCCGGCCCAGACGCTACGGTGGATGTTGGCACCCTTTGAGGACGAGCAATATGGGGGAGTCGTGACTTGCCAGAGACTGAGAAGGGCCGAGAATCCCTCGTTCTCACAGCGAATCTATGGCTTTCTGGGCGCCCTGTATCTTGAACGCCGAAACTTCGACTGCGCAGCAACAGCCCACATCGATGGAGGCATGCCATGTCTGTCCGGACGCACCTGTGCCTATCGTACAAATATCCTCCAAGATGTCAACTTTACCAACGGCTTCACTAACGAAAGATGGTGGTTTGGTCAATATCAGCTCAATGCCGATGACGACAACTTTCTCACTCGCTGGATGGTCTCACATGGCCACCAGACTTACATGCAATACCATCCCAGTTGTGAAGTCTTGACGACCCTGGAGGACAATCCTAAGTTCCTGAAGCAGTGTCTACGATGGGCCCGCAGCAACTGGCGAAGCAATCTAACCAGCATATTTTCTGAACGTCACATTTGGAGGTAAGTGTTTTTGGCCTGTCGTCTCCGAGTCGGGGTCCTCCCTGTCACATGGCTTGGCACTAACCATCATATTTGTTTGGCTCCTATAGGCGGCAGCTGTACAGCACTTATGCGGTGCAACTCACAACCTTGATGCCCCCTGCCATCCTGGGTGACACCCTGTTATGGCTGCTGCTGGTGCGTGGCACTGACGATTGGCCTCGTGAACAAGCGCTTTTGGCTTTCTACGTCTTCGCCGGATGGATGGTCTTCTCAAAGATCATCAAACTAATCACACACTTTGTCCGTTATCCTGTCGATATCCTTTTATGGCCTTTCTCGGTGCTTTTCGGCTGGTTCCACGGCGCCATCAAACTCTATGCTGTTTTCACCCTCAATGAGGTGAGCTCTCGATCCTTCTAAGCCTCCATCAAGTCACACTAACATCAGGGGCAGACAACCTGGGGCAGTCGAGCCAATGCCGATGCCAGCGACTCTGCGAGAATGATCAAACAAAAGAGATTTCGCTACTATTTTGACGCGCTCGACGAAAAGCTCCACGACAAACTCCTTTCTAACGACGATACGAAGTCCTACGCCGTTTATGAACGCAAATGTTCTCAACCTCTCACAGCTTGATCGTTTGCCCTGTCATAGCAGCATGCTTTTCTTCTTCTTGGCCATTTCACCCGCCCGGCAAGCCTGTCGCAATCTTATGTCTAATTCATGCACAACACCAGGTTTCAACGATCGCTTTCACTAATACAAAAAGCAACAACCTCCTCCAACGTTGGAATATGAGGCCCGAAACCCAAAATTCAAAAAGCTTAACAACGGTCAACTGGGGAAAATGGTGGGAGGCTTTCTGCTCGACTTGCCCAAGCTGCATTTGCTTCGTGGCTCTGAAAAAAGCTCTTCAGGCTTGAGCCTTACCTTCTGGGGTTCAAGAGTGGGTGGAGGTTTGTTTTACTTCGATTTCTTTTATTGCTTATTAGACTGGCAGACGGACGCGGCGGTCTTTGGTTCCCTCGGCCCATGCTGTCGCCTTCTGTGGCTTGGATTTGCACTCATCAGCAACAGACTTCGAGCATGATTCTTAGCCAGCTGTCATGGCATGGAACTGGAGCTTGTGGCTACACATAGTTTTTGCTGGCTTCGGATTGCCGCTGCGGGCTTCGGCCATATGGAAAGAGTTGATGACTTATGGGACCGGCATGACATGGTGGGGTTGTGTCTACGAATGGGTCTGATAACTCAACAGCAATGGGACATAGCTGGTCGATACGGGCAGCTTGACGAGAATGAGCTCTTCATATGTTACTTTTCCTTGCCAAAAAGCCCTTCCCATGCATATGTCTCGCAAGTCCCTTCTAGAATCTCGTCGCAACTATGTGTCGCTTTTGGTTTCCTTACCTATGCGCCCTAGCGCTCTCACTCCGTTGTTCCCTGGGGTCGGAATACTCTCGGAACGGCAGTTGAAACACGCCTTTGCTTTGGTTTCGTTACACAACGTCAGTCTTTCGTGCTTCCTCATCCCGCCGAGCATAGTAGCCAGGTCTAATGGTTCAGCTGTGGTTGGAGCTAGCCGGGCTCTTCGATTCCAGCGTTTGGCCGTCCTCAAGTCTGCGAGAGCGTTCAGGCACTGCTTGCCACCTGCGCGATCTGCGCACAGAGTAGCTAGTATGCCGTAGTGATGCGGAAGTATGAGACACGCCCATTCACAGTCCCTGCAGAGCAGCAACTCCACCGCTAACCCGCCTGCCTGGTCCGGGGCATATCCGGTTCACAGGTGAAAGAAAACGACACCCTCGTCCTCTGGCCAAAAGTACGCATACACATGCAATGGGTTTGGACTCGAAGACAGTGACGCCTCGGAACCGATGGCTTGTGGTGTGGCTTGCTTAGCAGCGTGATCAGGAAGATGGTCCCATGCAAGGAGCGGATAAACCTACCGAGGCCGGTCCACGCAGCTTGTGTGATTTGTTTATACTCCAGCAATATGGCCAAGGAAGCTTCGCGTTGTGAACTGGAGTGCTTGATACATTTGTGTGCATAATTTTGAGACTGCAGTGGTGTGCAGGTTGGCCGGCCGTGATATGAGATGAGGCGCTAGGATCAGAGTTGGAGAAAGGCAGGCAGTACGTAGTAGATTAGGTTCGCTATTGCGGATGAGAGATGATGATGCAAGGGTCATGCCTGTCGAAGCCTGAGCCATGCGAGTCGCCATAAAGGGTCGGGCCACAACATTGTCTGTCGTCCTAGCAGGGATTCGAACACGACAGATCATACATTGCAGAGCCATCATGAAAGGACGTCTGCTAGAGGTTGAGCTTGTTCCAGACTTGGATTGGATATCCGGCGCCGTTGAATGCAGCTCCGGCGATTGCCAGGAAAGTCATGCAGTGCACCAAGAACAATGGGAGCAGATGTCGACTTGTAAAGGTCTCAGTCCGGTTTCAAAACGTACCAATGTCTTCCCCTGATGACCCCTCACTCAGAGACCCTGCTAGTTGATCAGGGGTAAGTTGCTAAGCGAGTCGCTATTAACGTTGTGTAACTATACCTTTGCATTGTTACACAACTGATGGATGATCCATGCCGATCTGCCAACCCCGGGTCGCTCGTGCTTTCGGCATTTACATTACCTGGGAAGAGAAACGATGATTCCTGCATGCCCTTAGCGTGCTGTGGACTATGCCAGCCATAATGTGTTAGTTATTCCCAGCATGCACAAGGGATTGATGGCTCCTCGACAAGGTGTTACACTATGCCAGCCATAATGTGTTAGTTATTCCCAGCATGCACAAGGGATTGATGGCTCCTCGACAAGGTGTTACACAGTCCTTCAGCAGGGTACAATCGTCGACTACGACCTGTCAAGGCGTACACATGTGGTAGGATCACGTGCGAGGCTGAGGCCGCGAAGGGGGACTCGTTGTCTGAGCCAAAGATCCGCCAAAAGGCTGCGCAGTATCTTGGAGAAGGCCTGGAACATCAGCTGAGCAGACGTTGATGTGAAGGAGGCGTGATCTGCTGTGTCATTACCTTAGTAGCCACACGCCTCAAACACATGTCGCTCGGTTGATGGGATCAATGATGGCGTGACAGGGCTACTTTCCGACTATCTTTGATAGAAACTGCAGTGATAGTAGTACCTAGAAATGTCAGTAGTGCAGTCGGCCCAAACCATTATCCGTCTAATGTTCTTTTCTGCAGGACACGGCCAAGCCGCAGCTTCCTGTGCTCGGAGGACGACCGTTTGCGAGAAGATCCCCGGTCTTTTCCCGGAGCTTACGCAGTATGTATGAGCTGATGTTACCCAGCGGGGCTGCTTTCGTTCGACATGGGGGGAAGAATTTGATATTTGGGTGCAGGGAGTCTTCGCTGGCAAGCTGTTTCCACTCAGGCATGTGCAGTTGTCCTCTTCATTTCACGGTCCGTCACATTATGCGTGGAATAAGAAGGACCGAGCCGTCTCATCATGCAGGGGTCGAGAGAGGTCCGACCATTTCTGCAAACTAGTATCCACCAGATAGGACATCGGCAAGAATGCGGGACAAGTCGGAAGACGCTGGGAGGATGCTGTTGTTGTTACCTACCGTAGGTAGACTCGACCTTGAAACAAGTCAATTACTGAGAGACAGTCTGGAGCAAGGAGTATTATCTGTACCGTAGAATGGCCTCAGCCATGGCAGATAAGCAGCAACGAGGGTCCTTTGAATGGGCTGCCGCGGCGAAGGCTGCATGTTGAGCCGCTAAGGTCCACTGCAAGGAGAACGGGGTCGTTTGATATGTCGCTGTAACGCAGTGGAAGGCAAAGCCTTTCGCAGGTGTCCATGAAAAGGGCCATGATGTGGAGAGGAGAATCTCTTGTCAAGGTACTACTACGTAGGTAGAGTAGGAATAAAATAAAAAAAATTAAAGGAGAGCACAAGTGTAAATGAACTGGTGAGCGAGGGGCGTCGGCATGGAGAAACATGCCTCCGCTTACAGACTGCGTTTCCAACCACATTCAACTTCAACTTCAACCTCAACGCCAGCAGCAGCGTCAGGGCCAACACCAGCATCCTTTACAACGCAAAAGCTGTTTCAATTTTCCAGCCCGATCTTGTTTCAATGGATCATACTGTTTCAAGCAGTCTAGAATGCTCTCTTCAGTCGGCCGGTTGCTGCCACAAGAAGCTGGCACAGTCATGCTGTCGCTCATAGCACCTCCAAGACCATGCCTTTGACGCAACCCCTTCTGTTTCCCTATGTCCACCTCCAATGGAAAGAACCCGGCATTCCAGTCGTCCTGTTGTCAAGCAAGACGAGGTTATGACTGTGTTGGAATGTGGCCGTGCACTGGACGGACCGCAAGGGTGACCAGCCATATCGAATTCCTGCCTCGCATCTACCCATTCTCGATCTCTGCCGGTTCAGTATGCTATTGTCTTGGAATGGCCAGACATGACGACCATATTAGAGCGCAAGATGGAACTTTCCTTCAAAACAACCGTTCTCACATTAGCTGTTACCTTTCCACACAATGGCCGGCCTGCATAAGTTGTTCTTCTATTTCCTACCCCTCGTATTATGCATCTGTTTGACCTTCGCGCAAGAGTCCAAGTGGGAAGAGATTGCAAACTCGGTGGATGACCTCCTAAACGCCATACGGAAGTCTCACCAGGACTATCTCGCAGAGTCAAATTCCAAACTCACCCGACGAGGGTTCAGAGTTGGAAGATCTAACTATTGGCAACCATTGGCTCCATCACAGCGGCCATCATCAACAGAAGATTTCTCTGACCAGTTATCGCAGCTTGTGGCGAGCCTGGGTAGCTCACTGGAAGAGCTGATCCAACTGATAGCGTCACAGTTCGACATCGACACTCTACATCCTGCGTCAGGGTCTTTACAGCCGACAATCCTGCCAATAACACAATTGACCACGCAGGTCTCCTCTCGGACATCATCATCAAGTCATGTTGCCACTACAACAAGACCACTTTCCACAAGCTCCACGGTTTCTGTAACATCAGCATCTGGCGCCCCGACATCAAGTGCGGTATACACCTTTAATCCCCAAGCATCCGATCTCAACGTCGTTTATTACTCGCAGACCGACCTGACCCCGATCATTTCCCTAGACAGAGTATGCAGCGATGATTCGATCGACATGGTCATTATCGCCTTCGTCACCGCACTTTTTAGTGATGGAGGATACCCTGCCATGAACATGGCATCGAACTGCTGGGCACCTAACGCAGCACAACAGGCTGCTGGGGCTACTAAACTGTTAGACTGTGTCGGCGATGGTTTCGCCAACAAGATCGCCACGTGCCAGCAAAGAGGCAAGAAAGTATTGCTCAGTCTCGGTGGGGCCTTCGGGGATCTCGAGATGGCAAGTGAAGAGGCGGCCGCCGACGCGGCAAATACGCTGTGGAATCTATTCCTGGGAGGATCAGATCCCAGTCTGCAACCACTACGACCCTATGGCGATGTTGTGTTTGACGGCATAGATATTGGTAAGCAAAAGACAAGCCATTGACACAACTTGAACACCTTAGCATCAGCATCCGCACCAGCCCAATACTTTGACCCCCAACACTTTCCCTCCTTGCGGAAGGGAAGGGAACGGCAACCACTCCCTGTGAGATCTGTTTTGCGAAGAAAACATAGACTGACGGAACTCCATCCAGACAACGAAACACCATCAAACTCAGTATACCTACCAGTACTAGCTTCCACGCTCCGCCTGCTGTTCGCAGGCGACCTGTCAAAACCATACTATCTTTCCGCCGCACCACAATGCCCCCGACCAGACGCTTCAATCCCAGTCCCCGAACTCCTGAACTACATCGACTTCTTCAGTGTCCAATTCTACAACAATCCATCCTGCCAACTGAGTACCATGGATACCGGTTTCTATGCATCACTACAGGCCTGGTCTAACGACCTACTTGCCATTACTGCCAGCAGTGGCAGTGGCAGTAGCGTCACCAGCGCTGGCCGAAATCCCAGCATGCGCGGCCGCAGCAAACGTGACCCAATAACCAGTGTGTCACCCACAACCGACTTCGTCAATATCCAGAACGGCATCGCGGCGCCGCGCCTACTGATCGGCACCCCAGCCTTTCCCGGCGCCGGTAGCGGCTTCGTCGACGTGGCGACGTATGAAGCCATTCTTGAGCATGTCAAGACTTTGAATCTGCCGAATCTGGCAGGTGCTATGTTCTGGGACGGTGCCTATGAGGAAGTCAGTGGTCAAATTATTGACGGTACTGGTAAAAATACGACGTTTGCCGAGGTGGTCAAGAATGTACTGGGTTAAGAGCTGGGTAGATGAAATTTTGTTCAAAAAGCTGTTTTGTTTGTTTCGTCTGTTTTGTTGACTGGGATGATGGACTTGGGGACAGCAACAGCAATTGGACAGATGAAATGTGTAGTTGACGCCTTGTGGGAGAGTAGGAGGGGGATTGAGTCTCAAGACAATCGGATCTGGGAAGCTGGTTCCTCAGTGAGGATAGAGGATCGTCGAGGGATCTAATCGCTGCCGAGACGTTGTCTTTCTGCTTTCTTCTGCCTTATTCATAGGCACCTACGTATGTCGGTAGGTAGAAGTACTGGTCAAGGTAGCAAGAATGAATAATTCGATCAGTGCCTCTGAGATAGTCCAATTGATTTATTTTAATCCACGCTTCGAGTCACCTTTATAACAATATCGGCGAAGTGAGATAATGTTATTTTCATATATACTATGGTCTAAGTATCCGCCCACATCTAGGGCAACCATACCATCCAGCCCATGTTCGGTAAAAATAGACACCAAATGTCATATTAATGGTATACAGATAACAGACAATAGACAGCATCGGCGCTCGACGTTCGACGTTCGACATTTCCGATGGCATGCCAAGTAAGACTCCACCGCTCCTTGCTATCATCAAGCATCATCAGCATGTCCTCATTCATACCTCGCATATTATTTGTGGCAAATGTCGCTCAGCGTCACTTGCCGAGTCAATAGTATCGGTGATGGCTGCATACCTGCACCCTTAGTCGTTTTACGACCTTCCGGCCGGCTCCATCCCTTTCACGACTGTGGTCCAGGCGGCATAGTAATCAACGGCCAGCCCATAGGACCGGGCCCGGCAAAGTAATGGCCAGGCGAGAAGCCCATGACCGGCTCGCCGTCTCCAGGGCCGGCCAGGCCATTTTGAGTCTGTGCTGGCGTCGGGTAGTTGACATACAGACTGCCTGAATCATTCAGCAGCGATGCCAGAGATGTAGGGATCGACGGGATAGGGGAAGCCAGTGTAGCCAGTCCACCGGCCGGAGAGGGAGAGAAAGCTGGATAAAGAGGCGACACAGGGTTCGGTGCTGCTGGGTGTCCTTTCAATGGTTGCGTTTGCGCCAGAAAGGGAAGTGATAGAGGCCATTGCTGCGATGGGGGTTGAGGCAGAGATGGTGACTGTGGCTGACTTGGTGTTCGAACTTGGGAGTGCATGAAGACGGGCTGAGGAAGGGTCTTTTTATGCCGTGGTGGTGGGACTTCGAGACTTGGGTTATGGTGGTTTGGCTCGGTTTTGTGTTGCAGGGAAATGCTGGAGCCATTGACAGGAGCAAAAGGCAATGGGTGTGGTTTGTTGGGGGGTTTGGGAACGGCGTCGACCATAACCCTCCGGTATTCCTCCTCTAAGGCATGGACACGGGGTTGGAACACCCGTTGCAGATGGTTGCCCGTTCCTAAAATAAGGATGTTAGGATCAAGCTCGTTCTGATTGTGCGCGAGGGAGGTAACTCACTTAGCACCAGATCCGCATAAGCCATGAGGGAGATCCAGCCCTTGAGCTCGTTCCTCATAGCTTCGAACTGTTCCATGGTCAATAACGTCTTTCGTCGTCGGTAAGCGTACAAGGTGATCCCAAAGCCAGTGGCATAGGCTAATGTCGAATGCCACGTAAAGTCCACCCCTTTGTATTTGCTTGAGAGAATGTGGAAATTCTGCAGGAGACGTTTCGCAGCCTTGTGACATATATCTAGATGGCGTTCCATAACCTCAGGGTCATCGCTAGTACAGCAGACTGGATGGTAGAGGTTCAGCTGATATTCCGCGGCCCAGGTATCCATGAGATGCGTTGCCACAGTGATATTGACATGCTTCGCTTCGCCTTTGATAGATTCGTCCCAATCTTGCCTCCAAGCATTGATCTTTGTGTTGAGTGCGTTCACGGTTTGAAGATACTCCGCTGCTGGTTTTCGAACCGAGACTATGTTATTGTGGAGTTCAGTAAGCAATGGCAGAAGTCTTGCCAGCTGGATACAGGGCCAGAAGTCGCATTGGCCCGAAAGACGTGAGGAAATGCCTTCACTAGACACCTCCGAGTCCTTCAAGAATTTGGGAAGGGGGATATCGATATGCTGGAATTGCCACGGCGCCGGTAGTCCCACCCTGCACCCGGTCGTAACACATATCCCCAAGATGGAATGGAAGACCCTCTTACGAAGTTCCTTTGAGAGAGCGTCTCTCTCCCCCTCTGGAAGTTCGATCTTGTCAGGGTCACGATGATATTCCAGTTCAATGGCCCTGACAAGGACCTTATGGCTGTATGTCCATGAGACACCCGGCTTGGGCAAATTGCGAAAATGAAGTATGATCATGGCCATGGCCTGCATTGAAGCAAGTGACCGATCGTGCCATAGCTCGCGATAGAATCCTAGCGCATAGTGCAAATAACGATGAGAGTCCTCGAACTTCTCGGCCGAATGATAATGGTTCCTGACTGCAGTCTGGTGAGCAATAATGGCAAACACCATTACGACCTGCACCCGCTCGGCTTGCGTCACTAAGGTCGGATGGTCGTAGGATTTGTGCACCAACTCCAGGAAACTGGGTCGATGGACGATGGGGACATATTGCGACATGATCACCAAAAAATGAGTGGCATCACGTAGAGCCTCTTCTTTAGGAGGCCACCTTGGGTCTTCCACACGTTGGTAGCCCGCTATTGTGTTGGTTATGGACGTCCGGGACAGGTTGAACCTGTTCCTGGTGGTTGGGGGGTAATCCCTCATCATCTCACAATCCCAATCTGCGATGTCGATTGTCCCGTCCATGATGTCGACAACCGTACCCTTGACGGGACCAGAGCGCAGTGGCTCCGAAAAGTCTGGGGCAGGCCAACCGACGTAGCGGGCGTCGGGGACAGACGCCGTAGGGTATGGCACGACAATGGGAACAGACTCTTTAGGCGTCGCAGGCACGGCTTCTTTGGCATCAACCCGCTGCAAAGGGCCGTATCTGTGCTGATATGCGGCCAATTGTTCCCTCAAGAACTGTAGCTCGTTTTCCGCCCGATTTGTTTCTCCTCTTTCTCTCGCTTGCCCGGTGACTCGGTCGGTGGTGAAGCATCGAAGACTCTTTTGACGACAAGGCTGGCAGGCCATAGGATCTGTGTCGCATTTCATCTTCCTCTCCTTACACCGATCGCACGCCTGCCCAGTACGGGAGGTAGCGGCGAGTTTCTTTCGCACGGCATCGCTGTATTGTGCAGGCTCTTCTGGGAGGGTCTTGATCTTTTTAAGGGGACGCCCGGGCTCAGCGGAGGATGGGGAGAGCCTCTTGACAGGCGGTGTGGGTGTGTCCATGGATTAGGAGAAGCGATGGACGAGGGACGCAAAGTATTCCTCGCGAAGAGGGAGCAGTAGCAGCATCAAGGGCTACGTAGGGACAAGTATCGTCGAACCCAATGGTCGCCCCGGAGCGGAGGGCCGTGCAAGATGAGCAACAAGCCGGTTGACACCATCGATCGAATGTGATTTTTTCGATTCCTCTAGTTGAAGATCGCAGGAGCCGTCGAATGGACCCCCACGTAGCGCCCTGGGGGAGTAATCCGGTCAAGAGGGAGGGGGTGGATTTTCACCAATGAAGCCTGGAGAAATAAGAAATGCACGGGATCAGCGCGCTGGCTTGGGCGCAGGTAGGGCCTAAAAAGCCTATGCGATATGCCCTAGAGGCTTCTTCCGGGCAACTCACCCACCGCCAGGAGCACCGCCACATTGGTACCTAGCATCCTTTACCCCTACAAAGGGGCTTACTTGTATCGACAGACCCGTGAGGGATGAGCGGGCTGCATTAAGGTGCCCTACTCTGCCACCAAGCTGTTCATGCTCCTCATGTTTCATACTTGTTTATATATACCTGGCGTTCTATCTATCAATGTTCATCTTCAGATACCTAAGATACCTAAGATACCTACCTACCTTAAGGTATCTACCGACACAAGGACAGGTGCAAGGTACCTAGGTATGGTATTTTGTATCCATCCTGGACCGTTGAAGTACTCCGCCGTACCGGTGGACTTCTGCTTCGCTCCACGTCATATTCGATTTTCTCTTGGCATCAGGTCGCGTCGAAACTGCACTGCATGACCTGCGTCTCCATTCTGTATCAGTATTGCTGTGGAAGTATGTTCTGTTGATATCAAGGCTCTTGGTTGCTTTGCTGCCGTTGCATGATGCTCACTCTATCGTTTCACCCGCTCATTTCCAGCATCTCAGTCAGAACTGGCGCAAGGCATGGGTAGGTCTCAAATCCCCAGATGATGCGTTCACTCGATCATGATAGCCCCCGCGCTGGGCAGAAGATCCCTCAAAGGCTCCCTTCGGCCACTCACTCTAATCATCGGTCGACCGTACCACATAAGTCCGGTCCGAATGTTCACCCAGGTGATGCGTCGGCTCTGTTTGTGGAAGACCGGAAAGGTGACCGGAACAATCTGACCTATGGTTCTCTCGATCGCTATGCTGTTCCTCGTTATCAAGCCTCCGGTGGCGGTACTATTCTTGGGCTGAGCTCAAAATATCGTATTACTTCGCGAACGGAGACTCGTTGCGAGGTGGAGAATGTTGCACTTGACTCAACGCGAAGGGCGCGTCGACAATCTCTTCTCTCGAACGTGGTAAATGAGGATCCTGCGCCTCTCAAACTCACACCTGTCACCAACAATCAAGATGACCTACAAAAAGGCTTTCTAAGGTTTGAGAACGAGCACTCGAGGAAGAGGAGACGGATAGCCATGCCCAACGACAAACAAAACTCCGACACGGAAGATGCCAGCTCCACTAGCTCGGATCCTGGAAGTCGTGAAGAAGGCAAGGATGCGTTCGAAGCTTTCAAAAAAGACCCCGTCCACCAACGGCACGTGGAGCTCTCTAGGGCCACCGTCGAAAATCCCCAGGACTCCAAGGTCTGGCTTGCCTTCATTGACTACCAGGACACATCTTTCAGCCGAGAACATGGCATCCAAGGCCTCGGTATATCCTCAGGGCGAAGCCTCATCGACCTGAAATTGTCGCTCTATGAACAAGCGCTACCTCATGTGAAAGATCCTGAAGGGCGCCAGTCCTTGATCCTGCGTATGATGCAGGAAGGAAGCAAGATTTGGGATGCGGAAAAGCACGCTTCACAGTGGCGGACCTTCCTCAACAAGGACTCTTCAGTTGAGCTCTGGATCTTATATCTGAACTTTGTGCAGAGTAATCAAGTCAGATTCACATTTGAGACTTGTCTGGGAATATACATGACCTGTCTGCAAAACTTCCAGGCTCTGGAGCATGGACGCAAAAGAGACTCGGCTTGTATCTATCTTCTTCTCCGCTGCAGCCTGTTCCTGTGGCAGTCCGGTTTTACCGAACGAGCCGTCGGGATCTGGCAGGCTCTTTTTGAGTACAATTTCTTTCCTCCTCAGCATTCAAAACCGGAGGAGCTCCTTGAGTCGTTTCAACAGTTCTGGGCGAGTGAGGTTGCACGGATTGGTGAAGAAGGAGCTGCTGGTTGGAGCTCCACGATATCCGTAGAGCTTGAGCCGGTGGTCGATAAACAGGGTCCTCATATGTCAAAGCTTGATTTTGCCACTTGGGCAGCGGCGGAGGATGATCTCGATCGTTGTGCAGGAATGCCGGCACGGTCATTGGACGACATAAGTGAAAGCGACCCGTACCGTGTCCTGCTATTTGCAGACATAAAGGACTTCCTATTCTCTCCAAGCACAAAGGAAGGTTTGAAGATGCTCCAAGACGCTTTTCTGCTGTTTTCTGGTCTTCCCGTGCTGTCGTGTCTGGCAGAAGCAAGTCGGTGGAAGGGAGATCCCTTCGTCTATGTTCACTCTCGCTCTGCAGAGAAATGGTCAATATCTATGGATCTGCAGGACGATGAACACGATTTGTATACGATTGTCTCCAGCGGCCGGTCCTTGTCGCAGCATGACAACTTTCCGGATGCACGAACATTGGCCGACCTACATCTTGGCTTTGTTCGCCGCTTTCTTCTCCTAGCGGCCATGGGGACGCGTAAAGTAGGGGATGATGACCTTCTGGCTGAATACGTTATCGCTCTCGAAGCTCGGGCGGACTTGAAATCGGCCAAGAAATTGGCAAAGTCAATCCTCAAGCAAAAGCCCGATAGCCTCAACCTTTATAACGCATATGCCATCCTGGAGGACCGGTTAGACAACCTGGAAGCCGCGCAGCGGGTGTGGTCAACGGCAATATCTATGCGCGCATCACTCGGATCCGTTCCTGACAGCATCACCTTGCCTCTTTGGCGCGCTTGGGTATACTCATACATGACTCGGAAAAGGTTTCATGAAGCAGAGCTTCTATTAGGTATGTTGGCAGATGGCCAAATTGACATGGCAAAACTACAGGCGGCGGGAAGGTCTGGCTGTACTCAGTCAGTGGCCACCCAGATCAAGACTGAAAAATATCTCAAGGATCAGTTTGAGTCAAACCTCACCAGCTCGGATACCCGTGTGCTCCCAGACCTGGTTGATGTCCTGGCTATTTACAAATACCTTACACACGGCCTCAATCTTGAAGCTGCCTTGGAAGTTTACGAGAATTGTCTTAGCCTGCTAGCGGGAAGATGGAACTCAGACGCTCGTCTGGTGGAGACTGTCCACGAGTATCGGGCACATCTCCTGCACTCTCACGCAACGACGTTTGGCAGGCCACACCGACCCAGGGAATATTGTCTGATATTGGCCGAGTCAGTTCGAGCCTTTCCCATCAATCTGCGACTTTTGATGTTGCAACATGACTATGCTCAAAGGTCTGGGCTTTTCGACAGGCTGCGCCAGCTTGATTCTCACGCCCAAGCAGATGAACAGTTCGACCACGGAAGCGGTAGCGTCATTCCCGGCATTTTCTCAATCCTGACTGAGCTCAGGAGACCTTCTTACGCTGGAAGTACCAATCACAGCATTCGCTCTGCCTTCAAGCGAGCTGTCGATCCGACAGGCCCTGGGTACCACTGCATAGCCATCTGGAAGGCATATGTCATGTGGGAAGTTTCTGTTGTATCTCGTGAGCAACGCACGTCCACAGAAAGCAGGCAAGATGCTGAAGCCAAAAGGCGCCAGGGACCGCAGAGGGTTACGGAAGCCTTTTATGCTTCGTTGAGGGCTTGTCCATGGTCCAAGGAATTGTATATGCTGGGTTTTACCAAGGAGATCTTGAGGAACAGCCTTGGTTTCGAGGGGCTGAAGCAAGTCTACGGAAGCATGCAAGACCGAGGGCTCAGACTTCACATTGACTTGCCTGGGTAGTTGTAACAAATGTCATGAGCTGTATTTAGTCTCAGGTGCATGCTCTGAGAGAGCCACATGCCGTTTTCTCGGTTGTGTCGACATATTAAATTGACGATGAACCCGCGAGGCTGGCGGATGACTGACTCGTGATCATCAGTCCGTATCTGTGACATGACTCAGGATAGACGCTAGTTAAATCCGGCTTAAACCCCGTCAACTCCCAAAACTTTTTTCGGCCATGGGAACTTTTTGTAAAGGCCTGCGACATACCTAACAGGCGACGATTTTACACGCTTTGTGCTCACGACTTCGAAGCTGTGCATCTGGTCTGAGATTCGACCTGTAACATATCGGCTGATGATTTCTTAATACTTCCCTTTCGCAGCATCCGCGGCTGCCATGACTTCTACATTCGCGGCGCAGTTGCGCACGATCGCCGCCAACTCTACGAATGAACTCGACCTACGTGCTCGACGAGATGCGCACGCAGAATCCCTCATCTTCGACCGGAGTGTGGCCGTCAAACAGGACTGGGACACTATTTACCAACTATGTGTGGAAGGATTTCAAGAGTTATGTCTACTAGACTCGAGACTTCGAGAATTTGAACACAATCTTTACAGTCCGCAAGCCAAAGACCAGGACAGAGAACAATTGAGCAAGTCACAGAATGAGGCTCTAGGTGTGGTTCTCGAACGATGTTTGGCGCTGCTTGGGTCAAAGGTCTTGTTGCGCCCAGGCATCAGGGCGGTAGAATGGCTAGTCAGGAGGTTCCGAGTGCACGTCTACAATACCAGCGCCCTCCTTGCGACATTCCTTCCTTACCATGAGAACCCCGTGTTCCGGAACGTGTTGAGCATCATTCCGGCCAACAAGATCACCAACGAGTGGAAATTCCTTGGACCATATCACAAGATCGCGGCCAATGTACCCCGGCATGCGATTGTGTACAGCGCCATCCACAACGATGCATTCTTTGCGGTCCTGAACAGCTACACCTTACGTGTATGTCAAGAGGAGGCGGATCATCCTCAACTCATGCGCTTTTGGGGCAGCGTCGTCGTCGAGGCGGTTACTGGCAGACTGAGCCAAGTCAAGAGCGGGAGGAAAGAGGTCCAACGGCAACGGCTGGAAGATGCTCTGTTGAAAATTCTACCTCTTTTTGGGTGAAGGTCTGGAGATCAGGGACTGTCCCGAAATGATTGTCACATGCTTCACGATTGCACTCGTGCTGGCAAGCAACGCAGATCTTGAAGATCATATTATCGATTCATTAACCAAGGCCATTGTACCTTTCTTGACAAACCACACAGTCGATTCAGCCTCGGCGTTAGCATGTGTATGTGTTCTGGTGTCCAGAAAGAAGGAGCCAAAAGTCAGCAGGGATGTGCTGGAGGCTTTCATGAATGCCCGCCACTGGGATACTCAGTTGGTCGAGCTGGGAGGGGAAAGTGCCAGTGAATGGACTGTGCGAGGCGCTGCTCAATTCATCACTCGCCAGCCTGAAAACATCCAATTTGAAATCGAGATTTACTTTCGTTGAGAGGCTTCTCAACCTCAGCCCCGGGCTCGGGGAACCAACAGTCACCAGCCGCTTGCTGGCCGGCCTGCTCCGAAGACTGCCCAGAAACGCAGCAACCAGTCCATTGGAGTCAGAAATTCGAGAAGGAATCATTAGAATCCTACAAAAGCTAAATGATACACCGAGCTTGTCCCCCGCCTTTTCCCAGGCAGTGACACTGGCAGGTCTACCGTTGGCAGAAGTGGAGTCTGTCATTGAAGGGACTATTGAAACCACGGATGGCCAGAATCTTCTCGAGTCCAATGCGATGAGTACTGACGATGATGGCCCTATTCCAGGATCTGATAATGATCGGGTGGACTCCGTTTTGGCTACTTTACCTGCGGAACCTACCGAACTGTCATTCCTGACCAACAAACGAGCCCCATTGTTCGACCAGCTTGTTCAAGTATTCTCACTCTGTTACAGAGAAGAGGCTGCCCTTACGAAGTTTACGAGTCTTCCGATATGGCGTGGGCATACCGAGCAACCTTCTGATCTCCTTACGAGCTTTCTTTTGAGACTTGCTTGCAGCGCTGCCCCTGACTCGCCGCGCTCTGCAGCTCTTCTCGTTCTTTCAAGAGCACTGGAACAAGGGTCCCGCCATGACACCCAGCTACTTATACCCTACATAACCATTTTCCTCGCCGACACCGCCCAATCTGTACGACGAACTGCTTCTGCTTGTCTGCTTGCGGTTCAGAAATGCATTTCGAAAAACCTTGAAGCCGACAGCAGCCCACCAAAAGACCCCGAAACTACATACGATGCCGTGGCGATGACAAATGTGAAGCGCGTGTCTTCAGCACAGGCCAACAAGCTCATCAGTCAACTATATCTGCCCAATTTGGAAGAGTGTATTCTGGACGCGTCTCACATCCGGAGAGTCTTGGAAGTTGCTTTCGATAGCCACTCACGCTCCTCGTCGGTTGGTTCAAAGGTGGTGAATGCGGAACTGAAGAAATCGCTGAAACAGGATCTCTTCGAGCTTTTGACTGGGTGTGCGCTGAACAGCCCGCTGATTAGGGTGCAACTAGGCGTCGTGGACCTACTTTCTGGTGTCCAGAAGGTAGGTAGTAACAGCATAAGCAAAACGCTCCAACCACTTCTCAGACGGTGGGCATCGCTGAGTGAGACTGAGGCCACATCTGCCGCGGCATCGGAAGGTCTCGGTGTTGGTCAAATTGACTCCGCGTTCGTGCAGCTGGTCAAAGCACATGACAAGGAAGCCGTCGAACACATAATCGAGACGCTTGAACAGGAGAAATCACAGCTCAGATCCGATCTGGTCAGAGCCTTTTTCGATCGGATTGCCACGATATGGAAAGATATACGACATGATTCCCAAATTGCGGCAGCCCAACTCCTCTTCGATATGTCCTTCTCGGATAATGAAACCTTCGCGGCAGGAAGCCAGCAGGTGTTGCGTTCCGTTACGCTCTCCACCGATGTTCTTGCTGCCCTCCTCGACCACGCATGCTCCGGTCTTGCTCAAATGCAGATGGAGGTGCCGCCAAAGAAACGACGGAGGATCAGTCACGGTCGCGAAAGCATACCGAAAGATATGGTTGTGCAATTGGACGTTGCCGACTCTAGACTGTCGCTTGCCCTGGAATTGGTGGAAGATTCAAAGGCAGAAAGGCATCCTCAGCTTCTGGGAAGTTTGTTCGAACTCCTGATCAACTTGAGGAGGCTGAAGGAGAAGAGCACGTCCGAGTCTCCTTATCTTCTTACTCTCTGCCTCGGCAGCATTTTGGCCATTATTGACAAGGCCAGAGAGGCACGGAAACCAAACATCGACATGTCCAGCATCCGGGCTGATCTTGTCACTGATTGTGTTCGATCGACCGAAAACCCACAAGTCCAAGCCACCGCTCTGTTGCTGTTAGCATCCCTGGCCTCCATAGCCCCGGACCGCATTCTACACACTATCATGCCCATCTTCACTTTCATGGGCACCGGCATTCTGTCAAGAGATGATGAGCGGTCGGTATATGTTGTCAATCAAGCAATTGATCAGATCATTCCACCGTTGGTCAGTACTCTCAAGAAACAAGATGCTAACAATCTGGTTCATGCCACGTCGAGCCTGCTGTCCAGTTTCATTACCGCTTATGATCACATCCCGCAACACCGACGAGTGGCGTTCTACAAGAGGTTACTTGATCGGCTCGGGGCGGATGATTTTGCGTTCGCCATTGTTGCATTGCTGGTGTCCAGAAGACCTCAAGAAGATGTATACTCCTTCTTGTCACTGCTGACCGCAGATCTGCCGGCAACATCTCAGCTCTTGACGCACCGCAAGCTCCTCGCTCTCACCAGAGACATCTTCAGCGATCATCCTCATAATGCAGAGCCACTTCTGGACATCAACAAATCTACGGCAGCCGGTAAGAAAGAGCAAGCTGCCGTGAATCTATTGGAGATGGCGTCCCGACTGCTCGAGACCAAGGGATTGAAGGCTCAAGTCAAGAAACTGCAAAAGACGGATGCTGCGGGGACTGAGCCATTCTGGACGGAGTACAAGGTCTGTCTCCAAGAGGTATTGTCGATGCTCAAGAACCAAAAGGGACAACAATCAGCTTTGATGCCTTCCACGCGGAAATGTCTAGGCGCCTTGCTCGGTTTGCCGTCGCTTGCTGAGCTGTTACGCGTCATGCCCGCTCTTCTGAAGGAAATGGAAGCTGTCGGCGACCGTGAGCTTCCGCCTCTGGCTCTAAGGGTTCTAGCCGCCCAGCTTCATCACAATCCTGCAAAGGACAGCAAGACTCAATCCGAGGCCATGAGTTTCCTACCAACAGTGGAAACCATCATTCGCACAACCTCGGACGAAGCTTTCCGACACGCGGCTATTGCTTGTCTGGACCGGATCGTCGAGGTCTACGGACGCAAGAGTCCAGAGGAGATCCTCTCCGCCTCATCAACCCTCACTGAGGGCAGCCATGGCCTGGGCTCGAGTGACTTGCGAACGCAAATCATGTCATTGCTCTGCCTAGCATCAATGATGGAAGTGCTCAAGGAGGCAGCCGTACCGATTGTGCCGCAGGCGATGCCCCAGGTTCTTTCTCTCTTGAAAGTAAGTCTTGAAGGAGGCAGCACCAATGAAGAGCTACACAATGCCGCATTCACGTTAATCTCCTCCTTCTTATCACATGTACCATTCATGGTCTCGGACGATAATGTGGTGGAGATTCTGAGGCTTTCATACCAATCATGCTTGGCTGAAATGGACGCTTCGTGCCAGGAGACCAGAATCGAGACGCTGGCCCTTCTCGCCCGCAAGATCGACCTGACCACGATCGCCACGAGCCTGATCGAAGCGTGGAAAACAAACCTGGCGAACGACGCGATCGACGTGGAAGCTTTAACCGAATATCTGGATACACTATCTCAGGCCATCGAGCGCAACTCGAAGTCCAATGTCGTGCGTGCAGCCGAGACGATATCCACGTTCATATTGCAGATCCTTGATTTGCGCCGTCTGTCTTGGACAAGCAAGGCATCGGAATCGACAAGAGCTCTCGAAGGGGACATCGACACGGTCGAAACAAAGGTCCACGCCGTAAGCATCAGCTTCATCTACAAGTTGAATGATACGGCGTTCCGGCCTCTTTTTGAAAGCTGGGTGGACTGGGCTCTGAAAGGCCACGATATCGCCAACTCCAACGCAGAAGGATACTCCGACCCAGCCAAGACAGCACGACAAACAAGTCTATTCAACCTCGCGACGCATTTCTTCGGAACCCTGAAGAGCATCGTGACCTCCTACGCAAGCTACATTCTGGACGCAGCAAACAACGTTCTACAGTCGATGGTCGAACCGCAACCGCAACCACAACCGCCCAAAGGCAAATCAGGCAAAACCGCGAAAGCGAGTACCAGTACGAGCAAGCCTACAAGTCCAAGCACAACGATCACAAACCAAACCCTCACCCTCTACAAATCAACCCTAACACTCCTCACCACGGCATTGACCCACGACGCCGACACCTTCTTCGCCTCGCCATCGCATTTCTCGCCCTTATCATCCCTCCTAATCTCGCAATTGACACTCGCATCGACGAAATCGCCCAAACCCTTACGCCTGGCTATTTTCAGCCATGTCATCCCCACGATCGTGGCGCTCGCCACCGCGACCATCGACACGCCTGCGCACCACCACGCCTTGAACCACGGCCTGTGTCAGCTGCGGCATAACCCCTCCGCGGGCGTCCGGTTGGCTGCGATCCGCACCCATCTCGCGCTGACGCAGGCCGAAGACGTCGGCGAAGATTGGGTCAACAATGTCGTGGTGGGAACTAGCACTGAGGGCGTCGGCGGCAGTGGCGAGACCATGGTCTATGTCAATGAGAGTTTGGAGGACGATGACGAGGAGGTCGAGAGCGAAGTGCGGAAATGGGTCAGACTGGTCCGCGAAATGGTTGGCGAAGATGTTTTTGAGGTCTAGAACTGGGAACTGCCTGTCTACGTAGACCTGTAGGTCTGTGCAGACTGTGGTAAGGAAAGAGACGAGATGGACGTGTTGGCATCCAGTGTCAGATCTAGGAATCTGATCTGCCTGACCTTGGGTCAATTGACTAGAGTTTGTAACGAGGTCAGGTTAACCCTGAGTTAGTTCTACATGGGAAACGAAAAATGAATTTTATTCCTTGTTTTTCAATGTCGATACCACTAAACTTGGTTGAAGAGGATATATTGGATCCAGAGTCTGTTGCTATGGCTGAGAAAGGATGCTAGCTTAAGGTAGGTGGTATGTATTACTAAAAGAGGCGCCTGTCCCCCTAGCACGAATGACAAAAACTCAAATTTAATGCATAAAGGTCATCGTCAGTCGTGAAACATCATTGATCTATAGTAAAGGAAATCTAGGTATCCAAGACATAACGCCCGCGGACGCCATAATACAAGCAGAGAGCAAAGCGATTCCCCATGAGTTTCATTTCCCGATCAATCTGTTCCCTTCCCTTGTTTCCCCTCCGTACCATACCATACCATACCATCCCACAGTCCCATGCTCTATGGCGCCTTCTTGACTTCCCTTTCCTTTTCATGGCGCCAAGGTCCCATGATATACCAAATTCCCGGATCAAGCGAGATTTTCCTTGAACTGTTGAAAGCACTCAAACAGGCTGTGGCCCTTTCCCCCATGGAACCCTTCTGAATCCCAGTCCCACGTTGCCCTAAATCCATAACTTCAACCAACCAATTGAACCTGCCCGAACCCCAAGCGCCAAAAGAAAGGACAAAGGAAAGAGAAAGAAAAGAAAAGCTGAAACTGAAAACCCGAAACCGAAAGGCCATGCATATCCTCAGGCCGTGATGTTCGCAGTGCTGCCGTTGCAAGTTCAAATGTAGAACATAGTCTTCTTTAGATCGTCGTGAACTTGGAGATTGAAAGAAACCTGGCCGGCCTCGTACGCCATGGACCTGTTGACAGGATTATAGACGTTTCGAACATAACATCTCGCACGATCGGCAGCAAGGTCGGCATAATAGGCAGCGGGACAGACACCGACTGATCGAGTGGCACGGCCGAACAGATAACACAGATTGTGAGTCATCTGGGCGATCTGATCACGAGTGAACGATGGCATCTGATTCTCCAGGATCACGTAGTGAGTCGGTCGGGCTGTTCCTTGGATGGCCTTCTGGCTGATCAAGAAGAAATCCTTGCCCTCGCCATAAGTGATGTCGCTGTTGACTAGAGTCCCAGGCAAGGGGTTGTAGTTGTATGGACTTTTCCGATTGGGGTTGCCGCCGTAGCCAACGAAGATGTTGTCATCCTCCGCGTCGCCCTGAGGGAAAAGACGGGTGTTGTGGCGCTTGACAGCACAGATTAGCAAGATTGGCGGCATTGTCGATCCTTTCACTTGATGCTGTTGAAGCAATCGGTCCAGTCCGGCTTGGATCGCTGGGAATTCCATCGTCTTGCACATCTCGAATTGGCCCTCGGAGAGACCGTCTCTGTAGACAATTATTTTGTCAGGCACTTTTCTGTTGCGGTTGTAATAGTCTTGAACGCGTTCGTAGACCATTTGATCGAGGTGCACTACTCTTTCGTTGGATTCCTTCTTCCCTTGCTTGGAGACGTCGTTGACATGGAGACTTGCCGGCCATTGTGCGAATTCCTCGTCCACACTGCCTACTACGGCGGCCACACTCGGTGCACCCTTCATCGCCGTCGTGCCCGGGTGAGTGACATCGATACCTAGGATCATGGTGTCTTTCGTCAAGATGGGTCCCTTCCCTTGCGGGTCCAGTGCCTGGTTCACTGCCGAAATGTCCAGCTTCAGATTCACTTTCATGGTCAAATTACCGAAAAAGTCCTGAGTGTTCTGGGGTTCAGGTTGTCTAGTCTTGTGGTTGAACCTGAGAACATGGCAGATAGTGGATATTCCAACATCCTGATCGCCAGCTCGCTTGATGGCAGTGTAGAGCTCGACATTCTTTGCAGTTAGAAGGAGAACCACAAGTCGAATGCCACGCCCTTTCAGATCTGTGAGTATTTTTTTGACTTCAGCATACTGTCTGTCAATCCCTACTTTGTCGTGAGAGCCTGGTAGATACTTTCCTGTGAGGAACCTTGTGTTATCCGGTGGTATGCTTAATTCCATGCCTGTCATGCCTACCGTTTGCAGATGTGTCTGCAGGGAATTCCCGAAGCTTTGCTTCATGTTCCGGTCCCATGGCTTGCTATCCGAGCCGCCTAGGTAGACGAAGGTCCACTTGAAGCCGCCGGCCGGCTTGACAAAGGATCGGTTCCTAAGATTCCAGGAACCATATTTCCAACCCAATTCATGTGAATCACCACGTTTTTCTGGGAGAATGGTCGTGGACTGTGATGTTTGGGCAATCCGGTGTTGACGATACCTCAGAATTGGTTGTTGGAGCTTGATGACTGGCACCCTCACCAATTGCGCTGCAAGATCCAGACCGAAATCGCTGGCATTGGGTCGAGTACCATCGGATGAGAAGAACACTTTCCGTCCAGTGGGATCTATAAGTCCTTTATTGACTAGCGGTGTTCTGATGCCTGCTGCTGGCTTTTCTGCCACGTTTCGATTCACCTGGCCTGGTATGACTTCAAGGCAGCTCGCAGGAATCGTCTTTCGGAAAGCTCCTTCGCCAAGGACAACCACGATATCTTTGGAGCCACGAGTCACATGGGTCCCTGGGTACTGAGCACGGAAGAAGTCGGCAACTGTCTGGTTCGACTGAAGGTCCGGAAACGTCATCCGGCAGTTTGCTGGAAATGGCTCTTGACCGGGTGATATTGTGGTTGCCACGTCTGTTACTCTTCCGATGAAGTTGTCATTTGCACCGCAATAAGTTGTCCTCACCCGAATGCCCATCAAGAAATCCACAAGATTGTGCAGCACGACAGCACTCCATGGCGGTGGATCACGATAATTGCCTTTCCTCCATAGCTCAATGAGTGCTTGCAGAGTGTTGGGTTTCCCTTGCTGGTAGAAGATTGCCGTGGTAGTGTTGATATTGAGAAAAAGCCGACCTTGTCCTGAAATCACTGCACGGACACTCCTAGCAAACCCTGGAATAGCATCAAGGCCAGGTGATGGTCTAGGGTTCAGCGGCCCTCCGGTGTCAGTGGTCATATTGGCACCAGAGGATCTAGTGATACCGTAGAACTTGTGTCCATTGACGGTCGTCAAGGTAGCACCTTGTACAACTGCTTGGGATGTCAAGGTAGGGAAACATTTCCGGTAGGGTTTGTAGCTGAAGATAGTATTGAGCGCTTTGACTGTCTCCTCTTTGCGCTGATAATTTGCCGGGTTGACAGTTGGGCTGTTACTGCTCAGAAACTCAACAAGCTTGGTCAGGGAGAGAATGACAGGGCCTGACAGAGTGACTTCGAAGGTCTGACATTCAGGGCCTGGCCTAGTTTGGTATTCATCAAAATACTCAACCAGGATTGCCTGTGAATTGTTGTCCCCTCGAATCTTGTCAGTGCTGATGATCTCGGTGCCGTAGTCTGTGGCTAAAGGTTTGCCGTTGTTCAAGCGTTCTAGCCTCTCCATCGCGAGCCACACAATTCGTCTCTTCTTCGCACGACCAATGCCTGGATCTGTACTTGTACTGTCGTCTGAAGGGTTGGGGGCTGGGCCTTCTCTGCCTTTTCCTTTCACTTGTACCTTCTTGTTGGAGTCCCCAGTCACTGTACCATCATCCTTGGTGACCTTTCGAATCCCTAATTCGTACCGGTAAAGATCGGAGGATTTGCCCACTTTGATCTCGAAGTAATTGGCCAACAAGAAGCTTTTTGAAGAAAGGCTGAGGCTTCCCATGGACTGGGTCAGGGTTTGTGCTTGACTCTGAGGGTTTCCACTTGGAACGAACGGAGGGGCGGTAGCTGTAAGATTGGATGAAGAAGCAGCAGGGACAGAGCCTCTGCTTGTGCCTCTACCTCCACCTCGGTTGACGCCTCGATTCGGGCCCCTGGCGTTGTACTGGTTGCTCATTCTGCCTGAGGAGATGCAAGGTGATGGCAAAGGAAGAGAGCTTGAGCAAGAAGAAGTGCCTGGGCTAAATAGGAGGAACACTAGCTAGTGATTGTCATCTGTTCCCCTTGCCCAATCCATTGTCAAGCAGGTTTGATAGACTGTAGAACTCTGTTTGGACATCACAAACCGTGTTTACCGCATCGGTTTGCATGGAAGTCGGGGGCAAAGAGACACATTCCTTCAGTTGTAGATCAGCAAACAGAGAAATTGGAACAACAAATAGGTACATTCGGAAAACAGGGGCGAAGCAGGAGGAGTGGCCGGCGAGGTAGAGTAAGGGGTAAAGGCCTGCCTCGCCAGCCCGAGATCCTGAAGAGGCCCGAAGACGGAGGGGACATAGCATGATCGCCAGGGGAGGCAGAGCCTTTACACAACACTGGCATCAATCGCATTCATTGCTTTCTTTTTCCCATGCGCGAGCTGCTCAAGCTTGGACAGTGATTGGGTTTGAGCAATACACCAAACACGATTTCAGGTTCCTTCCATTCCGACCGAGCAGACGCACAGGGCCCAGCCATGTGGTCAAATGGGCTGGAGAAGTAGCGATAAGCGTAGATCAGCCACAAGCCCCAAGAGGATCGTTGGCAGGACTCTTGGGATCAGGATACAGCGCGGTCCGCAGGTACGATGGATAGATGACACGGCAGCGGTGGATAGGATGGGGGGTGGACGGATATACAACGGCGCAGCACATCCATTCTGACATGACTTCCTCTTGCCACAGAGGCAGGAGATTGAGAATTGTTCCATGGCTCGCGATCGCAAGAGGCATGCAAGTCGAAGGTCGTCGAGCACGCTGATTGTGGACTTCGCAGGCATTGCAGGTTGTAGGTTGCAGACTGCGGTCCAGCACTGGGCTGCAGTGAGCAGTGTAAGGGATGCCAAGATTACTAGCAGATTCGGTCCGGAATCCGTTCGTTCCGCAACAAGGCTGAGCACGTCAGGAGATTCTTAAGGGGAACATTACGGGAAAGACAACGATACATGTAGGCTATTGAGCCCGGAGTGATGGAAATATAGATCATCGTGAACCAAAGGCTCGACTTCAATCACCACATTAGACTGTCATTGGGAATCTATACAGATCCTGCATTGACACGGCGTGGCCACGGCGCTATGCTCATGTCTTGGTTCTTCGAGTCTGTCTCGTATGCCGGGCTGGCTGCTCAGCTGCTTGTTTCGTCGGCGTTGCTTTCGATGTGGTTGTCGGCTTCTTTCCTCGACCTCTCCCCTTCCCCGCGCCAGGATTTTTCTGCTCCTTCAAGGGTGGCGACGAGGCTGCATCTTCCGTCATCTCCTCATCATCTTGTTTGGCTTCGGTGCTGTCATCTTCATGCACATGGACGTCCTCATCGCTCTCCTGGTCGCTTGCATCGTCCCGCTCGCCGACTTGCGAACTTCCTTCTTTACTTTTGTGGCTGTCCTCGTCCATCCCTTCATCATCACTGTGAGACTTGACCCTGGCATTTCTTCTTCGACTCGAAGTCGCACCACCCGCCAGTTCACCCACTTGCTCCATCTCAGCATCATCCGTGTCACTGTCTGCTTCGGCATACGATACAGAATTCGAGACCCGCGCACTCTTCCGGGACGGCAGCTCTGGACTCACTGTCTCGCTGCTTCCCCTTTTCGGCTTAGGAGTTTTTCTGATAGCAAGACTAGATTTCTTGGGTCGTTTGATCGACTTTTTCCGGTCCGCGCCGTTCCCAGCATCATCATCAAGCCCCACAGCCTCACTTTTCCTCTTCTTCTCTGCGCCCCCGGCTTTCCTCGCAGGTTGGTTGGCACTTTTCAACTCTTTGACATAAGACCTAACCAACTTTTCAAGACCAGTAGCAACGTCCTCGGGTAAGTAGTTCTTCTCTGCAATTTCCTGAGCAGCTTCGTGGCTCGGCAACGCTTTGAAAAGGGAGCGCGGAAGAGTCACGTTACCCGGCCACGTCTGCAGGAGGTTGACACCTTTTGCATGTCCAGGCATGAGGTCCGCATAGTTACGGATGACGGCTTGAGAGAGGTCGCTAAGGACATATAGACGCTCGCTGGCGTCTTCCGTTCCTGTTATACCATCTCGGGCACCTTTCACACGCTGCGCTATGTGGAAGATGAGCGATAGATTGTCTTCTGTCGCGACCGCGAAAAGGTAGAATATTATATACCTTGAGAAATCTAGCAATTCCCCATCGAAGTCCTGACTGTCTTTGTTTGGATAATCTGGATGGTGAGCCAATAGACTCAGGAGACGGGCAAAGATTGACTCCATGACGTTTTGGTTCAGCTTCTTGTCTGCGGATTTGGCTTGCACTTGCTGCCTCGCAAAGAACTGGACTCGCCCCTTTAGCCAGGCCACAACTGATGTGCGGAGCTCCCCGTCGGGTTCAAAGGCAAGCAGAAATAGGGGAGTGAACCACCTATGAGCAATTCGATTATGCCCAAGGTACTTCTTGAGGCAATTCACGAACCCGGTCCGCACCGGGTTTGGTGGATTGATCATGATCATGGCAATCGAAATGAACATAGATGGATCAACGAATTCCTCGCACTTCCGCTTGTGACTACACAGCTTCAATATGAAGTGAGCCGCCACGAGTCTCAGGCGGTTTTTCTGTGCCGGAGGTGTCTCCCCTGAAGGCGTTATCTCGCCATCATTCCTAATCAAAGCCATGAGGTAGCCGATGGCCTCTTTTGCCGATTCCTCGAAGCCATCGGGTTCAGACTTTTCGTCGTGCGCGCGGCATCGGTTGACGAGGATTTTCAAAGCTAGTTCCTTAGTTTTGGTCTCATCATCGGCAACCTCGGTCCAAGCATTTGGACCAGTCTCGGAAATGGGTGACCGGTTCTTTCCTAGTATATCCGAAACGACAAGCTGATGAATTGCGTCCGCCTGCAAAGAGGCAGTTGCTGGAGCGAGCAAGCACACCTGGGATATCGTGGCCAAGCGTGCTAAGACATGAGGCGACTCCGGCTCAAAACCCTTCAACGCCTTTGACAGCATGTCCTTGGCGTACATCTCTTTCTTGTCTGCTACCATAATGATGATGGACGCCGCGTGCTTCGCTGCCCTCGGTGACTTGGAGAACAAGGCAAAGTGCGTCAAGGCAATCAAGAATTTGCGCTCGTTGGGGACATCGTCTGGATACTTCCGAGCGAATCCAGCACAGGCTTTTAGTGTGTCTGCTGCGCCGACTTCTTCCTCTCTGGTAGCTGAAGGTGCATGCTCTTGAAGCTCTGCACACAAGGACTGAATGTGAGATTTGAGGACTTCAGGGTGTCCAGCTGATATTTCTTTGAGAACCTCATGTGCAACCTCTCCAAGCCCACCCTCATCGCTTCGGGAGATTTCCATGATCGCTGGAACATGGCTCCGATTATACACGAGCAAGGCGCACCGATATAAGAGTGGCTGCAAGGTATCGAGAAGAGAATGCGAAGCGGCCGGACCCTCACGGATGCGTTTGCCGAGCTCTTTGATTGCTTTGGTGACCGTTCGGTAATCATGTTCCGGGCCTATGGCAAATCTGATCAATTGATACCAACGACGATTATGCAGCTTGGCGAACTTCCACAGATCAGCCGCAACGTTGGCCGAGTCTGGAAAGCTCTTTGAGAGATGGTCGATGTAGCGGGTCAGACGGTCTTTGACCGTTCCTTCATCAACATCATTTTCAACAACTCCCCCGTTGTAGTCCTCGCATGCCTGGAGGAACACCGCCACGGCTTTGCTCACTTGGACCTGTCGATTTTGAATCTTGAAGAATACCGGGCGTGACTTTGCATCCAGGCCTTGAACGAGAGTCAGAAGCCGGCGCGTTCTGATGGCATCGGCGTCCAGAGCTGAGCCTTGGGAAGCATAGTCCTCTTTATCCTTGGTACGCTGCTTCTGACTGTCGATACGCGGTGTATGCGCCTTGATCGGAGGGTACGACAACGGCAACAAGCTTTCATACAGAACTTTGTCAAGTACAGCGTGAACATGTAGGTCGTTGGTGTAGTAGGCGCGGAACAAGCGATTTGGGATGTCGCCAACGGCCGCTTTGACAACCTCGACGCCTTCCTCTATGTCTTTGGACGCAACGCCCCAGATGCGTGCTAGGAGCTCGATTGCCTCTGCTCTCACATCATGCTTTCGATCAATGACTCTGTCCACCATAGTGGCTAGAACTGTTCCAGGCTTGGATAGGCCGCCATCCGCAGCAAGTTTATTCATAATGTCGTGATAGCCAAAGGCGTTGACAGCTCGAATTGCACTGAGACGGACGCGTTCATCGGGGTCTCGAAGTACTTGGGCAAATCCAGTGAGCAGATCCTGCAGCTCTTGATCATTGAGTCCAATACCCCCTGCTGAAGTCAACAAGATCCGAGAGGCAGCAACCGCCCAAGCTTCTCTGACAGCCACAGCTCTGTCATTTCGTCTGCCTAGAAATGCCGAATAGGCTGAAGCATGCACAGTGGCGAACGGTTTGGGCGATGCAGGACTCAACAGTGGGCTTGTCGTTTGCGAAGGTGGCTCTGGTTCCTCAAGCGAAAGCAGAGGGAAAGCGGCAGGGTCAAGAGCATGGGGAGTCGAGAGTCCGGCGATTCCTATACCGGCCGTGATGTCTCCTATGGTTTCGGTCGCAAGTTGGCGCAGGGCTGGGGAGTCCGCGGAAAATTCTGCTTCAATCTGAGGGATGACATTCAGAAGCACATCTGGACAAGCCCGCCACAACTCTCGAAGCAGGCGATGGGCTTTTCGCAGATCTGCAAGGCCTTCATTTTCGTCATCTGAGTCCCCCACGTCCGACATGCGCCTATGTCTCGATTTAGATGAGGAGACTGTGGACGTTGCGGTCGTGGCATCGACAATGATCGTCCCGAAATATTGCGTGATCTGAATTGTCATTTTTTCGGGGCAAGTAGTGCAAAGCGACTTGGCCATGTTGTATGCTGGCGGGTAATCCTTCAGTAACAAGGTCGCCTGCTTAGTGTCTTGAGCTCCGCGTTTTCTGCCCTTGCTGCTTTGATCTTGCGCGTTCCTGTTATCGACTCGCATGAATTGGGAAATGATGATATCGGTGACTTCCTGGGGTAAGGTGACTTCATCAACGATGGCAGCAAGCAGATTTCTCAAGTGATATTCCACGGTCTTCGAGACCTCAACTCCGGAGGCATTGTTGCCAGATGCAGCAATAATGTCAAACGCCGTTGTGAAGAGGGAAACGATTAGGTTCTCATGGTTGGGTATGTCTGCGACCAGCAGAATACTTTGCGACTCGGCAAGTGAACTCAGTATGTAGACATGTTGAGCATTGTAGGCATTTGTCGGGTCGGCGAGAGCAGGCAAGATCGAATTGATAGTTACCGTGAAGATGTCCTAGGGGGAGCGTCAGAAGAGTCCCACGATATGATGCCGCCACGTTCTTACTTTGAGTTGGCCGACCTGGAATGGCGCATCAGGCGCGCAAATCTTGAGGACATCCACGATACATGTCACGGTCCATGCCCGTACACCCTTGTCTTTGTGCCCCAGCAAGTTCGGGTTCGCCAGGTCATGCGCAAGAGTAGTAAAGGCTCGCGAGTCGACCTCGTCAAGATCATAATTGCGCAGCTCAGCGGAAAGCTTCTG
Organism: Exophiala sp. LBMH1013; assembly: GCA_024611085.1. NCBI lineage: Eukaryota > Fungi > Ascomycota > Eurotiomycetes > Chaetothyriales > Herpotrichiellaceae > Exophiala > Exophiala sp. LBMH1013. Next base: position 595,444 of record JAMFLB010000002.1, read on the forward strand.
AAGTCTGGAGAGGAGTTCTGCGACAGGGATGGGCTTTCCAGCGCGCCATGCAAGGCTCTCTTCAAACTGAAGACCGGGGATATTGTAGCGATTGTCTTTCTGCGCAACGTCCGCCGTGGCGGAGTTGCGTAGCCGGGTGGGCATCGTAGAGAGGGGGTGTCACAACATGGCGATGGTCTTTAGGTTGAGCGGCATCAGAACGGAGGCAGGTTTGCTCGGTGATTGAGTTATTCGAAAGCACGGTTTGTAAGATGATAAACCTGGTCTTTGGGTACTTTCGTAGTGCTGTCCAATAACCCGGTAGTACAGAAGAGAAGGATGGTTGATCAATAAAAGTGGCAGTTGCCTTAGTGGCCGCAGGAGGAGTTATATGACGAAAACGCGTCCTGGACGCGTCAAAAAATTACCTCTTCACATTTCTCCCACTATAAAGTCCCCCTGCGCAGACACGCTGCCATCACCCAGCACCTTAGTAAATTGTCTTTCAGGATTCTATTTGCACTGTTACTTTCGCCGCGAGTTTCTACCTGAGCTCCTTTACGTATTTCTGCGAGTGCGTGGTTATTGATCTTTTCGTTCTGACCCTCTGGCGCGGATGAGGGAACGGGCAGCCGCTGTACCATGTCATGACAATTTGCTAGCGAATCACCTTGTCTGAATTGATAGTTCCTCAAAATTGACAACTAGAACATCCCTCTCTCCAAGTGGCGCGGGCTTTGCAGCGTACACTCCTATCCAGCACTCCGTGTCCTCGTCGAGCTCTCCCCACCAAGTCACTTCTCTCAATGGTGACTTCTGATCCTCCGAGCCCACCAGCCATATCCATAGACTACCGTCCGCCGCGTTCTCGATCTCAATGGTTGCACCGCGAGTTGAATCGGACAATATTGGTCTAAGACTCCAGTCTGACCAGCGATCTTTGGCGACGGAACTCACATTGGCCTCTCCATTCAGAAACTCGATCCCAGTCTTGACCCAGCGGATGGTATCAGGCGTGTGGATGACGAGACAAAGCCCACCCTGGTCGTACTTGTCCTTCCACTCGGCCGATACCCTGACACGGGCAGACTTGAAAGAACCAACGGTAGTGGTCTGGTATATAATGGGCGCATTGAAGGAGTGGGTCGAGGGAGGTTTGTCCCAGATGTCAGTAGCCGGAGGGCAGGTTATTTGGAAAGCGCCTTCAAGATTGGGAATGGCATGATTCAGGTAGGCTTGGTGGAATATTGGTGCCATGTCCGTAGATGGCGGCTGGCAATAAGACTCGAACACAGTATATTTGATGAAGGGGATCAGTAAGCTTGCTTCAAAAGACTTTCTTCTACCATAAATAATAAAACCAAGTGTGTGACTCGTTGCATGACATTGAGGTACCTACATGGTAGGGGAGGTACGTACGATCGTCTCTTGCTGCTCGGGATAAGCTGTATACGGCAGGCTGACCGTCTCAAGCCCTAAACAGAGGGCGGCCCGCCCGCCGCAAATCTCCGCAACCTGAGTGTTGTTATTGGTTACCTCTTACGTAGTCCGTAGTACCCCCGACTCGCAGTCGGCACGTTCCGCCAGTCCTCGATGTCGCTGCAGTGGTTGGCCGTGCAGTAGGTAGGCTGCTTTTCGAACTTGGAACTGCGCCATCGAACATTACGAGTTCAACGTGTCATCCTACCGAGCACTCGGCATCTTACCCCTATGATCGGCGTCTCCTAGCAGTTGATATAGCAATCCTGTCATTTACATTCAAGGGGCGATTCGAGCCTACAGTGTTCTATAACAAGCGAGGCACGCAGCACTGATAACTTCAATTCAATCCAGTCGATCTTTGTATGTACCTATGCTGAGTGACTCTACTGTAGCAGTATGTGATTGCTCTTGCCACAGTCCCTAAGGAGGCGGATGACTGTTTGTACAGTGCACTCACTGCAGTTCCGTACTGCATCTGCCAAGGGGATCGAACGCGAGCAGTGACGGTCTGATTTGCTATTTCAACAAACTTGCCTACCTACCTAGGCACCTAGTAGATAGGTGGTACCTACCGTAGGTATGAATCCCCAAGGGATGCGCAGGAGCGCCGGAGCGAAATGAGCAACCGCACCACAAGCTCGTTGTATGTAGAAAGGAAAGAGTTGGCCGTAGAGCACCCCCTTACCCTCCTGTCCTCGTGGTGTCCTTCAACCGGGGGCTTGATTCGGGTGGGCGTCTCCAGCCTGTAAATGGGGTCGGAGATTAGCCTTAGATTCCAGGCGGGGCAATGAAACTCGCCCAGGGTCCAGGCTTGCCAAAATACGAGGGCTGTCAGTTCCACCAGTGATAAGGTCGAAAGTCCGAAGGGGGGAGCGTGGCTGTGCTAGGCGGCTGGAAAAACATCCCGGATGAGATTTAAGGTAGGCAATGAACAATAGACACCTTGCGACCTTCTTCATGTGCGCGATTGTGCCTCTCGCAAGATACTACCTCATCTGGCTCCGGCCTGCATTCTTATTGGTGGTGTTTTTTCTTGATGTAAGCTTCCAATCCTGCATTAGTAGTAGTAAGATACATTATCTTGCGGCCCTCCTCGCTGAAACCAAGGTCTGATCGTCTTTACCCACCCAAGGTACGTAGTGCTTCCCACTTCAGCTTGCAACAACGGCTCTGGTCAGGACGCTACCCGTTAGGCTATCCCTGTGGCTAGCGTTGCGAGGTGGTACTAGTACACGACGCGTGGAACGAAGAGCCAATGGAACAAAGCTCCTTAGGGGTTAGGGTGAAGCAAAAGTACTGGTTCGTCACCATTTGGCGGGCCTCCGAATACTTCTAATAATGCCGAATGTTGAATGGAATGCCCACCGTTGGCGGGCTAAGCCCTACAACACCACGTAGGTACGTAACGTACCTGCAAACCCGTACCTGCCTCCTGGGACATCCCGCAGGTACCCTCCTTTCTCATCGACAAACAGAGATACAGGGCGTCCCTTGCGAGGTAGCCAGGCCTCCAGTTACCTTCCCTGTCTTAGGTAGGTTGCTGCGCCCACTGCAGTGTGTTTGTGGCCGCAGGAGACAAATACCCAACGCGCTGGATTCCATAAAACTTCTCTACTGCTCTGCGTTCCCCCTACCTCGTTGTAAACACTTCCATCATTTCTTTCTCAGATCTCGCACCACATCTGAAGTGCAGCCAGCCAGCCAACTATTTTGCACTCATATATCGTTGCAATCCTCAACCTTGTATCTTATGGCCGCTCTAGCTCCCTGTCAAGAGCGCTGCCACACTCACCCTTTCTCTCCGCTCCCCGCAAGCCATGACCTATCAGCCCCTGCGTGTTGGCGAATATGAACTGTCAAGAACGATCACCCAAGTCTCTGAAGAGTCCGAATCCTATCCCCTTTACCGCGGCACCGAGTACAATGAGTACGACCACGACGACTTTCAACAATCTTTCCTGACCGACCACACTGTACCTAGAAGCACCAAAGGAGCCTTCATATCGCGCATCTTGTCTCTTGTCCCTGCATGGCTGGGCAAACGACACCAGCGGCCCAGGTCAAGGCGCCTTCTACGCTGTTACAAGCACCTCCCTAGGTCTTTCGGACGCAAACTCGCGTTGTTTGTTTATACCTTTTTTGCAACTATCCTCATCATCGTCATAGTGGGCGGCGCCTTCTTTCCGGGTTATACTCACCTGCCACCTCACTATGAAGACCTGAGACAAAGAGTTGCAACTTCTCAGGATGCGGGACGTGGCAATCTGCACAACCAGAAGGTGTTTATCGCCGCAAGTATATACGATCGAGGAGGGAAGCTGTGCGGTGGAGTTTGGGCAGAAAATGTGCTGAACTTGATCCAATTGTTGGGACCGGAGAATGCGTTCTTGTCGATCTATGTGAACGACTCAGGCCCGGAGGCAAAAGAGGCTCTGCAGAAACTACAGCCGCGGGTGCCCTGTGGCCATGCTTTGGTCTTTGAAGATCATCTTGAAATCAATCATCTTCCTCACATCACGACACCAAATGGTACAGAGCGTGTTAAGCGGATTGAATACCTCGCCGAGGTTCGCAACCGTGCGCTCAAGCCTCTCGAGAGCTCAACAACGATATTCGACAAGCTCCTTTACCTGAATGATGTCATGTTCCACCCTGTCGATGCTGTCCAGCTTCTTTTCTCAACTCATACAATGGCAGACGGCCTGACCGACTACCGCGCTGCCTGTGCAGTGGATTTTATCAACCCTTTCAAGTTCTACGATACGTTTGCAACAAGGGATATAGAGGGCTACAGCATGGGCTTGCCCTTTTTCCCCTGGTTTTCAGCAAATGGTGACGAACAGACGCACCAGGATGTTCTCGACGGCAAAGACGCGGTAAGGGTGAGGAGCTGCTGGGGTGGGATGGTAGCCTTCGACGCGCGCTTCTTCCAAACGAGAAACGGCACACAGGACGATCTGGTCACTGCGGGTAGTCAAAGCCCGAGCAACCTTACCCTGCCTTATCGATTCCGCGCCGAGAAAGAACTCTACTGGGATTCTTCAGAATGCTGCCTTATCCAAGCAGACATACAAAAGCCCGAGCCCGGCGAGTCAGGCATTTACGTGAACCCCTTTGTCCGGGTTGCTTACGATGCCAAAACCCTTCCCTGGCTTGGCTTTACTCGACGATTCGAGCGTCTATACACGCCAATCCATTTCTTGCTGGACATCATGACTAACGCACCTAACTACAACCCACGCAGGAGTGAAGAACCATGGCAAGAAGTGGTTGAAACCGTCTGGGTTCCTGACGAGTCTTCTGAACAAGGAGGCTCTTTCGAGCAGCTGACCAGGGTTGCTACCCATACTGGCTTTTGTGGCCGCTGGGGTTTGACCGTTATGAAAGAGAACCTTACCGAGGGGGAAAGGAATTGGGAGTCTTACCCAGTGCCATCATGATGATTTTAGCATGGCGTTCGGAGCGAGTTGACAAAGTCCAACAAAGATGTATAACAATGATTTGCAAGGCCAGGGACATACATGCCAGGTATTTCTGGGGGAGCTGGCAAAGCCTTCAATGACATGGCCGCAGGCTGTCCTATCCTGTGAGCACTTCTATGTGCATTGCCATTCCTTCGTCTCTCCCTGCCCCCAGACTTGTCGGTTCATTAATTCGTGCGATGTGCGTCAGTCTATATTCAGCAAAAAGATTTCAGCGTGTGCCGCGGACGCCGAGCAACAGGGCCACGTTCTCATTGCATTTATTAATCCTGTTTTGATCCGAACTTCATCTCTTTGTCTCTCCCTCCCACTTTACCCTTTTCCCATCAATTCCAGACTCAACAGCTGCTCGAATTCATTAGGTATCATCGCAGACTATTCGAGGATATTGCACTCTGTTGGCACTCGCCACAGGCCGCAGAGATGGCGAGCCATCTAGACGACCCCAAGATCATCGATGCATTTCTTCGTCGCATGCACAACCGTGCCCTGCCCAACAGTTCGGCCGCTCCAGCGACCCCTACGACTACCACCCATCGCCCAGTAAGTCAGAAAAGAGCTGCTTGCGTGGCAGATTGGTTTACTAACTGTTTCAAGGCCATCGATCTAGCAGCACCTGATGCGCGCGAGAACATTGATTTCGGCCATGGCAAAGATGCTCCCACCGAGGGCAAACCCCAACCTTCCACCCCTACTCCTATCAAGAAGGTACTTGGCCAACAGAATACCAACGTTGCTGCTTATGCTGCGGACTTGGCTACACCTAACCCACGCGTGAACATTGGCTTGGGCAATGGCAAAGATGCTCCCACCGAGGGCAAACCCCAACCTTCCACCTCTACTCCCGTCAAGAACGCACTTGGCCAGCCGAATACCAGCGGTCTTGGTTATCGTGCAGACACCGGTACGCCTGAACCACGCGCGAACACTGGTTTCGGCAATGGCAAAGATGCTCCCACCGAGGGCAAACACCAACCTTTCTCCTCTACTCCCGTCAAGAACGCACTTGGCCAGCAGGATACCAACGCCCTTGCTCAACCAGCCAACTTGACTGGACCATGGTTAACTTCCACCCAAGAGAGACTTATGATCAGAAGATCCGAGATTCTCGACGCGCAAAAGGCGAAGCCAGTCTCGCAACAAATGGAAAATCACCCTCTTCCACAAATGGCGACGAGTTACATGGACAGAATCGTTGCAGAGCATGTCAAATCAAAAGAATCCATGTTTGCTCCGGGTCCTGTTCAACCGTCTGAATTGGGTAAAATTGCTATCGATTTCACCACTTGAGCCTCTACTGACATCGCACACAGTTTCCACTTCCCAAGCTGACGTCGCCGAAGGTGAAGCTGTTGGAACTTCCGCTCTCACCAGTGACCCAGATGACATCGAAAGTTCCAGCGCCGGCTCTTTTGTCAGTAAGTGCATTGGAACTACCGCTCTCGCCAGTGACACAGATGGCATCGAGACTTCCAGCGCCGGTTCTTTTGGCAGTAAGTGCATAACTACCGATCCCGATCGTTGGTATTGGGATCATCGTGCCAATCGTGAAGCTAAGTACCTTTCCTCAGGCACTGCAGACGAAGATGAGGCCCCTTCCTCAGGTGACGAAACTGTGGAGGCGACCACTGCCGTGGAAAATGTCCCTGCTATTAGTGACTCATCCTCGATTGAGACTGAGGAGAATGACATTGGTCCCAGCGTCAGCACCACTTCCTCCACCGTCGAAGCCAACGAGGGCAGTGTTGCGCCGGAGAACGGCAACGCCACCTCTGTCACCGTTGAAGCCAACGAAGGAAGTCTTGCAGCGCAGAACGGCAACGCCATCTCTGTCACCGTTGAAGCCAACGAAGGAAGTCTTGCAGCGCAGAACGGCAACGCCAATGACAGTAAAATCACGGGCCGACAGGTTGAAGATGATGCTGAAGAAGACCGACAACATCTGGCACACTTCAAATCCTGGGGATCGCCTGTCAAGCGTGACAGACCAGGTAAGATTCTCACACATATTGAGGCTCCTGTCGACTAACACAGCCAGAATCGCGCATTCGCACTGTCAAACTCGTCGGCCTCCCAGCTAGTGCAGACTCGACTTTCGTCCAATCGCTAATCCATGGCGGTTCCATTGAGGCCATGAAGCGCTTGCCCGGCATAAATCCAAAAGCTAAGGCCACAGCATTGGTGACTTTCACCACCGGTGATGCGTGTGACCAATACGCTGAGAAATATCCCAACGGCATGGCGATTCGCCACGAGGGCAAGCAATCCAACGTCTTTGTCTACAAGGGTGACAAAGTCGAACCCGTGAGTGGGTTGATGCAAGGCTACCTGGACTGCGGAGCTTCTCGAGTTGTGAAGGCGACCAATGCTGATACTGACTGGGGCATCGTAGCATTGACTAAGATGGCAGCGGGAAGAGATGGTCTTCGCCAAGTCGAGGCTGTCATCGACAGAATTCGCAAAGGAGTAAGTTGAAGCAGTGATGTCCATGCCCGGTGAAGCAGCACGACTAATCCGTTTCAGGTCCGCATCATATTGTTCCGCTTCACCAACATTTCCGATGCAGTCAAATTCAAGGGGGAACTCATCCGCGACTGTGATTGGGAAGGCTGTGAGATCGGCTTTGCAGAGGATCCCTGCGCAAGCGCCACGGGAATTCGCTACGATTGAGCGAGGGAGTCCGTGTGAGACTGACGCCGTCTCCTGTGGTGGCTTGCTGGCTGGCTGGTTGAGTTCTTTTGTCCGAGAGGTCGAGCAGCGTGGAAAGGCTCCCTCTACCAACGATGTCCTTAGAAGATATCAGTTGACTGCGGACAATTCTGTGTCTGTGGCGAGACGGGACAACAGTGATAGCCGTGTGTAACCGAGCTTCAATCCCAATCGATAAGCGATTGATGAGACCGTTGGAGGAGTTCATTTCCGCTAGTAGTACTACGTACTACTTGGTACTAAACCACACCCTCTTGCGTACAGTCCAGACTGGCTTTAGGTACTGTAGATTTCTGTCCCCCACATCTCAAGCTTGACATGATTCCCCCAGTCACACGACGGCGCCCGCATCATTTTTGCTATATTTTCTTCCGCAGGCATAGCGATTGCTATCTTCCCTCCTTCACAACACTTTCACCTTTCGTCGGAAGCAACTAGTCTCGCTATTTCTCCATCTCCTCCCAGCCTCAGCATGGGTCAACCGTCCGAACCGGCGTCCAATGCCATCATCTACACCACCTACGCAGGATTCCTGTAAGCAGTCCGCTTCTGGGCTTGGTGGTCAGATGGCTAACATACACCCTCTCTCAGGATCTTCGGACTTTCGATAGCATGGACTCTTCGCCATCAAAGCAAAGGAGAATACCTCGCAAGTCTGCGAACACAGAAGGGTTAGAAGACATACTGCTGCGGCACTCTTTCTGAGACTCCCCGAAACCGCAACTGAGCTTGCACTGACACCTCCCCCGCAGGCGTACCTCTGGCCCTGAACTTTATCGCCTCGGGTGAGTGCCCCCAAAGGGTGGCATTGGCCTGAAGCGGCAGCAATGGGCATGACGATCGATCGAGGCGTGAGACAAAGAAGAAAGTATTCGGCTACATGATTATGTGTATGAGGATCACGAATAGACCTCTTCGGCCGATACGATACTGCCTGATGGCATTCTTAACAAAGCTACCTGAGGTTCGTACGCTTGCAATCAACGGCATTGGACTTGCGCTTTCGGCCCGGAAGCTCATCTATCGTCGTCAACTCCTATGTTGGAATACGCAGTTGAGTGTCGTATGGATGGATATCTGTGGCCGAGGGCGCAGGGCCGATGTGCAGCACTACGGGCGCTTGTGTCTCACTCCTCGCCTTCATCCACCTGATCACCCTTGAGGTCGGCCAGAGATGAGCGAGTTCTAGTGCTGAGACACAATGCTGAGATTGTACCGTTAGAACTCGATCAAGTTAATGCTTGCGTGAGAAACGTGCTGCCGCTTCTCCTCAAATCCCGGGGACCCCAATCCTTCTTTGCTGGTAAGGAATACTGACAGTGTGCCCTTGTTGGCATTGATGTATAGCTCTAGGTTCTGGTATCCTTTTCACCTACCCGGAAATTGCCACCATCTGCGGTGTGCAGGGACTTGTTGTTTACAGTCTCGCTTCGGCTCTACCTCTTCTGGTGTTTGCCTACCTCGGGCCCATCATTAGAAGGAAATGCCCCGAAGGATTCGTCCTGACAGAATGGACGCGCCAACGATATGGGGCGATTGCCGCTCTCTACCTCTCCGCTTTGACGTATGTTTTTAGATATCCGTCTCGATTGTGCCAGTCTAACCTGTTAACAGCTTGATCACAATCTTTTTGTACATGGTTGCCGAGCTTTCAGCACTCCAGCAAATCATCAATGCCATGACCGGACTCAATGGACTCCCGGCCGTGATCGTGGAGTGCGCAGTCACCACCATGTACACCTCTGTAGGCGGGTTTCGAGTCTCATTCATCACCGACAATGTCCAAGGAGCCATGGTGCTGGCACTCATCGTCATTGCTTGTATCACGGTCGGTGTCGAGACCGATATTGATCACAGCCTGATCGATCGTAGTGGCTATCTCAACGCAAGTCTTCTGGGATGGCAGCTGATCTACATTTTGCCAGTGGCAATCTTGACCAACGACTTCTTCATGTCCGGATTCTGGATGCGAACGTTTGCCGCAAAGACAGACAAAGACTTGTGGATCGGTGTAGGGATCGCCACGGTCGCAGTCGCAGTCATCCTGACTCTTGTTGGAGTCGCTGGGTTACTGGCTGGTTGGTCTGGCATTTTAGGCAACCCTCCCGAAGAGTCGTCGATTGCATTTTTCTTACTGTTGGAGCAGCTTCCCGCCTGGGTTGTGGGCATTGTCCTGGTCATGACCATTTGTTTGTCGACTGCGGCGTTCGATTCCTTGCAGTCGGCAATGGTGTCGACCGGATCCAACGACATCTTCCGCAACAAGTTGAACTTCTGGTTCATCCGCGGCGCCGTCGTCCTGATCATCTTCCCCGTTGTGGTGGTGGCCCTGAAATCCCCTTCAGTGCTACAGATCTATCTGATCTCGGACTTGATCTCTGCGTCCAGCATCCCGTGCTTGCTCGTGGGCTTGTCAGACCGCTTTTACGCCTGGCGCGGGTTCGAAGTCGTGGTAGGCGGGCTCGGCGGAATTCTCACGGTCTTCCTCTTTGGTTTGGTCTATTATCACGGCGATGCACAGGCGGCCGGAAACCTCATTCTACTGGAGCAAGGCCTCTACGTTGATGACTGGTCGGCGTTTGGTGCATTCGTCGCTGCTCCTGTGGGAGGCATGTTGTGGGCTCTTGCTGCTTTCGCCTTCAGGCTCGCTGTCCAGTGGTCCGTGGCAAAATATAAAGGCACTCGGTTCGATGCTTTGGATAAGCCGGCTGCTCCCACTGCTGCTTTCTACACCGGTCAGGTTAGACCTGGAGTGGAAGATAGTGAGAGAGACCTGTACGCTGATAATGATGGGGTGGAAAGGAGCAACGTCAAAGTCAAGGGAAAGTTCTTCTGAACGGACCCCGAGTAGGCTTGCAGGAACTGCAGCTCAGACTGTCGCAATGGATACCCCTGAACCAGCGAGATTGGCCGGAAACGCACGACAGAACGAGGCAGGTCGAAAAAGGCGGAGGTGATACACTTGGGTGATACCAGTTCACAGCACGAAGAGGTGAAGTTGGCCGCACAGGGCCAGAAGAGCAGAGTAACATACGAATGGGGAAGACGTGAAACACGGTCATGAGATCGACAGTTGTAGAGGAGAGGATGGGAGATGTGGGCATGAGAACATGGCAGTCTTGCCATAGTCCCAAGCTGGGATAAGAGGTGATGAGAGAGATGGCTGCTTCAACTCAGCCTGATCACGGTTCGGGGAATCGAAGACACGATTTCTCTCAAAATATGCGTATATAATTCGTCAAGGGGGTGGGTTTTTGCCTCCTGTAATAACATATGACGAATACCTAGGTACCTACCTAGGTATCTTACATATATGTCCATCATTAATATCCGCACAAACGGGACAACATGATACATGCACCCGGCACGCAGATTGGACATCTTTATTTGCATACCATACTGTAATCGAGAACAGAAGAACATCCACCGAGGTACTCATGACCACCGGACTCATTCAGACTCTTAAGGGGTATTGATTGAACGTCGACTTGTATCTATCTGTGTGGATACCTATTTCGAAGTAGGTATCGCGTCTGAAAAGAAGCGATGGATGTCCCACAAACCAGCTACGTAGCATGTTCTGAAAGCAGGGCAATCCAAGCACCCCTACTTCGCTCTACACATAGAGCTACGAGACGCATGTATCCCAAACCCCTCAAACCGTCGAATGCCCGCCTCGTTCCTGACGAGAAATGGTAAAATTCATATGCTCATCCATATTCTCACCATCACCCTTCCGCGACGGCACTGCCGCCTGATTTCTTAACCAGTGCCTACATCTCCCTTTGCGCCTGCGCGAGACTGGCCATTCCCGCGCCATCCGCCTCTCCAAAGGCAGCAAATACCATTACTTTCGCACCATTCACGCACTTCGAGTGCGCTGATTTCACGGTCCTCGCCTATACTGCCGAATCCCTCGGTGTTCAACCAGACAGTCAAATCTTCGAGGACGATGGGATCGTACATGAGGATTTTTTCGCGCCAGGTTGGAGAAACGGTGTGATCACGTCCTCGGTTAGCGCCTTGGTCTTTGGATTTGAGATTGGGCCGAAAATGGATGGCTGCGTGGATTTGAGTCTGGAGGTTTGGTACAGGAGGTGTTTGGTCGGGTGTCAGGGTCGTCTCTAGGGTTTGGTCTGTGCCAGTTTTTGGTCCTGCTGTGATGGGATTGACGTGGTCGTTGGTTGTTGTCTTCCTGCGCTTGAGTTTGGTGATGTCTGCTGTACCTGGCGCTTCGGGGATCGGCTGCTCCGGTATCTGGATGTCAGGGACCGGTGAGGATGAGAAACTGATGAGAGGAAGAGTAGGGGGTGGTGTGGCTGGCTTTTTCGTCCGAGATTTTGAAGCTGTGGTGGCTTTTGGCTTTGGATTCATCCTCTTGGGCGGTGTAGACTTGGCCGTGACTTGGGCTTGGGCTGAAGTTGGGTCCATAACAACCTCGTCCGACAAGGCCTTTTTGGAAGTCCGCTTGCGAGGCGTCTTGGTGACTTTGGTTGATGGTTCGGTTGTTTTTGCCTTCGCCTTCGGTTCGGCTTTCTTCTTCTGCTTTGGCTCCTTTGCAGATTTGGGCTCAGCAGCTTCCGACTTTCGCTTCGCTCGCGGTTTTTTGACTTTGGGAACTGGTCGAGCAGCGACGTCGTGGACTTTGCTGAGAAAGTCACCATGTGTCATGGCCTCCGTATGCTCTTCTTTGTCATCGTCATTGGGTGTGACACCGTGTTTGTCTTCCCAGCATCGCTCGAGGAGTTCAATCATCTTCTCGCGCTTCTTGACGGGTTTAAATCCATACGCGGAAATTTGCTTTTGTAGTTCATGGGTTGCGAAGCCTGCGTAGGATGGCTTAACAGGGACAGGCTTCTTCGTCGGCGGTAGAACCAATTCTGCCGGCCTGTTATCAGGCACGTTCGCTTCTGCAGTTTCACTGACCCCTGCCGGTTGATCAGGTACACTCGTGGTGTGATACGATCGTGTTTGTAGCTTTATGGGAGATTGCATGGACGGTCGCAATCCAGGAGTCACGATATCGTCAATATCTATCAAAGGACCCGCCTTGTTGATAAGCGGCGTCTCTGTGTGATGTTCAACACGTCCTTTTTGACCAGATGCGCCCCTCTGAAGGCCAGGCTCTGCTGGCTGCAGAAGCACATCCTTTCCAGCAAGGGCCTGACGTACTGCTGGAGAGTCAATCAGATCAACCGTGTCAACGTGCAACAGCGCATTGTCTTCATCCCTGCCAGCAGCGCTCCAAAGATTTCGCTTTTTCACGAAACGAACAGTCCCCCGACAATTGTTTGGCGAGGTGGACTCAATCGAAATAGGTTGTGTGCGCGGTGGAGATACAGGATCTGACGAGAGGAAGCATTCTGATCTCTTCAGAGCTTCCAACGTATCCCGCAGCAAGGTAGGCGATTCATCGCGAGCAAGTTGACTTGCAGATCCGAAGAGAGTCTCTTGGCTTTCAATCGCTTTCATAGCCGAGGTAGGTGACAGCAGACGACTCTTGGCCGGTGCTTTCTTGGTCGCACGAGCTTTTTTGCCGCCAGACTTCTGCTTTGCGCCTTTCTTTGGAAGAACATCCACAGCAGAGTCAACATCCTCCTCAGCACCGAGCTGGGTTGCCGTCAGATATTCGAGCATAGGTGCCACTTTGGTAGCATTTCTCTGCTGACCCTCGCCGTAGAGGGAAGTAGCCAAGCCAGTGATTGTGAGCATCTTTTTCGTGGGCGATTTTGTCCTTCGTCTAGCCCCTTCCTTTGCCGGCTGTTTGCCCTGGTGGCTGTCAACGGGATGCAGTGAAAGCTCCTCATGCGCCTTTGCTGTCATGATAAGATCTATGCGCCTTCTTTTCATTGGCTCGCCGTTCGCATCGACCTTTGTTGGTACCTTGTGTACTGGACGCTCTGTCGGCTCCGCGAAAGTGAAGTTATCGAGCATCTCCTTAGGGAAGCCCAGAGTGGGCACGCCAGGTTCGGAGGTGGACGGTGAGGCATTTGTGCTTGGTTTTGCCGGTGTCCAGTCTAGTCGCCGGGGAAGTGCTTGTTCTAGATGTAAAAGACTCGAGTCTGTGTGGCTGCGTGCACTTTCCGCCGGGGCTTCCCTTCGCGACGCGTCTTCGGTAGACTCGTATAGGTCTGCATGGGTCGTGGGCTCGTGGTTCCGTGCCGTCGCTTGGGATTGAGACCCAGACTTTTTGAAATGGGCTGACTCGGTGCCCGCATGTAGTTCCCCCTTTTCCATGATGACCTTCGGCCGCGGACTACCAGTACCCTCACGGCCTCGGGCAGCAACTGTGCTGGCCGACTTGAACTTCTCTTTGCCTGGAGAGCGCAGCGGGATATTTTCTGCGCCAACCTTTGTGGTAAGTAACGACCGGGCGCTACTGAAACCACTGGAAAATCCATCTCTGGTCTTGGATAGAGGTTTGAATCGCTGCGACCGTCGTATACCATCTGTCAATAGTGCATTGGGTGAAGGGAGAGGCGACGAGGAGCCCACAGGCGTCGGCGAGGGGGCAAATGCTCTGGGTGGGGAGGATGAGAGGAGGACAACTGCTGACATGACGGGACCCCCATGAACTGCCCACCGGGGCCAGATCGTGAGTGCCAATGTGAACGACAACGGCTACCAAAAGAGCAAAGAACACATTAGTAGCATTGACGGCAATGTGTTTCTGGATCAAACTGCGGTGTCAATGGTGGCGTTTCTGTTCGGGAGACCAATGCGATCAGCGTCATTGTCACCATAACAAAAAGTCCCCCATTATTGACGAGGCTCAAAAGGCTTGGCAAACGCGGTCCGTGTTATCTCAATTCGCGAGAGCACGTGATTGCATTGGTCAATGGAAGGCTGAGTCGGAGGACATGACAGAACTTTGTAAATGAACCTGATGCTATGACAAGAACTTCACACTGTCAAGGATCAAGTAGATGTCGGCAACCCATGCAGCGAAACAGAGCCCCATTGAACCGAATCCGCACCCGTCGAACGCCACAACGGCCAGACGCCTGATTGATAGAGCCCGGGCATGCCACAAGCCCACCGTAGCACCTCCAGCACTTCAATTCCTCTCAACTCATGTTGCCAGACTCTAAGAATATGTGGCCTATTCCCGGAAGATCTGGAAGGCCGTTGGCGACTACCTCTGGCGTCGGCGAACCAAGCGGCGAGATCACGGGTGTCGAGCGACCCGAAGAGACTGCATTTGTACTTGAGACTGAACTTTCGGATAGGGACGGACTTCCATTGTTGTATGTTGGGAGAATAGGCTCAATGTTGCGAGATGAGAAAGCTGCGGCGGTATCAGCACGCCCGCGATGTGACAAGCAGCTAGACACTCACAGGTCAAGATGGGAGCAAAGAAGGTGCCGCATATATGGAAAATGGCGGAGAGTAAGGATAGAATGGCGGAAAGGATATAGCGGCAAGTGGTAGTTAACATGGATTGGACATATCTCAGAGAATTCATCGCTCGTATTGCGCAAGTCAGCTATAGATATTACCTTGGTAGTAAGGACTGGATCTTCTATGGACCATTCACTCCACGACTGTGGCGATGAGGAGGATGATATACAACCACGAGTGAGAAGGGACAACTAACAAGTTGACCAGGTTCGGTGCGAGTGCTAGACAAATTCACCATGCATAAATGACTCAACTTGTCCTTGGGACTCTGTGGTCAACGGTTGCCCAGGAGTGCGATGAAGCAGCACAGAGGATTTTGGCTGTTGGGAGACGCTCTGAGTTGTAGAGACGGTGTCAACCACCGACGTCAGCGGTAATAGTCAAGGCCATCAAGCCAGACCTGACTGTATCGAGATAGAGCCTGTTGTATGTCATTGCAGCGTGGATCCACTGGTTCATGGCCGGATGGGAGGTGATGGAAAGCGGGTGAGGAATTGGGATGCGGATTTTGGATGATGTTCAGGTAGTACGTAGGTGACAAGTACGCGCGCAGAAGCAGAAGGTTAGCCATACTTCACCGTACAAAGCGCAGATTCAAGTACGGTCGAGTATATCTTCCACCATCACCATCATGATTGTGTCAGGCATCCCAACCCCCCCTTCATTCCACCTTCATCCCGCTAGTATCATCGTCTCCTTGCTAGCCTGTTGGCCGGCTGCTCCAAAGCCTGGGTCGCCCCGGCCAGAGCGAAACGTTTCGGACTGCTTCAGCCGCAACCCGCCGCGGTAAGTGTTGATTGGGGCCTAATGCAAGGGCACAGGATAGCTACTACGTAGTATGCGTTATGTCGATTGCGGCCAGCACAGCTGCCATTAGCGCCCGTGATTTCATTGAATATCAATGTCCGGATGGGCTGCTGCTGACTTGACGTTCATGAACTGCTTCCTCTGCATCAGTGCCGGATAGATATATTGCAAAAAATCAGGCTGTTCTTTGGAAGCCCTACGAAACGTTACGAAACCTTGACGGAGTGCACAACGCAAGGCTGGAATTGTCGTCCAACTCATATCACTCTGATTATCGCGATGGCGTCCGAGGACGAGTCGCAGGCTCTGGACACCCATCATGATGAGAAGGACTGGGAAGCCCAAAAGGAAAACTTCCGCAAATGCTACATCGACGATAACATGACAAGGAAGGATGCGGCTCAGCACATGAAGGACTACCACAATTTCGACGCTACGCCCCGCCAGTGGGAACGCAAAATCAAGCTGTGGGGATTTACCAAGTACTCAAGCCGGGATGAGAGGTTACAGCAGATCGCGCAAACGGGCAAATCAATCTATGATATCGGTCGAACTGGTCGGAGGCCTCGCTCACGTACGGATGAGCGTGGCAATCTACACCCTCATCCTGCTGAAGATCGCAATCTACGACGATTTGCTAGACGGGAAGTCCGCCGTTCAAGGTCAAGATCAAGGTCACAGTCCTTCACAAGCACGTCTCATCCCTACGTGGACGACGAGCATCAGCATGGCTCATCCAATGCAGTGACAGATCAGACGTACAATCTCAAGCTCTCGAACCCGGCATTGCTGCATCCACCCAGTAGTGGTGGTTTCAACATCGCTGCAACGCCCGCTTCTGGCGAGCAGGACGATCCAATCCAGCTACATTACCTTCGCGAGGAGAGATCTGATGCTTCCAGTGAGGCGAACGAACCGGACATCGTTCTAACTGTGGACGATGGTGAGGGGTGGCCGCAAGCACAACTCCCTGATATTCCAGCACAGTTCGACTTGGCCGGCGAGCAAGACCAATTCTCAGCTTTTTCGGAAGATCTCCTTTCAACACATGACTCGGTGGGCAGCGAGCTACATAATCAGAACCTCCGATATGCGCTTGGCGGAGATGACCCTTCCTTCAACTATCCAATCACTAACCAAACGATGTCTGGCTCGGTGGGATTCGACCCGTTCGTGGTGTCGGGGAACAGTATAGGAATCAATCCTGGCATCCTATCTGACAATATGCTCGCCGGCCAGCAGATGTTCGCGAATGCTACACAATTCCAGCAAGCGCCCAATGTAGTGGGTCCATCGAACTTGGGCACTCTACCTGTGTTCACTTTTGACGTGGTAGACAGCGACTCTACAACGATGGTGAACCCAACTGAGACAACACCTTTCCCAGATCTGCCCATTATGCCAGAGTCGGATCCAGACCTTCCCCTTACGATGAATGGACCATTACACAACGATGTTATGCCACTGGTGGAGGAATACACCAGAGCTGTTCAGAGTGAGGTACAATGGACCCTCAGCCATCAGCAATATGGTGATCAAGTAGGAGACCGGTTGGCAGAGCGTCTAGAGCAGCCTGGTATGATTCCTACTTTTCTACTGATTTTGGCGCCTGGCTAACTGCCTCTGTTCTAGCACAAGTCTTCCGTGCCAGGATGGCGGTCGTATTGGACAACTTTGCTGCAGCGCAACAGCGGGCGTTTCAGAGCATGCGGGAGACTTGTAGCAAACTTCGACAGAAGAATACATTGCTCGAAGGGATGATAAATGAAGGTGAGTTTTGGTCCTTCCCTAGGTAGTCAAGCGGTATCCTGGCTGACATGCGGCTCCTTGTAGGAATGGGATCCGGGTCTGGGGCCCCTCATGGTACTGGACTTCATCGATCGTCACTACCAGCGCAAGCATCCATTTACAACAGTGCTTACTCGAACAATTACTGAAAGAACGAGCGGCAGCGGGATGGTACTTGACCTCAACCTTGATATCACGTGTTCACGCCTATTAAATCTTAGTGTCGGCAGCAGGCGCAATTCCCGAGGCTAACGGAGTACTGATTATTGACATCGACCACACAGCTCGCCTCCTTAACCTCAGCCTCTCCCATCGCCACCGCGACTAACAAGCTCTGTCTGCAGCGGTGCACGTTGATCATCTGCGGGCGCTCAAGAACCAATCTTCCGACAACCTTGCAATGCTCACTAAGCAGCTCCGGCAAAAAGAGATCCGTCACGATGCTGGTGATCGTCTTCGACCCTGACACGCTTCTTCACAAGACTGTCGAGCTACTGGGGTCGAAGCTGATTACGGCCTTGGAATCACCCGAACGGATTGAAGCAATACTTAAGGCTCTGCATGTTTCCGAACATGAAGTCCGCACAATACATGGCGGAGTCGGTGGACTTGAAAAGGTTACCAAAATTCTGAAGCTCGCCTCAGACACCCACAACTATGGTTACTTGCAGCATATTCGAGATGTTCATGATGAATGGGTATCTGCAGGTTTGATCCAGAAAGATGGCCATGTCCTACCTGAATGTTTCTGGCTACCCACTTCGACGGGAAAACCAATGCGGCCGCCCAGGGATCCATTCGCACGAGCCGGGTACTACGCTTTCGACATGAGCTCCGGTATCATGTCGAAAAGCTATCAGGCCATTGTTGCCTCTGCAAATCTTGCCTGTGAAGGGACAGATATGCTGTCAGGCTTCTCGGCCAAGGGCTCTAGCTCTGATGTTGACACCGTGCTGGCACTCTGTCGACCTCCAGGCCACCACTGTGACGGCCGTCGAGCGGGAGGTTACTGCTATATCAACAACGCTGCTCTTGCAGTAAGTACTTGGCGAGCTGATCACCCTGATGCCCGAATCGGGATTCTTGACATCGACTTCCATCATGGCAACGGCACGCAGGAAATCTTTTATGCCGATCCCGAAGTCCTCTATGTCAGCATCCACGGTGAAGACGAATTTCCTTACTATACCGGAGGTGTAGACGAGCAAGGGATCGGCGATGGTATGGGAAAGAACATTAATTTCCCACTCAAAGTCGGCAGTGCTCTGGAAGTGTATTTGGAGAGACTGGAGCTTGCCTTGCAGCATCTGTCAGACTTTGAAGCAGGGTTTCTGATTGTGAGCCTTGGCTTCGACACTTACCATTCGGATCCACTAGGACATTTCCAGATTCATACGGAGGATTATGCGACGATCGCAGGGAAGATAAGGCGAAAGCTAAGGAACGTACCGGCCCTGATTCTGCTTGAGGGAGGTTACGTGATTCAGCATCTAGGAGCCAATATGTTGTCGTTTCTTAAGGGGTGGAAATCCGCCTGAATGTGAGCCAGCATCAGCTCTCATCGTTATGACGAGAGCGAAGGGTCCGCACTGTCCTGCAATTCAAAGTGCCCATCAAATGATCCGGTCCGACCGCATCCTGATGGAGAAATAAGGATACAGTATGAGATGTAAACACAGGCACAGTAGACGGATATTGCGGACTTATCAGATGCCCACGTGACATCTTCAAGCTTCGACACCAGCCAATCACACACCTTCCGGACTAAGCCAGATTCGACGTCATTCTCGAAGACTGTCGATGGCAATGAACGCGACGGTGTATAACTGCCTGTGCCATCTTCGTGCTCAAACTCTTCTCATCACTCCTCCAAAACAACACCGTCCCGTTTCGCATTAACTCGAATAGACATCACCATGTCATTCATCCTCAGGAGGCCCTTTGCGGTCTCCTCGACCGCTTTCAAACAATTCAGCAAGCCTTCCACTCTGCTCCGAACCTTCCATTCCTCCGGCTCCAAATCATCAAATGCCTTCTTCAACCTTCGACCGACCACCTCGAATGCACAGTCTCTCTTAAAATCCGCTGCTCTACGCAACAGCTTCAAGCGCGGGTACCAGACCCCCTCGTACCAACCTGCGAACCCGGCTGCAAGCGGTAACCTGACCCAACGACTTCTCTACGGCGCTGCGTTGGTGGGTGGAACCATCGTCGTCACCAACTTGATATTTAATCGGGAGACTCGCGAAGATGGCGGTATGCCACCGTTTGAGCGGGAATACTTGAACCAAACGTTCTTGCATACCGGCTTGGGAGTTGGTATCATTGCGCTTGCGGCCCGGACACTGCACGCCAATGGATGGACATACCGATTGATGGCGACGAACCCCTGGTTGGTTATGGGCGCATCTCTTGTGGCTAGCATCGGTACTATGTATGGCACGTTTTACACGCATCCGGACAAGTAAGCTTATTACCCCCCTCTCCCTCTGTACCAGCTCCCGTTACTGACATGATGGTAGCTATGTTCAAAAGTATGCTCTTTGGACCGCCTTTAACGTCACCCAAGCCGCCATTCTCACCCCTCTCATGTTCATGTCACCGGCTATCTTGGCTCGCGCTGGCTTGTATACCGTCGGTATGATGGGCAGCATTGCGTTTGTTGGTGCCACTGCCAAGCAGGAGAAATACTTGTACCTTGGTGGCCCTCTGCTGGCTGGTGTTGCCATCGTGGCCATTTCCGGCTTCGCCCCTCTCGTCCTTCCCGCCACTGCTGTTCGTACACTCGCCTGGACTGAGAACATCTGGCTATACGGCGGTCTGGCCGTGTTTGGCGGATTCACTCTCTACGACGTCCAGAAGATCCTCCATCACGCTCGTATGAGTGAGCGGGGTCTGGTCAGAAAGGATGTGGTGAACGAGAGCGTCAGTCTGGAATTGGATTTCCTCAACATTTTTATCCGAATGGTTCAGATCCTGGCCTCGAGGCAACAAAACAGGAGATAAACTAGCCAATTTGGAAAGTCGGATCAGCATTTACGATCCATAGCAATGCTGGGGAGATTGAATATCTGGTAGACTGTTCGACATCGGAAGAGGTCATTCAGCTTCCGGCAATGGACAACTTCGGGTGAGAAATGGTCTGGTGTGGATGGTCTATGCCAACCAATCCGCTCCGAGTTCTGCAAAGATGTAAAGGTGTTGTATGAAGGCAATGAATGGAACGGACATTGTATATATAATCAATCGGCACAGAAACAGTCGCCAAAGCACGAACAACAGAATTCCTCTCCCAAACTCTGTTAACTTGGTCTCCTTGAGCGGCTTTGCGTCTGTTCCATGGCCACGTTGTAACAGCTCTTCATTCAGCATCACGAAAATGCATTCATTTCTCCCTGTACACAGTCTTCGGACTCACACTCTCGCGGATCCTCCTTCCAAGGCCTCTAAAAAAAGCACAAAGCCATTCACGCCTGTTCGTGCACTCCGAGCAACTCGATCGTACGTAGGCTTCAGCTACCGAATAGGTACATAAATCCTTACCGTACAGAAGCCTTGTTTTTTGGACTCGAAACGTCTTGTACTAGTTGCTTGCTTGCTCCTATATTCGTCCATTCTGTGTCTACTTGAGATTCTTCAATTTCAATCTTCCCACGGTTACCATCACTGCCACAACCCACAGATCCCTTCCGGTGAATCTCCCAAGACAGGATCCCTCTTGGGCTTCTTAACCGCCCAGACCCGCTCATACTGCCCGACATCTTCACCGCCAACCATGAAATCCCAGACATTGCCGTTTGACTTTTGGGTTCCATTCCCATTCCCACCTCCGTCACCATCCCCATTATCATCTCCATCTCCATCATCACCTTCATCCTCAGGGAACGGATACGCACCAAGCATACAAAACCCATCCAGCCTCACCTCAGTAACAGCGCGTCTAACAGCATCAGCATGAGCATCAGCATCCTGGCCATCCCTGTCGCCAGCGGCAACGGCAACAGAATGTCCATCTCCAGGCGTCAGCAACGCAAACTCCGCAACAGGACGCGTATCAAACGTCTTGTGCGCGACGCCGGCGGGGAGAATGAACACGTCTCCTGCCGAAGCGTGGATCGTGACCCCTTCGCCTTCGCCTTGACCTTCGCCTTGACCTTGACCTTGACCTTCGCCTTGACCTTCGCCTTCTGCTCTGTCACCACCTTTGCCTTTACCTTCTGATCTGTCACCAGAGGAAGGGGAAGAGGAAGGGGAAGAGGAGCCATCAGTGGTTTTGGTTTCGAGGCCGTCCGTCGTGGTGGTGGTGGTGGTGTTGGTGGTGGTATTGGCATCTGCCACGCCGAACCGGATTGCCGCGGTCCCCGATAACACTGCCATGCATTCGTGCACGGAGGAGTGGTAGTGCGAGGGTTGGGTCGGGCCGTAGCGATAGATCCATTGGACTTGCCAGTTGTTGCGGGTGAATGTGTCGTAGGCGTGTGCTGTTAGAGGGTTGATGGTGGTGGTGGTAGTGGTGGTGGTGGTGGTGTTGGCATGAATGATATTGTTGTCGTTGTCGTTGTCGTTGTCGTGGGTGTTGGTTTGGGTGTTGGATGACGGTTCAGAGGCGGATTTGGATCCCCCCGGATGCCGATAGCCCAGATAGTAGAATTCCAGGATAATAAAGGAGAGGTCTTGGAGAGTTGGGAATCAAGGGTGTTGGGGGGGAGGTGGTATTGCTTGACTTGGACCATTCTTTTTCTTGTCTTTGATAGAATGTAGAATACCTAGGTATAGAATCGGAGAAGTTGTATTCTTAGTCGTAGTCGTAGTCTCAGTCTAGTGGTGGTACATTCTGAGTAGCTAAAGCTTAGGTAGACACAAGGAGTAAAAAGATATAACTTGCAGTACCTAGGTAGTAGGGGATATTGAGACAATGCTGTGTTAAGGTAGGTAGGTAAGGTACCTAATACACTTTCCTAAGACATGGAAGTTATTTGCAAGTATTAAATGACCTCGGCAATCAGTCACTTGTTCTCCGTCATAATGACTTGACTGTACAACTACCTACCTATCTCACTGGCATCATCTGCACTCAGCGGCCTGCAGCCTCGTTGCGATTGTCATTATTCGTTTTTGATAGGGTGCAACACCATCATAGGCAAACACATCCTTCCACCGCCCTCGCCGTCTTCAGATTCCCACTCGATCTCCTTGTTGCCGTTTTCTCTCCCTAGCCATCGCCGCCATAGATACCCAGCAAACGCGGCATTGGAATAGTATGTCGAACCCCTGAAGACATGCTCGCCTGGACCAAATACACTCCCGTTCTCACGATGGAAATATCCTCCGCCGTGGTCCATGCCTGCCGCCTTACTGGCTTCACTGAGCGGCGCGTTGTTGAAGATCTCGTCGGTATGGTTGGCAGGCCAATCGCGATCAAAATAGACGGGAAGCGGAACGTAGATTGCTTTGAGGCCGTAGTGCAGTGCAATCGAGGCCGGATACATTTCCGGGAACATTGTATGTTTGTTGCGGTATGTTTCCTCGTGCATGAGCATCAACAACCGACGAGACAGGCGTGACGCTGTGATAAGTGCGGCGCGAGTGGGGGGTCGGGTCACGTTATACCCTGTGATGTCGTCGCGAAAGGCCCATTGGGTTTGAGTCGGGTCGAATAGTGGATTGAACGTGATGAGATCAGTGATATCGTCCGACCCAGACGGATTTTGCTGTGGTGGAATGTCTAAGAGTCGTTCTGGGGGTAGTTGTGGCCCACAAACAGGTGTCCTGTTTAGGGCTTGCGTTTCGGTAACAATTGATTCCGCATAGTCTTCGTAAGAATGGTTGTGAAGAGACGGAATGTAGACTTTCGCAGACCGCTCCCATGCGTATGCTCGTGGCTGCTTCTCCGCCCACGATATAGTCTGATGCAAAAGCTCGTGATAGTGTCCAGTAACTCGCATGTCCATTTCCCATTGCCAAAAATAGTCATATTCGGGATGTTGGGACGCAAAATGTTGTAGTGCGAAATGCAAAGACCGATACGCTCCGTAAATCTCGGACTTGGAGAGATTGACTATGCTTGCGGGAAATGGTGGTGGATAGATCAATCTCATCTGTGCCACAGACCATAGTGTCCCCATACCGCGGAACTCTTCTGGCAAGCTATCTTTGAGAACCTGGTCGTAAAGTTCTTGAGATGCCCAAATTGGCACAGTATCGTCCTGAACGTGAATGAGGAAATGAACGGTGTATTGGCCTCCAGACGTCAAAGCAAGCTCGCTGACTAGAGCTCGGAGCATCATGATATCGTAGGCGGTGTAGGTGTAAGTGCTCCATGTTCGAATTACAAAAGCAGACCGTGACTCGAGTTGCTTCTCATTCTTCTGAAAACACCGTTGCTGTGCAGCGTGCCATTTGACGTTACGCCAGTCGATGAGAGACAATGCCTCAATACCTTGATTGTCACCGTCCAGGTTCGTACCCAAGCCACCCTTATCCTGGGGAAGTCCAAGTCCGTACGGTGCGTAACGATTGATTCTGTCATAACAGATTTGATCGTTGATACCGAGCTCTTTCTGAGAACCGAAAAGAGGTGCCGGCATTCCTTGTGGGAGGCCTTGGTATGCGAATATGACGGGCGGTACAATGTTTCTCTCCTCGTCTACGTAGCATGTCTCCAAAGTCGACGACGAAAAGGAGGGCGCCGCAAGCAACTCGGCGTCGTTATGGCCTGCCTCAAAGGGAGCTGAAGAAACTGCTTCTTGGTCGGGAACATACTGCCAGAAGGGGACGATGTTCTTGCGGCCACGATAGAAACCATGAAGCCTGAGAATAGGTCAGTATGGCCACCACGGCCTCACAGCAATAAATGCAGACTTACCGATTGAATTGCTCCCACCAGAAGACCTCTCTTCCATTGCGAAATCGGGACTGTCCAGGTGGAATAGGTCCTCGCTGGTTATGGATAGGCTGTGGTAACGAATGTAGTGGACTGAACGACCATAACAGCCCGACAACGGTCAACAGGGCAATGGCTGCAGTCAAACATATCGCTTTTCGAGAATAACATCTAGGACGAACTTTCGAGACTAGGAGACCTCGCCGTATCCGTATCCTGGGTAAACCGACGGGGCTGACGAACCCAACGCCATCTTCAGATCCTGAGCTCCCCTCGCTTTTATGAGGTCCGGGGATAGGTGAAGTGTTGATGTTGCCTATAAGAATGGACGTTGGCCATAATTGAACCATTACCCTACTTGAAGCAATTTTGACAGCTATTGGCGCTGATGTGCATGCGGGTGGGTTCGGTCTGTGCGATAGTGGCGGTCGTTAGGGATCGACGTGGGCGTAGGGCGATCCTCCGGGCTTTGCTGGGTTAGCAACAGTATTGTACGTACATTGATCACTGTATTGACGTGCCAACGAGTGTTATGAACAATATAGATGAAGCGACAAGGAGTCGACTTCAGATCAAACTGCGCCCGGCATATCCTCTGCAGACAGTACGTGATTGCAGCACACTTTTTCTTCTCCATGGAGCGCAGCCTCACATCCATGCGGAGGCCGCAGTCCAGGCTGCGTAAAATGGGGAATGTCAGAGCCCCGCTGCCGCCTAGGATGCCGCAAAAGCTTGTCCTCTAGCCCATTGCGACACCTACTACAGGGCTTCAAACCTTCAAATCCCCGCTACCCTGCCTAAACTCTAGACACGGATTTGACGACCGGTGTCGACATGTCCTAGCCTGTCCGCAACCTGCGCATCTATCTCTCCACCACAACCTCGTACTCGTCTGCCATCTCCGATCAACTCACGGACCCTGGCACTTGCCTGGCACGTACTGGGACTTCTTATCGTCCAGTTGCATCGGTATGAGCTCTTGAGTGAGGTTGAATTGCCACGTCATCACCTGTGATGCGTCAAATATCCGTGACGAGGTCATCCTATGTTGACCAGTTACCTCATACCGACTTAACTGATCAAAGCCCCTACAGCTAGTATACGAGAACCGCTCTCAGCAAACTCACTTCCAGTGCCCTCACTGTCATCACACCCAAACTTTGTCCAAATGCCTACTGCAGTGGTCACCGGCGCAAACAGCGGCATCGGCCATGCCTTTGCTCACATATTGTGCAAGGAGGTCAGCACACACCCACACGTTCCCTCTGAAAAGAAGGCGGTAAGATGACACTCAAGGTAGGGATACACAGTTTATGCGGTCGATCGAGACCAGGGACAAGGTCTCAAGTCGCTCAAGTCTGAAGGTGCCAACACGGCAATTGTCGATGTGACCTCTACCGAGTCGATTCAAAACTTCAAAGACTTGCTCGCCGACACTCCTATTGATCTTCTACTCAACATCGCAGGTCAGACATGGCTTTCCTCCTCCCTCGCCATATCCACTACGGTCAGTGTATTAGATTGACTCAATGAGCCAGGTGTCGCCTCGCCGGTGAAAGACGACAGTCTAGAGACGACCAACCTCGACATCCTCCAACGGACCTTTGCTGCCAACACCTTCGGTCCTTTACTTCTGACACAAGCCCTTCTGCTAAATATCCTGAGGTCCTCCAATCCCAAGATTGGCATCGCCTCCAGCCGTGCTGGTTCTATTGGTGATAACAGTTCGGGCGGACACTACGCATATCGTGCGTCCAAAGCTGCTGTCAACCAGATTGGGAAAAGTATGGCCGTGGATCTCAAGGACAGGGGGGGTTACAGTCTTGCTGCTACATCCTGGAATTGTCATGACGAATCTATTGACTACATTCAAGAGGTCGCCGGAGACGGTCGAGCCCGACGAGGCGGCGAGAAAGCTATGGGAGAATATTGTGAGTAAGAAAGGGATTGAAGATACAGGCAAATTCTGGCATCGTGAAGGATTCGAACTGCCTTGGTGATGGCTCCCCCTCGCAGACAGTCAAGTGAGCTCTGTGCCGCAGCAACAGCGCATCAAAGCCTCGCCAACAGAGCAGGGTTCATTTGACCGAGAAGGACTGGACTGGATGGCTCTATCGCTTTATCGCAAGTTCAGATAGCTTCATTATGATGAATGATTCTATCTCGCACTGGCATCACGCTATCAACTGGTGGAGAATTGGGAGTCGCTGGGAGTCGCCTTCAGCCTCGGCAAATGATCGGCTCATTTTCCCAATGCGTGTCGGTCTCCAATATCCATCGTGTCTAAATAAAATAGATTAGAAATCAATAGCACTACTGATGCCCTCTATCTTTCTATCTCAACGTCTATTGCTTCCCTTTGCTGTGTTGAGTCCGTCGCTGTGGCCATACCTTCTCTCCAGTCATATAATAGACCGTGCTGTCGATTTTACCCTCGCTAGCCTGTATCTTGAACGTCAAATCTCTAGACCTCGCCTCATAGATCTTGGACTGTCGCAACCATGTCGCCACCGCATCTGAACGCCGGGGTTCCGAACCTGCCTTATTTCACTCCGGCTCATGCTGCGAACCCTGGCACCCCGTGGAAGCCCTCAGCCGACACACCCACACTCTTCACTCCGTTGAAAATCCGGTCGAAAACGCTGAGGAACCGGATCATAGTAGCTCCCATGTGCCAATACTCGACGGCTCCTTCAGGACCAGATATTGGGAAGTTGACAGACTATCACATCGCCACCCTGGGCCACTACGCCCTCAAGGGTGCCGCGTTGGTCATCATCGAAGCAACCGGCGTGCAAGCCAATGGTCGCATCACGCCTAATTGCCCTGGTTTATGGAGCGACGACCAAACGGCCAGCGTTAAGCGCGTCTCCGATTTCATCAGATCGCAAGGCGCTCTATCCGGCATTCAGCTTGCACACGCAGGCCGTAAAGCAAGTACAGTAGCACCATGGATCGCAGCTCGCTTAAACAAGCCATCTGTCCGTGCAGACCGAGAAGTTGGTGGATGGCCAGACAATGTGGTTGGGCCGATGGGAGGGCCTGAACAAACCTGGGATGGCAAGGGGTTGGCTGAAGATGGAGGGTTCTGGCCTCCGAGACAGCTGAGTGTGGCAGACATCCAGCAACTAGTCAAGGACTTTGGAGAGAGTGCAAGGAGAGCAGTAGAGGCGGGAATCGATGTGATCGAAATCCACGCCGCCCATGGTTACCTCATCCATCAATTTCTCAGCCCCATCACCAACAGAAGGACGGATCAGTACGGAGGCAGTTTTGAGAACCGCACTCGTCTGCTGATCGAGGTCGTTCAGTCCGTAAGAGCCAATATCCCGGACACCACACCGCTGTTTCTCCGAGTCAGTTCAACAGAGTGGATGGAGGGAACAGAGCCCGGAGACAAATTTGGCAGCTGGGATGTTGAGAGCACCATCAAACTGGCCCGGTTACTCCCATCGCTAGGCGTGGATTTCCTGGACGTCAGTAGTGGGGGCAACCATCCCTTACAGCGCGTCAACATGTTTGCGTCCAAGGATTATCAGACCAAGATTGCCGACCAGATTCGACACGATATTAAATCCGCCGGCCTCAAACTACTCATTGGCGCTGTAGGGCTCATCACCGAGGCGGAGCAAGCAAGAGATATTGTTGAGGATGGAAATGGAAACGCATTGGACCGGAGTATTGGAGAGGAAGCCACGGCAGCGAAAGACCTGACGGACGCAAAGGGTGGCAAGGAGCCCAAGGCCGACGCCATCCTCGTGGCCAGACAGTTTCTGCGAGAGCCCGAGTGGGTGTTGAAGGTGGCATGGAAGTTGGGTGTCGATGTGGCGTGGCCCAGTCAGTTTTTGAGGGTGAGGTTCCCTAAACTTTGAAGACGCATTTAGAAATAGAAGGACAAGATAGAGGGCGACAAATACACGCGACGCAAGACAGGCAATATCCCGACATATGCATGGGTTTGGCCGTTTTACCCCCTGATCACAATCACATCAAATTCCACTTCCTTTGAGATTCTCAGTTGACTACCGCAGGGGGAACAATACAAGCGTCACCTTTCGATGGATAACGGCACGCAGGTTTTCGGAGGAATTGGAAATTCATCAATACAAACTTACGCCAGTCGGACGTTGACTGACATGAACGCCATGTCCATGTCCTTGTCCTTGACCCACTCACGCAGCCTTGTGCCACTTCGGAACTTGGCTTTCTCGCACATCAGCCGCTAGTCGACAGTTGTACTTCACACAACGAAGTCTTATGGCTCCTGGTGCCACGGTGATCTCTCTTTATCTGTCATGGCGTCCCTTGACCTCCGGACTTCCGCAAAGCACGTGTTGAAAACTTGCGGGTAGCGGCAATGTGGCACATCGACAGACTATATCAATCATGTAGTCATGGTCGCTCCGGTGTATGGAAAAAAATGTCTGTTCATTTTATATTGGCGATACTATCTTGCACCATGGGCCCTGGTGTCGAACAACAGCTGAAGATACCTTGAACGCAGCTATTAACCATGAGTTCGCTGCCGAAGATGCGCTTGAGTCGTTTGTCGCTGTCTTACGACAAATACTGCATGGCCTCAGCGCGCTGCGACCTTCAGGACCTCACGGTGAAATACTACAGCACTGTGAGTGCAATCGGCAGGATTTTGGAGCCTCTCCACGGAATCACTGTCAGAGCTCTCGTCCTGTTCGTCCTCATATCTTGCACCAACGCAGGCAGACCCCTGCATCACGATCAGACTTTCGTTCCAGATATCATCCTTCGAGTCACTGTCGCCACAATCCAGTTAAACTGCCAGCCTCGTCTATCAACGCTGGTCAACGGCACCTATCCCGGCCCACCCATATATCTCGAACCAGAACGTACGACGTGGATTCGAGTCTACAATGACGCACCGGTCAACACCACAATGGTACTGAATGCTACTAACCTCATCCCCTCTGTAGGTCGTCTACTAATTACGTCCAGCATTGGCATGGCCTCTCCCTATCCACTGCCCCCTTCGCAGACGGCTCACCCCAAGCGTCCCAATGGCCAATCCCACCAGGCCACTATTTCGACTACGAAGTACGCCCTCAAGCCTACGAGGCCGGTACTTCGTTCTACCACTCCCATGTTGGGTTCCAGGCAATCACGGCTTCTGGAGCACTGATAGTCAAAGACGCCGCACCCTTACCATACCCGTACGACGACGAGATCATCATGAAAATCGGCGACCTCTACCCGCAGGACGACCACACCATCGAATCAGACTTGACAGCCACCCCCTTCATATGGACGGGCGACCCATCTGCGTTACTGGTCAACGGCCAAAGCGGCACCGCACCAAGCCAAGAGAATCCAAACCCCACAGACGCTTCATGCCAGCCATGGATCATGGACGTTGAGGCCGACAAAACATATCGAGTGCGCTCGATAGGAAGCACGTCGATCTCGCTAGTCGTTTTCGGAATCGAAGAGCACGACAACCTAACGATCATCGAAACCGACAATTCATATGTCTACCCAGTCGAGACACCACACATGCAAATCGATACAGGGCAACGGTTCAGTTTTCTTCTCAAAACAAAATCCCGCGAGGAACTACAAGGACGCTCAAAATTCTGGATCCAGCTCGAGACGCGCCAGGACGAAAGAGTAGTCACAGCGTACGCTCTCCTCAACTATGTCGACCGCTCACATCCATTCAAGCAAGGCCCATATCCCAATCCCAGCCCGAAGCCCAACCCATCGAACCCAGTAAACTCAACCATCCCATCGTCACCGATCCTGACACTCCCGACCAACGTCACCTCCTGGCTCGAATATACTTTTCAGAACCCCCCCTTCGCCGGCTACGACCCGCCACCGAATTCATCAGAAGTGACCCGACGAGTAATCATATCGACGCTCCAATTCCTCAACACCACCACGAATAGCACATTGATGATCTCGAATAATGGAACATGGTTCGACAGCCCTCCGCACGGGCCGACCACCAAGACGCCGTATCTGATACAACTATTACAATCAGGCACTATCAACGATGCAGTGCCAGACTATGATCGAGCAACTACCAACACTGAGAGTCCGGGCCTCGATCCCTGGTCTCAGACCTACCCGGCGCGGATAGGCGAGGTCATCGAAATCGTATGGCAGAACGCAGCGTCTTCGCCGGCTCGTGTCTTCGGGGCTCACCCGATGCATGCCCACGGCGGACCATATTGGGATATGGGATCTGGAGAGGGCGTCTATGATCCAGCCACGCATGCAAAGTTGTTGGAAGAGGGCGGAGGAAGTGTGGGTGCGACCCCATACCCCGGGTCGCGCCGCGACACGACCCTCCTATACAGATACGCCCAGCAAGGGAGTTATGCAGGCGAACTGAATGGCTGGCGTGTCTGGCGTGTCCGAGTCACGGAGCGCAATGTCGGCGTGTGGATGATGCATTGCCATATCCTGCAGCATATCCTGATGGGCCAGCAGACTGTCTGGATATTCGGCACTCCGGACGATATCAGGGCGCATACTATGCCTGTGAATGGGAGTCTGGATGGATATTTTACATATGGGGGTGATGTGGTTGGTAAGACTGGAGGTACTTGGGGAGGAGAGGGAGGACAGGAGGGAGTAAGAGTTGTGCAATTCTTTGACTGAGGAGTGAGCGACGCTGAACGATTTGACCTCGGGGGCGATGTGAATCATACGAGCGATACAAACCATAATGAATGATCTCAAGAGGAAACAGAGCACCACCCCTACCTTACCCAGGTATCCAGCCACATATGGTCCAAGGAGAAACCGACCAACCAACCAACCAATACGTACGTACCTCTTACTCAACTACCCACCTATCTACACATCCACCTTCCTCCTATCCAGGCGCCATCTCCACTAATGCCATACATATCTACCACAATATACTGGGTAGGTATATTAAAAAATCTCCCACGATTTCGGTGTAAATTCGGGGTTTTCATTCCACGATCAATGCGGCTATAGCTCAGGTAAATATTCATTCCATGTTCATCCCATATTCATGGCTTGAACCAACATGTAGCAAGAAGTTCGATTAACATGTTTTCTAGCTGGGAGAGCGTTACACTGAAGGTTCTGTTCCGTTTCAGTTGATGTAAAGGTCCTGTGTTCGATCCACAGTGGCCGCATAGCATACCCTGTTATTCTTTTTGGCAGGTTTGCTTTGTAGTTTTTTGCAGAAGTTCAAGGGGCGGGTCTACGATATGTTGTGTGTGTGTGCGGTCGACGAAGTAGCAGCGGGTAAGTGGGTGGGACACGGCTGACGTTAAGGGGCTCAAAAGCGGCGTATCATACTTGCCAAGTTTAGATTGGCAAATAAAGAGGCGCTGACCACCATATTATGTAATCTGCCAAGAAATGATATTTAGACTTCATGCCCGTCTTCTTCAAGTTGTCGCCCATTGCATGAGACCAGCGGAATCCCTACGACCACGACGAGAGCCATACAGCCTGGGACGCGGACAAACAACAGTGACTGCTAACAGCCATTACTGCCTAGGCAAGGTCTGTAACTATGGTCGAATCAATCCACCTCGCACACACCCCGGCCAACATCAACCTCTACGTTGGTGTATACCGCGAAGTTGAAAACGCCGCGTTCCTCAAACAACAGTTGCTCGCTGGCAATGCCGAATTCGAATACGCTTTTATCGATGCTAGTATGGTAGGTTGCTTGCAATGTTAGCCTACCTGCTTGGCTGCCAGAACCTAACAGCACACAATCTGGTGGCATCATCCTGTTATTTGTATTGGTCATATGCATATGACAACACCCTCTGATATCTTATTCTATGCGCATAACAAGACCCTATGACATGTTATTTGTTTTATCCATTCTTTTGACTGATCCCATTTCTACTCTAGATACTCTCGACCGAGCACGCCCTTGCGGCAGCTTTCCGAGCCATCAATGATTATGCTAATGACCGACTTAAATCGCGGAACATCCATTCTGAAATCGTCTTCTGTCTGAGCCCTAACAATAATGTGAGTTTCTCGCTTCAACACTTCTACCCATAATCCTTCTTCCTCTTCCCCTTCGTCATCTACATGTGACGTCCTTCAATCCAACCCCGTCACTGCTTATGCTCTTCCAACACCCTTGTCTCTTGTATTACTTTCAATCTATCAAGCCAGCATATAGGTGTTGACAGGATAGACACGCTGACCCATACAGATCGGTGAAGCGTTTCGGCGCTTCGGCGTCTCCGAAACCTCAAAAGACCTTCTCGTCATAAAAGTCGGCACGACGCCAGATGTGGCGCTCGAAAGCGTCAGCCACCATCTCTCGACTCATATCCAAGGCAAGGCGGGTGGATTCGACGACACCACTTTCAAAGCCACTGCGGACATCGATCGGATTCGGAAGGTGTATAAGCTCTCCGGTCTTGGGTCTAAACCGAAACCCACGCCAGACAAATCCGCTAATGTGGTGAATGGGCTTACCAATGGCGACAAAGTCGATGTGGCTAAAGTTCTGGAGGTCCAGGTTCTTGGCCTTATGGCTCTGAGAGGCGCGACCTAATGTTCATCCCTAAGTTTGCGACACCAGATTGGGAAATCCACGCCTGCAAGAACGATTTTATACCTCTCTGATTACTTGGAGGATATTAAATGCTCTCAATAATAGCATTCAATCGTTCCGTTAGACCCATGGACTTGCGGCCAATTAGGCGGCCATTCTTACGCAAGTCGCGGGTCCAGGTCCGGGTCTGACAGCTTCCTCCACGGACCAAACTCGCCTCCAAGGCCTACGCAGCCTCCATTCGGACATCCGAAACCCGATATGGACGAATGATCACTGCTCTCCCTTGACAGAGCAGTCTACAAGGAAGAGCAGCTGGCGCTGACCCATGGAATTGTATTCATTCCTAAGGGTCGCGAAGTCAGCAGTGACCGAGATACAAGGGCCCCAAGCAGACCCGTACCGCGAAGATCCCAGGATCATGTACCTAGGAGCGGTGACAAACCCCGCGATCCAGCTGCGAACCTTACAGCCTGCGAGATCTGTGGCGTCGTCGCCACTCGATAGATATATGTGGCGGACCATCCCATCCCATCCTTAGGTGCATGCATCTAATCTACCACTTCAGGACCACAAGCTGGTGACGCCCAACAACACAAGCATACATACCTTACCTTACTTACCTTAGCTTACCTTACCTACCTCTCGCAAGACAAGAACTGGCCGTGTTCAGATCGAACGACCGAAGCATTGTTATCTTAATTAGAACACACTCAGGACTGCACCGCAATCACTATGGAGGGCAAAAGAGTCATGCTCACCAACGAATCCCGTATCACAGCGGAAGCGAAAGAAGAGAGTCGTGCATGATTTGGAAGAGCATCATGGGCCATGCATGAGCCTGACCAGCTCACCCACTGAGAATCGGTAGGATCCGAACAAGACGAGTGATAACTACTGAATCCTTTACTTTACCTATTGATCCTCGGTTGTGTGTTTTCATCGTTCCGATCATATCACAATTTGCTGCAGTTGCATAGTTGCAGTTGCATTCCATTTGCATCATTTGCATATGTTTTTTTCATTCTCATTCTCATTACAATACAAGCAGAAGCAATCATTGCAGAACAGGACTGCAAAAAGCAAGGATCATTCAGGTCCCTCTCCTGTCCCCTTTAAGGGCAGCATCATCCCAACCCTAATCGGTATGCGATGTGAAGCAATGCCATGCAAGCCTTACCATCTCCACGGCCTGAATTGACTGCTTGCCCTATTTTCTTCTTTGCATTCTAACCACTGCGCGGCAATGGCCCCTTCCCAGTGTCAGCATCAGCCGACGAACAGTCTATGCCCTTTTTTCCATCGTAGAAGTACACCCACACACAGCTTGTGAAGTTGTTCCACTGCTCTGTTCTGTTCCCTCCGCCGTTGTCACAGCCAATCCACCTCAAGTTGCAATTTTCTTCCTCGACACTCAACCGCTCCTGTCTGTCCTCCATTGACTTCCTCGAAAATCCCTGGCAAGGGCAGTGTTGTTATGCTGCCTGACCCACCAAAGCATCTTTATCCTGTTCCCTAATCCTTTCCTGTCCCCTCCCTCCTTGCTTCCTTCCTTTGCCTCCTCAATGCACATCCGTCTCCACAAGAGACCCGTTGTGATCTTCTCTCGCTTTTTTAGAGAAGCATGACCTTCCCCTGCCTTCCATGCAACCCAGCCCAAAAAGGCCGCTGTCTTTATCTGAAAACTGAAAAACATCCAACAACGCCGCCGCTAATAATCATGTGTGATCTTTGTAAAAGGGGCCGAGAAAGAGTGTGTTCACACTCAAACAACTTCTCTTCCCGCCCCGAAGTAATTTTGTGTTTCTGCGCATGGAAACAATGCATAATGACATGACACCACCCAAACAGACAACAACGCCGGAAACAGAAGGTCAAGTGAATGGATCCGTCATCCGGGCTGGTGTCTGATCGTTGTGATGGTTGGTTGACAATAAAGTCAAATGATGATACAAGAGGTTTAATCCTCCTTGGGAGAAGTCGGTGAGTACTGTGGACTATTCGGAGAATATTGTGGACTCGTAACCGACGTCGGCCTAGCCTGCGGACTCCTCGGCGAAGCGTTGTACATCGGACTCGTAGGAGAGTATGAAGGACTGGTAGGAGAAGTAGGACTGGTCGGGCTGTAAGTGGGTGACGTCGGTGAATAGCTGGGTGAAGTTGGAGACTGCTTATTCACAGCACCACCATACATCGGACTAGTCGGGCTGTACATCGGCGACGTCGGACTGTAAACAGGAGACGTAGGCGATGTAGGCGATGTAGGACTGAAAGCCGGTGACGTAGGTGAGTAGCTGGGAGAAGTAGGCGAACCATAAGCTGGTGACGTCGGCGAATAGTTTGGCGACGTAGGAGAGTAGCTCGGTGAAGTTGGCGATGCGTTGTAACCAGGGGACGTCGGCGAATACGCAGGCGACGTGGGAGTGAACGCAGGACTGGCCGGAGAGAAAGACGGCGAAGTCGGACCAAACCCTGGGCTGGTTCCACCAAACATGGGGGATGTCGGCGAGTAGCCAGCAGTAGGTGAGAAACCAGGTGAGCTTGGACTTGTGCCACCGAATGGACTGGCAGGAGAATAACCCCCGGGACTGCGGGAACCATAAGGACTGAAGCCTCCAGCACCACCGAAACCTGGTTGATAGTCTGTAAAGCCCCCTGGAGTTTCGGCACCAGAAGCTGCAATGGGTGAGAACGAAGCGCCATAATCGGGGGAACCAAGATAGCCAGTATCTTGCATGGGAGAGCCAGAGTCGTACGGGGTTGCAGCACCGTCGAGGAGTTGCTGCGAGCCTTTCACGCCAATGGCTCCACCCAGACCAAGGTTGGCGTTGTCGGTGACAACTTGAGCCAGCATATTTTCGTCGAGCAGGATCTCCATTGAACCAGTGCCGACAGGAGCGACCTGGCCCAGGATCAGATTCTCCGACACACCACGACAGTCGTCCAATTCGCCCGCCGCCGCAGCTTCCAGAAGGATCTCCACAGTCTGTTCGAAAGAACATCTCATGAGGGCACCGGTGTCGGACTTGTTGATACCATGACGAGTAACAGCCATGACATAGCCACGGGCAGTCATAACATCGCAAAGGATACCCAAGTGACGAGCATTGACATAAGAACCATCGAATGACAGTACTTGAGTCAACTCACGCAAAATGGCCGCACGAGTGGCCTCAATACCAAGTACCTCAAAGACTTCAGTAAAGCGGTTGGTGTAGGTCCGAGTAGTGTCGACCCCTTCAATAGCCAGCACCTTGGCGAAAGCACTACCACTGGTCTCAAGGACATACTCGTTGCAGCGTGGGTCACTCTTTGCCATGTACACAGAGTTATCATCGTCAATGATAGCACGGCTCTTCTGATCGATAAAGGCACGACTGACTCCGGGGACACCGTGGAACGTCAAGTGGTCGAGCATCTCGTTCATGAAGCGACGCAGGATCTCGTCGTCCTCCTTACGGTCTTCGTCTTCGTCCTTGCCGTAGCCCTGGACGAGGCGAATACGGATGACTTGCTCGTCTGCGTTGATATCACTGAAAATGACAGAGAGATCCTTGCCATAATTGGACTTGATCTTGCCAGCCACGTCCTGAATATTGAGACCCTTGTCCAGCAGTTTGGCACGACTGAGTATGATACGCAGCAACCACTTGGAGTGGAGAGACAGGTCTGCCTCATTGTCCTCGGGGATGATGAAGTATGACTCAACCATATCCAAATCCTCAGGGATGATCGTGCTCTGAATGTCGGGGTCATACCACAACTCACACGTCTCCGCCACGGAACGCAAATTGGTGTGCTGTACGCGTGATCGAAGCAGTTTGGCAGCTTCTTTGTCGCCGGCATTCTCAGGCAATTGATAAACAGTCATCGATGGAGTTCGAATGTTCTGAGACACGTTCAAGATTTCCTTCAGACGGGGTACACCGAGAGTCACGTTCTTGGCGGACACACCAGTGAAATGGAAAGTGTTCAAGGTCATCTGCGTGGCAGGTTCACCAATAGACTGTGCAGCAAGAACACCAACCATTTCGCCAGGATTAGCGTGCGCAGCAATGAACCGACTTTCAACAGCACCAATGACATTGTCAAAGGCCAGTCTGTTCAGTCCATGCTCCAACACAAGTCGCTTGTACGCAAGGCGCGATCGCAACTGAGCCTTCAAAAGAAGGGTAGCGTTTGACTGCGCTTCCTTTGAGATCGGATCATCTCCACGGACAACAACCAAACGGTCCAACAACTGATTGACAGAAGTAAGGGCATGGCGAGGATCGAGGTCGGTCTTGTCGCCTCGGCGAATCTTGAAGTTCTTTTGAGCTTGGTCGATGATTCGAGCAATGTTGAGTGGGAGTTGCATTGAATCCTCAGTACCCTTGCCCATCTTTCGCAGGAACTCTCTCGCCTCACGAAGAGCTTCCAATTCTTCGTCGAACATCTCCTGCAATTCGGTGTCACCTTGAATCTCGCGGGCTTGAAGCAGTTTGCCTCTCCACATGGAAGTATCACCGCTCATGATGTCCACCGCAAAACGGTTGTTGAAGGCCTTATCGGACATGGTGATGATGTCAACCTTCTGGTTCTCGATGTGAGCACCATCAAGGCCATCTTCTCCGTAGATGAATTGGACGACGTTACCCCGGGAATCCCGAACTGTCGAATCGTACTTGACGGTAACCTCCTCAAGGGCCTTTACCAGACGACGTTGAATATAGCCTGTTTCAGCAGTCTTGACGGCCGTATCAATAAGACCTTCACGACCGGCCATGGCGTGGAAGAAGAACTCCGTCGGTGTCAGACCCCGCAAATAAGAGTTCTCGACGAAACCACGAGAAGGTGCCGAGTAGTCGTCCTTTGCAAAATGAGGCAGAGTTCGATATTTGAAACCAAATGGAATACGTTTGCCTTCGACAGCCTGTTGACCAACAATGGCAGTCATCTGCGCAATGTTGATGGTAGAACCTTTGGATCCTGCACGAGCCATGGTGATTGCATTGTTGAGATCTTTCAAACTGTTTTCGGTGACTGCACCAGCCTGGTCACGAGCTTGATTGAGCGCGTTCATGACCTTGCTTTCAAACGTCTGACGAACGTTCATGCCAGGTGAAGGCTCAAGATCTTCTTTGTAGGCCCGAATAGTAATCTCCTCGACCTCAGCTTTCTTGGCATCAACGACTTCTTGGATCTTCTGAACGGTGTTTGGATCGGGCACCGTATCACCAATGCCAATACTGAAACCGTTATGCAAGAACCAATAGTTGACCACGTGCTGAGCACCGTTGAAGAAAGCCATGGCAGCTTCGTGTCCGAACTCATTGAAGATGGTGTGGATGATACCGCCAGCGCTGGTACCCACGAACTTTTTGCTGAACAAGCCGAACATCAGGTTTCCTTCAAGGACTAGGAGGCCAGTGTCGTTGGCAGGCACATAAGGGTCTTCACCCTTGGCATCCAGTCGTTCAAGATTGAGCGCATTTGGGAGAACCATACTAATCATCTGCTTCCCCGTCCAGCGAGGTCTCGGCTTGATGATAGCTGGCTGAGGAATCACCCCGTCCCAGTCCGGCACCCAGAGCATGATGTTCATGACCTGCTCCCGAGTCAAAAAGACGTCACGCCGACAGACCTTGTAGATACCGCAGAGCGTATCTTGCACAATACCCATCAATGGACCATTTCGCTGGGGAGACACAATGTTAAGAGGGACCATGCAAAGGTTCGCCAGTTCGGCTCTTGACTCCTCACTTTGGGGAACGTGCAAGTTCATTTCATCTCCGTCGAAATCAGCATTGTATGGCGTAGTGACTGACAGATTGAGCCGGAAGGTCGAATAGGGCATCACACGGACTCGATGAGCCATCATAGATTCCTTGTGTAGGGAGGGTTGACGGTTAAACAGGATGACATCTCCATCTTGAATGTGCCGCTCCACCTTCCAGCCATACTGTAAAGTCATTTCTCCAGCTCGTTTATGATGCCGAAGATCAATACGTTCACCAGTGTCTCGAATGACATATCTCGCACCAGGGAGCTCGGTTGGG
This sequence comes from Exophiala sp. LBMH1013, assembly GCA_024611085.1. Taxonomy (NCBI): domain Eukaryota; kingdom Fungi; phylum Ascomycota; class Eurotiomycetes; order Chaetothyriales; family Herpotrichiellaceae; genus Exophiala; species Exophiala sp. LBMH1013. Next base: position 634,558 of record JAMFLB010000002.1, read on the forward strand.
CCGTTGGCAACAAGCCGCTTGAGTCTGTCCAGGTTGAAAGGAGTGACGGTTTCGGGATAGGTCAGGGTTCGGGCAATGCTCCTAGGGACACCGACCTCATCCAGCGACAGGTTGGGATCACCAGTGATGACTGTACGAGCGGAGAAATCGACACGTTTTCCCATCAGGTTCTGACGCAGTCTGCCTTCTTTGCCCTTCAATCGAGCACGTATTGACTTGATCGGGCGACCACTCTTGTGTTGTGCTCTCTCCAGGCCAGCAATCTCGTTATCCATGTATGTGGCAATGTGATACTGAAGTAGATCGCAGAGGTCTACCTTGATATGGTCAGGCGTACCATCCACTTCGGTGCGCAAGACTGCCTGGTTGGCTCGAATGATATCACCAAGTTTGAAGGTCAAGTCGTCTTCACCACGTTGTCCTTGACCGCTCCCGTCGACGCTGATACTCGGGCGGACCGGAGGAGGAGGAACAGGAAGAGCAGAGAGGATCATCCACTCTGGTCGGGCATAATCCAAGCTAAGACCCATCATATCCAGGGTTTCATCAGTCAAGGTGCGAAAGGTGTTCAGAGCATCTTGCGGAAAGATTCGTTTCTTGTCCGGGGTGGTGTCTTCATCGTCATCTCCTTTACTGGGTTTCCATGTCGCCCATAGTTGTAATCCAGTTCGTCGAATCTCTGGCTGCATGTTGCCACACCCGCCATGTTTAGGTTGGGGTGGTCCTTTCAGAGGCTGATCCGGGTCTTCGGGAGGATCGGCTTCACAGATGAGGCGAGGCTTGCTCAGCCGCCAAACCGCATCGAATCGTCGCTTTCGATCACGAAGGGAGATTGCACGGCGAAACTCTTCAGACTGTGTGTGATATATATGTCAGTTATCATGTACACATAAGCAAGGGAGACGAGACCAACATCAAGTGCCTTGATCTTGCCACAGTTGTGGCAGACCGTCTCCAAGATCTTCTTGACTTTTGACATGAAGCCATAGTGGTAGACCGGAGTTGCAAGCTTGATAACACCAAAGTGACCAGGACATTCAGCCATGTTTTCTTCACAGGTACTGCATTTGAAATTGCGATCGATCGTTCCAAGATGAGGATCGTTCGGACCTTTCTCGCGAGGTCTGAGGCGTTGCTCATCCCTGGAACTCAAATGTTAGAAACACATATTCAGAGAGGATGATTCTTTGCTTCTTCATATTATCTACATACATCGTCTCCGGATATTCAATCTCGATAACCGCGAGGCGTTCGGTTTCCTTGGCCGAGAAGAGACCAAACTGAATCTCCTCGACGGTGCGCAGAGGCGCGCTCGAGTAAGGGAAATTGAGGTTCGACATGATTGCTCGTGGTATTTGATCCTTGGGATATCCTTCCTTGGGAGACGAGTTTTACTTGTTCAGAGACGATCTGGGATGATCGCAATCCTTGCGCAGATGGCTGCGCGATATGGCCAGAAATGACCTCCCGCCCTGTCGGGCCACCCAAACAACGCAACCTTCGCCAGCTGCGCGCTTCACCAAATCTCGTGTCTTCGGTCCGAATCTTCCTGGGTTGTGATCTACTCGTCGTCTGGAATGAGTAGATGCGAGAGCGCGATCGGGTCGAGATGGTTGAGGTGGGACGGAGATGGAAGAAGGTGACCAAGTTGTAGGAGAGCGAAGGTCGAAATTTCACACTGAAGGCGCAGGCGACAACGCCAAGGAATTTCGGGATTAGCGCCAAAACAAACGCCGCCCAACACGCGCCTCAGAACGACTTCACTTCAACTTGAACCTCAGACTCACCTCTACAGAGTGGCAATGATACGACTTGCTTGCGGCGGTAGGTATCCAAGCATGCGATTAGCCGATATACAGATGTTTTCGGCAGCGAGCGCAAATGGCTTAGTTGTTTGTGTACCAAGTACAATAGATTGGCCATTGCTCGGCCGTGAGCCTCAAACAAAGATCGAGCGGCCAACATCAACCAGCCTTGGAATCGGCTGCCTGGAGGGATCCATGCTTTCTAGCTCACTCATCGCCCAGTGCGGCTGCAATTCTACCGATCTACATGCAGTGTTTGATATCACGGGATTAGTGCTTCCGACAGCCATATTGTACTCAAGGCTATAGTTATAAGATATACACATATGGTTTGTACACAATGTCAATCCGTGCCCTGCCTAAGAGCCATACATGGCACTCTCATGTCACTGTAACAGATCTTCTTTCTGTCTGTTCACTTCACTGCACTCTTTGGGATTCAATAATGGCACCAATCACACTGAGACTCACAATAAGCCCAACTTCTTTGATTCCCTCTTCCAACTTCAACATAACACCTCGCTGCTTTTATCAACGGCTATCTACCAATCTGAACATACAATCCCGCTGCCTTTGAGCCCCTGTTTCCAGAGCACACTATCCCGGCTAGCGTGACCATGACAGACACTAGTATCGAAGCCTGGCGACTGGCGACTCTTCGATCAAGAAACGATTTTGGCATCCGTAGGCACGACCCTGTTTCTACTTCATGCGTCCTTTCTTCGGCTATCAGACAACATGAATTTGGCACTGATAGATCCCTTCCAACTAGCCCAAGACTCGCCTGACGTTCTGGTCAATGACCTCAGTAAGTCTCGCAAGGCGCGCATTCATATTTTCTGTTGGATTCGTAACTAACGCGAAGGGCCGACCAGGATCTGGCCATGCCACAACTCTGCGCTTCAGTCGCAAAGGCGACTATCTGGCCTCAGGAAGAGTCGATGGCAAAGTTGTCATTTGGTAAGTCATCCTGAATTTCACCTTCCAACCATTTTTGCCAATACCACTATGGTTTGCTCGTGGTCGACCAACCCCGACCTTCACCACCCGGCGAGGAGGGCGCAGACCAGAACCTCGCGGGAAGATATTGAGTACATGTTAACACTCTAAATCGCAGGGATATGGAGACATTCGGCGTGGCAATGAAACTACACGGTCATTGGAAACAGATTCAGAGTCTCAGGTAAGCAAGACATACATACCCTTCCTAGCTTTCCATTGCCTCCGTCCCCAATGCATCAATTCCACGCATGCCAGACTTCAGAGCTGTGTATAGTACATGTTACTCACCGGCTGAACGGCGACCACTAACTCTACATTTCTTACCAGCTGGTCTCGCGACGGACGCTACCTCCTGTCCGCATCACAAGACTGCCGTGCCTGTCTCTGGGATCTGCAAACCCAAGAACGAATTCGCATCGTGAAATTTGACGCCCCGATCTACACGGCTGAGCTACACCCTTACAACCGCAACCTCTTTGTCGCGTCGTTGTTCGAAGACCGCCCATACCTAGTTGACATTACAAACCCCACCCCAATCAGACGGATCCTCCCAACGATTCCATTGACCGACAGCGTCACCCAGTCCAAGGACAAGCAAGCAACCACCTCCGCCATTTTCTCTGTGCTAGGAAATCACATCATAACCGGCACATCCAAAGGCTACATCAACATCCTCGAAACAGAGTCACGCAAGATCATCCACTCGACCAAGATCTCGACAGGTCTAATTTCGCTATTACGCTTGAGCACCAACGGCCGTCAATTGCTCGCCAACAGCACCGACCGAATCATCCGTATAATCAATCTCCCTGACTTATCACTGATCGCCCCATCTACCTCACTCACGCCAGAGCAGCAGACATTGTCATCGTCCAATACCGCCACTGGCACCAACAACCGCGGAGACACGCATCACCAACAGCAAGCCGATGCAGAAGCCGACCCAGCCACCCTGGCCGAAAACATTGTTTTGACTACCGAACACAAATTCCAAGACTTGGTCAACCGGCTCCGCTGGAACCACTGCGCGTTTAGCCACTCGTCCTCAACAGGTATGGCCGATTACGTCACTGCCTCCACGTACATGAAGAAAGACATATACATCTGGGAACTTCGAACCAACTCTCTGCTCCGAATCCTCGAGAACCGCGAAGAACCTGCCATCATCGAATGGCATCCCTCACGCCCGCTCTTGGCATGCACCAGTATCGAAACCGGCAGTATCCAGATCTGGGGCATTGAGCCTCAGCAGAAGTGGTCCGCCTTGGCTCCTGACTTTACCGAGTTGACTGAGAATGTTGAATACGTTGAGCGCGAGGACGAATTCGATACGTATCCCCAGGAAGAACATCAGAAGCGTCGACTCGATCGAGAAGATGAGATCATAGATGTACTCACGGTCGAGCGCAAGATGGGCGAAGAGGACAGTTTCGTCTTGCCTATGCTGTATGACATCGAAGACAGCGAGGACGAGGACCAGGAGCTAGTCAGAATGGGCGTGGGCACCATGCGAAAGAGAGACATTAACGAGGGCAAAGAATATGAGAATGACGCTGAGGATGTAGCTAAAGCGACTCGGAGACGGAGGTAATCTGTCTTACTATTTATCTCAGCCCCGCCACTGGTTGGGACTGGGTCAAGGAGGGATTCATTTGTATGAGCACAGCTCAAGATTGCTCCGTGATACCGTTTGGGGGGTGGCTGGAGCAAAATCGGGGTCTTCCCTACTGGCGTTATGGTGGATGGATATGTATCAGATCAGGTCATCCTGCGGTGCTTATTGGATGGTCGGGATAGGTTAGGAGGCGTTGGTACTCAGCACCGGACCCGACGAGACCAATGCTTTTGTTCTAGTTGGCATTGCTCCGATGACACTGGGCAGCACGAGAATACTGCAGCTTGTACACTAGCAGTCCTTGTTGGACGACTTCATCTAAGCATGATGTGTTATGAATGAGTATGACTGGAAACCATGCTCGTTATGTTGTTTGACTTTTGAAAGTGGGTGATGTGCTAATGTTCGTTTCATTCCTGCCGTCTCTGCGATGCCATTGGGAGAAGGATTGGGCTTAAAACGCTGTCTCGTTACATTGCCAACTGACCCTGACCTCTGCCAGCCTCTGCATCATATATCGAACGATACGAGCGATGCTCGAGTCTAGGATTAGCGCCTTGGACACCGTCAAGCATCTTCATCACACGCCGTTATGTCAATTGCATCACGGCATTAACGGCCATGAGATCCTGGCACAAGCAATATCGAACTGACGGAGATGGGACAGGAAATCATCTACCACCAACAGAACCCATATACGTCTCTTCTTCCTGCCCGGCAACTCTCGCCCAACCAGTGATTCTTGTCTCGGGTTTACGTCGATGGGAAATGTGAAGGTTGTAAGATGACTTCTTCGGCCTCCTTTAGCCCTGTCTTCAACAAGCATGCAATGGACATGAAAGCGAACTACCTGAGCAGTTCCCATGGTGAGCTTTGCAATTTGATATTTGATACGCCGGTCGTCTCACAGCCGACTAGAATGTTCTTGACGTTAATCATGCCCACTTTCTCATATGTAGTGCCTTGGATCCTGAGAGGAGTATACGTACTACCTCATCAACAAGAATAGAACATATAGTTGGAGCTGCAGCATGTGCGCCTGCATGGCACTCTCCAGCGCCCTCTTGATATGTCCACACAATCTTTCCCAGGTTAAGTGTGAGTCTATTGCACTGCGTCACGGGGCGTCTGTTTTGACTATTTGAACCAATATACAAGAAGGTCAATAGTCAATCTCGAGGAGGGAGCGGTCAAGGGCGCCCTGGAGGCATTCTCAGGCACAGGGCACTCGGATGGGGGTGATGAGAAGGTGGATCTGGTGGAGATGTAGAAGACAACAGTGATCTTTAACGCAGGCCGTTGTCAAGCACCAGTCGGGATCGCAGGCTGGGTGGACTGTTGTTTACATCATGCTATTTCGCAGATACCCGAATCCGAGCATAAGCCGCCAAACCCGCCCAAGGCAAGTTTCCCGACCTGCGGATCCCGACTTTTTGGAGAGAATTGATGAGAATTGGACCGGTTGTCCGGCCCATCTGAGTGACGATTTCTTCAATCGGTTCTCTTCCTCATATCGCATACCACAGGTTGTATTTGACGAATGGCCCAGTCTGCGTATGCAGCTCCATCGGGATGACATCCGTCGACGAGATATTCCAGAAACATAACGCTGGTGCCAAACGTAAACTCGAGGATCCTACCACCGCGTTCCCCCGTCCTCTCTCCAACAAATCCACCAAGATAGCCAATGGCTCGTCGCCGCGCAGCCTGAACATTGACGACGCCCATGATTCTAATGGCTCTGGTGGCAAGAACGCTTCCGCGCAAGACGAATCGCTAGACGACCAAGACGCCGAAGCCGGCCCATCACTACCGCCGGAGGGAGTCGAAGACGAAGCGGGCGACGATGACGAGGGCCGCTTCTTCGGCGGCGGGGTCTCAAAGCAAGAGCGTGAAGTGATAGATTACATTGACAAGAATGAGGATGGTGATGCAGAGGAAAAGTTTGACTCGGCCTGGCTGCGCCGCACGGCCATCAACTTCGAGAGAAAGATCAATAAGAATGCCGAACTGCGCGCCAAGTACGAGAACGAACCGATGAAATTCGTGGGTAGCGAGGCAGACCTTGATGCCGAAATCAAAGGACTGAGTCTTCTGAGTGAGCATGGCGAGTTGTACGGTGAATTTGTCAAGATGGGGTGCCTGGGCAGCCTTGTCGGTCTTCTTGCACATGACAACACCGATATCGCCATTGCTGTCTGTGAACTACTTGCGGAGTTGACAGATGAAGACGCCGCAACTACGGAGGATCAGTGGAAAACATTGGTACGGGCGATGATAGAGAATGACCTCGTGGATCTCCTCGCCAGCAACCTCGCTCGACTCGATGAGGACAATAACGAGATCGACAGGGCGGGCGTCTACCATATCTTGAACGTTCTCGAGAACATCCTTTCGGACGCGGAAAACCAAGAAATTGTGGGGGCCAATGATAACATGATGCAATGGCTGCTTTCAAGGATAAAGAAGGTCGACCTCTATGCCAGAGGTAAGGTTGGGCAGAATCGACAATATGCTGCGGAGATTCTGGCTATCCTTCTTCAATCCAATCGGCCGAACCGAGACCTGTTTGCACAGAAGGAAGGCGTCGACACCCTTCTGGAACTACTCAGTGCATACCGTAGGAGAGATCCGGAGAAGGATTCGGACGAGGAAGAGTTTGCTGAGAATCTCTTCGATTGCTTGGCCTGCGTCGTCGAGGAGAGATTTGCAGGAGAGAAATTCGTCGAAGGCGAAGGTGTCGAACTGTGCCTCATTATGCTCCGAGAAGCTCGGCTGGCAAAGGCAAGGGCGTTGCGGGTCCTCGACCATGCTATGAGCGGAGGCAATGCGATCGCAGTTTCGGTAAGATTGGTTGAAGCGGCGGGCTTAAAGACTATCTTTGGGATGCTCATGAAAAGCCAAAAAATGGAGAGGAGCTTGGTCGAACATCTAATCGGAATTCTGGCCAGTTTGCTGAGATATCTCCCGGGAGGATCTGCCGCAAGAATACGTACCCTGGCCAAATTTGTCGAAAACGACTACGAGAAGATCTTGAGGCTCGTTGACCTGCGGCGTGAATACAAGGCGAGACTGAGCATAGTGGAGGCTTCGATAAGAAGGGAGCGCGAACATCTGAGTGATGCGGAGGCCGATGCACTCGCGGACGAGTGGCTATCGCGACGGCTAGACGCCGGGTTGTTCTCCCTCCAAGCCATCGAGCTTATCCTCAGCTGGATGGTAGCCGAGGACAACGGTGCTAGGCAAACGATAACGGTTTTGCTTGGCGAGGATGGTCTCAAGATATTAGAAAGGAGCCTCAGAGATCAACTGAGTGGCATGGACCCCGACCAAAGCGACGAGTCCAAAGCCACAGAAGAGATGCTGGAGGCGCTGCTCCTGTGCGTTGAACAATAGCGCCAGTATGCCTTAGTTTAGGCCCTGGGGCGGCTTCTTCAATCGAGCTACGTCCGAAAATATAGTACCCATAGTCCAGGTATCTCTCACAGATGCCACCACCACTACTGCATGATATATCTCGTGTGCACTCCTGAGTAATAATAATTCTTGTAAGCGAGGCTTTATTCCAGCCTTGCACGTGATTACGTGAAACTCTCTAGTCACGTGGGAGGGTTGTGCCAAGGCCGCGCTTCTTAGAAGTCGCCTCCTTCATCTTCAAGATCAGGTTGCAGTCGAAAAGTTCCCAAGACACTTGAACTCACGCCCACGTCGACTGTTGACTCGTGGTGGTCGCTTCAGTTCGGTTTGTGGCATCTCTGATCTCTGATCTGCGGTTGTCCCTCCTGGCTGTCCTGGGTACTGTGGGTTCTACATGCAGGCGTCCTGAAGTCTTGACTGACATCTCAGTGCCTTCAAATTGACCGCGACTTGAGACCAGACCAGCGATTTGACTGACAAGGCGACGAAAACCTGTCTTTCCGCGCGCGAATTCATCGCGCCCGCCTTCGCCACCTCTCTTGCTTTCCTCAATCCGACGCACGCGCGCCATGGCGGACTACGGTGATGCGAAATACGACCCGAACGGATACTATGGAGAGGATGGCGGCTATGAAGATGTCGACGCGGCGGACCAAGACATAACTTCTGAGGACTGCTGGAAAGTCATCAGTTCTTTCTTCGACATTAAAAAATTGGCCTCTATGCAGATCGACTCGTTCAATCATTTCATGCGATCGGGGTTACAAGATCTGGTTAATGAAAAGGGAGGTGTTACTCTAGACCATGCGCAGACTGTCGATGATGACGACCCAAATCCGGTTGTCGTCAAAAGACATGAGGTCAAATTTGGCAAGGTCACGCTCAGCAAGCCTAATATGGTAGAGGGTGATGGTGTTACCACTGATTGCATGCCACACGAGGCGCGTCTGCGAAGTTTAACCTATGCGAGTCCAGCCTTTGTTAAGATGACGAGGAGGACATACTACGCAAAAGAGAAGCCCTGGGATGAAGCAGGCGCTGATGAAGGTGTCATGAAAGAGGATGGTTCGCAGCTGTACTGGCGAGAGGGCAATGGAGAAGACGATTTCGATCCCGAAAGAGAGGTTTACATTGGCAAGATTCCCATCATGGTTAGAAGTATGACATGCCATCTGATGAGTGAGAGGTTTCAAAGCGAAAAAGACTTGTTTGCTTGGGGAGAATGTCCGTACGATCAGGGCGGCTATTTCATCATCAACGGCAGCGAAAAGGTGCTCATTGCTCAAGAGAGGAGTGCGGGCAACATTGTCCAAGTCTTCCAGAAAGCTGCGCCGGCTCCTTTCACGCATCTGGCTGAGATCAGATCTGTCATCGATCGTGGTGCACGGATGATGTCCCAGTGCACAGTCAAGCTCTTCCGACGGGTGGATGGTCCCGAGGGTACGAAGATCGACAGCCCGATCCGAGTTCAGCTTCCCTATGTCAAGCAGGATATTCCCCTTGTCATAGTCTTCCGTGCATTGGACATTGTCTCCGATGCCGACATCTTGGAAAAGATCTGCTTTGATCAAAGTGATAAAGAGATGATGGATATGTTGATGGGATCCCTTCAAGAGGGCCAACCTATTCAGGGTGCGGATTTGGCGCGAGATTTCATCGCCCGTCGTGGCAACGTTCCTACTTTGAAGAGTCATGAACGACAGAAGCACGCCACCGATATCCTTCAGAAAGAATTCCTGCCTCACATTGGGCAAGGCCCGGATGCCACTGCTCGAAAGGCTTTTTTCCTCGGTTACATGGTTAACCGCCTCTTGAAGTGTGCCCTCGGACGAGCAGAACCAGACGATCGAGATCATCTTGGCAAGAAGCGACTTGATCTGGCAGGCCCGTTGATGACCAACCTGTTCCGGTTGCAATTCGACAAGGCTACGAAAGACTTTTATCGCTACATGCAGAAGCGTGTTGAGTCGGGTCAACCTATCAATATTATGGCAGGCTTCAAGCATCCTATCATTACCAGCGGTCTGAAGTATTCATTGGCTACGGGTAACTGGGGCGACCAGAAGAAGTTGGACAAGGCTAAAGCCGGTGTTTCTCAAGTGCTGAGTCGATATACCTTTTCATCGACCTTGTCACATCTTCGGAGAACCAACGCACCAATCGGACGAGAAGGCAAAATTGCCAAACCTCGTCAACTGCACAACACCCATTGGGGATATGTGTGTCCGGCGGAAACGCCAGAAGGTCAGGCATGTGGTTTGGTAAAGAACCTGTCGCTGATGTCGATGGTGACAAACTCGTACGAAACCGGGCCTCTACTCAACTATGTCATGACCAAGCATGTCGAAGCACTTGAAGATTGGGAGCCCCGCCTCAATCCGCGGGCCACCAAAATCTTTGTTGACGGCGTCTGGTTTGCTGTGGTGCTTCGAGATCCAAAACGCTTGGTAGACGACCTCCGCAAGCTACGAAGAAAGGGCGTCTTCGACGCTCACGTGAGCCTGGTGTGGGATATTCGGGAAAAAGAGTTCAAGATATCAGGTGACTCGGGCAGAATCGTTCGACCCCTGTTTGTCGTCGAAACCGACCGCTCTTCAGAGAATTTGGGCAACCTGGTCCTTAACAAAGAGCACATTAACAAACTCGATCAAACATCATACTTGAAAGAAAGTGGCTTCCAATGGAACGACGAAATCAGACCTTACGGATGGACCGATCTCCTCGAATCTGGTGTTGTGGAATACTTGGATGCTGAAGAAGAGGAAACTGCCATGATTTGCATGACGCCTGAAGCCCTGGCCGACTCGAAAGCCAAATGGCTCGGCATGGAAATCGAGAACGAGGATGATCCGTTAAGAAGAAACGACCCGCTGCTCAACCCCCATGCTCACACATTCACACATTGCGAAATTCACCCTAGCATGATCCTAGGCGTCTGCGCCAGTATCATCCCATTCCCCGACCACAACCAATCGCCTCGTAACACCTATCAATCTGCTATGGGTAAGCAGGCTATGGGCGTGTTTCTCACGAACTTTGATCAGCGTATGGAGACGATGGCCAATATCCTTTATTACCCACAAAAGCCTCTCGCTCGGACAATGGCGATGGATTATCTCAAATTCCGAGAACTTCCCGCCGGACAGAACGCCATCGTCGCTATTGCATGTTACTCAGGGTACAACCAGGAAGATTCCGTCATCATGAACCAGAGTTCGATCGACCGTGGTCTGTTCCGATCGCTCTTTTACCGAACATACCAAGACTCAGAGAAGACCGTTGGACATTCCATCGTAGAACAATTCGAGAAACCCTCCAGAACGGACACGCTGCGCCTCAAGCACGGCACGTATGACAAGATTGACGAAGATGGCATTGTGGCCCCTGGTGTGCGTGTCAGCGGTGAAGACATTATCATGGGCAAGACTGCTCCCATGGCACCCGATGCGGAAGAACTAGGCCAGAGACTGAAACAACACATCAAGCGTGACGTGTCGACGCCCCTACGATCCACGGAATCTGGCATCGTCGACCAAGTCATGCTAACCACCACAGCCGAAGGTCACCGATTTGCCAAAGTCCGCGTACGCACGACCAAAGTGCCTCAAATCGGCGACAAATTTGCATCTCGTCACGGTCAGAAAGGTACTATTGGTATAACCTACCGGCACGAAGACATGCCCTTCACTCGTGAAGGCATTGTTCCCGACCTCATCATCAATCCTCACGCCATCCCCTCTCGAATGACAATTGCCCATTTGATTGAATGCCAATTGTCCAAAGTGGCAACCCTCCGTGGCGACGAAGGAGACGCTACCCCATTCACGAAAGTGACGGTAACACAAGTGTCGGAACTTTTGCGCACCATGGGCTACCAGTCCCGCGGCTTCGAAGTCATGTACAACGGCCATACCGGGCGCAAGTTGGTAGCGCAGGTCTTCCTGGGGCCAACCTACTATCAGCGCCTGCGGCACATGGTTGACGATAAGATCCATTCGCGTGCCCGCGGCCCGACGCAGATCTTGACGCGACAGCCCGTCGAAGGCCGTGCTCGTGACGGTGGCTTGCGCTTCGGAGAAATGGAGCGCGACTGTATGATTGCCCATGGCGCCAGTTCCTTCCTCAAAGAGCGCCTCTTCGACGTCTCGGATCCCTTCAGAGTCCATGTTTGCGACATCTGCGGCCTGATGACCGTCATTGCCAAGCTCAAGAAGAATACCTTTGAGTGCAAGAATTGCAATAACAAGAATAAGATCAGTCAGGTCTACTTGCCCTATGCCGCCAAATTGCTGTTCCAGGAGCTCTGGGCCATGAACATCGCCGCCAGACTCTATACCAAGAGAAGTCGCTAGGAGCGATGGTAGAGTCGAGTCTCGATGCGATTCATCCTACTTACCTGCCTGCTTGGGTGTGTCAGTGGTGTGCCGGTCTGCTGCGACCATGGACAATCAATCCATCGAGCGAGCAAGGGGCATGGAGGGCGTGACAGGTTTTGGGAAGAGGGCCCCGGGGAGGGGATAGAAATGAACAGATGAAGGGCAGCCAGTGCGCTCTGTTTCAATGGCTTGGAACGTAAGCATGCCTCAGGCAGCCAGCCACCAATGGATATTGATGTATCAACAAGGGCGAAGGAATAACAAGTGGCGGCAACTTGTCGCTGTACTTGAGATGAGTGCGCTCGTGGGTTTTGGTTATTCTTGAACTAGTAGTGGACTTGTTCTTGGCCGTCGCCAAATTCGACGATGCAGACTGAGTCAACCCTAGAATGTATTACTCTAGAATGAAGAAAAAGAATCGCTCAAACATGAGGTCTCTTTTCAAGCCTTTTGACCCGGACTGGATTCCTTCGTTACTATGGGAGAAAGGAGCACTTATTATTGCAAGACTAGCTAGAGCTAAAAACCCCCAAGTATTTGCGAGGCAGCAAACGAGTTTTCATTTCAAGCTGATGGAGCAAATCCCCATGTTTTTCGTAATGGTGTCTTGGTCGGGTACAAGTTTCAATTGCTCGATGACACCATGTGCAACACCCGCCTGATACTCGTACCGATCTGGCCAGTTTCGATACCGCCAAGATGTTTCCTGCCAGGGAATCCCTCCTTGGATCGTATGGAATTCCTGTCGTGCTGCTTCGTTTTCAGTCGGCCAAGCCACCACAGTCTGCACATGTTGGGTACATAAGTGCCTCACTTGCGCCGCTGGTTTTAGATGGATGCTATGCCTCACGATCGTGCGCCAGGCTTTCGGCAATGGGTGTTTCTGTAGTTGAAGGGCCAAAGTCATCATGGTGAAGAGGATTGTAGGAAGGTTTCTGGAAGCCTGTCTCGTGTCCAGGCTCGTAGTTCGAGCCAACCCCCGTTGTGTCGTGACTCTCGTGGGCTGCAACGGCTCCTGCGCCTCCAATTGCACCTGCTTCAGCCGCGTGGGTGCCATGATGAGTCTCGTCCTCTTCGTCCGAGCTGTATTCTCCTTCATGTCCGTCATCCTTGTTCTTGTGTCGCCCAAAGATGCGTTTGAGAATACCGGGTTTCTTCTCCGAAGGAGGGTCCTTGTGAAGACGGTTACGATCGGTGTCTTGCGAAGACTTGGGAGTTGTCTCCTCATCATGCCCTGCGTATGCCGCGGTGCCAGCAGCAGCACCGGTCCCGACGACGGCGGCTCCAGCAACTTCGTTCTCACGTCGTCTTCTCTCTGCTTCAGTAGCCTCAATCTGTTCTCGTTCCTTCTGCTCCCGTTCAAACTCCTTCTGGTGGTACTGTGCGTCTTTCTCCATCTCCTTGTGGTGCTTCTTCTCCTCTTTTTCTATCGCCTTTTGATGCTGCTTCTCCGCCTTTTCCTCCTTAGCCGCACGCTTCTCTGCAGCTTTCTGATCCTTCTCGAACTGTCTCTGTCGGGCAGCCTCTTGTTCAGCAATATCATGTTGTCGCTGGGCTTCAGCCCTCGCGATTTCTTCCTCGTCTTCATGTTTGTTGTATTCGCGAACGCCATAAGCCCCGGCTCCAGCCCCGGCAGCTCCAGCGATAGCAGTATCACGACCGATGTGCCTCTCATCCTGCTCTGGCTGAACGCTCGGATCAGCCCTAGAAGACGTCTCTGAAGTGTGCCCCGCAGCAGCCGCATGTTTGGGGTTAGTGTCCCTTGTCGAAGCTACAGGCTCCTGAGGTGTAGGCGCGGTGGTCGTCGGCTGGTATGAAGCGGTGCTCGAGGTTGAAGCCACAGGCTCATTATGAGTGCGGTCCGGAACCTTTTCAGCGCGTTGATAGGTGCCAGGCTGTGCAAGAGCTTCTGTATCTGGATGAGCCCTAGATCCTGAAAGATCTCCTGTCTCCAGTTCATTTCTATGCTCCAAGGCATAATATCCTGCCGCACCCGCCCCCGCACCGACACCTGCCGCTGCGGCTGCCTTGCCGTATCCTCTGGATCCATTCTCTGGCTCAGTTGCCGTGGCTGTTTCTGACTGATAGGTAGAGGGCTCGATCGAACTGTATGGGGCCATCGGCTTCTCATTATAACCTAGTGCCAGATCTCCGGTCTGTTGAGTTGGTGCGAATGTACTGCTTGAAGTGGTCGTTGGCTCATCATAACCGGGCGAGAGACTACTAGTCTGTTGACTAGACTCATACGGGAGACTTGACGTGGTTGTAGGCTCATTCGTGGTCGGTGCACTAGCATAACCTGGAGCGTCTTCAGGTTGCGTCCTGCTCTCCCCCGTATTCGTAAGCCCCATAAGCGGCTGCGCCAGCGCCGGCACCGACACCGGCGGCTGTGCCAACCCTGCCGTACCCCCGTAGCTTGCTGCTGTGGTTCGGTTGCCGGAGGAGTTTGTGAGTAGTCAGGAGCTGATTCGTTGAAAGAGGTCGTGTTGTTCCGGCCCTCATCGAAGCCCCTTGCAGATGTGGAGGCCTGTTGACTCGGTGCGGATGGGACGTCTGACGTGGTTTGAGAGTAGAAGCTTGTTGGTGAAGTTGGCTGTCGTAGAGGTTCTTCTGCTTGAGGCCTGCTCTCATTGTACTCATGGGCGCCGAAGGCAGCTCCACCTGCGCCAATGCCAACACCGGCAGCGGCAAGACCCGCACCGCGACTGGTGTGATTCTTATGCTCGGGCTCCTCGGCGTCGACAGCGGTGCCACCAACGGGCGGATTGATTGGGCTGGGAGATAATTCACCTTGGGGATACGCAGTGGTTGGAATGCTCTCCTTTCGATATCGCGGAGGAGATGGTCCTGAGCGGGGCGGTGCCGTGTAAGAATCTACCCCTGTGGTAGTGATAGGCTGCTCAGTACCTCCAACTGGTGGATTGATTGGAGAAGGGGAAGACTGGCCCTCAGGGTACGCCGTTGTCGGAATGCTCTCCTTGCGGTGATGTGACGGAGAAGGCTCAGAGCGTGTCGGAGCAGGATAAGAATCCACCCCCGTAGTAGTGGTCGGCTGTTCTGGGCGTTCGGCTTTTGACTGCGACTTATCGTCGTCGTTCGCACCGGACAGAACTGCACTAACGCTACCGGCAGCAGCTCCTAGGCCCACTGCTCCTAGAATTCTATCTAGGGTGCTCGCCTGCTCTTGCTCGCCTGACACGTTGGCAGTGGAAGCGGTGGTTGTCGGTGGTTCGGCGGCTACACTTCGGTCAGGTATCTTTGTTTTCTCAGCCTGACCATACTCGGCATTTCGATCTGTGGGAGAGGTGGTGGTAGTGAAGGACGGCGGAGCCGGCACCGTGCTTTCGTGTGTTGGTGCTGTACGACGGTCACCATATTCGGTGGCACCTATTCCAGCTGCAGCTGCTCCTGCGGTACCAGTCAGAGCTGCCAAAGTAGAGTCGGCCCCGGGTGTAAATGGCTTGTCTCTTGGAAAGCCTCCTGCAACCGGGGTCGTTTCGATCGCGGAAGTAGACTCAGTCGCGGGGGTAGATGGGTCGTCTTTTGGAAAAGCTCCTGGGATATGAGAGACTAGCCGTTGTCAGAAGGGACCCCTGTGAGACAAGGTGAAGGATTCATAACATACTCTCTTGTTCTATGTCCTTATGGAATGCTCTTGAAGCCGCCGTTTCGGCCGCCCCTGACGGCACGCCGATGTTTGGTTGATAAGTGTGCTCGGGCATCTTGAAGGTAGTAGGGTCGCTTGATGTTGGGTCAATGACACTCGGGACTGCGTCACCTGGAGGGAGGACGCGAGAGCTGTAGGTTGTTGTTTCGCCGATAGCAGCTATTCCAGTACCTTCGCTCGACAGCTCGTTTGGCTGTTCCAGGTCTGTCCCGCGTGAGATGTCAGTAGGGACGCAGGAATGTTGTGACAGCATTGTGGGAGTTGGCGGTATATCATGTAGCAATGACCTGCTCTTGCATATGACATACCGGGGATTAAATGGGAAGATTCCTCGTTCTCAGATCGTGCAGTGTCTCCTCCAATGTTGTCTTGCTTATTGAAATGTGAGCCTTGCCCTGTCAATCCACGAGTCGAACTGGTAAGGTTAGATGGTTCGGGATCTTCACTGTCTTTGCTGCGCCTGGTGGATGACTCTGTTAGGTTTGGTATAGGTTGATGGGAGGCAATTGCTCACAAGGAATCCTTCAACCACTCCATATGCAACTGAGGCGGGTATTCTCGAAGCTGACGATGTTCCTAGATGAAAGGATCTCTCAAAGCGCCAGGGGTAGAAGGGTGGCCATCCGACTGACTTGAACGACTATGAAAGTATTTACATATGTGAAAACGCGGTGAAGCTTGTTCTGTTGCGCCAGTTGCGTCATTACGAACGGCTGGCAGTGAAAAGCAGGTAAGTCACTGACACAAAGCAAGCATGAGGGAGCAGCACGACACTCCAATGGGCTTCTGTCTTTGGCCAGCCATTTGCTCGTTTGCCTCTGTGGGGTTGTTATCTGCAGGCAGAATGGATCGAGGACGCTTCACACATGGGCGCTGACGAGGATCTGGGCGTTGTGGTGATGATGCACATGAAGTCATTGGGGGAGCATCAAGGTCGGGGGAGCCAATCTCCAGGGACAGGTTCCAACGTCGCAAGCGATGGCCATCTGCATATCATCAATCAAGTTTTGTCTTCGACATCCAACCAGACCGGAGCTAACAACGTGATCTTGATAGATCGGAAGTGGTGAAGCGAGCATTGCAACGGCGGAAATACTGTGTGAAGATCAATATCTGCCACCTATCACTCAGTCTACAAGTCACAGACAGAATGCCATGACGACATCACATAATCCAACACGTGATATCAGCCTGGCCGACTGCTTACCTAACTCACCTAGGTAGTGTGGGGGACAGCCTTGCAGGTCACCTGACAGAATGTCCCCGCAAAGGAAGCCGTTCAGCTTAGTAAGATGTGGAATGCACGAAGCCCATGGGACTACGGTCTCGAGGTCTTCCTTGTTTTTACCAAGATTAGGATATTGATGGTACCGGAAGGCACCTAACCATTCCGACTTGTACTGGGTGCCAATGGGTACGACATCTGCAGCCTGCTGAGCGAAAAGCTCCGAGAAAAACTCAGTGCAGTTTGAAGCAGGGTCAATGATTGGACCAACTCGTCCTGTGCGCTCTCGAATAATGGCAGTACATTGTTCTTGCCTAAAGGCCGCGGTCCTTCATTTTGCGGAGAGAATTGAGCAAGTCATCGTCAATGACTACTCCGAGCATTCTTCGGCGTGTGCTGCGTCCAAATGCGACGGCAGATGCCACCTATGATTTCCCCAGCGTCGTCACAGACCTCAGTGTTCTCCTGGAATGGCAATACTCGCACCAGGGTCTGGCGCTTCTATGAACTCTTGAGCGGCCGACATTCGTTCCTGGGAGAAGGGCTCGGCGGGAGAGCTGCGAAATTGTTCTAAAGATCGACCTTATTGATGCCAAAGCTGTACAGGCAGAGGCACTGATGCGCTTGTGTCATCTTCAGCACTTGAACCATAGGTTTCGATTTGTGAATTCGAAAGAGACAACGAGAAGGAGCAATATGACCCTATCCCTTGGCTCGCATCAATGGGACAGAAGTTCTACAGAACCGCTGATTTGTAAATGGTGTTTGGATGGGGCTCGCGCTTTGAAGGGCTGAGACATCAGCCTGATTGTCGATGTGCACAGCAGAGTGCGTTGGTCCGGAAAGCGCAATTCCCATCTACAGCAGAGAAACGATCTCGCCGTCCGTATTATCTGCTTGATGAAGGGGGTTCAGCCTTGCCGCAGTCCTCAGAGAATGGACTGCCACGTCATCAAGCTCTTAAGCCAATGAGATTTGTCGAGCTGCTAACCAGCCCAGCAACTTCAACACCGTTCTTCGGAGTGCCATCATTATTTGGCCATCTAACGCGATTCATGCAGCTTCGCTACACAGAGAAGATCCTCTACTATACTCGTTATCCTTACAATTTCACTTACTAAAGGAGACACGCAGATAGTCTATGTCTCTGAAGCAGGAGATCTCTTGCCGCTGGTTATATTAGAAGCCGAATTATCCGTTATTGCCGCCGCAGGGAGCGTGCTCTACGCACTGATGTAAGGGGTGCTAATTAACACCCACAGGCGCACCCATAGCACCCATAGCACCCACGTATGAGGGTACCTGGAGGCACCTGCGCTGGGAGATGAGGTAAGTACTGTGGGCTCCTGACGTAGGTAGACAGTTCAATCACCCGGAAATTTCTCGGTAAGGTAGGCAGGCTTGTCACATGATCACCCTCAGTGTGGGTTGACAGTACCTACTACTACTCTACGTACGTAGGTACTTTGAAGACAGTGCTTCACATGTGACTTGTGGTTGGCTACAACCCAGGGTTCGAGCCTCTCGAAGAACAGAAATAAATGATAAGGATCGTCTCTGCATGTGCATGTAACATCGAGAGCTGAGCGGCATTTGACAGCCAGGCGCCCAGTGGCCAATGCAAGGAACAAACTCTTTCTAACCTGATATCCAACCAAAGCCCTTGAAGCATGATAAGCCTCCGAACCACGCCCAGCGCTAGTGTTTTCCAGAAGGTGACAAGCTGCAAGACAGAGAGGCACGAGGGTTGTTGGTGCAGCGCGCGAGCTTGCAGTCGGACAAAGGAGATCATCTCGCTACACCGCATACATGTACGCCGATCCATCGTCCGCCCGCCACCCTCATGGATCCTTGTTGCAGGTTGCATTCAAGTTGCACGGGGAGGCAAATCAAGCCCAAGTTATCTGCCTAAAGGCACAATCAAGCTTCAGGCCAGAACCACAGGGTCTCATCTCGTCCGGGAGTTAAGAGCGGCTAGTGATGAGATAGGCCCCAGAACGTCGCTATCTCCCCCAGTATTAATGATAAAGCCACCTCTAAGATACAGTGTACGTCTAGGGGACCAGTTTAATTACGGCCTAGGTCCTCACACACATGGGCACAGACAGATCGATAGGCGGTCCTTAGTGGGCACTACAGGCCCAAGAAGCCTATGGGGGAGCAGCCTGGGACGGCGGAATCTTCGGATTCGGACCCCTGACCGGCCTGTGCACGCTCAACAACTCGCCTCCCTCCGGATCCTCACGCAACCTTCGCGGCAGTCCATGCTTGTACAGAGTTACAAGAGTTAAACAACGACTTTATACCGGATGATATTCGTGCCAGGGTGGGTACTTCTACTGCTACTACTACCATCGATAGGTAGATGAGAGAGGATGGAGTCCGCACTCGGACACCCAGAGCACTCTTAACTTATTCCCTATCTTATGCCTCCATACTCCCCCACCACTTGCATGGTGTGTGCCAGACTACCAACGACCTCCGTGGTCCACTGTCTCGTCACCTCCGATCGTGAGCGGTCTATTGATGTGGCCGAGCCCGATAACGTCTCCCTGTCTTCTCTCACCTGATAGAACTACACTACACTCTTCTTCGCAGACTCGAATCTTTCTTCATCAACCTTCCTCAATATCTCCATCGACAAACCGGTCCTTGTTAACACCAGAGCCAGTGACCTAAATATAAAGCATAGACGATATCGATACCACTCACATCCAAAGCAGAAGGGTGACCGATTCGACGAGACTTCCTGCGCCTCCAACCGAAAGCCGCTCACCCACCACCCACCACAAAACATATAAACTCCCGCCATTATGGGTTTCCGATTAAAACTACGAAAGACGTTCTCGTCGTCTTCGTCGAAAAAGAAGATCGAGCCGGCGGAACCTCTCATGCCAAACGAACCACACTATACCCACCGCACCGATATAGAATACTATAAAGCGCACGAGATCCCTCGGTCGAAATATAGGGGCAAACCAGACCCGGAACACCAAGCCAGCCTTGCCGCCTTCTCCCTCGCAGATGCCTTCTCTGCCCCAGCGCGACGGAGCTCTGCAGCTCTATCCGGCACCTACTCCCCCGGTGGCACACAATCCCGGAGTCTGGCCCCGAGCAGAAACCAGAGTCGAGCTGCAAGCCGAGCCCCGAGCAGACTGGCAAGTGGACGACCTTCCTTCGACGTTCCGCATGGGTCGAATTTGAGGACGGAGATTGGTATTGACGCGGAGGAAAGCAGAAGTTCAGAGAGCACGAGCTCGAGCTCGAGCAGAGAAAAGAGTATTAGTGCCAGTACGGTTCTGGACCATGATACCGCGAGTAGTATGTTGCATACCCCTCTACCTCTGCATATCCCTTTTCTTTTGCCTTGTTTGGCTTTCCCGGTCTTTCAGCAATGTGACTGACAGTTTGTCTCTTAGCCTCCCTTTCAGACCAGCCTACCGCTATCCCCTCCGCACCGGTCGAGCCTGAAATGAAACTCGCGCAACATGATAGTGGAATCGAGATTCCCAGTATCGTATTAGCCAAACAGATGACTGCCCATGACACGCCTTTCACCGCTGAAGAGCTTGAGCAGGCCATCACGCGCGCGTCGCTGCCTCGAAGAAGATTTGCCGTCACATGATGGACGATATTTCCGAACTGCAGTCTGCGCTGTGGTTCAGCATGAACGTTAAAACATAAAAGACGGATGTGTGGGATATGGCAAGCGAGAATCTGGAGATTCTCCAATTCTGATCGTCAAATGAGAGGCGTAACTGGTCCCAATGGGAATGAGGTGTTTGGCCCCGTCAGGTCAGCGGCATAGGGAGGCGTTCAGGATTGGCTCATTTTCTTTCTTCCAGCACTGTTGTGCTACGAGGCATATGTAACTAGACATGATCATCAACTGCAAGCTATCTTGAGGAGATGGGGAGTGGTTTCGAATCTGCACCGGTCGGCATATTGCAGACCAATGAGTCCATAGGGCTTGGGCGAGGCCGAGCATTTCTCTATTAGACTGTACAGTCACAAATAGATCGGGCGCAACCCCAGACAAAACAGCATCTCCAAGATAAATCGTATGTTCCGTCCTTTCATTTCCATACTCACATGCGTAGGCCGCTGTGCTATTTATCAGGGCTGGAGCTCCCGATCTCGCCCGACCTTACGGTAGCTAGTATTGCAGGTGATTAGTTCCCGAGTTTTCTTACTGCAATGTCCAGAGGCTGGTCTCGCCTTGGCCTCCAGACAGCCGTCCATCGTCGGCGTCCTCCGTTGATATGGGGAGGACTAAGATCGGGGATATAGTATCGCCAATGTAGCCGCGTGACATGGGGCGTCGTGCGAGACGATATAGGGCCGGATGCGACTATCCGGTAGAATGTCCATGTAAGACACAACTTCACCCATGCCCCAATATAGGCCTTTGAAGGAATTCTCGCCGAGACCATCATGACAAGAAGAATGTAAGTGTTTGTCACCGTCTTCAGGTTTGACCATTGACAGGGAAGAGGTGTGGCTTATGCTCACGCTGGAAGCCACCAGGATGGGGTTGCTTGATGCCGGAATGGTAAAGGGGGCAGGTAGTCGCAGGGACCGGACAGACGTTCGTAGCGGTGGCCCGGAGGTGAGCATAGGAAGCCTTCGGACACTAAGTGAGAGCACAAGCAGTCCCAGACTTGAGTTCCCTGGACCCGTTCAATCATCAGTATGAGTGACAGCCATATCCAAGACCTCCAGCCTTCCTCTTCCCTTGGTCTCTGCAGAGCAGAATTCGCCCAGAGCCTTGAAGGCGCCGGGCTCGACAAAGCCAACGACTTCCCACTCATCGCCTTGCACGTCCTGGCTCTCAATCTGTTCGACAAACGATAAGATTCTATCTTTGATCGTGCCCTTGCCTTGTTCAGCATCTGCGTTGTCGTCCGTGCTTGCGGCCCTGGACTTAGGAACCTGCTTCGCAATGCTCGTCGGACATGTGATTCGTAGTCTCATCCTGGCTCGCATGACGGGGATCGGCTGCCATGCTATCAGGGCGCGGATCGCCTCAAGAGCTTGCTGTTTGACCGATTTTGTGGTCACCACGCCCGTCCACGTAGGCATATCGCTCTTCGTTCCCTTGCTGTTCCCGGTGGTCGAATCGTTATCGTCGTCCGTCATAGGAGTCGCCTGTCCGCTGGCCTCATTCGACCCATTCTGACCACCAGGTCCTTTCTTACCACCCTCGCTTAGATTCAATTTGCCCAGCTTGTGCCCGAGGGAATCCTGCGCGGGCGCATGACCGCCTTGCTTCGAGAGGACGTCCAGCCCTTTCTTGATCATCCCAGGAGTGTACACTCTCTTTGTCTGGGGATCCACAACTCTCTGGGCCACCTCTTCCACAATCTCTCTTTCCATCCTTTCCAGTAGCTCCTTCCGCTCGTTTGCGTTGACCTGGATCTCGCCCTTCTCCAAGATTTCTTTGATGATGCTATCTTTCCAGGACTTGTCTGCGTCCCCCTCGTCATTAGCCTTTCCTTTACCCTTCTTGCCTCCTTTTCCGCCCGATTTGCGTGCATGCGACGACTCTTCCGACTGCGCGGGGAGTGGCCAAGCCTTCAGCAGTTCCGCATTTGGAGCGGTTTCACCTTTTGAGGCGTTAAGGAAGATAGTTGGTATTTGTAAGACATTGTCGAGGTCTGTTTCTGTTCCCGATCGGTATTCCAGTAGTTTGTTTTTGTAGCAAGCCAGTTCAAAGCGCTTTTTGCCCTTTTTGTACCTTACGAGAGAAACGTTGGTCAGCTTGATTTGATTTGCGGGCTGCTGAATCATAGGCATCTTGACGGGGTTAGGCACTCGTAGGAATGGTAGAGTAGAAGAGCTGGAGAGGCTGGAATATCAGGTTTACGAATATCGCTGCAGACTGTCGACTCTGCACTGTTGTGTCACACTCTCCCGACCGGAAATCGGTGAGTCGCATGTCATACGTACTGGGAAGTTGATCCTAATAATTAAATAGCCTGGTGTGGAGGAGCAGGCGCGGAGAAATCTTTGGGACCGCGCCGCAGTCTCCAAATCGTACAAATTTATTTATCACCGCCCTGATCTACAATATACATATTAGGACCATAAAGTGTCAAGGTACTTTTTATCCTGTACCACAACAGTGTCCTGAAGCAAGGCCCGGCTATGCAGGCTTCAAGAAATACTACCAGCTCGACCATCACCAGGAATCTGGGTTACGTTTGCCCTGAATGTCAGTCATACCTGCGTCGACGCCTTGCCACTTATTCAGGACACCGGCTTTCCAATAACACGGCCCTGCGACTGTCAACTCCTAAAAAGTCTGGGATACCATGCAAGAGAGCGAGATTCAGTACGCAACGCAGACTCGGCCCGCTTGAGCACACCTCGCAAACGCCGAATAGCCTCGAATCTGCTGTCCTCTCCTCGACATCCAGTGCGCTCTTTCGACCAGACAAAACTCGGCCCGGGCAGTCCCCGGTCCGCGATCATTTACGAGCATGGAGCATACGAAACGAGAAAAGAAAGGTAGACAAGGCAGAGGGCGGCTTCGATGGTCCTAGCCGGGTGACTACCCTACCAAACTCACTTTTCATCGAAGAGGCAAGATTTAATGACGAAGCATCGGAAGAGGATGCAACTCTTGAGGAATTTGAAGACTCGGTCGAAGGCAGACAAGCGGTCAATCTATACCCAGGAGACCTCATCTACCACCGCCCTCGAGGGGTCAAGTCGCGCGAGCAGCTGGCGGTCTATATGGGTGAGGCGGGCGTTCAAAATCAATTTTTCCTAGCCGATGGCCGATGGCTGGCAGAGACGACCCAAATAGCGAGCAGTCCAATCGTCAGGGGATTTGCTTCGGTTGACGAAATGCGACCAATTCGGAAACATCTCCCTGTGAAGCCGTTGGAAAAACAGCCTCGCGACCTGGAGATCGCAGCAAGCTTCAGCTTTGCCGGTGATGTGCCTCATCAGGATTCCGGACGTCTGATGAGCCGTCTTCACGACTTCATGGAAGAAATGTCGGACTTTCGCCGAGACAACCTTCGCGCTCTCGACTCTGTTCACGAGCGTCTGGCCCATGAAGATTACTATACTTGTCTTCGGTTTGAAGAAGTCGTTTACAGGCTACTCAATGTCCAATATTCCCAGTTGTCGCCTGCTGCGAGAATGGCAACATTCATCACGTTGCGATCGAGTGCCACATCAATTCAGCCGATTGCTTCCAAAACGAGAGATGCTCCAGTGTTCGTTTTCACTCCAAAGAAATTTGTCAAGCGGTTTGAACAAGTTTGTCAATGGGCACGGGACTATCAAGAATGCGCTGCCCAGGCAGCGTTGGGAAGAGACGTTACAAAAGCCTTGGAGCGCAATCCTTTGAGCTCCTTCATTGAGAAGGCAAGACGCTTAATTCTCAAAAGCCGTGCTCTGCGATCTCCGACCACCACCGGCAGCTTGGGGCCGAGTTCGATCCAGCTCATTGAAGACGGGAAGATTGTCACTAAGGAGACTGGTGAAACATTTTCCGATAATGATAAGATGCTGTTGGAGTTCCTTTGGGACTGTTACATTCGCACCCCAGTTCCTGAATTTCGAAACCGCTACCACTCCATCGGATCCTTGATCCTTCGGGCAATTGGTGCATATCCCAAGCTTCGTCTGGAACGTAAGATTGGCAGTCTCCTACTACAGGAGTTAGGGGTATTGCCCCCATGGTCAGATCCCATGGACCACGATGTGTCCCTACAAATTCCTGGCCGGAAAGGCGCACACGAACTAGACGCACTGTTTGCGGAATCGGAAAGAGTTTGCCGGGGGTTGGGGCTGGATGAGAGGCGTGATCATAACCTCCTTGAAGATTCCATGGCCTCCCTACGGCGAGATTTGGGCGACATGCCAGTGTTCTGCGTGGACGAAGAAACTACGAAGATCAGGGATGATGGTTATTCTCTCGAGCCGAACGAAGCTGCGCCAGGAACGTACTGGGTTCACTCTCATGTTGCTCATCCCACTGCATTTATCACCACAGATCATATCTTTGCCAAAAGAGCTCGCCGTATGGGTCAGTCGCTGTATGCTGACACCGTACAGCCCATGTTCCCTTGGGGGGTTTTCGCACGCCATGAGTCTGAAGGAAGACTCGCCGGCGTTGACAATCAGTACTCTGCTTGCCGAAGACGGTGAAGTCAAAGATATTAGAGTCCAACCCACTAGGCTCAGAAATGTCATTGGTTTAGTACCAGCAGCGGTGGATGCTGTACTGGGCAAACCGCCTGAGGAGCTAGCATACATGATCGTGGGCTCAGACAAGACTATGACCATACCCTCAGACACCAGCGGACTGGAGCAAACCCACCAAGAAGCACGAAAGCACCAGTCGGCCCTCCGAAAGCTTCACCAGCTGATGTTGGCACGAAGCGAGGCTCGCCGGAGGGGAAGCTCCTGAACATGCCAACTGGCATATCACCCAAAATGACACCGACGTCAAAACTTCATATGTCGAAGAGTACTATCCAGAACGTCTATACCACAGCTACCACTACCAAGGTGATCCGCTCATCAAGTGCATTGCTCCTCGCGTATTCGAACCAGTCCGGCTCGGGAAGATGGAGCTTGCGTCCAATCTGACCACATTGGTAATGACACTGGCAGCAGAGTCCGCGGCCAAATGGTTCGGCGACAGGGGAATTCCTGCTTTCTTCACCGGTTCTCTCACCCAGCCTGGGTTTCCCATTGCAAAGCTCAACAGTCTGAGTATGCAGGACAACAAACGAGCTCCTTTGGGCACCTACTCATCCGCTCCTGTTCCGCACGTCTTTCTCAATACCAAAGCGTACTTGCGCTTCACTAGCCCTCTTCGACGTTATACAGATGCTCTGGCACATTTCCAGGCCGACGCTTACTTACGCGCGGAAGCCAGTGGCCTCCTACAACCGGGTGTCGACGCGAGCAAGCTAGCATTGCCCTACAGCAAGGCTATGGTGGACGAGTATATCTCTACCGACGCCGACAGGCTGCGAGCCTTGCCGTATAAGGTGATGAGAGCGCCAAAGACGAACTGGGCCCTCCGAGCACTTTTCCGAGCTTTTCACTTCAAGGAGGCTGATCTCCCCGAAGTTTGGGATTTCAAAGTGCTCACACTACACAACGTCCCTAGCACTGGCGAAGACACTGGGCTACGAGGGCAACTCCTGCCGTTCCAGCTCCCCACCCGACTTCTGGACTCTCCGGAAGGATGGGAGAAAAAGGCAACACGCAACTCTTTTCTGCCCGTAAAGATCGAGCTCGTCGACCTCGACGAGATGTGGGTGTATGCCCGCGCAGTCGGTCCGCCAAGCGATACGTATAACTTCACGGACCCCATCAGGATCCTTCCCAAGCGAGTAGACACAATGGACGCAACGGACAATGCTGCCAGCGACCTTCAGGAATCAGCATCATCAAGGGCCTGAAGCCGCTCTACGGACTCGACGTCCGCCACTAGACGAAAGCTAGATTGTCAGCAGATAGTTTGCGACAACTGACGGAGTGATTACCTTAGTGTAAACAACAAGGCCAAAACGCCGCCGCTGCCATATTGCGCTTGCCGATCTCTTGGAAGTTGGGCCCGGCCCTCCCTGGATTCGACTTTCCACCTAGTTCTTCAACGTGTCAAATTCAACGCAGATAGTTTGCATAGCATGCAGAGCATCATGCGTGATGTTGTGAACAACAAAGGGCCCAGAGCGTGCAGTTCGGCGTCGCCGTCGCCTCGCATGCTCTGCACGAGTCTGGCCACGCGAGACCGGTGCTTCTGATGTTTCAAGATCTTTTCCCATGGCAAGACTACAGATCTGGCGGCCACACCAGTAAACTCTACCACAGGAGCAACGCTTGTTTCCCTTGTCATCTAGATTTCCAAACTTGAAGGGCAAAGGCAAAGCAGAGCGGAGTGCTTTTGGCCGCGGCCAATCTGCCGCCGGTTCAAATGCTCCTCCACCACGCAAGAGTTTGAGGAGACCCGGCCCTTGCTAGCTCAGCGCCGTCCTTAACGGGGGGATCTCGCTTCCGTTGACAAATACTCGCTGTCTGACAGAAGTTTGTGTGGCCAAATTTGCCGCTGGCCTTGGAGACTACTTTCTGTGACGGGAGAGCTGTGGACCCTCCTTCAGCTTGCTGTGATGCCACCCTTCGTCCGCCGGTTGGGAGTCAACCGACAACGAGCACCTCGTATTTTACGAGGGGATCGGCGCCACTATCATCGCCTTGGACGAGGACATCTAGCCACAGCGCAATTCTCTGGACCACATGCAACCGCGCACTGGGAAGAGGCAGCGTGGAGCAGCATCGTAGTGGGAAGAGGTCTCCGGCACAATCCGCCGGTAGACACCACAACTGCGTACCTTATGTTCGCGGGCCGCTGAACAGGCCCGATGATGGCATACATATGGATCTCGCGTACCCTTAGGACAGAGGCGGTCCAATTCCAAGCGGTCAGCATGACGAGGCTGGGCGGTCACGGTGGTGGTACGGCTTAGTCCCGAGGAGAAGGCTCACACTTACTCCCTGAACAATCGCAAAGGCCTTCCTTCATCCATTACGAACACAAAGCAAGGGACGGCTCAGCCTTCCCTTTCCAGTGCGAATCAAATGTCAAAACCTTGACTGCGCCTGGCAAGGGTACCTCCTTGTGTTGTACGTACAGTCTCCACGCCTCCAAGACGTTCAGTGGTCCTCCTCCTTGTGAGATCCGAACGGAAAGCTGCTTAGGAGGGTTGAAACATCGATGCGGCAGTCCCTTGGTAAGACAATGTAGGCGCATGGGCATGACCGGGCACATACGTACTGGCAATAATACACGACGCCCTGTGGAGGCAAGGACAACCATCT
This sequence comes from Exophiala sp. LBMH1013, assembly GCA_024611085.1. Taxonomy (NCBI): domain Eukaryota; kingdom Fungi; phylum Ascomycota; class Eurotiomycetes; order Chaetothyriales; family Herpotrichiellaceae; genus Exophiala; species Exophiala sp. LBMH1013. Next base: position 662,516 of record JAMFLB010000002.1, read on the forward strand.
CGACAGCCAAGAAGCGACGATGACCAGCTTGGTGCAGATTCTTCCTGTCCTGCTGCTCAAAAACCTACCTAGGTACCATCTTATGCTGGAGCTACAGAGGAATAGCTTTGAGCCTCAGAGAGCTAGGAAGGAGTCAAATCCTCTTCACGCAGCTAGCGCCAGCCATTCCACAAAGACTGTAACTAAAGGTACCTACCTACCTAACCAGAACCAGTACCAAAACCAAAACAGAACCAAAGATTCGCCTACCTACCCATGAAGCGCCTAGCTTCACCGGCCATAGCCGGAAGGACCGGGACCAGCACCGGGGCCAGGACCAGGAGGAGGAGGAGTAGGAGTAGGAGGAGCCTTACCAAGCCCGGGACCAGGAATACAGACCTCGTCCCCCTCCACACACTCCGTCCGTGCTGCGGCTTCAGGGCTTGCGACAACGAAGACACAGACGCTGGCGGGAGAAGTTGAGGGTCGGACTAGGAACGCGCCTTCTCGGTCCTTGCAACGGTGCCTACCGCGCACGTACTCCTCGACTTCGATCCGTTTCAGACCAGAGACTTTTCAGACTTCAAGTTCTTCAAACTTAGCAAGACATGCCAATGCCAGGCCTCGCGGCGGGCAGCGCTTTTGGTAGAGTCGGACCCTCTCTCCTGTAATGCAAGCCAGGCCGCCGGCGGGCTGTCAGTTTCGCGGGACTCGACCTCCGGTTCAATAACGCGAATCCTGGCCCCTCCTTGGTTCCTTGGACGAGCTGAATGAGGGGTGACGGGCTTCAGCATCGCCAGCCAGTCAGCTTTCGGGTCCGAGTGTTGCGGCGGTGGAAGCCAACTCCCCCCTGGTCTTAAGGATCGCCCCAGAGCCCACAGTTCTGGCACCAGCAGCAAGATCTGGCTTAACGATCTCTCGTCTATTATCCCTGTCGTTGATAATAGATATTTGCTGGGCAGGGACCGGGTGCTCACTACGTATGAGCAATTTCACATCGCAGATTTCCGGCCATCTGACGATAGTACTACGTACCAGGTGATTTGGAAGAATTGGATCTCGGTCGTCCGGAGATCAACCGGCCCTGTTGCTCTTTCAGCTCTCCCACCGTGGAAGAATAGACACCGGTGCTGTCAGGCTCAGAAGCATAAGTCTTTGGAAACTCGTGGATATCCAACCCACGACTCATCGGCCCCCATTACCAGGGCACTCCCGATCGTGCTACAGGGTGTCGGATCTTTGAAGCTCGAATATGCCAGTACCTATGGTTTGCTGCTGGCCTAGCCCTGGTCGGTGAAGGGGACTAAACCGATGCAAAGCACAGACATCTCAGAGCAATCACTGGCCGGCGCAAGATATGCCCCTTTGATGCCACACTCTCACAGGCTAAAGCTTCCTCTTTATACAACTTAAAAATGCCTCGCAAGATAGAAAACCCGACCCAGACCCATCGTGTCAAGATGGAGTCTGTATGTGTTGCAGCGTCGAATCGACCAAGTGGACTCGATTGGCATGACGGTTGGCTGCAGGAGTGGAGAGGTGAGTCTACACTCTTCTATCCCTTCGAGCATGCTGGCCTCCCCTTCTGGTCTTCGTTCGCCTGGTGTATCCTGTTCGCTTTCCCCTCCATGGTCAGATCCAGACAGTGTCCGCCCCTGATTGGTATGAGGCAATCCTTCAACATCAACACCAAGACCAACGCCAACGCCAGTCAAACATCTCCACCTCCTTTGCCGACCACCATTGGCGATTTGGTCGATTCAGGCAATGCGTACCTCGATAAAGCAGTATTTCGTGCAGCTCAAGAGACCCCCGGTATCCTCTTTGGTATCCATCATTTGCAGTTCCATATCATGAGCATCGTCGGCCCTTTCTGACGCGCCCACCGTACCGGAACTCCTTCGCATGATTCTTAACGAGCTCTTCTTTTCAAAGTCTATCATCTCGCATTGTTGTCGTTGACAGTTCACCCTGCCGAAATATCTTGTTTGTGCCTGGAGGTCAACACTCGTCCACGGCGCAGATCCCGGTACAACTTGGCCGTTCTATTCTATTGTTTACTTCCGAAGACAGTCATACCCAAGGTGTCGCTCCTCGCATCTGGTTTGTGATATCCTGCTATTGTCGGAGCGACACAGATTTTTGCAGCGGGGCGCCCTGCCCTCCACTCAGCGGGGAGGCAATGGGTTGCACAAACTATGAGGGTGGCACTTGAACAAACAAATGTCAACACGAGGTCCCCCATCGCCTCCAGGCGCATATACCGCTAAGGTCGCCAAGAGACGAGCCAACTCCTGTGTCCCTTGCCGTGTGAGCAAGTCTCGGGTATAGCTTGATGCTGTTGACGAAGAGCGAGCAATTCCACTAACCAGCTGGGCAGTGTTCCGGCGGCATTCCTTGTGCGACCTGTCAGAAAAAGCGAGGGAAGCCTCGTTGCTGGTATCGCAATGTCGTGTCCAAGGATGACGACGACAGCGAGGTGAGTGATAATATGCGCCGAGGTTCAGGACCAACACAGCTGATGGCAAGAAATAGCAATCCAAGACCTCTCCCATGGAGCAGGACCAGAAAGAAGGATCCCAGGGCACCGCTCAACAAGAGACCGAAGATGCCGAGTATGAAGAGTCCTTGACTTGGCCCTACCAGAACTTTTATGGAGCATTCTCCCTCGCACGCTGCGTTGACAAGGTGATTCCCATGCTGTCCTGTCTCACGCCTTCGGGATTCTGACTGTATGAGCAGTTCAGGAGTCTCTCGTCTGCCGATGGAGCTGCCAACAGGGTGATCAGATCGATCCAGACCACTGAAGTCTTCAATTGCAAGTTCAATGACGAAGAAAAGGCTCGGATGCTTGGCCAGGCGCAACAGGGGCAAGCAACAAAGAGACTGAGTCTTTGTAAGCTCCTGATAGCGGATGCCGATTCTATTCCGTTCGGCCAGCTTCGCATCTTATATCACAAGTTCTTGGATGCCCGACAGCTTCTTGATGCTGGCATGGTTGCGGAAGCCTGGAGCGCATCGGCAAGTCTTGTTCGCGATGCGGAACTCTTGGGATGTAAGAAGGCGCTCTTCCTTTCGAAGCATTAGTCCCAGCTAACAATACTAGTGGAAGAGGGTGATGGCTCCGGGGACACTGCTGACCGACATGCAGACCGTGAGCATGGTCGTCGCATCTGGTGGCTTCTTGTCGACCTGGATGCCCAGCTCAGCTTCCTCCTCGGCCGGCGTCCGCTCATATCCCCGTCGCATGGCGTTCCCAGACCTACGGTGGACTCGTCTCGACAAGAAGAGAAAGACCTTCTGCAGAACATCTTGGACTTTTCGCAATTCATACTGGAAGTTCTCGCCGATGTCATTCCCACCAACCCAGCCAGCAAACTGGAGTGCCATATACAAAAGGAGAAACTCGAAACATACCTGTTTCGGCTGCAGGACTTGGACTCGGGATTCTCCTTTCTTCCACAGAATGGGAAAACAGATCCCCCGCTGTGGACGGCTATCGCAGAACACCAGTTCAAGGTTCAGCTTTTCTTGATGGTGCTCAATTGCCAAATGGTCATGTCGACCACGCCGCGCCAGATCCAGACTCCATCCGAGAGACGAACACAACCCTCTTCCAAGTCGAAGAAACCGCAAACTACTCCTAAGGAGGCACCCCAAAGTTATATTGACGAGATGATCGAATCCATCCGTCGCATCACCAATCTATTCGAATACATCAATGCTCTTGATCCAGTGCCCCGTCCACCCTGGCCACGTTGCTTCGGCGTATATTGTGCTGCCTCACTGTTGGGTATCGCGCGGCTGAGGGGGGATATCGAACTTATTGAGACCGACTCGGACCGCATAAAAGCGCTTCTCAAATTTTTTCAGGGATCGTTAAAAAGGTCGCCCCGCTCGTCCATTGCTCAGGCGGCAGTTATGTCGCTAGATAGGGTGCTGGAAGACTTACCCAGCGTACCTGAGCAGCAGCGACCCTCGGCTTCCGGGGATGGTGCCTCGGAGCCACAGACGGGGCATTCGACAACTCCTAAGGATGGAAGCTCGCAAACAACGCAGGCCAGTTCTATTACCAACAAGACACCGGGTGAGCAACCTGCTCCTGGAAAGGGACCCCACCTCAAACGTCGACATGCAGCAACGACCAGACATGAGGAGGAGTTGCGGTCGGAGAAGAGGCCAAGGTACAGCGTGATGCCACCTAGCTATGAAACTTCTGTCCATGGCACCCCCACGGCCTGGCAAGGTGAACAAGGCCCGCCGCAATATTCTCAGCCCATGTCTTCGTTTAGCGAGATGTCCGCAGCCTCATTTCATGAGTCGTCTATACAACATAGCTTCGATCAGGCGTCCTTTGCCCACAGTGCAGCAACTTCCTTTGCAGATGAGCAACTACAATATGGCGGCCTGGGGTACGCGAATGGCCATCCAGATAACGGAGCCCAGGCACAGTCTTTCCCTTTCTGGATGCACCCGCCGATGCTGGTTCATCCGCCAATGTACCATGCCGGCTGGCAAGCAATGGATCCTAATCCATGGATGATGGCGGACGGAAGCCATCAGGTCTTCTATGCCGGGCCGCCCAATATGCCAGTTGATGCCCCTCGTCAGCATGATGGCAATGCACAGGCAGCACAGGCAGCCGGTATGAACAGTTTCGGGCAAGCCCCAGCTTCGGCGCACGAGGATGTACAGGCAAGGGGCAACATGGCGATGCCTGCTGAAAATGCAAGAGGAGGACACGATCCGCAGCCGTACGCTACTGGACCACCACAGTATCAACGCTTGGATCATTCCGTCAGTTCTCCCATCCGCGATGACAGCGCATTGCCACACCAAGAGAGCGCCTTCGGTCATCCTCCGCCCATGGACCGTCGGCGCAGTGCTGCGGATATCAGGCAGGGACAAAGCAGCACATGGGCAATGGAGATGCCACCGGAGTTTGCGAACCAGAACACCATGGGTGACCAAAGGGAGGCTATGCACAGGTCACAGACTCCTTCTCGAGACGCTCTCCTTTCACCTGTTGGCGAGAGTGATACCAAGTCACGCCGCAACTCGGGAACGCCGCGACAGATCAGTCGGAAAGGCCGGCCGCCACCACGTTCCAAGCAGGCCGACATGCCCGTGTCCAGCATTGATAGCGGAGATGCTCACGGCCCGCGGAGACGGTCCATAGCTCATGCCGGCGATGTCATGATGGCAGATGCAGTCTCCGGCGGAGACGCGCGGGCGGGTGAGATACAGTTGGAAGCCCGTACCGAACAACAACAAGCTCCGCCGGTATGGGCGAACCACGCACCACCTCCTGGCCATGGTCCTCCGCCGTCAGGCTCAAACATGTATAGTCTGGACATGGCAGGGCATGCTCATGCTCATGCTCTGCAATACCAGCCGGATTTCAACCCACACCTGCCACCAAGGCCAATCGTCACGACAGGACCCTTTGCAAGCAATTCAGGGGGTCATCACTGGTGGGCCAGATAACCTCGTCAAAAGCCGACCAGAACCGAGATGGTTTCAGGGAGAACAGGATAGGTGTTTGTTTCTTTTGGATGTAGATATGATTCCCCGCCGGACCAGGCTCTCTATATAGCGAACAAGCATTGTACATTATTGTGAAGAACATCAAGGACTGAGTTTTTGTCTTCACCGTCTGTCGTCCTTGTGTCGTGCTGTCCTAAGAGGGGAAATCGTTCGATCAATCAGGACAAATTGCGCCGCACCATCTATCCTTTTAGTGGGCAGTGGGCTGATGAAGGCCATGCCAGACCTACCTAGTGCCTAGTGCCTAGTGCCTAGGTAGCGACCGCAGTACTGAATGAGGGGCTGTCCAAGGCTGGTCCAGATACAGGGACGAACACGTCTTTCACGTATCAAGGGCTTTATCAGAAACCGCTGACAGGAGGTACAGTAATGCGAGTACAGCAGTGTTGAAAATAGGTACGTACCGGGTAAGGTAGTTTGCTATCTGTGTACGTGGAATTAGTACAGCACTACATCTCTATAAGCTATAGGTGCGTACTAGTAGGTACGGGGTACCTGGTAAGTACTAGTAGGCGCCTATACCCGAGAAATAGCCTGTGAGCTCTCTATCCGGCAGGTCTAACCTGAACGACCAGCTCATAGTCAGGTAAATCAAGAAGTCTGGCAGAAGAAAACCGCCTATATTTTCTCCAGTATTCGAGACGTTCCCCTTGACAGACGATCCTACATTTCCCGCCCGCCGCCGATAGCCGACACCCGCCGTTACAATCAGAACCCGCGATACAGTATCAGTACCTAGCAAGCAGTACCTACGTATCAGCCTCCAATCCACCGTCCACCGCTCAACCCCTCCACCTTCTTCAAAGCAGAGTGCGCGTCCCTTCATATCTCGACGTATCCCACTGACTTCTCTCTCTTCTGATTCCTTGGGCCAGTCAAATCATGTAACTGCCAAGATGTATGCTCCCTTCGATTACTTTGAGCATCGGCGTGCCTGGTAAATAGATCTCTCTCCTCTCTGCCCTCAGCTTGATCCACCGAACCCCTCGGCAAACCCTTCAATGTTTAATGATTCTCCCTGGCTAACATGACCCTCGCAGTGTGATCAAGCAGCGCCAGCGCGAGGCGCGCTTCGAATCGCTCCCAGACGCCTACAAAGGGCCCCTGACAGCCCAGCAACGTTCCATCCTCCAAGCACCCATTGCGTCTCTGGTCAGCGATGTGCAGAACGGCAGCCTCTCACCCATCGACATTCTCCGCACCTATGGCAAGACCGCGACGATCGCTCAGCAACGAACAAACTGCGTGACAGAACTGCTTCTTCCCGAGGCCGAGTCGTGGGCGAAAAGCGATGTGAACCTCAAGGGCCCATTGGCCGGCATACCGGTATCACTGAAAGACAGTATCGCGGTGGGAGGGTTCGACGTGTCGGTAGGCTATTCGCGACATGTCTTCAAGCCGTACCCGGAGGACGGGATCATGGTCAAGCTCCTCAAACGAGCCGGAGCGATCCCACATGTCAAGACGGCGCTGCCCATCACACTGCTCTCGTTCGAATCGACCAACGATCTATGGGGGGTGTGCAGAAACCCTCATAACCCAAAATACTCGCCTGGCGGCAGCACAGGCGGTGAAGGCGCCCTACTAGCTCTGAACGGGTCGAGAATCGGCATCGGCTCCGACGTGGCAGGTTCGGTGCGCGCCCCAGCAGCATGGTCCGGCATCAACTCGCTGCGATGCAGTACAGGCCGCTGGCCCAAGATGGGCATGAACACCTCAATGCCAGGCCAGGAAGGCATCCCCTCTGTTTTCTCCCCCATGGCACGAACCCTGGACGACCTGACGTACTTTACCAAATCGTTCATCCAAATGAAGCCCTGGGAAGTCGACTACACGGTGCACCCGATCCCCTGGCGCCAGGAGCTGTACGACAGCACGGCCGAATCCAAGCGGCTGCGGATTGGTGTCATGACCAGCGACGGCGTGTGTCGGCCATCACCTGCGATAGCGCGCGGCCTGGATCTCACGGCGACGGCTCTGCGCGCCGCCGGCCATGAAGTCGTCGACATTCCTGTCCCCTCCTTCCCGTCCACCGCGACCCCGGCCCAAGGCTTGCAAATCGCATCGGTACTGCTCTGCGCCGACGGCGGCAAGACATTCCGCTCGTTTTTCCGCACCGGCGAATCCAACGACCCAGGCGCCGCCCAGATCAATTTCTACATGTCCCTGCCCCGGCCCGTCAAGTACCTCTGGTACCTGTGGACGCGGTACGTCAAGCGCGACCCGCTATGGGCTTCGCTGCTGCGCTACTTCCACCCGCTCACGGCCGTCGAGCAGTGGAAATGGGTCGCGAAACGCGAAGCCTTCCGCGCAACCTGGTTCGAGTGGTGGGACCAGCCTGCCCAGAGCTTCGACTTCATCCTCTGTCCGGGAAACGCTACTCCCGCATTACCCCACAAAGCCATGGCCGATGCTTTCTCCAGCTGCGGCTACACCTTCCTGTGGAATCTGCTGGACTACACCGCTGGCATTCTCCCCGTCACCAAAGTCGATGCGGGCAAGGATCAATTGCCCCCCGCATTCAAGCCGGCTAATGGCGTCGAGAAGGGCGCCTACAAGTACTATGATAGCGAGCAGATGGCTGGGCTGCCCTGTGCCGTCCAGGTCGTCGGGCGGCGGTTGACGGAGGAGAAGGTCCTGGCTTATATGAAGATTGCCGAGGATGCGTTGCGCGACCAGGGCGTCGTCTACGAGCATCTGGATGTCGAATCCCTTCCGGAACTCAAGGATGTCGAGGCCCAGAAGAGTCATGTTTCCGTCACACCTGGCAAGATCTGGTAAATCAACTTGGTAGATTCTATTATCATTTATTATACCCAGTATCACCATGCAGAAGAAATATGAATCCAGTCCCATTCCTGTCTCTTGAAGCCTGGTGGAGTGAAGGAGTTTACGCTTGCTTTGCCGGAGATGAAATCTATAAACAAACAACACAGGTAGATGCAACATCATGAATCGTGGGTATGTTCTTTGTTGTTCTTGTATTCCTGTCCCAGCATTAAATGTGGCCAAGGGGCACTTCCTACCAGAAAGCTGCGATCAGAAATCGAGTAGAGGGAAAGATCATTCCTCGCAATCACATTCCCTCGATACTCTCGAGCTGCGCTCTTAAACTTTTTGGCCTTGCCACACCCCTATGCCTTCTCATACGCGGATTTCCCTCCATAAAATATCAATTCCATCGGCATCGCTTGCAACTTAGCAACAATAATGCAGCGTCACCAGAACAAAAAAACTCAAGCGGCTTCTTTCTTCGCCTGACATCTGGCAACCAAAATAAAACCCTTCACCTTGACTCCGCGCTCATATTTGTTTAGATATATCCCGTTGCCGCTCACAAGCACAAAAAGTTTATTTTCTCATGTTCGACATCCAATTCGAACTCCCCGAAAAGGCTTCTGTCAGTGGAAGAGTCATTGTCTCTTCTCCATCAAATCATCAAAATCCTCGCAAGCAGAAAAGGAAGGACGGCAGATGGCGCTGATGACGCTGCTTTCCATCACAGTCAACCACTCCCATAGTGAATTAATCTTGTCCCGGCCCGTTACAATTATCACCATCTCTGTTTCGAATAAGGTCCATAATGCCCGTCTTCCTTGTCGTTTAAAAAAAAAAGCGGTCGTAATCTTCGTCAGGCAGAGCGGTGGCCTGGCCTAAGATGCAGGCCCTGGGCGTCCGTGGACTTCTGCCGTACTGCCCTCGAACTCAGGCGAATCGGGGCTATAATGTATATGGTCGCTAGCTCTATGCTGTTGCACAAAGCCCACATTGGAAGGTCGGTCATTGAGAATGTTTGCTCCGTGCGCAGCACCCAATGCCGACGAAGTGTTGCGAAGATGATTGGTGTATGAGGTACGGGCTGTCGTTGGAATATTCTCGCCTCCGTCAGGTAATATGCTTGAAGTTGTCGATTCCGCACCAGTTGAGTATCTTTTGTCCCTTCCCATCAAATTTTGCGTGCTCGAGAACGGGATGCGACTGGAACTCAGGCTCTGCGTATGTCCCTTATGAGTGGAGGCATTGGAAACACCGTATATTTTGGCCTTTGCGCTTGTTCTGTCAATTGGTTCCCCCCCAGACTGTCTTCGAGAACTCTTGCGAGGTATGGCTGGAACCTCAGGCACCTCCGGAATCTCCTCGCGAGGCGGTGGCTGCTTACGGGACTTTCGGGACGCTTCCGAGCCGATCCGACTTGGTAATTCAATCGCACCGCCTGAGTCTATATGTGGCAACGACGGGGGCTTCGAAGGCACGGGACTGACAGGCTCTCCTTCTCTGTCAGATTCGACGCTCGAAACATCGTCGTCGACGGTCGGTCTCTGTGGCAGAGGAGAAGCGATCGTCGAGCCTGCGCGATCAAGCCCAGTCTCGTCATGATTCTGCACATCGTCATCATGATAGGGTTCTTGGGCTTGGCTATCTGGGACTGGAGTAGGCGGGAATAACCCTGGTGGTGGAGCTCGAGCACTCCGGACGACTTCGAACCCCTTGTTTTTCTCTTTTGTCTTCCCGCCAAGAAGGCCTCTAAACCAACCCCTGGCCGTAGAAACCGGCCCAGTAGGATCAGCTGGGCCGGTCTTGAGCTTCCTTGTGCCGCTTGAGAGGGCTGCGCCACGGACACCATAGTAAAAGTCGACTTCTCTAACCGCATAGTCGGTTTTAGTTCTTGTCAAGTCGTTTGTAACATCCTCGAAATCGTCGTTGTCCACTGGCATGGGAGTAGAAGGACCTTCGCCGGCATCATCCTCTACCGCACCTTCATTGAGCAGAGTACCCTTCGACTTCCCACTCTTCAGTGACATCGCCGGCGGGCCATCATCGCCAGGGAGCGGCTCGATTGTATTCCGACGCGGTGGCCGATAATAGGGGTCCTTGGATTCCACTTGTTTCTGAAGACCAACTATTCCTCCCAGAGAGCCACTGCCGCTCAATCTACCGGTAAGCCGCCTTGAAGCTCTGTTGGACTGATCGGGAGTGGTGTGGCCCATAATGCGGCCATCAATAGTCTGACTCATTCTGCTGGAATTCCTTCCGCTGTCCAGCAAGGCGTTCGAAGTCGCAGAAGCACTTCGAGACCTGGTATTGGTCATGTGGAGCGGTTTCGGTTCAGCTGCAAGCATAGCGGCATTCGAAGACATACTGTGGCGTGAATGTTGCTCACGGCGTGGTAGTCGCCGAGACAACTGCCTCATGCCAAACACCTTGTTCAAGCCTCCTCTGGTGGCACCGCCGGTAACCTCATCCCGCCCGCCTGCCCCTGCAATGCGGGCAATGACCTCGATTAAAGTTTGGACGGCATTGAGAAAAAACCCAAATACGAGGGTACAGGCATGAATGACAAGGATGGCGTAGCCGAGCCAACCTCTTGACGCATCAGACACACCCAGTGAGGGTACGAATGCGATCAACAGCAGAATTGTGATCAGGCGAATGACAGAAAAACAGGTATGATAGATATTCATCGAGGTGGCTGACGGAAATGGGCGAAATGCGTTGATAATAAGGATGAGTACAATCTCACAAATCGCGAGCAAAACGACCTGCGCAACTCCCGATGGCTGAACCGCGCCAATGGCAATGCCCCGAAGAAAGTTGATGAGCAGCGGAACTAAGGCGAAGGTGGCGGCGTCGTCGCGGTATGTATTGTACAACGGTCCATAGGCGAGGACAGTGAGGAGATCGTCAAAAAGGAAAGAGCGCGGCCGAGTCCGGATGAATAATAGCAGAAGCCAGCCGGAGAATGCGAGCACCAATATAAGGCATAACGCTGCTAGCGCAACAGAGTACGCCGGCCCACGCGATGCGATCAAAAGCTGGTAGAACGACAGAGATATCAAAGGTAGAAGGAAGAAGTCGAGAACCAGCCGCAGGACATTTCCGATCGTGAAGGGGCCATTCTTGGAGCGGAGATCCTCTGCTGGCTCATTCGCGATATGACGGTACAGCCATCTTGCAGCAAATCCTAGTTGAGTCAGGACGGTAACAGCTGCAACAATCACGACCAGCCAGACTATCATGTCTGCCCAAATATCTCGATCAGACGTCATGCCCACGAATTGACTCATCCGGTCAAGACCATATTTCGTGTTGTTTCGGACTTCATAGATTCCATCGACCAGGCTCTGCGTTCCATTACCGTCAGTCACAAGACTTTCGTTGAACATGAGGGAGGACCAAGCGACTCGGCTTACAGCCGGTTGATAGAACCCTGGATAGTTCAGCGTAAGGCTACCGGTAAGAACGACGAATTGGATGTATTGCAGACAGTCACCGAACCCCGGGGTGACCAGACGCAGTAAGTCTTCATCGCGTCCGAAGTTGCTACTCCAGTTGAAGATGTCGCCCGAACCCCAGGGACTAAAGGTGGCGGCTGCGATAGTGGCAATGCCGACGACTATCAAGACTGCAAGAGGCAGATAGCGCAGTATGTCTTTGAGGTATCCGCCCAGGTCTGGCGTAATACTGGCACTGACGCAGCTGTAGTATTGGCCACTCGCATCGCCCGATTGAACCCTCAAGGTGGCCTGAAGCGAGGCAAAGGCATAACTCGAAAACATATCGTGGGCGACGGAAAATGCAGGAAGTTGATCGAGATCGCTCGAATTGACAAAGAATGCGGGGGCTAACGGACAACTTCCCTGGACGACTGATTCGCAGAATCTTGAAGGCTCGGCACTCCATGGGGTATAACTCAAAAAGTTGACTTCAGTGAAAAGAGTTGTATATTTGTTGTTCGTTTCGCTGAGATCGGGGATTTTTCCAAAAGTGTCATTGGGATTGCTCCATGACGGATCATTTGGCGAAGGGTACGGCTCATCGGTAGCTTTCCCGGTGACGTTTCCATAGACGGTGATGTTGAGATTATGTCTGGGTGATGAGGTATTGAAGGCGGCCGAAACATTGAGGGGGACGAACTGGAGGATCCGAGGATTCGAGTTGACGACACTCCGATCGAGACAATTTCGGAACTCAACGTAGGCTCCTTGTGCGGACGAGCTCATGAGCAGGAGAAGACCGAGCGTAATGGATAGCGCGCTGGTGAAATTCCACACGGGAGATCTGGGACGAGGACAAAGTTCGGGGTGCCTCCTGCTCTTTCGCCTCGACTTCAGGTCCTGATCCGGCTCTCCATTCGGATGAAACATGGCCACGAATTCTTTATATCCTTTTCTCTCCTTCTCATCCGTCGCTGACACCTCAATATATAGACATCATCATGGACCGCTGTCTGAATACACTTGCGGATTGGAGGCTGGGATTGCTAAGACAAGGATATTCGATTCGCTCCAGTCGGTCAACACGAGGTGATAAAGCACCAGTACTCCGAATCGATTCGTCGTGGGTGCCAAAGTGACCCCAAAGAGGCAGGAGCAACGCAGGACGAGGATGGCGGCTACAAGCCCGGGTCTGTTCAAGTTGGGAACAAGTAGGGCGCAGGGAACCCGAGAAGAAAGGATAGGGCGAGGTGGTGTCTCAGGTATAAGGCTCACGAATTCCGGGTAAGACGTCGGCGTTCGAAACACACTGATAACGAATAAGCAATGTGATTAGAATATATTTGAAGTCAGAGAGTTCGATAGTAAAGCGAAAGATTCTGCCAGGTCGAACAGAAGGCTGGAGTATGTTCAAGGAAGAGAGTACGTAGTGAGTGACGAGGAGATGAGAACACAAGAGAAGAACAGGCCTGGAAAGGACGTCGGTCAGTGTATGGAGAATAATTGTTAGCGGGATAGATGGAGCCTGAGGCGCAGGGAAACCTTGAGATGACTCCAGGTGCCAGCGCCCAGGGAAGCGGATGTTCGATGTTGGCAGCAAAAAGGTGGGTAGAAGACGCGAAAAAGGCGAAGGACGGCGACCTCCAACAGGAACCAGCAGCATCATTTTCACCCCAGTACGTAGTGTCAACTGTCACCCTTTCCGCCGTCCCGTTCACTGTTTCTTCTCACCCATGGCACGCTATCCAGCAATGAATAAGCTTAACCAGAACTTTCCAACCGTATTCAGCAAGAGTCCTCGCTTAAGCAGGGCGATCTACCACTGGCAAGGAGTGGCCTGCTAACAGAAACATGCGACTAGTATCAGAACGTCCTAATGCATTGCTATTTCTGGTTTCTTTGGGATGAAACCCATTGTGATGGCTACCAACTTTTAAATGCGTACCACCTCCTGTAGTATAACAAGCTTTACTACAGACACTCCGCCAGAGCACCTAATGACCGAACAGGAAGCTTGACAACCTAGCAATTATATTAGTGTATAAGGTAGGCTGTTGTTCAGCACCGATATCACCATCTTTTCGCCGCTCCATGCCGTTGGTGATTCGAAGCATGGAGACTACGTACTAGCATTTCTGGAGTACAGATTTTCAGCAACGGAGTCTTCGTAGTCGCAATGCCTGTGCGTCCGGACACGTCCCGCAACATACATCATTCTGTCTCACTAGCCGAGGATCCCCAGCAAGGGCGAGCTGTTGTTTCACCGGGTAAAAAGAAAGGCCAGTACGAATGCTCCGCTACCCTAAGCCGTCGATGGTGGAGTTTTAGCTGTTACGCCATTAGCTCCCGACCAAGCATGGGAAGCTTTTAGTGTGTTATTAAGCCGCAGGACTACCTACATGTAGCAGCTACCTAGATACCTAAAATGCCTATTTCTCAGCCTGTCACTGTAACAATACTGGTTACCTTCATGATGCACGGTACGCTCCTGCAGTGGATTACATCCTCCGCGACTGGGCATAACGCAAGGTGCAGTGTGTGCTGAGAGCGTGAGAGATGATTGACACAGTGCCTGGCCTTCTTATGACCTTAGGCACCTACTCTCCTGATACATATCGTACCTCTTAGCCTGTTAGGTGTCGGTAGGTAGGTAAGCTGGGAAGGGTAATAGACACAACTGGAACGGTCGGTAGGTGTACCTTGCACTAGTAGTAGGGCAATTTCATTGGCACTCTGCCTCTATTAGCTTTCCGTGCCCGCCGGAAACGTTGCGGCAAACAGATCATGTCGACATCTTCCTCCTACACGTTGGTTGAGGTCCTGTCTGCAACTGTTTTTGTGACAGCAAACCCTTGGCTAGACCACTTCTATCTTCTTAACATGTAGACACTTCTGCTTTGCCTTGGACCCCAAAGAGGTGTCCATTTGACCAACTCTTGCCGCTGCCCCAACTGTTTTTGTCCGCCCGTGTGATATGTAACACACTTCAAATTCCTCGCCACGTGCTCACATGTGAGACCGGATTACGCAACTGTACCATCGACAATACTCTGATTGTCTTCAGTTCGACCTGCACTGGTCGCTGCGGACACGAAGATGTCCTCCTCCGCGTCAACCAGCTCTCGAAGCAGCATGGAAAGCGACCCAAGGACGCCTTCCCTCCCCTCTCCCGCCCCTCATTCTGACTTCCAGCCTCCAAGGAGACCGTACCTAGATGCCTCGTTGCACCGTCCTCTACCGGATCTGCCTCGCCAACCCTCCTCGGAATCAAGTGCTCAACAGCTCACTGTTTCCTACAACGACCGTCCACTACCCGTTCCAACGTCTCCTCTCACTCCCGAAGAGCGCAGGCGTAGTCTCATCGCCCTCGATCGCAAGAGACGGTTAACTAATCACACCTACGATGAAGGAAGGATGAGGTCAAACAGTGGTGGCTTCTACGATAGGGGGCCGAATTACGATCATGGCTTCCGAACATCTGGCCCATCGTCTCCTGCAGGCCGGCTTCCCGCCTCTTTCGACGTTACAAGACCCTTGCCAGAAGTCATAGACTTGACCGGCTCTTCTCCTCCCCCCGCGCAGCCTCATACACCCCGAGACGTCAGGCCTGAAAGGCGTTCCTCCACAAATTCGAGAGGATATGTGGTACCTCGATGGCAACCGGATTCAGAAGCCAGCGAATGTCCCATCTGCAGGCGCCCGTTCACCTGGATGTTTAGGCGACATCACTGTCGGAAATGTGGCAGAGTCGTGTGCAACGATTGCTCCCCTCACAGAATTACAATTCCTCGTCAATTTATCGTTCGCCCGCCGGGATCCGACGTCTCCGCATCGCCCGACGCCTCAGTCAACCAGCGCCCCAACGTAGTGGACTTGGCCGACGATGAGTCTGCCGATGACCTCTTTCAAGGCTCGCATAGTCCAGGGGAGTATCCGGGCTCGCAGCTGGAAGGCGGCGAGAAAGTGCGACTGTGCAACCCGTGTGTCCCTGATCCACAACCTGACCCTCTACCACCCTATCCTCACTTCCGCAATGACTTTGTTGCTCCCCGAACTTCACAACCATGGAGTCCTGAATCAGGATCCAATTTTGGGCTGGGACGCGTTGGTTTACCTGCCGAAGGTTCAAGCAGTCACGGTAGAGGCGGTTCACTATTCAGGCCTCCAAGAGTAAGTGCTCGTACCTTTGCCGCGCAAAGCAGTTTGTTGACTTCGTTTGCTCCGAACAGAGCAGTTTCCAGCACCCGAGCGTGTTTGCCCAAAACACAAATGGCCATTCGCATGCTAGAGACAGTAGTCTGTCCTGGTTTGGCTCATACCGCGGGGGGCATTCACCAACCGGTCGTCGTTTGCATGACCTGCCTACATCTCTTGCCACTCGAGGCTACCAGGGCTCTTCTAGGGTACGTCTAAAATTTGGTGAAAAATCTCTCATATTGACTTGTGCAGGAGAATCTGCCACAAGACACCCGGTCATTGCTCTCCATGACACGGCCTCCTTATTCCGAAGGGCGCCAACAGCGAAGCGAACCTCAAGGCGTTTCCTCTACACGACCTCACGCGACTCCTGTTCATGGACACGAACGGACTCCTCGAACCATGCCCAGCGTATTTGAGGAGGCCTCTCGGCCGCGCTTGGATGAAAGGGACATATGTCCCATTTGCCGGCGCCAGCTGCCTCCCAAGGGGCCAAATGGCGACGAGACTGCCCGAGAAGCGCATATCATGGAGTGTATTAGTGCTCGGGACCCTTCGTATCGTGCACAGGGCGGCGCTGGGGGAGGGCCTTCTCAACCCAGGATTTACATGCTCCCTTTCATTGCCACGGAAAAGGACTGTATCGGTCAGGACGGGGGCCCGCAGGAATGTTCGATTTGTATGGTGGAATACAACGTGGGTGACGAATTGGCGCGGCTGGAGTGTCTCTGCAAGTTCCACAAGCAATGCATTGTCGAGTGGCTTGGTCACAAGGCGGAATGCCCGGTACACAAGCTGATTACATGATTTTACGATGATATGAACGAATTGGAGCTATTACGCATGGTCATACCCTACACCGGCATCTTGAGGAGCACTGGGGGTTAGAGATTATGCGGACAGGTTTGACGAGGCGCGAATATCAAGATGTTTGAGGGTTCTAGTCACAAGCCCAGATTCCTCATTTTACTTCTGGAGCATATCTGTTCAAGGTCTGGTTCAACAGCTGACATGCGTTCACTGTTTGGACGTGGTGCTACTGTGGTATATCATTCTCGCGTCGCGCGCTCGTTGTTGACAACAATATTCCGGTGCTATTATTAACTTCAAGGTAGACGGCCCACGCGTGGCTGGGCTAGTGCAGGGAACAGCAGACCGCGAACCTTTACCTAAGAGACAGGACTCCGTCGTCAATTAAGCCCTGCGCCAAACTTGAACCTCAGCTCGCCTGTATAAACCTTGTGCTGTTTTGTACTGGCAGCCTGAATGACTCGGCGCCGCCAATCGTGCCAAGCCCCTCGTCTTCTCGTCATCCGAGTCTCTAACCGGGGGTTCCAACAACTGAACCGCTGCTGCTGTCTTTTATCCTAACTTGTACGCAAGAACGAAGGGAACTCTAGCTGGGGTGAGAAGTCACTACCCAGTAATGCAGTTCAAGATACAGTCTTGACGTGACATTATGTTCACAGATGTTGTCGACAACTGAATCGCTCTTGCACGCCTATAGCTCCAGTCGGCGAGCGGGCATCGCAGACGGCGACATTTAAGTACCGCTCTTCCGACGTCGACCCTCCTCACATTCTCAATATACTACAAACAAGCATCATGGCCAACAACATCGAAACATTTCATGATATCGATCCGACCTTGCAAACTACTACCTTAAGCAGTCCATCAAAACCGCGCGAATCCCAGCAGTACACTAATGGCGCGCCTGCTCCCTATTCTCCCCTCCAGCCATCACCGAATACTTCCTACCAAAGCATACAAACCCCAGGCTATTATCCTGGCAACCAGCAGGCCCGGGACAGCTCAGAAGACCCGAGTCCGTCTGGAAACCCGGCTGACCCAAACGATCTCAAGAGACCGCGTGCTTGTGAAGCCTGTCGCCAATTAAAGGTCAAGTGTGAGCTCGACGATAATAGTCCGACTGGCTCATGTAAGAGATGTGCAAAAGCCCACAGACAATGTATCGTCACCGCACCAAGCAGGAAAAGACAAAAGAAGACAGACAGCCGTGTGGCGGAACTGGAAAAGAAGATCGATGCCTTGACTGCGTCTCTGGCTGCTAGAGGAGGCAGTGACACTGATATTGGCGTCGATCCGACAATGGCACACCGGGCCCAAGCTATACTCCCCCCTCCGTCATATGGAGGACAATGGCATGGTCCTCCAGCTCCGCAGATGGGCACGCAGTCCCCGCAAAACACCCAACAAGGTGTCAAGAGGAAAATCACCGACGAGTACGACTATTTTGGAGGCGAGCTGCACAAACCACCCGAACCGTCATATAAACCTTCCTTGCCTGCACCGCAATACCAACGTGCCGAACCGGAGCCACCTAGGACGAAGGGGTCCTCCGACTTTCCCTCTGCCGACCCTGTGGAGTGTGGCCTTGTGGATATCAATACAGCGAGAAAATGTTTTGAGCGGTACATGGCAGAGATGTGCGAGCATCTGCCCATGGTAGTCTTCCCACCTGGCACCAGCGCCGACCAAGTCCGCAAAAACAAGCCTGTTTTATTCCTAGCCGTGCTTGCTGTGGCATCTGGCACCATCCGCCCCGACCTTCAACCCAGGCTCATGTCCGAAATGACTAAGACCCTTTCGGACCGGATCATTATTCGAGGCGAGAAGTCTATGGAGCTTGTGCAGACCCTCCAAGTAACGACTTGTTTTTATCAACCTCCCGAAAAGTACGAGGAGCTGAATTTCAACCAACTCATTCATATCGCTGCCGTCATGGCCATGGATCTTGGGATGGGCAAACGGACAAAGCCCGGTGGTGGTGGTGGCCCGTGGCGGCCTTACGCCGAGAACAAGAGACCACCGACAGATCCCAACAGTGCTGAGACACGACGATGCTGGTTAGGGTGTTATTTTATGTGTTCAAAGTGAGTTTGCAAACTTGTTTTCCTGTTGGTCGATACTGATGTATAGATAGTTCTTCCATGTCTCTACGACGGCCATTGATGATCCGCTGGAGTCCTTATGCCGACGAGTGTATCGAGATTCTCAACTCATCTCCCGATGCGCTCCCCTCCGACAAGTGGTTCTGTCATCTTGTTCGGGCGCAGCACATTGCAGAGAAAGTTGGACTTGAATTCTCTATGGACGATCCTGCTTCACTTCTCTCCTTGACTGACCCCAAAATCCAGTATCATCTCAAGGCCTTCGAGCGTGAGTTGGCGGAATGGCACGAGACGGCCACGGCGGAAATTCTGAAGAAGCCGGTCATCCAGCATACCGAAGGGATTATCAATCTTTACATGCATGAGATTGCCATGCACCACAATCACAATGTTGATGATTTTCGACCTCCATTCAACTCGACCCCTATCGAAGGACCTCCAGACCCCGACAATGTAACACCGGCTCACATTGAAGCCCTGACAACATGTATTCATGCTGCACATGCCGCATTTGATGCATTCTTGACCATGGACATTAAAATGGTTCGAGCTCTGCCGACTCTCTTTTTCGTTAGAAACGCATACGCGGCCGTGGCCTTGATCAAAATGTACACGGCCGTATCGGCCAAGGGTTCGAAGTTTGCGTCAATATTCAAGACTAAGGATCTCAAGGTCGAGTACTATCTCGATCGATTGATCGAAGTGCTCACCAAGGCTGGTGAAGGAGGTGGCAGCAGGGTTGCCCATAAATTCAGTCTTATTTTCAACATGTTGAGGAGTTGGCATATGAAACGTACCGAGCCATCCAACAACGCCAGCAACCCTGTTTCAAGACAACGGACCCCGGCTGTCAGGAATAACGTGCCTACAGCGTACAGACCCATGCCTCCCCAGCAAGATCCAGGTAACATGGGATGGGGAGCCCAGAACAGAGCTCCTATGGACCAAAGTGCTCAAGCTCATCAACAGCAGCAGCAACAGCAGCAGCACCCTAGAAGTGGTCTCCAGATGCTCTCGGATGCTGCAATGGGACCTGGACCTCCGCCACCGGCTGTAATGCCTCAACAATGGATGCAGCCAATGAATCAACCTCCAATGCTGCCCGGAATTGCAGATATGACCATGCACGACCAGAATATGATGCCATATGGTATGGCTGGCCAAGATCTGGGACCTATGGATTTCACCTCGGACGAGTTGATGGCATTCGGATTCGGGGATGAATTCCTAGCCATGAACTTTGGCTTCGAACAAGGGAACTGGCCCATATGACACTGAGCACATTTTTGCTCTGCCATCAACTGGAAACACCGCCAAGGGTGTGGTATGTATCACCAGCGACATATGTGTATGGCCTGCGTTTGTCTGGATGAAATGCTCTTCATGATGTGCATGATTCACGGCCGCTAGCAGACAACTGACCTGACAAGGTTTCTCTGTAACTGACAGCTTCAACGTTGATATCGATTAGCCCTCCAATGGACAATACTATCATTGTGCTCGAACAGATTTCATCTTATATGTCATTGCTGTTTCAATGATTCTTGTGCCATGCACACGGGTGCTGACTTGCAAGACGTCGTCGCTAGATGTCAAAAGTCCAGGAGAGCACGCTCGTCACTTTCCTTCTTCCGCCATGGGAAATGGTGGGAGTCATAAGGATCCATCCATCCATCCATCCATTTTTTGAACATCTTGATTGACTATTGACTGATCAAGATCAGCAACTCCCCGGATTATAACAAGGGACTACGCTGACCAACTTCGTTCTCAGTGCTATCACACCGCTTAGAAGAGGTAAAGCCGTCCACTGTCCTCCATAGTTCCCCATATCCTCTCCAAAGTCGTTGTGTAGGGGATCGAGGCGTGGTAAACGGCGTGAGACCATCCCCAGTTGGCTATGGTTGCTTGTCTGTTATCTTTGTTCTTCAAGGGAATTGCTCCGACAGAAGCAGAAATCCCTTGCCTACCTATCTGCATCGCAGCCCCTTCGAGTTCAGAAGCAAAAGGGGATCAATCAACATGGCCGCCGCCCTTATATCCGCTACTCCACCGAATCTCGACCTCCGGAGGCATATCAACTGTCTTGCGATTTGCGTGGTTGCCAGACAATCGACCTTTTGATATGGCAAGCACAGCCTCCTGGCTTTCGCTCCATCCGAGATCCAATCCAATCCAAGCTTGACAAGCTGCAAGCCTCGGCTATGCGCTTGTGGGACGGCGTTTCTCGCAAGTCGTGAAGACGCCTGTCGATGAGGCTGGAGGCCTCCTCGTATCCATCAACCAACCCTGCCAACACTGGAACCCGGGATCCTGGGATCCCAAGTGGAGCACGACTTCGACACCTGATATATTATTATTTCGGTTTTTCCTACCACAACAACAAAGGCTGCGGTGGCGCAGTGGTAAAGAGACAATACCGGGTGGTTGCGCACAAGCGTTCAGAAAGAGTCTCGTCAGCGGTGGATAATACAACCAACTCGGAAAAACCCATGTGTGTTTCACTTACCACGACCTCCTCACAGGGAGTTTGTGAAAAAGTTTCTATCCCTTCAATGACTTCGGAAAAACCCAGGTGTGTTTCACTTACCACGACCTCCTCATAAGGGAGAGGAGCTTGTGGAAAAGTTTTCAATACAATCAATAACTTCGGAAAAACCCCATGTGTGTTTCACTTACCACAACCTCCCAATAGGGGGCTTGTGAAAAAGTTTTTTGCTCTTTTCTGCGGTGGGTTGGGGGTTCGAGTCTCGGTTGTGCCGAAGTTCGAGCTGCGAAGTTGGACTTTTTTGGGTTTCGCTGCGGCAGTGAATTCGGAGGCACGTGGGTTCTGCGACGAGACCGGCGCGCGGTGTCCTCCTGGTGCGCGTGCTAGTTACATTCGTCATGGCATACATGTCACTCTTCTTACGCGAGACAGGTGATTGTGCTACGTCGAAGAGATGCATGAGCTGTTTGAGGTCAGGTTGCCGGCGCAGATATTCAAAGGGTATCTATCTCTCTGAAAGAGTGAAGGTACAAATTGTGGTTGAAGTTCTATCTCGATTGGAGGTCAGGGTTCCAGCATTGCCGACTGATGTCAGGTCAGGTCAGGTCGGTTGATGACTGCTTGGCTTGACTGTGCTATGCTGCCATGACGGTCACGGTGAGTTGGTCTAGATACCTTATACAAACAGAACTTTGGAAGTGTTGGTGGCAGACAAGGCTGACCTGGCCTCATCAAGGGTCAGCAGATTTCACAAAGGCTGCTGCGTTCTTTCATCATCAGCTCAAGTACCTTGCGTTCAACAGTGACGCGAAGGGTGCAGCCTCTGGCGTCGACTGCTAGACTTGTTGCATCGGTCCATCATGGGATCGGATTGATATCCACCACCACGCTGCGTCGGGAACCGCTGAAGAAGCTTAGTCAGGCTCAATCGACCATCTGGAATACATCGATGTGACTGACGCCCATCATTGGCCGCGAGTGCCCAACCGCGAAGCTCAAGGATATGCTACATGCCCCCAATTTCGAAGACCAGATCCGCGACTTGGCCATCACTATCTATGAACGTGGCGTTGTGTTTTTCCGCGCACCCCAAGACGACCCGCCCGTGGCCGAACAGAAGACTATTACCGTCTTACTCGGCCAATTGACTGGTCGGCCCCAGGAGAATGGATTACACGTCCATCGTCCATCCTCTGTACAGGGATCCGAACAATATCCCCATGGAGGACGGGACGACAGATGAGATGAGACTATGTGAGCCGAAAGAGGCGTTATGTTATGGATGTCCCCTTTTCGGTGCCAATTTGAATAACACCATGCTGAGTTCTCCCTGTCGTGACTCATCCAGCTATGTGATCACCTCGGAAGCCATGAAGAAGGAAGCCATACAAGACGCTGAAGAACCTGCCGGAAACATTGGATGAGCCGACCTAGAGACTTGGCTCGAGAATGGCACAGTGATTGTTCGTTCGTCCCTCGCTAGATCTCCACCCTGTACACACTGTATAATATATATGGCCTCTGTTGTGTTCAGCTGTGGTTATCTCCTCGCGGAAACACCTCATCATAGTATTTTTGTCCTGCCATCACTTTCCTCTCACGGCTGGTAATAAGGGTGCTACGACCATTGCGCTTGAAGCTGACGAACTCCCTTGCGGGCACTGGCAGGCAGGCCTCTTTGAAGAATGTCCCGCCGATTTCAGTTCCAGTTTCCTCCGCACGCAAGACACGCCACACCATCCTCTGGTGGCCACACGTTATGGATTTCAACTTCAACTTCCCACAACCCTCATAACTATGAAGGGGGGCTTGTGGAAAAAGATTTCTGGTATTCTTCTAGGCTGACGTTCGAAGGAAGAAAGAAAGAAAAACCGAGGTAACAGATCTAGTAAGATGGGCCATGGCTGGGTGACGGTTGTAGTTACTCACTTTGCTGGAGCTACCTGTCATATATATCTACCAGATCCTGCCCAGTGGTTCTTGGAATTGTTGTTACTATAGATTCAGATTTATCGCAGCGAGTTTATGGATGAAGACATGATAATATCCCTGAGAAAAGTTGAGAATGTTTCTACAGAGGTAGGTAGGTAGGTACGTACGTATAGAAAGTTTCCCCTGATCTTGGCAGCCTTGTTGTTATCAGAGAAGTGGATTTGTATCCGAGCTGGCCTGTCCCCACACATCTCGACATTCGGTTCAAAAGGAGCTTACAGGCACATCAGACTTTCATGGGTTACATGTTTGATCTGAACCACTAGTGTATTAATGTTAGCCAAAGGAAAACAAGAGCGTGGGATTCGTGGCTCGAATGAGACACAGAAGAGATTTGCATTGGCTAATAGTTGTGTCAAGTACATCCTCCATTTCTCAGCTCGTGTGCAAGGTCTTCTCTGATGGACGGTAGATCCATAACCATTACAATCGATACCATGCTCAATTTCACATCAATGGTGTGTGGTTGAAAAGGTCCGTCACCGGGTTTGCCCAGCAATATGCTCTCGACAGGCGTGATCTCCTTGCGT
Organism: Exophiala sp. LBMH1013; assembly: GCA_024611085.1. NCBI lineage: Eukaryota > Fungi > Ascomycota > Eurotiomycetes > Chaetothyriales > Herpotrichiellaceae > Exophiala > Exophiala sp. LBMH1013. The sequence continues at coordinate 686,376 of JAMFLB010000002.1, forward strand.
GTCGGGGGAGTTCATGCCTGAACAGTGACTTGCTTGTCTGTCGCTTGAGCAGACAACTCATCATGATCCTCAGAAACCTTGACTTTGACGATAGGCTTGTCCTTTGGCTGCTTCTGAGCTCCGTCTGGAACTATAGCACCGTCCTTGGCGGCAACCACTTGACCATCCTTAGTCGGAGGCTTTACCCCGTTTTCAACTACAATAGTCGCGCCATGCTTGACATGATTCTCTTCGGCAGTACCAGCCACGCCATTCTTGGACTGATCCTCGTTGGTAGAATTTTTTCGTGCTTGTCGACGTGCCTGCCAGTATCGTTTCTTCTTCGCCGCCTTTGCTGCAGAGGCACCCTTGTTCTTAGGCTGAGCAGGAGGGGTATCCTCTTTCTCAGAACTTGTACCGTTAGCGATGGCCGGCCCCTCGTAGCTTGCGTCCGATGGCAAAGCCCCTGAAGAATTTGGGGTTGCACTCTTTGAATCCTTGCTCTTGCCATCGTCAACGGGTTTCGTATCAGTGGCGTCCGAGTTTCCTTTGCTCTGCTCGGTCTTGTCGCGAGTACGTTGTCCATTGTTTCCATTGTTGTTATTGCGACGAGCCGCTCGACGATCTCTCTGTGCCTGGCCCAAAGCACGCCTCGCTGAAAGCTGGCTTTCTCCTCTCATGTAGGCAACAGCGCGTACAATGGTATCTTTGGCCTGGAGGGAACATACCACTTAGTCATTTTTCAAGCAGCTGGTTGTGGTGGAACACTTACAATGTATTCTGCATTCATAATTTGAATGAGGTTGGAAGTGAGAGCTGCCAACTTTGCGACGTCTTCCTCATTTATTTTGCCACCGTCCTGAACCGAGCGGGCAGTATGCATCAAGGCACGAATCTCTTTCTCGGTGGTGGTGCTGAACTTTGCGATGCTGTGGACCCGGACCTCTTGCGGAGGATTTCCATCAGGGATAGTCTGTCCGGTTTTTTTGGCATTTGGCTCAGCTCCAGCAGTATGGTGAGACTTCACATCAGTACCAGAAGCGTTGGCGACTTCATGGTCAGGCATGGCTTTCTTGACGTCAGCAGAGCTGGTCTGGCTTGAATCAGAAGTAGATTTTGGATGGGTCTTTTCAGCCATGGTTGACTCTGGAGACAGGGTAACAAGTGCGTATCTGGGAGAGATTTGGTACGTTTAGTGGCGTCTGTATGCTCCTGTATGCGGGTGCACCTACCAAGGACTGGAGAGCAAGACGTTATGTTGGTGAAGTTGGTTTGAGGCGCCAGGTGTGAGGTGCGAGGTGTCTTGGGTTGGGTTGAAGGAACAAGTTCAAGGAGGACGCAGGAAGACTTCTAATGTACTAGTGAAGGCGCGATTGCATTTAATTGTGATTGTGTTTGCTGCACAAGGAAAAAGAAGGCAAGCACCCACAGGTGAAGGAGAAGGCAAGCAAAACAAATTCAAACTGTAACTTTCCTGGGGGTATAACGCAGGCGCAGGACAAATCAGTCAACTTTGAATCATGTTTGCCTTCAACGGCGACCTTGCGAGTAGCACTTATGAGAAGTCTACCAGTAACCACGGTTCACTAGGGTGTTGATATACGTGATCTTTCACTTCTTCTGGACATCCTCAATCCTGATGGCTACCACGACCAAACAATATTGAGAGATCACTTCTTCCAACGTGCACTGTTCAATTGATAGGAGTGGCGTGGCGTCCACCCTTTGAAGCCATTCTTTTCATTTGCTTGAGTGTATAAGAGTCCTCACCTTCACATCATGATCAGTAAACATAGGTCAAGCTATATCAGCAACTGGAGGGAAGTCCGCAAATAAGTGGCAGTATCTTGCTAGTAGAAAGCGCAGAGAAGAGGGTGTGTTTATGCTGTTGTCAAACACGGAGATTCTAGAAGCATGCTCGGCAAACCTGCCACCCGAAAGTTGGGCCGACATCGGGCGACGCGGGGATGCAGGACAATGAGGCTGAACAGCTTGAACAACTAATTCGTCGCCTCGAGGCAATTTAGCCCAGCTACTATGTATGCGATGGTTTAATCCCATCTTGTTGTGCGGCACCGCAAACCGGCATAGGATCAACAAGTCTATCTGACTTGAAACTATGATTGATTTCCACTGGTTTCATCCTCGTAGCGGACTTTTCCCTCACTGACATCGGGGTAGACGTCAAACCTTCTCTGTGTGTAAATGGGAATTCCCTTTCTCGTTTCTTCAATCTTTGCCCCATCAATCTCGGCAAAGACGACTCCTTCATGCTCCTCGGCCTCGGCCAGAACTTCGGCATTTGGATTCACCACCATAGAATGCCCATAGGCATGATAGGTTGCCTCTGTATCCCTAGCCGGACTGCACATGGCTACATAGATCTGGTTGTCCATGGCTCTTGCCCGAGCCTGTAAAGCCCAGTGCATGGGTCCAGTTGTGGTATTGAAAGCCCCGGGGTAGACAAACATAAAAGCGCCTTTCCTTGCGGCAATCATCGCCAATTCTGGAAAACGAACGTCGTAGCAGATGGCAAGGCCAATCTTACCATAGTCTGGCAGGTCGACTATTGTTACCTTGTTCCCCGGAGATAGTACATCACTCTCTTTGAACTTGATCTTTCCAGGTATGTCGATGTCGAACAAGTGTACCTTGCGGTGCGTCGCCAAAAGCTGGCCTGTGGGTCCAAACACCAAGGAGGTGTTGAAGTACTCTTTCGTTTCTGGCACGAATTCCGGTATGCTCCCTCCAACTATGTATGTCTTTGTCTCTGCGGCGACGGAAGAGAGCATATGCCATGAAGGCGACTTCTCTTTTGCGGGGGGCGAAGGAAGAATGGTCTCGGCGTATTTGGGGAAATATTGGCAGCCATATGGAGAGTTGAAGCACTCAGGAAGAACGATCAAGGAGGCGCCAGCTCTCGCTGCTTCGATGACTTTTACTTTTGCATGGGCTAGATTGGCAGCTTTGTCACCACCTGGCAGCGCATTAGCACTTGTACCTACTCCAATATCCAAGACTTGGCACTCACAACTTACCTGATGCTAGTTGGATCAGCGCAAGCTTGAACGGTTTCTTGAGAAGGCTTGCCATGATTTACAAGCGCTCGAGTGTTGGAGATCGGGAACAGCAAGGGTGTGGAAACGGTGCGCAATGCAGCTTTTGAAGTCTGTACCCCAGACCAAGGCCGGATCATAATATCAAAAGACTCGGACACTGAGACATCCGAGCCTGGGAGTTTAGTATGAGCTTTCGGACACTGAAGCATCCGAACTTGCGGAGACCGTATTTTGTAAGCACTTATGTAATCATCGGAGCAAAGATATAACCACGTGATGCAAATCTTGGCATGTATTTCCATTTCGAGACTAGCCCACACTTCAGAAAGTTCGCGCAGCCTGCGCCCAAATTCCTCCGTTTCAATCCGCAGACGACCTTCCCTTACCACGTCCACCAACTCGCCGGTTCCCATTTCTCATTTTATTCGACTACCCTCACATGTAAGTCTGGCATTAACCTTGCAGAGTGCATCTCTTCTCCCTGTTTCCGGCTTTTTTATCCTGCTATTGCAAGAGCCAACGACTGACAATTCGCGCGCGATCGCAGAACCGTCGAAATGGTCAAAGACAACCCCACGACCCAGCCCAAAAAGACGACGCCGGCTCCCAAGAAGTCGCGCTCAGCCATCTCGGACGTCGTCGCTCGCGAGTACACTATCCACCTTCACAAGCGAGTATGTCCTCCTTGAGTTGAGCCGAGCTGAGCTCAGGCTCAAACTCCTACTTCCCCCATCCTCAATCATGTGAGAAAGAGATGGAAACAAGAACAAGAAAATAATCAGTTTTATGAAGTCCACCCGAATGGCTTGTCTTTGAGCAGAAAAAGAGAAAGATGGAAAAATGAACCTCATCACCTCCCACGATGAATCCTCGTTTGTATCAATATCAAGCATTTTGGACGGAAGACTGATTTTCACACTTCTACTATAAAGGTCCATGGCGTCAGCTTCAAGAAGCGAGCCCCTCGCGCGATCAAGGAGATCCGCAAATTCGCCACGTTGGCTATGGTACGTCTCTCCCCTTGCTGATGGGCTACTCCCATCAAAGCAGAATTCTTGATGAAGCTGTTCATACACTAACGGTTTGTAACTGTACAGGGAACCCGTGACGTCCGCCTCGACCCGCAGTTGAACAAGAAGGTGTGGGAATCCGGCATCAAGGGCGTGCCATTCCGTCTGCGCGTGCGCATCAGCCGTAAGCGTAACGACGAGGAGGGCGCCACCGAGAAGCTGTACAGCTATGTCCAGGCCGTCAATGTCAAGGAGAAGGAGGCCAAGGGTCTGCAGACTGTCGTTGTTGAAGACTCATAGGTCTTCGAACCTGCGTCAGGTCGGTTGAGCCGGGAAACATTACGACCTCGTTTATCGCACACGGTGCTGGAGTGAAAGCCAGAGGTGATGATCTGTTTCATCGGTGGTGACACCCGAAATGGGAGCGGATGGAGTTGCATTTCTTGAGGTATTCCACCGTTGCAACGTGGCTTACGAGAATGGACCTTGTGAAGTTGCAGTCGCAGGGGACGAAGAAGGGGAAGATGAGTGCTAGAACGGATCTCGCATTCGAAGCTTGAGATGTGGTCCCTTTATTCAAGATTCGAGTCGAGCCCATCTCTTCTTGCGGCACGGGAGCAAACCCGGTGGTCTAGCGAAGGAGCAGATATCCGTTTCATTATTTCTGCATGCTGGCAGATTGGCCGTCTTCCTTGATGAACAGCCAGACAAAAATGAAAACAAAGAATTCATGACCATATCCATCCACGTTCTCCTGCACCCTTCTTAACTTTGCAATATCTCAAAGGGCACGACCTGGACAGGCACAGTACTGATCGCGGGCCCGGTCGCTTATTAGCTACTGGTGTCAACAGTCATAGAAGCTAGCCACAGAAGAAATGCTTCTGTCGCATTGCAGAGCAAGCTGTTCAATTGAAAGCTCTTTTGCTCATTGTCTATCAACACAAGCACCTGAACCTTGACCTCATCAAGTGCTCCATCCACTCGTCTCTACCGAAATCAGGTTGATCCATCAAGACTGATTTTATAAAGGGGAAGATGCCTGGAGAGTCACCAATGCAATTTCCCAAATAGTAGTGGCTAATAGGGGCTCAATGGCTAAGATGTCCAAGAAACATTCTCGCCAGAGACCACCAGCACTGGCCAACCAACCAGGGATAATATGCATTGTGTCTCGATCCACCATCTTCCGTGCCCTTTCATTCCAGCCCATGGCGATGAAATCCTAATCCATTCCTCAACTCTTTGACAAATGGGCCGTTTCAGTCAACGCAAGACCAAGTTGCAGGTAAGGCAGCTCGACTGATCCTTATCAAAAGACCAGGAGACAGAGTCCTCACTCGCCACCGGGCTCGCGGACATCCACAAGCCATGGAATGTTTGCAGGCGAGACCAGTTTTCTCAGCATGATGGCCATTTGGACATCCATACAGCACACCAATCCCCACAGTTCTGAGATGCCCGGAATCCACGATGATTCAGCGTAAAAAAAAAGCTCTTTTGCACTATACATCAGAAGAGAAAAAAATGGTCCAGAGGCTCAGCCGTAATAAACTCCTCCGCTGTGCACTGAACAGCCTGATGCTGAATATTCAACAAGTGGAAAAATGCAAGAATCCGCGTTGCTTTGCTGAATTCCTGGCATACCGCATCGTGCTGCGGCCAGCAATTTTTGTCTCCCAAACTCCGAAACCCGCATGTGAACTTTCTTTTAGCGCACCAGAGTTGTAATGAGAAGCCCTGGTTACGAGCCCGCATCCTTGTTCTCCTCCATGGACTTTGCGAGCTGTGTAGCCATTTCTGGGGTTTTGACCTTGAATACCCAGCGGACGAGACTACCCTTGTAGATCAGAGCACCTCTCACGGCGCCGCTTTTGGTAGATTGAGTGTCCTCGTACGTAACGCCCTTGACGAGGTGGGAATTGATGAGTATGTTTGCATTTGGCTCAGTGCGGAAGACAACACGAGTCTTGCCTGTGTCCTTATGCTTCAATACTCGGATTTGACCCACACCCATCGAGTTCCAATCATTGGGGGTAAGCTTGGTGCCTTGAGCCATTTCTTCATTGACAAACATCAGAGCCTTGGACCGGCCTTCGAACAGGCAAGTCTCATTCTCTTCTCCTGCCCGACTCTCCATCAATGACTCCGCTTGTGGATCGTCAGGGGTTTCCTCGGTCTCATTGGTAGCAACAGACTCGTTGTCAGTAACACCGGGTGATGTAGCGCGCGATGAGCCAGCAGAGCTTGTGGCAGATCCGCCTCCTAAATGGGAGATGGCTCCTAAGAAACCCGGCGCAGGATTCGGATTAGGTACTCCAAACTGGAAACCGACCTGATTTGTTGTCTCAGATGCTTTCGATCCAGTAGCAGCAGTGCCAAATAGTGAACCGAAAGCCTTAGGCGTTGATGACTCTTTGCCTCCCGGAGAAGGAGCCGTGAATTGGAATGTTGGAGCACCCTTGTTCTTATCGCCGTTTGCGAACGAGATCGGGGCACCTTCCTTCCAGGTATTGTCGGTGCCAGCTGGAGATGTCAGAATGGACCTGGCCAGATTGCTGTTCTTTTCTGCATTGCTGGGTGTGCTTGGACGTGAACCAAAAAGACCTTCCCCAGGGACCGGACCTCCTTTAGTCACTCCGCCAGCAAATATCGAGGCACCAGGTGTTGGGGTCGACGCGGTGTTTGGCGCCGAGCCGTTGAAAGTAAATGTAGAGGGAGGTTTGGAGGTCGTCTCTGACGAGGCCTTGGCCGGAGTAAATGGCGAAAAAGCAGGAGTTTCAGGTGTGGACTTGCCAATATGGGATCCCCAGACCGCCGGCGGAAATGAAGAATTCTTTGCCGGGTCCAAGATCGGGCTCGTCGAAGAGCCAGACTCTTTCTTCTCTCCATTGACGACCGTGCTGGGTTTCTTGTTCGGATTAGGCTCAATCCGATCGAACAAGCTTTTGCCTGCATTTTTGCCTGCAGCAGCAGTACCACGCCGTGTAGAACGATCCAGGGCCGATTGGAAATCGTTATCGTCGTCGTCGTCTTCGTCGTCGTCGTCGTAGTTGTCCCGGAAACCTTCGTTGTCTTGCTGGCGATGTGCATCGTCGTCATCATCACCATTGCCGTTGCTGCTCTCGGAACTCTCGTCGTCGTTTGCTTCGTTTCCGTACTTAGTGGAACCGTCGCTGTGGTCGCTATCATCATTGTCTCCTTCTTCGTCGCTCTCTTGTTGAGACTGCTCAGCCGTAGTCTGACCAGAGCTCAGTGCGGAGAAGGGATTAGAAAAAGATGAAGTGGCGCCAGACCCAATGAGACCAGGTTTACTAAACACTGGCGACTTGGTGCCTTGGAAGGATGACCCGAAGCTGAACGACGACTTCGGTGTAGACTTCTCGGCTTCAGGTACTGAGGGCGGAGATTTTGTCGTATCCCCAGCGAGTTTTGGCGTAAACCCACCCTTCGACACGGCCTCAATTTTCGCCCTTTTCGCGCGCATCTCCTCCTCTGCTTGTTTGCGGAAGGTCTCTTCATCGTCTTCATCAGAATCAAAATCCTCGGCTTTTCGTTTCTCAATCAGACTCTGCTCGAATTTCTCCGCATTCTCCTTTGCCTTCTGTCCGAAGGCGTTCATGAAGTTGGCATTACCCCCACCAAATTTGGGTACTTCAAATGTGGGCTTTTTTGGAGGAGACTTTGTGGGAGTTGTTGAGGGAACGGGAGTGCTTGATGGTGGTTTAGAGAAGGTGAAATTTGCTCCCTGGTTGATCGCCCCGGAGCTGTCCACAGAAGAATCGTGATTTGCTTCGGGGATCAGCTCACTAAGCCGCGCCGTCGCATTTGACGAGCCCACACCCTTGGAAGCAGCATTAGATGCAGAGGAAGACGCTGTTCCTGACTGTTGAGGCTTAGATCCGGCTCCGAATGAAAAAGGTGCAGGCTTGGATAGTGAGGCCTGTTGGCCATCGTCTGAGCGTGTTCTCTTGTTCTGTACAGGTTCTTCATCATCAACATCGAGTCGGTCACCCTTGCGCTTCGTACCCGCGACATTGCGCGTGTATAGGCCTAACGAAGCGCCTATACTGTCCCTCGCTGCCACATAGTGCCGGATGATGTTGTCAAAGTCATGGGTACGAGGGTCCAGATTCTCCAACTTTCTTTGTAACCCGGCATTCAACGAATGTAGACGGTAATTACGATCATACTCCCGGTAACGTTCCGCATCCAGGTGGCTGGGAATGAAAGGTGGTGCTTTTGTGTAAACAGGACGCTTCACAGGTTCCAAGACCGAAGGAGATTCCCCGTCTCTTTCCACCGTCTCTTGAGGCTGACGATTTGGTGTCGGTTGAAATAGGCTCGGCTTCTCGCTGGTTGACTTGCCGGGTACAGAGTTCTGCGCATTTTGAGGTTGCTGGCTCTCTGGCTGGCTTGTTCGGCCAAACAGAGACGGAGTGGACGTGGATTCTGCAGGCGCAGTCTCCGCACGTTCGCCGCCTTTGTCTGCAGCAGTTTTGGGAGCGAACAGATTGGACGAAGGACCTTGCGGTTGCTTGCTGGCGCCTTCCACTGTAGATTTTGCGGGAGAAAACAGACCACCACTTGATAGAGACTTGGACGTCCCTGAAAACCCAAACGCTGGTGGTGCTACCGGATTGCTAGCGTCCCTGGACTGGACAAGACCATCACTAGGCTCTTTCGCGGGCGGTCCAGCAGTTGCATCACTCTGGACATCAGTCGAACTTTCAGAGGTTGCCGGCCTGGGTCCAACAGAAAACAAGCTGGGTGCATTTCTTTCAGACGGTTTGGGTTCGGCCGCACTAGCAGACGGTGTCGCCGGTTGAGTTGTTGCCCCGAAGGAAAATGAAGTCTTTGCAGCAGGGGTAGGCGCGGCTTCTCCAGAAGTCGCTGCCGACATCTGGCCCGGGGCGCCAAACACGAATGACGGCGTCGCTGCGGCAGTGCTCTGCATACCGCTGGAGGCTTCTGACACGTTCGAGGGTTGAGTACTAGCGCCAAAGCTGAATGTCGGCTTCGACGCCGGAGAGGCTACCGAGTCTTTCTTTGTGTCTGAGGAGCCTGCCGCTTGATTCGAAGTGCCAAAGCTGAAAGATGGTTTAGAGACCGGCGCAATTGGAGGGTTGTCGGCTGCGGGGAAGAGGCTTGCAAAAGGATTTTTGGGGGTTTCTGAAGTTGCCTCAGAAGAGGAGGGAGCAGAATGCTTCTCTGGTGACACGCTCCGCTGCTGAGGCTCGGCTGCAGGTTGTGGGGTGCTTGCGGAATTGCCAAACAAAGGGGTTGCATTCTTGGGCTCATCCGGTTTTGCTGCGCCAAAGCCACCAAATGGGTTGCTTTGGGTCGATGCAGTTTGACTTTGTCCAAAACTGAATGGCCCAGATGTCATGGAAGAACCAAAAGCCGTGTTTGGGGCCTGCCCGTTAGCAGTGTTACCAGAGCCAAAGGTATTGCTACTACCCGTGGCATTTGTTCCTGCCCCGCCAAAATCTCTAGCAGGGGCTTGGCCTTGCGCATTGGTAGAGCTCTGTCCAAATGTAAATTTCGGCGCCTCTGTTGGTGGCTTGGTTTGATTTGCTTGGCCGCCCCCAAAAGAGGGAAGATTGCTCTGGGCAGCCGCAGTACTCTGCCCAAAGGTGAAGCTTGATGCCGAGGTGGAAGCAGCGGGAGGATTGTTGTTCTGGCCAAAGGTGAAGGATGCTGCTGGAGTTTGCGGTGTAGATGCTGCCTGACCAAAACCACCAAAAGTGGGTTGAGGTTGAGAAGGTTGGCCAAACGGATTGCTTGGTGGCTGTGATCCTTCTGGTTGCGAGACGCGACCGAACAAGCTTCCACCATTAGGGACATTCCCATTCTGACTTCCACCAAACCCGAAAGGTCCATTGGCCTGTTGCTGTGGAGGTTGACCAAACGTGAACGCCGAACTCGTATTGCTGTTTGCATTGTTTGCACCGAACGCGTTGCCAAACGCAGGTTTCTTCTGGGGCGATTCCATAGAAATATCCTGCTGTTGTGTGTTCATTCCTGCTCCTGTACCATTTACTGAGGCGAAGGGATTCGGGGCGGAAGATGGCACGCCGAAATCGAACGTGCTTGACTGGGGAGGTTGGAAATTGAAGCCCCCATTGTTGCCGGAAGAGGGTTGAGGGAAAGACTGGCTCGCCCCGAAATTGATTCCGCCATTGGGGTTAGAGAATGTGCTCTGAGGCGCGGCTTTGCCGAGGGGGGTCGATGAAGGGCGATTCGCATTGAGCCTGCCTTTAGGCGTCGCGATCCTATGCATCAAGTTAGACGAATCTGTTACGAAGAGGGAATGACGGTGATTTCGATAAGTGCTGAGATCGCGGTACGAAAAAGTGACCGGGGCAAGGCACATGGCCTCCATCGCAAGATTGTTCATTCCAGGAGAACGACAACAAAACAAGATGGAGAGTGAACGCGCCACAAGTGGTAAAGAGAGGGGTACCTACTTCCTTCTGGCGAGCTGCGCAGCTGTAGACATCTTGGATTGCTGATCCGCGGGATTCGCGTTTGCTATTGAACCGTGTTCCTTCGTGATGTATTCGTCTGCGCCACGTTTTGGCATGTCACTGGAGGCCTGGGGACGGCCGAGGGAGGACTGAGAAGAGAGTCAGAAAATACAGCGTGCCTACCATCGAGCCGGGCACGTTGGTGGGATGGTGAGTTGTGATGTTGTTCGACCTCGATGAGAGTGACAGTGAGGGCTGATGTGAAGGTAAAGTCAAGAGTTGATGATGCCGATGGATTCGGCTCTGCGCTGTTGTGAACCGGCTGTCGAGCGCCCCAAAAAGATTCGAGTCAAGCAAAGCTCGGGCTTGGCGGTGCCCGGGTCACGTGAACCAGCTTTATTGAACCGCGGGCGTACCGTCTATTCAACGTCACTCTCAAAGTTTCCTGGCCAGAGATATTTTCACTTTCGGCTCAGAGTCTGAGGTGCTACCAAGCGGTGTTGAGGAAAGAAAACTGGGTTCGTTTGAAAAAGATAGTTTATGTGAGGAAGCACTGCATGATTTGGCTCTCATATTTATGGCTTCGGTGAACTATGCCACATGAGGATTGTTTGTTGAACAATGAAGTTGACCAGCCAACTACAATCCTTTACTGTTATTGTCTTCACTGTTGATGAAAGATTAAACATATGGTAGTGATGAATTTCCCTTATCCAGTACCTTAGGTCAATGAACGGGGGTTTGAGAAAGAGAAGTTTCGGCGAGACTATTCCGACAGCATATCGCGGCTATAACCCGCAAGATCGAACCAGCCAGGAGGAGGGCAAGACCAAAGCACCTCTGATCCTCAATCTTGGCCATCGTGTGTAGGTATGCATGTCTCTGCTGCGACTGGATGCTTCTTTCCGTTGCTCAATTTGAACTGAGAATCGTCAACTCCTCATTTCCATGGGCGACGTCCTCTCCAGATTGCTGGTGGGTAGACGGTGTACAACGGATAAAGTGATGGTTCCAGGAGATGAAGTAGGCGTGAGAAAAACGGCCGTCATCAAGAATGACGTGCAGAGGGTTTAGGGAACATTCAATTTCTGGCCGAAGAGCAATTAGACTTTTTGGTCGCCATATCAGAGGCAGTGGCATCAGCAGTGTGACAGGTGTAAATTGTCCGATATGCAGAGCCTTCGGGGGTGCTGGCCAATTTCATAACAGACCACACAAGAGACTCGGAAAATATGCTGTGCTACGGAACAGAGTTGGCACCTTCCCTGTGGGTTCAATAGCCCTGCAGGCAATCTAAAATCCTGTAGTACCTTCAGCAAACGCTCTCAATCAGGGAACCATATGGGATACATGCATATAGGGAGGGCGGTTGTGGTCTCAGCTGCGGCAGACTGCCACAACATCACAATCAACGGTATGCATGTAAGCTTGATGTCACAGTCATCGCACAATTGGTTGGATAGGGACCCCGAAGAAGCAGTGAAATGCGTGCGAAGACGCTCTAGTCATGCTTCTACTAGTGGTAAGGTAGTGAGGTAGTGGGCGGACCAGCAGCATCAGACGGGGCCGACCACCTGAATTGGTACAGTCACATCTGACCGCGACAAGCGGTCATGTTTTGCCGAAACCGAATGGGACCAGCATGCGTTGATGGCGGTTCAAGTTGACACCAGCAGGATGAAACAAACCCACGTGCCATCTCAGTGGCAGAAAGGATCAACCACTCTGACCACTGTGTAACGAGCGACCTTGAGGCGGGCAGAGGCGCAGGAGAGGGAGATTGGGGATGGAAAGCCAAGCAGCACCTGCAATCCACTGCAGGAACAGCCCAACATGAACATGAAGTGGCAGGAGCTGGGATAAGGACGTGATGTAGTAAAGGCAGGCACGCCTGGAATGATTCGAGAAAGTATTGCAGTGGGTGAAACCACCCGGGATTCACAGTCATTGGAACAAGCCACCCATTTATCGGCCTCAATCCATGGAGCTGGGAAGCTTCAAGTTCCCCCGCCTTCGACATGGCATTCAAGTTGTGAGGTAGGTAGTTGTGAAGTGTGGTATGATTGTTTTGGAGAAAGCCATAGTGGTCGGGGCTGGCAACAGGCATGTCAGCCACCTAACTACCAGGATCACATAGGTGAGGATGACCTTTGTTTAGAACCTGAACAATCGCAAGGGCGCAGCTTTGTAGATTCCCTGCTGACTCTAGCCTGAACAAGTTTTGGCATTCGGCTTGACAACGATGCTAGTCGCTCCAGCCTGCTGACCAAATCGCGCGAATCCGGGCGTGAAGCCGTATGTTATATGGGAGGATGCAGCAGGTTGGTTCTGCCCAGCAGCTCAGCTTCTCGAATCGCCAGATTCCCGCCTCCCCAAAAATAAATTCCCGTGTTTAGTGTTTGGAGAGCAAGGATGTTAGGCGAACAGTTTAGTGAGCACTATTCCCCAAGAAGTTAGCTGCTCACTACCTCAGCCACGGCACTAAACCCGATCCATCCACATCTTCAGCCAAACTTGCCAGCTTCACTTCCCACCCTCATACCCTCCTTCATGCATCCCGCCTCGCAACCTCGTACATACGGCTGGATGCTTTGGCACGACGAGAGACATGGAACAGGTAACAGCGTGCCCAGGTACTGGGCCAGTCCCCGCCGTCATGATTTGTATATATTCAATCCTGTGTCTCTCTCTTCTCCGTCCCAGTTTATCCAGTTGTTTCTCATCATACTCTCTCACACTCACTGACCGATTGACTGACCATACTATCACCGTGCACATTTCCGTTGTATTGGAACCACTTGGCCTACAACCGACACTCACTTTACCTTGTGCCCGGCATGCTTCCTTCGTTTCTGTCCGTTCTTGCTGCCACAGCCCTGGTTTCATCCTCTATTGTTTCTGCCGCTCCCCAAGGCAGGCGATATGCCCGCTCAGCCGATGCCAGCCCAGGGTCAACAGGAGGATATGGGCAGCAATGTACCTCCGAGACCATCAAGACGAGGGTGGACTTCAACTACATGGCTCCAGCCGACCGCAAAGCCTACACCGACGCTGTCAAGTGCCTGATGAGCAAGCCGTCGCAGCTCGACTCTGAGCAGTATCCCGCCGCCATCAACCGATATATGGACTATGCCGTGATCCATGTCAACCGGACACAGTATGTGCATCTGGACGCCTTCTTCTTGACATGGCACCGATACTTTCTATGGCTGTACGAGACAGACCTACAACAGAGCTGTGGCTACACCGGTGCATTCCCCTACTGGGACTTCGCAGAGACTGCATCTGATCCTCAAGCCTTTCCCATCTTCGACGGCTCCGACTACTCAATGTCCGGCGACGGACTGTACAACAACACTGGACCTATCCAGCTGGGCGCCAACCTGACTATCCCGCACGGGACGGGTGGTGGCTGCGTGACCACCGGCCCCTTTGCCAACCAGATTGCTCCCATCAAGTTCATTGACCCCAGCCAGCTCACCACGGGAACCCTTCCCGCGGATGCCTTCGCGTACAACGAGATCTGCCTGCAGCGCGACCTCAACGCATACGTCTCGCAGACATATACCAACCAAGCCCAACTCGTGGCCGCCGCCCACGCCAGCAACGCTTCAGAGTTCGAGTACCTACTCAACGGTGTTATCGGCAGCTCCAGCCTTGGCATCCACTCGGGAGCCCACTTCTCAGTCGGCGGCCAGATGGACAGCATCCACGTCTCAGCCCAAGATCCTATCTGGTACCCGCTGCACACCATGATCGACAGGGTCTATACCAGCTGGCAGGCCAACTACCCTGACCTCGCCGACCAACTTGACGGCAGTACGGGAACTGCCCTCAACACTCCCCCAAGTGCCGTCGTCACTCTGGACACCGTCGAGCCGGACTGGGGATATTTCCAGCTCAATCCCATCCAGGTCAAAGATCTGATCAGCACCACCGCCGGCCCTTTCTGCTACCAATACGATTCCATCATCTCATGACACCCCTACCACTACCAAGTCTAACCTTCCTTGACTCATTTTTTTTTTCTTTTCTTTTGGCAGGCGTCGGACCCTGAAAGGTCATGTGATATTGCAATTCATGACATGAAATGTCGTATGGGAAACGGATGTAAATATACCATCGAATAAGTTCACCGTGGGTGGAAAAGCTATGGATCTCAGCACGCAACAGGAATGAAGCATGCATGGATGACGAAAATTGCATCGGGCTATTCATTTCGTACTTAATAAATTTCTTGAGCAATACATACCTGATATGTGTCAGAATATGATGCCGCCTAAGGTTGTGCTCGGCAGTGTTACTTAGGTGCCTTATTCTCCAGACTCAAGCTTTTATTTCCTCGGATCGATTGAAAATGCTCGTTTTCTTTCGGAGTTCCCTTCGTCCTCTTCTCACTGAAGAACCGGCGTGCGCGGCACTACGATTAGACCGACTACATTGTCATGTCCTGGCTTCGAGGTAGTGCTTTGCTGGCAAGGCCTATTTTCATCGTTTGGAATGCAGCAGCTCCTCCTTTTCCGGTTGCGAAGAACGGGACCAATATAAGTAGTCTGCTTGCACAAGATAGATGTGATGAGCACAGTAGACCGGTACAGAGTCAGAGGGCATGCAGCATCTTGGTTTCAAACATCGCTGATAATATAAACAAGTGTACTAAATGTGGTGTGCGATTATTCCTGGTTGTTCGGGTGGGTGTCGTGGTTGGGACTATATATATATATATATATCTATCTATCCACAGACATATAAACATCAAATATAAATAGACACTCTAACGTGGTTCGGCCGATCCTGGCTTTCGTCCAAAAGGCCTCCAGGCTTCATCCTGAGCCTCAGAAAAAGTCTCGTCTCTTCAGGCGGAACTGACTCATCCACCTTCTCTCATCAGCCTGTCGTTCCAGCGCTTGCCTCATGGTCTTGGAGTACGCCTCTGCACGCTCCCTCTCCTGACGCTCGCTGACATCCTCTTCCTCCTCCAATTCCTTGACCAGTTCTTCGTGGTCAGCGAACAGCGGGTTTGTACTAACAATCCCAATCCGCTCGCCTGTCCAGATCAATAGATCCGCATCGCCGCGCTGTCCACGCTCCGAGTCCGAAACGTTGAGCGGGATAATCTTGCGCGCCACCTGGTCTCCACTGAGAGAGGCACCGGTTTGACCGACACTGTAGCCATTGATGTTCCATTTGCGTACGAGACTGCGACCGTCGCGCTCGACCCACTTGAGTCCGCCCTCCGAGTCGGAGAAGACAATCTTGGTCCCATGCGAGGCTACCGAAAGGAGCTTGGATTTGGCCGCCTCCTGTCTGTTTTTGTAGCTGAACGGACCCTCTTCAGAGACCAAGCTACCGCTGCCTCTCTCAAGATCGAGATTCATAGCAACTTCTTCTTCTGATGAAGGGCTGCTGTTACTTGTTGCTGAATTCCCGTTGGCTTTGACATGCGGCAGCGAATACAGCTCGAGAGAGCCACGACCTCGATATTCGCCGCATGCAATGAGGGTTGATGTTGCATTGGCAGTCGGCGAAGCTGCGACTGGAGCATACGGGATAGAGGTCAGGCCTGAAAGACTTCCGCCAGAGTGGACGACGTATTGAAGTCGAGGGAAGTACCGCCGATCGTAGGAGAGAATGCTGGGAAACCTGCCTGCAATGAATATCTCGTTCTCACCGTGGTGAAGGATCGACAGTGGTCCTGGCTCCACTTTGGCATATGCCATCCAGTGGTGGCTTTGGCTCCGGTAAGGATCAGGAGCCCCTGAAAGAGGCATGGTTGGGCCGAAAGTCGAAGGTAGTAGGTCTGGAGTGCCTGAGAAGTCAGGGAGGATGGCAGTCGATCGACCTGGAGTCTCATTCACGCGTTCATCCAAAGCGTCGCCTGATGGAGCACTAGGTGCTCGAGGATCGAGGATATGTAGGCTCCATTGTGTCCCTATTGTGAGTGGCAGATCCGTGGAGGAGGATTGGGATAGAGCCGTTATTGGATACTTGTATTTCACACTCGAGACGACCTTGAGAATGTTGAGGTCGACCTCGTTCAAGACATTGCCGACGGCGACAAAGGCCTTTTGTTGTGCAGGAAATGTGCTTACACAGTCAACCACCAGGGACTCGTCCGGCTGGATAGTATCGGCAAACAAAGCAGCCGGTTTGCTCCGTCCGAGTTCTCTGAACCTTCTTCTCCCGGAAGAGTCTTCACTCAGGTCCCAGATACAGACACTTGAATCTTCCAGGTAGCCCACGGCCTGACTGGAACCGTCCAAAGAAGCGATGCCTTTAATCTCCAAGTCGGTCAGGGACGGATCGACGAGCCAGTGAGTGTTGAGAGGCGCATGTCTGCCCTTATATTCGGAGTACCAGTCAACCCTTTCGCTCTGGGCCGATAGGTCCCATTCATTGACGGCACGGGCTCTTTGGCTCTCTCGTAATGAGCATTCGGGCTGATTGGCTTCTGTGTTACGCGGTTGCCGCCGAGCTGGCCCATCTGATATTGTCAGACTCTGCAACGCACTAGTCAATGTGTTCAAAGTACCAGCAGTTCTTCTCATAGAGGCGCTAGGAGATTTCTCAAAGCATTTGTACCTCCATAATGTATTGGCTCGCGCTGATTTCGATAAAGAGACGCATGTTCGTTGCACAGACAGTAATGCTTCGGGATCGAGGTAGTCGAGAATCTCCGTCAAGATCTCCTCTGGGAGGCTCTCCATAGTCACTCAAATCTGTCCGCCTCTAGAGAGCAGACTTGCTGATGCAACAATACCCCAAAAGCGGCGGGTTTAGTATGATGATGAAAGGACAGACGACTTGAGTTCCCTGATGCTGATATTTCTAGTAATGCTGCGTAAAGAATGAAATCTATGTGCACAATCGTCAGATGTCGAAGATATTCATCACTGCTGGGCAGTTTCTTAGATGGCACAAGGCTGCCCAGTGATAAGTCGAGGAATAAATAAAGGGATAGAGAATCCGATGGAAAGGAAGGAGCCGGGAAGGCTGCAGCTCCCCGCACTGGCCATCGCTCCTGCCGGTGTCGGGGTACGATTACGTTATCAGACTACGGAACTTATCTTGGGGATCATGTGACTGCACTAGCCCGTTCTGGTAAGTCTGCTCTGTCAAACTGCAGTGTGAAATTCAGGCTATGACGGTTTTCACGTGCAGAGGTCTATCCAACTGTCGGTTTGGCAGGTGTGGTAGAGACAACTGCCAACCACGCCTTCCACTTCCTCGTCTCTACTTCCCTTGCTCAACATCGTCTTTGTAGCAACAGCGACCTAGGCGGATGGCTCCCTCCAGTTCAGCGGCCAAAAGAGGGCCAAGTGTGTTGGTCAGTCCTTGCATTCTCGATCTACATTCGTGGCGGATATGACTGACATTGAGCTTGAACAGGTTTCTGACCCTCGGGAAGGTAGACCTGTGGTTCCCAGAAAACAAACCTCGCGCTTCGTCACTGTGGATAACGTCCTTCAATATGCTTCCGACATACCCTCGATGCAAAAGAGGCAGCCACAGCGGCCTCGAGCTTTTCGTACGGGCTCCGGCAAACCTCTCGATCCGAGACTGACTGGCCGATATGTGGCCCCGCACATACCCTCTCGATCGACTAAGACATCCGAGAAATTGGTTCTATTACCTGAAGCCGACGAGGAGGAAGAGGAGAAGGATGGCTTTTTGTCGGACGCAGATAAGGGTCCTCCTAAAGACGATGAGCACCACCGGAAAGCGGGCAAAGAAGGCGTCAAAAGTTACGCGGAACGACTGCCCAAGTCGAGGCGCACCGAGCACGAACTTCCCAGAGTGACCGCATATTGTACAGCACAAGCATATAAGCTCCAGTCCGCCGCTACTTTCGTGCGACAACGACATGGCGCACGTGCTAAACTGTACGATGACTGCCTGTATTGTGCATATCATCTGCCGTTGCTGCCCGGTAACGATGGGTATCGAATCCGAAGCAGTCCGCCTGTGCAGAGTGCCAAAGGCGGGACCGTTTTGGACGAGGCCATCGAGCGCAGTGAACAAAGAGACTATCAGGAACACTACTACGCGGAAGAAGAAGAGCAGCACTCTGTGCGAGGCTCTTATACGCCCGAAGATGATTCGAGCGACACACGTCGTGATAGCGACGACCAGGGCCGACCTCAAGGGAATGGGCGGCGGAGGGGTAGCAATCCTTCCTCACGGCCCAAAGGTCTGGGTCCAAGTGTGCCGGTTGATGCGTACAGGTTCGCCGAGATGTTCATCTTCAGCTACGGCGTCGTCGTGTTCTGGAATTTCACCGAAAGACAAGAGAAGGACGTTTTGGCCGACTTTGCTTTTGCGACAATCGTTGACCCCAATACGCATGCTGTGTCGCCCGTGTCTATCATCACCAATCCTTTGGATGAAGAAGACTTTGAAACGGAAGAGTTCCATTTCGAGTACAACAATGAAATATCACGCCCACGAGTTTACAATGACATGATTACCCTGCGCAGTGGAGATCATATGATCAAGCTAGCCATCAGCCACGCGATCGCGCAGAGCACGAAACTGAGCTTCTTCGAGGAAACAATGGCTGCACAGATGGAAGCTGCAAAAGACGTCCCCGGCCGATTGGCCAAGACGGGTGAACTCGGATTAAAGCGAGAGGAGGTGATTAAGTTGCTGGGTGGCCTATTCAAGAGTCGGGTCGAGGTCAATTTGTGTAAGCCCCCCTCGTCAATCTTCCCAAGAGTTTGTGACTGATCCTTTCTCAGCGTCGAACGTGCTAGATGTACCCAACCTGATTTGGGATAGCGAGCCGACTTTGCATCCGTTATACAACGCAGTGCGTGAGTATCTGGAAATCAAGCCTAGAATTCAGGTGCTCAACGAAAGATGCCGCGTCTTCCTCGACTTGGCCGAAGTGCTTTCAGACTATATCTCGGATGACAAAATGTCCAGGATTACCTGGATTATCATAGTACTGATTGGTATCTCCATTCTGGTGACATGTTCGGAGGTATTTGTGCGGTTTGGAATCCTGAGCACGAAGGGCGCGGCAAAGGTCCAGCCTCCGTTGCACGGGTTATCTATGAGCAGTGAGCTATAACAATTAGCTTGGGATTGCGCATCGGGATGAGTGCACATATCGCTCGTGTACTATTGTTGTGGCTTGAGCGAGGCGCTAGGTTGGGTATCCGAATACAATAATGAATCCTGATCTTGCTTCTTGTCCAAGCAGTGGGCAACTACTGTAGTCTCAGTCGCCACTATCAGACTGTGGCTAGTCACCGCCGCCGGGCTCCTTTATCTTCCTTCCTATTATTGGTGTCCTTCGTTCGATCCAAGCCAGGACGATAACATCAATGTTGTTGCGATCCTTGGCTCTGTTCCAGAAGGGCTTTGCAGCCGGAGACGACCGAAGCGCATGTAGGGTACTCGGAGCAATTCTTGTGATTTGAGGACACCCTGATAAGTTCAAGGAGTGATGGGTTGCATCGGGAATGGAGGCGAGCCTTGCGGACAGGGGAACGCCTCATCCTTATCTACTTGGCAAACCCATGGGCTGCATGCGGAGGCAGGCCTTAGGACGTCGAAGATATCAGTCGCGAGTGGGAGGGTCTGACTGGTGGGCTGCGAGGTTGAATGGCTCGAATTGAGGGTCTTGGTCCGAAGGGCAGCTGATGGAGCCCGTCGTTCAAAGGCAAGTTGTTCCAGCGCCGAGAATTTAGCAGCGTTGCAACAGAAGTCCGGAGTGACGGATGAATATCCACCGCGATGGATCAGGAGGTTGGAGAACGATCGAGAGATCAAAAAATACGGGATCCAAGCTTCTAGAGGTTCTGGGTTCTGGTCAAAAAAGCAGTTTGTAAGTGGTGGGAATCTCAAACCTAGCGCCACTTGTGGTCATGAATGAATGCATGAATGGACCGCACACAACTTCTGTACCTATGCATCACCACACTAAACACACTGCTACTCAACTCCCCTACTGTCAACGGTCCGTCCATTCTGCTCCAGTCAAAGTCTGGAGTACGACCAGACCCTGCCGCTATCATATAAAGTACCATTCCTGCCCACCATGTCGCCGTGGTTGATCACCTTCGTCGCCTTTGTGCCGGTCCTGCTGGTAGCCTTGTCCTTCTTGCGCTCCACCGTCCTGTCCAAGTACCTTGACGACAGCACTGCGAAGAGACGGGCAGGATGAGCGACTCACCCTCTCCACACGGCACCAAGGCCAACACCGCTATTGAGGAAGAGACGCAGCGGAGACACTCGGTCGACGCCCCGGCCGAGGTGGGCGAAAGCCACCGACAGACTCACCATGATATCCCCGATCATGGCCATAACCCGTCCCCACAGAAGGGAGTCGATGAGAATCCAGACTTGGCTCTGCACTATTCGCACGAACATCAGCACAAACACTTACACCATGGCCGGCCCTCACTTACCGGTCGCCATGATGAAGTCCTGTACTCTGAAGGAACGACGTTTGACCGGGGTCACATTTTGGACCCGCCTCCTCAAGACTATATCAAGCACCATCTGCGATCAGAGCATGCGGACAATAAAGATTCTCTAACTACGGACACTGAGAAGGGGCCATATGATCAAGGTCGCATAGAGACGAACGGTTCAGAAGGAGAAGGCAAGCAACATCGCCTGCCGAGGTACTATGCCAAATACAAGATTTTTGTGCATCTCTTCATCTGGCTGCTGTTCACTGGGTAAGTTGGAGACCAGCACCACTGTTTTCCTGGTTCTAATGCGCACGTAGTTGGTGGATTGCAGGCTTGATCCTACATCGCCATGACCTGGGCTGGCTGATTCCATTCCTTCTGTATCTGGCCATCACCTTGCGGTTGATCTTTTTCTGGGCTCCCATCACTATCGTCACCAGACCCATGCACTTTGTCTGGAACCACACTGGCGTGAGGGCCTACCAAATGATCCCTGACAAACTCAGGATCCCCCTCGCTGCTCTTGGGACCATTGCCGTCATGCTGGTAGGCTCATTTGTGTCAAAAGAGTCTTCTGACAACACCCGCGGCAACCGTGCGATTTCTCTGCTTGGTTTGGCTGTGATGATAGCTCTCCTCTGGATTACTTCCCGAGACCGTCGCAAGATTCGATGGCATACTGTCATTGGGGGCATGTTGACCCAGTTCGTCATTGCAGTCTTTGTGCTCCGGACTAAGGCTGGCTACGACATCTTCAACTTTATCTCAAGTTTGGCTCGAGACCTGCTCGGCTTTGCCGACCAAGGTACCGCATTCTTGACAGCTACTTCGGTCACCAAGCTCGGCTGGTTCTTGACGGGAGTCGTTCCTCCCATCGTCTTCTTCGTGTCGTTGGTCCAGGTCCTGTACTATCTGGGCATTCTCCAGTGGTTCATTGGCAAATTCGCCGTCTTCTTCTTCTGGAGCTTGCGAGTTTCTGGTGCAGAGGCCGTCGTGGCAGCCGCGTCTCCCTTCATCGGCCAGGGCGAGTCCGCCATGTTGATCAAGCCTTTTGTTCCTCATCTAACTCTCGCTGAAATCCATCAAGTTATGACCTCGGGGTTTGCCACTATTGCCGGATCTGTCTTGGTGGCCTATATCAGTCTGGGTCTGAATCCTCAAGCTCTGGTGTCGTCTTGTATCATGTCCATTCCGGCATCATTGGCCGTCTCCAAGATGCGATATCCCGAAACAGAAGAAACTATCACCTCCGGCCGTGTCGTGGTCCCCGATGACGATGAACACCGCGCGACGAATGCCCTGCATGCCTTCGCCAATGGTGCATGGCTCGGCATCAAAATTGCCGGCATGATCGTGGCAACATTGCTTTGTATCATTGCTCTGATCGGGCTGATCAACGGACTTCTTGGATGGTGGGGAAGGTCAGTCGCGCCCCTTTTCCTTTCTTCTTATCATGCATCACATCTCTCAATTGAACGGACTTACTGACTTCTTTCCGTAATTCTAGGTACATCGATATCACTCAAGACGGCAAGCCTTATCTCACGTTGCAACTCATCCTCGGCTACATCTGTTATCCTGTGGCTTTCCTGCTAGGCGTGCCCAGGGATGATCTCCTGCCGGTAGGCCAGCTCATTGGCATCAAGGTCATCGCCAACGAGTTCGTCGCCTACAACTCGCTTACCTCGGAGCCACAATACATCAACATGAGTCCTCGGTCTAGGTTGATTGCCACATATGCTCTTTGCGGTCAGTACGCCCCGAAAATCCACACCCCACGTCCCCAGCCTGTACGCAAGCAGCGGATTCACTTGCAATATATCACTTTATTTGTCTTGACCTTTTGAGCTTGTTACTGACTGTTGTTATTGCGGCCAGGTTTCGGCAATTTCGGCTCGCTAGGTACCCAGATTGGCGTCTTGTCTCAGATTGCTCCTTCGCGAGCCGGCGATGTCTCTCGGGTAGCTCTGTCCGCCTTGTTTTCTGGT
Organism: Exophiala sp. LBMH1013; assembly: GCA_024611085.1. Lineage (NCBI taxonomy): Eukaryota > Fungi > Ascomycota > Eurotiomycetes > Chaetothyriales > Herpotrichiellaceae > Exophiala > Exophiala sp. LBMH1013. The sequence continues at coordinate 709,306 of JAMFLB010000002.1, forward strand.
GTGCTTTCGACACTCACTTCTGCTTCCATTGCTGGGTTGTTGGTCACGGATCAAGCCACGCTCTCGCAGAGCAAGTAAGATGGATCAAGAGGCATGTATGCCTTTTCAAGGCGGAGCCATCTTACCTACCTGTTGTTTCTGGCCATAGTAACAATGCTTACCTACCTCACTCTCTGCTCTATTCTTTGTATACATACCGTAGGTATATATATCCGTGCTACTATATTGTGATCTATATCATCTTCGTAGTATGCAGGTAACATCATCATCGCAGTCGCTCGTCATGGCATAGCCCAAATATGGTGCTTCTATACTGCTGCTACACAGGGACGGGCGTCTTCATCGAAAGATTGAAATGCAACACACGACGAGATTTGTTCAAGAACTTTTATTGCTCACTTAGCAAGTAATCGAGAAGCAACCCATAAACAGGTTGCATGCTAGTCCAAAGGAGCATGAAAGCAACTCCATCCTCCTTTGAGAGAGCGGGGCCTCGAATCAAGCGTCCCGTTGAGACACTTGTGCTATGCAGCCTCGTGCCCTCGAGCCACATGAACAAAGAACCTCCAATTCCAACCCCGAGTTCCAAGCAACTGAACAAATCGACAAATGAAAAGAGACCCGTCTTTCCTTGCCACCCATATCAAGCTAGACTTTTGATATGCCACTTACAGTGAACTGCAGCCCACCCGACCTGCCATTGCAGTCACCATAAGCGATGAACATTGTCATTTTCTTTTTGCTCAACGCCCATAGAATGGCGAAGGGGTAATGATTTCCGCTGGAGATTTGATCCGGGGCGTATGCAAGGTGACGAGCTGTGTTGATTGCGGGAAGAAGCTAGAGTTAGTAGTACAGGGGGATCAAGGGATGTAAGGATTGGCCTTGACGAAAATCCGCGACCTTGAAAAGTAAAAGTGCGAGAATTGAAGTAGAAAGTGCCGCGGAAACTACAGGCGTGACCTAGTCTGTTAGTAATGTGCTGCATGAATTAGTAGCGGACCTGCAGTCTCCAGTCGAAATGAAGCTGGCCGCATCGTTGGAGGTCCAGGGGAGACTGTTCCTGGTGGTTGTGATCAAATCGCGGGCCATAGGTGGCCACTCGACATCGAGGCCAAAGCGCGGAAGTCAAGATGGCCGGCGGCGTTTAGGCTCCGGGGTGTCCAGGTCTAGGAGGTCGAGCTCGTCATCGTCGACGACCTTTCGCTTGGCATGATTGGTGTTGGACGGAGTCATAGGAGGACTTGCAAGGCTGCCAGACTCTGGAACCACTGACATGGATGCGTCATGGCCGTTCGGTGCTGATTTGACATCTCGGTCAGCTGACGTGAAGACCTCATCGTCATGTTGATTGAGCTCTTGCTCCTGTTCGTCGAGGGTTTGCTCTGTCGAAGCAATCGTCCCGTCGTCAGCAGGTGCCATGGCATTGTTAACCTCTTCTTGATCTACTTCCTCATGAGCGAAGAGCTCCTCGTCACTGTAGGAATCAAGATCATCATCATCTGCTTGCTCTGCTTCCTCGTGGTGTTCGAACAGATCTTCGACTTGTTCCAATGGGTCATCGAAGGAGCCATCGATTCCGGATCCAACTTCATCGGCAGCAGCTTCTAGAGTCTGGTTCTCAGCAATCTCGGCCTCGACAGTATGTGAACTGTTCGTCTCATGTTCTTGGGCCTCTGAGTGGTCTAGGACATCAGCATAGGCTTCTTGCTCACTGCTAGCGCTTTCGTGGGGTTGGGCATGATCTTCCGTCTGGTTGTCCTCGAAAGGATGCACCTCGGCATCTGTGATTGCTTTTTCCGTCTCCTGTACGATTGATAACTCGGAATGGCTGATCTGTTCGGCGGGCTCCTGAGGAAGTCCATCCGCTGCAGTAGTTTCTATCGCCTGATCACTTAGCCCGGCCACATTTCCTCCAGCATCAGCTTGCTCTGTTGCAGCCTGGTCGGACTGAGAGTCAACCTCGGGTTTGGCGGTAGACAACGGCTCAGACGCGACATCTGCGCTGCTGTGTCCTTCAAGAGGCACTTCCTGGTTGCTGTAGTCTTCCTCTGCCTCCTGGTGATTGGCCGACTCTGTATGCTCCGGCTCCGGTTCAGGAGTATCAATATGATCTGCGGCTACCTCGGAGAATGTCCTACCCTCGTTACAGGAGGACACAAGATAAGCGTATTGAGAGGCCAAGCTCACGCGACTGCTCAGATGACAATATAAGGGATGCACCTCTTGACCTTCGTCATTGCGACAGAGCTGTAGGTACACGTCGAGAATCTGGGACAAGCTGATCTGCGCCGCATGTTTTGAGTCTTCGCAGATATGGAGTCCTAACGACGGAATGTCAAGTACCAGTTCGTCGTCATGGTCCAGGGTACCTGCCAGGATCTCACGGCATGCTGCAAGGAGTTTGTCCAAGGGCTCAAAGGCAAGTGAAGAGTCGGCCAGGAAGTATACCGAAGATTCATCCCCGATCATGGGAGGAAAGAGCGACATTTCTTCATCGAGATACACCAGTGTCACAGGATGCACATTTTTGCTGATTTCCTTCTGACCTTCAGCGGATTGGCCTGTCTCATGCCGATGCAACTCTCCGGTTATCTCATGCTCTTGCGGATCATGAATCTCGGTCTCGTCAAGTGCTTCAGCATTCTCTACAACTTGCTCGACGTTTTCTGGATGGGCATATGATTCGTCAAGTTGGGCTTCATGAGACTGATCAGCGGATACTCCAGTAAGGTTGTCCTGGGCTGCCTCCTCTTGCTCGGAAGAATTGTTACCGCCGTCTTGTGCTTCCGATTCCACAACAGCCTCAGCCAAGCTTTCGGTGGTAGTAAAATCGGCGTTGGTTGGCGCTTGTCCGGCATCATCGGAATTCTCTGGAGCGGTTGCTCTCGTTGCGGCTTCTAGGTCATTAGTAGCTAAGCTGTGCGACTCCTGCCCATACGGCTGCTCTTCAACGTCGTCCAAGATAACTTCTACTTCCGCCTCTTGATACTTTTCGTTCTCTTGCTCAGTGTTGAATTGAACTTGCTCTCCTGCCTTTTCGGCTGCATATTCAATATCTTCATCCTCTTCGTACAAGATGTCCTCATCTTCATCGACTCTAGGTTCGTCGGCAAAGGTATCCATGTTGAAATCTTCGTCCCGAATCTCTAGAGTCGTCGTATTTTCATCATCAATCATGTCGTCGTCAGGGAGGGTGTCTTCGACCTGATCTTGCATAATATCACTGCGGGTCTCTGCCAGCTCAATGGCGTCGTCGACCATATCATCTTGTAGGGACTCTATGATGGAGGGCTCACGAACTGAATCAAGCTCGACGTCGAGGTCGTCGGGTTGGCGGAAGGGTGATGATGCTACGTCCATTGTGTCATCAAGATGTGATGAATCCATGCTTTGGAATGTGAACGAGGGGATTGCGCTCATTGCGTATCAATCGGCACCTCTGCAATGGCCTCACGCCTGTAACGGAGAGGGTTATCCTGCTTTTCTCCGTATTGCAAATATCCTGCTCTTGTGGATGCGCACCAGCGAAGCTTAGGAGGAAAGTCAAAACAAACGGTAGAGTGGCCAAAAGGGAGCGTCAGGAGGATAACAAGGGTTGCGGGGATCGCGAATCTTCGAGGTCACAGATCTTCGAGCTGAGGGGATATCGGCGATTTGCTGAAATAGTATTTTGGCAGAGCGTGCGCTGTACACAAAAGCATGGCAGGGTGCGCAGTGGTCGCAGTGGTCGCAAGAGTAGTAGGTGAAGTTGAAGAAAGCGAAGGCTGCAGTGAGCGAAGATTAAGAAATACAACACATCTTGGTGCACTAAGATAAATTGGAGTTAGCTTATTTTTATACCTTAAGGCGGCAGCTACGGTGACCAGTTCGGGAAATACTCTACATTGGCATTTTGGATATCGCACTCGCTGTCCTCTCCCTACGCCCGCTACAACAGCACTTCGAGTTGACGCGCACATCCGTTCAACCTCCACCAACAACCATGGTATGTGTTCTAGGATGCAATGCTGCTTTGTCGTGTACTTGCTAACCATCGCTCAGGTTATCCTTGCGGCGTCAGTGTGCACAAGGGGCGGCAAGCCCCTACTGTCCCGACAGTTCAGAGAGATCCAGAAGTCCAGAGTCGAGGCGCTTCTAGCATCATTCCCCAAGCTCGCGGACTCGTCAACACAACACACGACGGTCGAGCAAGAAAACGTCCGCTTCGTCTATCAGCCACTCGACGAACTGTACCTAGTCCTCATCACCAATAAGAACTCCAACATCCTCCAAGACATCGACAGCCTTCATCTGTTCGGCCAAGTGGTAACATCAATCTGCAAGAGAGTTGACGAACGGGAAATCCTACGCAATGCATTCGAACTACTCAGCGCCTTTGACGAGCTCGTGACTATGGGCTACCGGGAAAACTTGACGCTCAGCCAGATCAAGACCTTCCTGGAGATGGAGTCTCACGAGGAACGGATTCAGGAGATCATTGCGCGCAACAAGGAGCTGGAAGCCTCAGAAGAACGGAAACGCAAAGCGAAACAATTGGAAATGCAGAGAAAAGAAGCCGCTCGTTCAGCCGCGTACGGGAGAGGTGTTGCTCCCAAAATGCCCCAGCAGCCCACATACACGCCGCCCGTGCGGCCAGAGACAACCTACGACACGTATGAAGCCGAGAAGAATAAAATCACAAACAAATTCACGACGTCACGACCGACAAAGGGCATGCAACTAGGCAAGAAATCAAAGACGTCCAACGCATTTGCCAAAGTCCAGCAAGATCTTGGACCTGAGGCCACCGCTGAACAACCCTCCAATCATCTCGAGACCAACCTCCCAGACCGCACCCACGCGGCTGGCACGGTACATGACCAAACCCTCTCATCCACGGCCGCCCCTCCAATCCTCGTCTCGCTCACCGAGACACTCAGCGCGAAACTCACGCGCGAAGGAGCCCTCAAGTCTTTCGAAGTTAAGGGCGATTTACAACTCAAGATCACGGACCCGGCGCTCACGAAACTAGCTTTGGGCGTCCAAGCCGTCGAAGGTCCCTTGAGAGCACAATTCCGCACCCACCCAAATGTGGACAAGAATCTGTTCAATTCGCAGAAGGTGATCCAATTGAAAGACACGACCAAACGCTTCCCCACGAATAACAGTATTGGCGTCCTGCGTTGGCGCGCCACCGCTCCAGCAGATACACCCGACGTCCTTCCCATCACGTTCACCGCTTGGGTCAACAAGTCCGACGACAGCTACACCATCACAATCGAATATGAACTCACCAACCCGGATCTCTCACTGCGCGACGTGACTGTCACGATTCCCTACTCATCCACGGAGCCGTCCGTGTCCTCATTCGACGCCATATATCAGGTCACGGGCGACTCGTTGGAATGGACTATCGGGACCATCGACGCGGACAATGCCAGTGGCAGTTTTGAGTTCGAGGCCCAAACGGACGATGATGCAGAGTTTTTCCCCATGACTGTGAGCTTTGAGATGAGCCGGCCTTTTGTCGACGTCGACGTCACCGGGGCTAGGCTGCTCGAGATGGATGAAGAGGTTGATTTCGAAAAGGCCGTCAAGGCCACTGCTGAGGGATTCGCCATCGAATAGACGGGCCCGTGTGTTCATGCTGCCACGGTCATAGATGCACTTGGGAAGCAGCGTTCTTGACGGATAACTTGATGTCTGGCAGAAGCAGCAGGCAGAAAGGGCTAAACAGCACTGAAATCGGAGCCCAATGGCAGATCTATCCTTGGTACGGATTTGCCTGTCATCATCTCTGACTTGATGGCGGAGTCGTTCAAGGTGCGCGTGCGCTGCTAGATGAGCAATGTGACAGGCATATGTACTTCTCGCCCTCGTGCAGGTGGTTGAGATGAAATAGAGTACGTTCTTAGGGACACCGTACCCATGATACGGTGGATAACGACTGGAGTACCACGGTGATATTTCGTCGTTTGGGGGCTGATGCAAAGCCCTTTAGATAGGTACCTATGTAAAAGGGCCATACCATCTGCTACGCGTGTTTCATCATCTGTCCGGTGCATAGCATACGTATTGCTTGCTCACGTCCTTTCCTTTCTTAGTAACAACTATCATTTTGAAAGCGAGATATACTTTGCGCCCGTGGACCCTTTCTGAACCCCGACCTCGCATTTGCCTTCCAGACTGCCCGGCATGAAATGGGTAACGGCATAGATGGTCCGGAAATGGTTCACTCTCATTGTACTTCACCTCACCTCATATCGTCATCAGACGGGTAACTCGACCCGTTTTTTCCGATTGTTTTTCGCAACCTTGTCTGCAGTGTTATGGGACAGTCAATCACGAAGTGGCCAAACGAACGCCTGTTGGTTGTACTCCAACATCAGATACATGCGTCCTCAGACTCGCTGTGCACCCTCATCAATCGAACAGCGTAATAATGATTTTGGCTAAGCAAGCTGGAGAAACGCAATCACAACAGGTCCTGCCAGAACGAATGCGAGACGTATAATAAAGATATGAGGTGCGATTGTGTCGGTCACCACATCAAGATCCGCCCAACATGCCCTATCCCGACGGCCAGATACCATTGTCGACCAGACGGAAGAAATCCCATTCGGGTGCGTTTTCCGTCTTGAAGTTCCAGAAGATCCAGCCTTGGATCATTGACTCAAACACATTGAGCTGGGCGTTGATGTAGTTCGTGGTTGCTGCCCGTTGATCGCTGCTCCATTGTTCAATGGAATCGATATTTGCGCAAGAGCCCACGTAAGTGGAGGAATCGCCGGGTTTCTGGTAAGATCCATCGTATCGAGCCCCGACCCCCCAACCATTTAATGCCGGAGCGCAGTCAGTCATGGCAGCAGACCACTCGCCACAGATGACAAATTTGTCAAAGCCCTGGGCCCATTCACCGGCATGGGAGTAGACGTAGTCTACATGTTCTTGAGGAGACATCGCCACAAACTCGTTGCTGAAGGCTTGATATTCGTGATGGTCGACGATGGCCCCGTTGATCCCCTGACCTGCGAGGAACCCATTCCACTGAGAAGGATCGACGAACCCATCGTGAATGATGACTGGAATTGGACCCGCACCTCGAACCGTATCGAAGCCAGACTGATAGTAGCCCTGAGTTTCTGATCGTCCGCCCGCCAGACCCGCCATGTAAGGTTCGTTCAACAACTCAATGCCTACCACCACATCGGCATAGTCTGATGTTCCATACTTCTGTGCAATCTGATAAATGACTCCAAGCGTGGCCGAGATCGAATCCGCGGTAGTCCACCCGGGTGTTGAGGTGCGCTGGCCAGAATTATCGTAGCCATTCTGTGAGAGCGGTGCGCCTGGCAGCGGAATGTCAGTGACACTTGTCGCAAGAACAGATCATTAGTATAACACTTACCATGCAGGTCAATCCAGACTTTTAAGCCGGTCTGTCGAGCCCAGCTGATAGCAGCGTCGAGGTAATCCGCGGCCCCTTGGATGTAAGGATCTTGTTCATATTTCTGGAAAGCCCAATACCCTATAGGTATCCGCACCAAGTTGAGGCCATTGTTGGCGATCTTTTGAAAGTCGCCCAAGGTCACCCAACTAGCCCAGTGGCTCTGCAAAATCTCTTCGGCGTTAGGGGCCTGCTGACAAAGAGTATACTCGTCCACGACGCTATTGCCGAATTGCTCGAAAATTGACGGAGTGATCCAAGGCTCAAGAACAAGCCAGCCACCAATGTTAACGCCTCGTACAGGCGTCGACCCGTAAGCAAAGTCCCGTTTAGCAAGTGGTGAACTAAAGATGTCAGCAACTATGCGTGCTTTCTTTCTGTTCCATGCGAATGACCTACCCTGCCACCGCAGAAGCTGCCAGAGCTGAAAGAAAGACTTTCCAAGCCAACATGTTGAATTGCTGATAGTGTGAGATGAGAAACAGTGCCTTAGACCACCCTTACTTCGATCCACAGAGTGTTTGCGCGCTTCAGGAGGATGACCAACATCCGAGCGGGAGTCAAACAGTTCTTTCCGGACTGTCACACCTTTATGCTGTATAAGGCCAGCTGATCCAGCAGCAACGATGACAGAGTCACAGCAAGGGATTGGTTCAGGAAGGAGGCACTTGACCTGACATGAGGGGAAATTGGAAAGTCACCTGGTAGTATAGAAACCGGAGAGACAGGAATGGACGCGGTTCCAGTGAGTAGCAGCAAACTCGGGTGAACAAGCCTTGATGCTGTCGATCAAGGTATGACAGGTGGTGGATATATGGCTCGATGAACATCGAGGAGGGCTCCAAACAACGGAGGCATCCTGGACCAGGTATAGAGTAACATCCATCGTACACTCTACCATTCTTCTTCGCGTACGAGTCTGGAGGAGGTTGGATAGCTGGCCGGCTGGAGGGCCAGACAAACGTTGACCGGGTTGTGGGTATTGCCATGCTCGGGCCCCAGGATCATCCATCAATAATGGGTGTATCGACAGGTGGGTTTCTTTTAATCCTATACCAGTAGGACCGTGAGTCCGTTCGGTTGGAAGATAGGACGAGCCATGAGCCAGGTGGAGCAGAGGACAAACGGAGGCCATGCAATGCAAGTGGCTGTTCGTACGCCTCGGAGGCTCGTGGAAGAAGAGGAGACTCGGTACGGAAGACATGTTTCGGTGGCAGCACCATGGTTGGGTACGGCAGGAGGCACAGACAACGTGGTCTGTGAGCTGGCAACGACATCAACAATCAAAGGAAAATGAGCGGAACGGAATCGGTCGAAACAGGGCAACTGACAAGGAGAGAGAGGGAGCAGCAAAACAAGTGGAGAGAGAGCAACAGTCAGTGCGGGAGGCCGGGGTCGAAGGTGCGCAGGGCTTTCAATTTTGAGAATGCCAATTCCTCGACAGCCTGCGTCTGGATCCTACCACTACCATGACTACAAGTAGTGTACCAGGAATGGTTGATCCCTTGCCAGCAACAACTAGCAAATCCCTTTCTATCCTTTCAGTGCAGGCTGCGGTCAATCGAGTCTGCTCGTTCGTGGTTCCCTTCAACCCAACAAGTCGGGTGACCAAACACCACAACCACTGACCAGCGCGGTCAATCTCCAGCAACGTCACATCCATCAGTCAAGTGATGGACAGAGACTGGAACTGCGGGGATTTACACCGATGTACAGTTCATCCTCTTCTTCTGTACCACACAAGGACAGCGAAAGCGAAGAGCGAGGAGCTGGGAGTATCCATATTCTCCGACGATTGTTATGTGACGGGATGCTGATAGTGAATCCAACAGCCCCATCAACAAAGCCGTTAGCATCCATCCGATCAATGCTCCGTGCTTCTTTCTCGACCCGGTCCCTTGCGTGCCTCTTCAAGCACGGATCGACCCGACTTTGCCCTCTTCTAGGGCGTCTCTTCTAAGGGGAACAGTTGGCAGGGCACCCTGGACACCACCTGCAACATCATCCATTGAGGTACAGATTGTGGATGTACATCATGATACGGTATGCAACCGCCGAGAACTGTGGCTTCTTTCTTCCTTCTCGAATCCCATCCTTGGGCCGAGGCAAATTTCTCATCCCAGCGCCCACAGATAAAAGTGCAAGCGCACATGCAGCCACATTCATGAATGGTCGAAACAGAAACATGTCTCACGCCCAAGCTGCTCAAGAAAGTTGTGTTCTACAGGGAAGAAGAGAGACATCGTTGTTTGAATTACTATTATTACAGGCAGCACTGGATCTTCGATGCCAACATCAGCATCTTCGCCTTCGCCCTTGTTTCAGACACGCAAGTACCATGAAAGCACCAGCAAATGATGCTCTAGCACATGCAAGCCCAGCCAGCGTGCCTGATACTTCGCTTCAACCCTCCGTTTTCACAGCACTTCGGTGATCTTCTGTCGTTCGATGATGGAGTTCTGCATTTGATCTCGCGAGACCCGATAGTAATGCCCGGTAAACTCGGCGCAGTCCATCTGTCTCAGAAAGTCCTCGTCGTGGGTGATGATGAGGAGCTGGAAGTTCGCTTGCTGCCGACGGTACTTGATGATATCGCGCAGCGAATGTGCCAGGCTTTCAATATTCTCCCGGTCTAGATTGGTGGTCGGCTCATCCAACGCAATCAGACCACAGTTGGCACTGAAACACTCGGCCAATGCCAAACGGATGATGATGCTGGCCAACACCTTCTGCCCTGCGCTGCACCGACCTCGCATGTCCATTTCCGCACCTCTTTTGACCATCACCACCCGGTAGTTGTACGATCGATTGCCCCTTCCAGACTCGTTGTCAGCCCTGATCATGATAGTATCGACATCGGTTCCTTTGTACGTCTTCCGCCACAACTCCTCAATGATGCTGTTGATTTCTTCCATTTTCAGCCCGTGGTATTTCATGATGGCTTTGTCCAGGGCTCCTCCATATCGTGCCAAGTCTTCTACGGCCGCCTTGGTCGCTTCTACTTTGATGTGCGCCTCCTTGTACCGATGCGGAGCATCCGAAAGCTCGGTTTTGTAGTCTTCGAGGAGTTCCAGGAGCTGAGCGTCCTTCGATTTCATCTCTCCCATCAGTCCGGCTTGCAGTGCACCGAGTTTGTTGTGTTCATGAGTCCATTTTTCCGACTCTCTCTGAAATTTGTCGCGATCTGCCTCAGCATTCTGACCAGCGAGATTCTCAATCTCCGTTTTCAATCGAGCAAGAGCACGGGATTCTTGTCGATATCGCAGATTATCCGAATATCGTCGCCTGGTGGACTCGCTATCCCGAATCTGATCATTGATCTTGTTCATATCTCTGGTCAGCTGTACTTGTTCCGCTTGCAACCGTTCAAGTTCTTTCTCCAATTGAGTAAGTTCCCTATTGATCCGTGCGAGTTGACTCGGTCCGTCTCGGTCGATGTAAGAGCGTACTTGATCATTCAAGATATCAAGCCCATTGACGCTCTCACTGAGTTTGGACTGCTCGTGAGACATCTCTCGTTCCTTTGCGGCTGCGCGTTGATCGACATCCTCGTACTTTGCCCTGGCTGTCGCGATCTCCGGATCCAGCTTCTCGATATCCCGATCGAGTTGATCAAGAGCGTCTCTCTGCTTCTTATTCAGAACACGAAACTCCTCGACTCGAGCCGCCAGTGAAGCTTTCTTGTCCAATTGGAACCCGACGTTATTCAGCTCGCCTTTGAGGTCGCGCAGCTCCAGTTCCATGGTAGATAAACCCACCCGAGATTGCTCCTGTTCAGTTCGGAGTTTATTGATCAGGTTTTGCGTTGCACGAACCTTCTCGGCAGCGGAGTTGAGCTCTTCTCGGATATCTTCCAACGTTCGGCCACCATCACGTTGGGATTGTTTCGAGGTAAGTTCTTCAATCTGGCCGGCCAACGATTTGATTTCGCCGTCATACTTGGCGATGGATGCCACTGTTCGAGCGATAGACTCGATCTCCCGTTTGTCCTGCTGTCGCTGCTCAACAGTCTTGTCATGTCTCTCGATCTTGGCGACCAGAGATTCCCTCTCGGTGCCCAAACTGGCCAAGTCTCTCTCAGCTGCAGGAATCTCATTGTTGACGAGTTTCTTCCATGTCTCGTGCACAATGCCCAGGTCAAGTAAACGCTTATACTCAGCTTCGGCCTCTTTAGAACTTGTGCGTTCGGCATCCGCTAAAGTCTTCTCTACCAGCCCTTCGATGCGCTTCTTCATCCGTTCCAAAGCTGGATCGCTGGGACCCTTGAAAGCTCGGGCGCAGGTTCGGCAGGCAGGCTTGTCTCCTTTAAGCGTGTCCAAGACTTTGAGGTAGTAATCGTGAAGAGCGGCAAACTGACCGCTATCCTCCCGTGCATAATCTGCGTCGGCTTCCGCCTGCTGAAGAGCTTCTTCATATCCTTCGGGCCCCGCTTCAACCACGGCTCGAATTTGCTTTTCACATTTCTCTGCTTCAGCCTTCTTTCGTGTGAGGTCATCTCGGAGTGTTTTTTGTCTGAACTGCAGCTGGTCTAACTCTCTAGCAACTGAATCTCTTCCTCTTTCAGCTGAGACGACCTCGTCACTAGCAGATGTAAGGGCGTCTTGGTGTATTTTCTCTAATGTGGCCGGCGTCCAGTTTTGACCCAGCAATTTGTTGATGCGTTCACTGTGAGCTTTCAATAGAGTCTCCAGACTTCGGTGGCGTTCTTTGAGCTCTTGCTTCAGATGCGACAGCCTGGCCAGTTCCTCTGCTTGCTTAGTAGCATGTACCATTTCGTCATTCAGACGTGAGCTCATGTCCTCACAGGAACGAAGCTCCGCGTTTGCTTCTTGCAGCTTCCTGTCCCAGTCTCCTTCTTCTGCAGCTTGTCGTGATTGACGGATCTTTGCGTTCAGGTCATCGATTCGTGACTCGACAATTGCTCTGGTGCCCTCATCAACGTCGATTTGATCGGCTCTTCTCCGAAAGTCCGCGGCCTCTCGGTCATTTGTCTCTATTTGCTTTCGTATGCTGAGCTTGTTCTCTTGCAGGGCAGCCTTCCGTTCAGTCAATCTGTTCACGAGTGTCTGGGCCTCGCGACGCTCTGCGGTGTGCTCAAGCTTGACACGATCTAGCGCGGCTTTCTGCTCCTTCAACATCTTCTTGATTCGGAATAGAAACTCTTCAACATGGCTTTCGTCGCTAAGATCTTCATAGCCCCGAATTTGGTGTTTCGAAGCGACCTCCCTGACCATTTCTTTGCGCCGCACTAACTGTCTCTCGTGCTCTTCCTGCTCCTGCTCATACTTACCCTTTAATTTGACTTTTTGCTCTCTGTCCTTTCCGAGCTGTTTGATCTGGTCTTGAAGCTCGATGTACTCTTCCTGTCGTCTACGCATCTCGTCCTTCAACTCTTGCTGTCTCGTTTGGAATTGTTCCAGGGTCGTTTGTAGCCATTCATCCGACTCGTCCACTTCTTCGAGGTGGAGCTTGAGACCATCGATAGTGCTTTGACGGCCTTGCGCCTCAATCCGCTTTCCCTCCAATGATCCCAAGATTTTGGCATAGTCCTCGCCCTTCCTCCAAGCTTCGTCGGCCAACTTTCGGGCATTTTTTATTTTCTGTTCTAATTCTCCCACCTTTGCCCGCATGGACTCTACTTCCTCCTGAAGGCGAGACATACTCCTCTGGACTTTGATTGCGCGATCCTTGTCCGCCTTCGCATGCTGTTCGAGAAGTTTATACTTTCCCAATTCCTCATTGTGCTTTTTGCGAATCTGCTTGATATTGTCAATTGCCTTTGTGTACTTCTGTGCCTCAAAGATCTCGTCGAACTTCTTCTTCAGAGTTGAAGGGTCACTCAAGGGCCAGAAGCTTTCGTCTTGATGGCAAAAGATGACATTGTCAATAATGGCGGCCGAAACACCGAGATACTTGGGCATGAGGAAGTCGAGCTCGGCCACTCGGGTCGAGATGGTTGTCTGCTCACCACCTTTAGATAACTTCAACGAATTCTCCAAGGTTTTTAGAGAGCGAGTAGCTTTCTTGACCGTCAACTCCAAACGTCGGGCAATAACCAGGGAAGCACCGTCGGCCGACTTGAAAGATACTCGGACCAGGGCCTTGACCGTTTTATCATTTCCCAGTTTTGGATCGTGCACAAAAGCACCGCCCACTTTAGTATTGGGAGGCTGCATTCCGGTGAAGGCGAATTTGAGGCATTCGATGATTGTGGTCTTGCCGGAGCCATTCTGGCCAACGATGAGAGTAAGAGGGGCCTCGAACTTGATTCTTTCGCGGGGATCTACGGCGAAGGAGCGAATGCCCGAGATCTCCATAGAGTGAAGCCGCGACATCTTTGCGGTGGAGTGAGCGGACGGACCAACGAAGAGAGGACGGAGGTAGAACGACAACCTTGCACGCTTGTATGACCGGAGCCGGTGATCATCATTCGACCGCGGTAGAGATGTTCAGCAATGCAAGTTGGCTCAGAAGGGTGAATGCTTTGGCACGCTCAGAGGGAGCAGGTTGTTCATGTCAAACCAACCTTTGAATTGGTTGTGGTCCCAATACTGCGGTAAAGTGCCACTGAAGCAGAATCCTGAAGTCGCGCTATCACACGTGACGCGCCCGACGCGGATGCCTTACACTAATCCCTAAACGGCTTGGTGCCTCAACACGGTTTCACGTGATTGTTAGGGCTCCATAGCCGCTTGGCTGAAGTTGCGATCGCAATCCGAAATCTTGATCTGTACACCAAACTGTGATCTCTGCTCCCGGCAACTACAATTCCCAGCTCTCCACATATGCGAAGTCGTCAAACCACGATTCAGCGAAACAGCGAGCGCGACGTTTCCTACCGGTAGCATTTTCCGGGACTATTCCTCTACGACTGCTAAGGGCCCTGTCTCATCTTCGATCGGCCACTCCCTACGGCGGTCCCCCACAGTTCTAGGTGCAGGAGGACCGTGATTGTTCCAACTACGGTCTCCCCTAGGTCCTGGTCCTGGTCCAGGCGAGCTTTTCAGGTGTTGGCCGAACAGGAGCGCATCGAGTCAGGCCCACTGACGTTGTGTTTGGCGGCAATGGGAACTTTCCAGCCTGACCTGACCTCTGTCATGGGGTCCTTCTTCGACCTCCAGCAGGGCATGTCAGACGCCTCCTTGGTCAGCAATGCCGATATGACCGGATTTCCCGATGGCTTCTCGTTGGACATGAGTACGATTCCACACACAAGTTTCGATGAAACGACTTTGGTTCCACACAATCTACTCATAGACACCACTGGCAAAGCAGACTTGCTCGACAACATGCCTGCCAACAACGCCGGGGCCGGGCCCTTGCCCGCTGGCTTTGCGGCTCAGAACTCACACACTCCCGGTAGCACGCTGACCGAATTTACAAAGAGGCGCAATTGGTCCCAACGCGTGATCGAGGAGCTCAAAGATCTTTTGTACATTTTAACCCCCGATGGCCGGCTCCTCTATGTCTCACCCTCGGCAAAGACCCTGACAGGGTACGATGTTGAAGAGCTAGTGGGAAAATCTATATCAGAATTCATCCATCCCGATGACTCCAATCTGTTCATCCAGGAATTCAATGAGAGTATTGCCACGGGCAATACCCTAAGACTCTATCACCGTTTTCGCACCGCTGAACAGAAATTTCGAATTTTCGAATGCCATGGCCACCCTCATTTCACACATGAGACCGGACAAATGGAGCTGGCTGGATTACCGGTTAATCCTACTGGCATTTGTCGGGGATTTTTCATGATGGCACGGCCTTATCCGACTAGGAATTCGGAACTTCTTGATTCATTCTTGGAACATAAGATAGAAAACGTTCGCCTGCAGGCTAGAATCGCCGCTTTGAAGCGAGAAGAGGCCGACGACCAGGAGTTACAACAGGAGCACTACCACAAACAAGCCGCAACGGGTGGCTCACGGACGCCATCGATTTCAGCGGATATGACGGCAATGTCGCCATCTGTTGCTTCCAAGCCCGATTTTTCTGACTACAGTGGCATGCCGCCACCAGCCAAGCCTACCATGTCGAATATTGCACTTACTCGGGAAGCTCTTGATGAAGCTAACGCCTTTGCTCGACCAGACAGTATCAGGGACAAGATGGCGCGGTACGAAGGCTCGTCTCATGTGGAATCCATCGAGATGATGACGGGCCTTCGGTATCGTGAAGGTGAGCGCTCGCATGGCATCTCAACCGGGGGCACTTCTCCGGCCCTTATCCGGGGTGACGCAGGTATCCAGATCCCGCTCGAAAAAAGCGAGTCACGGTATTCGTATTCGGATAAAAGGCAGAAGAAAGTTAAGAGTGCAGATGAATATGTTTGTACGGATTGTGGCACTCTCGATAGCCCGGAATGGCGAAAAGGTCCTAACGGGCCGAAGACTCTCTGCAACGCCTGCGGTCTAAGGTGGGCGAAGAGGGAGAAGAAGAGAAACGGCATTCCCGTCAATGCTGAGACGCCTGCCGAACCTGCTTCTAATGCGGCAAACCCAAGCAGCACCGCTGCCAATGCGGCGCCAACCCCTAATGGATTTACTCCCACAGCCACGCCTACGCCTATCAAAGAATCAAGTTCGACTGAGTCGACATAATCACTTAAGCGCCAGCGCGTTGCTCCTTGAGAGCGCTGGCGCATATCGATGTTCATCCAGACTCTGGCCTCCCTGGCGCGAGAACGGCAACGCGCGGTCAAAAGGACAAGCCTTCTGTCGGGTCGCTTTTAGGTCAAAAGCTACACGTTCTGGGCGAATCAAACGGCAATTGTACAGTGAGGACGTCCAGCACGGTCGTCAGATGAGGTTTGGTGAATATTCGCCACATCGCAAGGCTGCCCGAAATCTCCGCAGCCCGGTCCCGGCTAGAACGTCCGGCGCCCGCACCCCGGTCCATACCACTTCCGCGGCTCTACGATCTTACTTCAACTGATTCAAACCATGCCACTGTCCATGGTTCGGCTGTCGGACACAAATTGCAATGTCGTGGGATCCAAGGCGGCAACACTCCGAGCCCGCGCTCCGCGTTCTCAGCACCCTTGCCGTTCCATGCATTGTCGACCATAGCCCAGCCTTATGTGCGACCTGTCACTATCACTGACCCTAACACCACCGCCGAATGAACACCCTGGCAATCCCAACGGGCAAATAGTGAAGAAGACGTGACTGGTCACTTACCAAAAAGACGGTCCTCTTGACAGGGCGGCTGGTCTGCACATATCAACACAGACTGCATGCAACATAAAACAGTCTCCTCCCCGCGCTTCCTGTGACTCTGAGGGAAAGCCACCACACAGCCGTGCATACTTTGGAAGATGACGATTACCTACCTACATCTCCTTATACGATAACGAATACAAATACGAGAATATTGATTTTATGCGGATCTGAGCAACAGACAGCTCTGGAGTTTTAGATAGATGGATGCTTGGATC
Organism: Exophiala sp. LBMH1013; assembly: GCA_024611085.1. Taxonomy (NCBI): domain Eukaryota; kingdom Fungi; phylum Ascomycota; class Eurotiomycetes; order Chaetothyriales; family Herpotrichiellaceae; genus Exophiala; species Exophiala sp. LBMH1013. Next base: position 726,171 of record JAMFLB010000002.1, read on the forward strand.
AATGATTTATGCCTGCACACGAAGAGCATATGAATTGCACATTGGCGTAGTGAGAAAAGAAGCATGTAACTGTAGGTTACAAAGATGTTGGGGCCAGTACATGTGACTGGCTATATAGGGCGCACCGGATCATGAGGAGGTGATATAGATGTGTTCCGGAGTATAGAGACACATATATATGTCCCGATTTCCTTTCTTGTCTGGCTTACGACTCTTTTGGCAGCATAGAAACTGGGGATTTTAGGTTTGTTTGTCGGGCCTTCCCAGCCGTTCCTCCAAGCCTCGATTCATATGATTCATATGAGTGAGAGGAACAGCGATACTGAAAGATATGAAAATCATCCCTGTTCCAGACGGGACTCTGATATGAGCGCCCTTCACTTTGCTTCACGCACGATGTTCTCGGGGCTTGGACACAGCGCGACAGGCATTTGCAATGAGTCGGCTCCCGTCGTTCCACGCTGTTCGTCACAAAGGTCTCTCCTATCTGGCTATGGAACTTCGCCATCCCGCTGGGAATCTTCTTGCAGCCTCCTCGCCACAGACTAAGTCACGGTAGAAGTATCAACGGCGTCGGGACCCACGTTCTCACCCGACACGTCGGCCTTGAAGGCAGCTTCGTCCTCGGTTTTGCCATCCGCGTCAACGAGGACAATGTCTTCATCTTGTTCTTCGGGTGTCTGTTCAGCGCTCCTTTGGGCTGATGGTTCTGTATTATCGATCTGCATTCCATCGGCATCGGCACCGCCAGCGGTGTCCTTGAGCACGATTTCGAAATCTTCAGCGTCTCCTAGCGACGCACCATCTGTGCTCGTGGTTGTTGTATGGTGTCCCGGAAGAACTGATTGGGGGTCATTTGGATTGGCCGACTGGGTATGTCCTTCCTCATGCGGGCTGCCAATCCGGAATCGGATATCTTGCCCATCGACCCGGCCTAGATCCACGCTTCCAACGGTGTCAGGTCCACGGGCATGTGGGACCTCTTCCTCTCCCTCCTCCTCGTTCATGTAAAGCGCATCCTCAGCTCCTGACACCATCCCACCCACAGTCGTGTGTTGAGGATTCTGGGCCAACGGGACCACGCCGGCCTCTTGTTCCATGCGCATCAACTCCCCCTGCGTGACAGCACCATCTGCTCTTTCCGGGACAAAGGAGTCCATATCAGCTCGGTCCAAAGATAAGCTGCCTAGGCCATCCGTGCTCGATTCCTCATGGGAATCTAATTGTGCCGAGTCCTCACTAGAGTCTTCTCCCATGAGTCCATTGCGCAGCCACGGTATGGGAGTGAGAAGCGCCCCTCCTAGGCTTTCGTCACTTCCCAATGAATTGCTGTCGTATCCATTGCGAGTATCACTGTTGTTCCATAGGATGCCTCCTCCTCCGTCACCATTCACACCGTTCACCACAGGCGGGATATCCGAAAGAGGGAATATGTCTGCTGTACTGCTTACGCTGACGACGCGATCGACTGCCCGGAGCCAAGCCGGCAGCGTTCTGTAATGTTGAGTAGGGTATAAGACGAGCTCTGCCAGCCGCTGGATCGTATGAGGCGGTTTCTCGGAAAATGATGTTCGCAACGTCTGAGTTACGCTATTGAAGAGTTGGAGTAAAAGGGCAGGAAGTTCGTTAGCGGAGTCTGATGACGGATCTTGAGAGGGAGGTAGTGAATCCGGTACGCGGCTCGCTGATGAGTTTGGGAATGGAGGAACGGGAGGCAGATTTCGGACCGGAGTCGACGGCGTTTGACTCGCGGGATTGGGATCTCGTGGCAACGAGGGTGAGGATGAGGATACTGGCGCTGGTCTGTAGATATTAGGGTAGGGTCGTGGTATGGGAAATTCGGTATAGACAATCTGCGAACAACGTCAACATCAATGAAAGCGACTCGGCGCCGGCTCCGTGGCGCGCATACCTGGTTGAGGCGCTGGAGAAGGGGCTGGATCATGGAGGGCCACTTATCACTTGTACAATTAGCATAGTGATCGAGGGGGGAGGTGTGAGAGCATACTAGTCCATCTCACCAGTCCTGGCGACATCCTCCAGAGTCTTCTCATCCAACTCTGGGTGAACATTCGAGTTAGCCTCGGATTCAGCATGGCATGACGGGGACAGTGTTGCAGACTTTCAAAGCCCGCATTGCAATGTGTCGGCACTCACCTGATGACATCTTGTCACAGTAAGATAATGTGGGAAAATGAGTCCAAATGTGTATTCAGGTCTTGCGACACCGCGGTAATCATATTCGCTACCCTGGGTTTTAGAGCGCTTCGGTAGGTCTGCCGTAGCCAAGCGCGAAAGCAAATGCGCAGAGCAAGCGATCCGAGGATCCGATTCTGTAGAGCACTATCAGGCGAGATGCCTAACCATAAGGGTCCTAGCTTCTTGCACTTAGGGCTTATGATGCCTTAACAGCTACCTAGAGGCAGGTTGAGGGTGATAGCCGGCCCTTATCAGTCTGGAACCGGCCTGGATGGTCCTGGTATTCATTATCATCACCTACTTTAGTACTACGGTACCTGGCACCTATGGTAACTTACCTATGTACCTAGTAGGTAGCGAGTCGAACATCTCGAACTTGACATTTGTTTAGCAAGAACATTCGTGGAACCCACCGGACTTGGCGGCTGCTACCTACGTTAGGTACCTTAGGTACCTCATCTTTATGACGTTCACCGACAATTACTGAGCGGCAAGTCAGACCACCTGAGGCAGCTAATACTCCAGGTGTCTTCGCAGGCCCGAGAGGTACCTAAGGCTGTGCGTGCCGCGTGCCCATATTGAGCCAGCTTTTTACTAGGTATGGAAGTCTTCAACATGCACGTCTTCAGTCGTCAATAACATCAACACCTATCAACGGGTGAAATGTTCTGAGCCCTGGAAATATATATGGTCGCAAGATTGCAGGTATACCTTATTGCAAACCTATTATAGAATTCCGGTCAGCCTGTGCCAGCTTCGGCCAATATTACTCTCTGTAGATCTGGTTACACAGTCCCCATAACTCCCTTCGTTGCTCTCTGGCTTCGCCTTTGCACGGCCCTGTCCGAGACTCCGCCCACCCTCTCAATGGGTACTACTGGAGACCTACCCGTTTCTTTTCCGGAATGCGGTGATCTCGCCTGTCGTGATACCACCAGTTCTTTGATATTCGCGTCTGCGAAGAGTGCCGGTCGACCTGGTGTGGGAGAATATCATCAGATTCAAAATTTGGTGGTCAAGTTGGCTGGGGCCTGACACGTTGGCTGTGATACACTGACACAAGACCGATCTCGAACGATTTGATGTCCTTTGACACCCAAGCGAGGGGGAGGTGGCAACTTGGTTGACGCCCGTCCCCAAAACTCTAGCCAGTTCCATTCTTACCTCTTGCTGTCACTCGCTGGTCTCAGATTGATTCCTAAATTGCGTCGGCATTATATGTGCCTGATATACTTGATCTCCTTGCCTTATCTCTGCAGGACTACCATGACCTGTCCATATATCTGATCGACTTCTTCAGCTCGACGCAGGTCGAGGATGTTGGAGGGCTGGCCTGAAGAACCCGGCCTTAAGCCGCACAGGGCATGCATGCTGCATGAATGGCGGTCCACAGCTCGCTGTGCCAGCGCTGACACAAAGCCAAATGGCTGACCCTGCGCCCCGGAAAGGCGGCAGGCTAGCCGTAGCAGGCCTAGAAGGGTGCCCAGTGGCTCGCCAACATTGATGCTGAAAGACGAAACAGGTTGTTTGAAGAGCAGTGAGTGGGTGAGATCATTCATGATCCTCCACTGCGGCTTGCGCCCTGGTCTCCCATTGCCCGGGGCTGTTCTTAGGGGCTCTTTGGCTTTCTCACTATTCTTCATGATTCTTCAGGTCGGTAGCTGGGCATAGCCAAATCCAGGCGTGCACGAGGGGGGCGCTGCGGGAGCGGCGCCCACTCCAGTATCCAAAGGGCGCCCGTGTTGGTCCCGCTGCAGTGTCCGACCGCGTGCTTCCAGGATCCGTTTGGCTTAGTAGCCGTAGTCATACAATGGTAAGGTAGACAGACAGCTTGTCCTGCGGCCACCCCCACAAGCTGATCCCTACCAATCGTCAGCATGGCTGCATGGCTGCATGTCCATGGCTGGCCTCCCATCTTCGTCCTTCGACTTCACTGCTCTGTTCTTTGTTCATTCACGGCATTGTTGCCCAACGTGAACTCATTCACTGCTTCACGTCTTTGTTTTTAGCCATTGTCATGAAGCCGACTGCCTCCTGCTGTCACTGCTATGCAGCGAGCGGCCCAGCGGTAATAACCGTTCCCTGCCCTTGACTCGAGCTTCCGTTTGTCCAACTCCCCCGAATGACCCTTGCTTCTTCCAACACAACCACCCTACCTTGAGAAGACTACAGTGTCTAGTTGCCAATATGGGCGACTTGAACATTCCCCCAGAGGGACTCGTACTCCAGCGTGCCTCGAACCCGGATGCAACGGAGAAAGACTCGGAACAGCCACAACAGGTCATCCGCTTAGATCTGGTTGAGAATGTGACAAGAGATTTACTGCGGACTTTAAGAAACAACGATCACGCTAAGCTTCGATGTGGCAAGAGATTAGCCGTGCAATTTGGCAAGAAGTCAATACCGTTGGAAAGCAATGTCGACACATTCCCTTCAGAGCTCTTCACCAAACCGTCCGACTCAAACGGCCCTCTCTATTTCTCAGGAAAGTTGAGCCACAGGCTAGAGGTGCGGAAGGCTGAAGAAGATACAGCAAAAAGTGATGAGGCCTTGGCTGCTCTTGAGAGCACCCTCAAGTCCATCCAGGAGCAGAGGGCATCCAATGAGACCAGCATCGTTGACGGAAGAGAGGCCATGAAACATGCGCGAGGAAAAGATACTAAGCAGTCATCCCTGCTCGGACAGCACTCTGCTCTTAGAAAGGACCACTTCCTGGGCGGATTACCAAAATCGACTCCCTCGACTCCATTCTTGAGTGCGACTTACTCTCCTAGACAAGGCCCGACATCTGCCCCGTTGTCTACCGGACTGTCCGCAAAAGACAGAATACGCCTTGATGCCATACGGATTCCATTTGTGCACCTTCTTGCTGTGAAGCCCATGACGTTGAAGACTATTTGTGCCCAGCTCCACTGCACAAAGGATGACTGTGAGAAGTTGCTCGACAAAGTCGCCCGAGATTGCTCCAAAGGGCCGGGATTGAAGGAGCTGAAGGAGAAGAGTTACCGTGAATTGGACGTGTGGAAGTTTCCATATCGTTCCACCGAAGACAGGCAAGCAGCCATCGATCATGCCGTTCAAGCATATGATCGAATGAGGGTAGACAAGCGGGACAATCTGTGGCAGCTTCTGCTGCCTCCGGACGAACGAGGAAAAGGCAAGGTTCTGTCGAGGCTCAACTTTGACAAGCGGGTTCCGCCCAAGCCGGAACGTCAGGCCGACGATGGCAATGAGGGCAAGGCTGAGGCATCAGAGACCCAAGCCAAGCACAAGGTTAAGAAGGATACCCTGGGGGCGCAGAAGAAGCTCAAGGAAAAGGCTGCAGGTTCGAGAACACCGGCGAAGGCGGAATCTGGCGAGACACCCCGAGCAGGGAAAGCAACCCCGCAGACTCGCACCAAGCCCGTGAAGCAAGAAGGCAAATTCAAGTCTTCCGAGCGCATAGAAGATTCAGACGAAGAGGCCGACGCTGCTGACGTTGCCAAGCCGAAGTCACCGGCTTCCAAGACGAGCACAAGTGTGGACAAGAAACTGGAACATGGTCAAGCCAAATCAACGGTTTCGTCACAACCCATATCGTCGGCCAAAAAGAGTTCTCACAAGACTTCATTCTCGAATTCGTCTTCTGGCAGTAGCAGTGGGAACGAAAAGCCGCAATCCGCTACACTGAGCTCTACAAAGTCATTGAAGGCTCACCAGAAGCCGGAAAATACGGCGTCCCGCATTTCACCAAGACCACGCCACGATAGCTCGCCGCAGAAACCTTCTCCCCTTGGATCTTCACCTCCTACCACCTCTACTGACCTTGATAATTCTGGTTCCAGCAAGGCTTCGAACCAATCCTCAGCTCCATCTTCACCACCTTCAGGTACGGAAATGCCACAGGCGAAACGTGCAGCCGGAAACAATTACTCCCCGGTCATTGCTGACAAAGCTCACAATGGCACCCCTGGGAAAGCGGCAGATAAGGGCCCGGTCAAGCGTAAGGCACCTCCAGCCGAAGATGAACGTCCTGCAAAGAGGCAGCAAGCAAACTCCACCCACCTCGCTCCCCTTTCCAATGGTGCAAATGACCATCTGAAGCGACCATCGCCAGTCATACGAGAACCAGACCGCTCCTTGTCACCGGAGAAGCCGGGGCCAAATCGGCAGGATGTGATCGTGGAGGCCAAGCGTTTCCAAAAGTATTACAAGCGATACAAGGACCTCTACGATCGGATCTCTACACAGGATGAGAAGGAGCGCGATGATAAGGATATGGGGGATTTATGGAGGATGCACAAACGTCTTAAGGAGATGAAAGCAGAAATCTGGGACAACTGGGACAAAGTTGAGAAGCTTGACAAGGCCAGAGAGATGGTGGCTGTTTGAGGCATATGGTAGTCTATTGTTTCGAGACGAGAGTCGAGGATGAAGGACAGAAGAGGCCAAGTTGTAAGTGTTCCACGTATGTACGGCCTTTCTTCAAATTGAGACATGGGCATGCCAAAATCGGGATGCGAATGCAGATATGGCTTTCTTTGTTTCTTGTTCCTCTCAAGCCCAGCCAGCTTTAAGATCGGATTCATGCATACGATCTCGCTGAATTTCATACTGGACTGCATCCTTGATATTCCCTGTTGTTTGTCATGCGTCCTTCCCACAAGGTTAGAATGCAATAGCCTATTGTCGAAGGTTGCTACAACTTGCTGTTAGATCCTCAATTGAATTGAGGAAAGACTGCGCTGTTTCATCACAAGCATATTGGTCTATCTGGACACTTGAACACAGCGGCGACCCAAGATCCCCAACTCACTTCCACCTCAGTCGACACCCACTCTCGAACACCATTCCCTCTCGCACGTTCTACTCTCGTGCATGGCTTGACTCCAAAAACCTCATTTCCTACAACAATTCTTCTCTCATGAGACAAAGCAATGGCGAGGACCAAACAGAAGGCGCGTCGTTCATATTGGCAAAATCCTCGACGTCGTGCGCCACAAAATGTCATCGATCTTACTCAACCAGACCCACAGGATGAGCCCTCTAGCATTCGAACAAACAAGCCTACGGCCTTATCACCAACGTTCAATGGCAGGTCAAGTACAGTGGCCGTTCCTCAAGACCCCAAAACAGATCCAGCCTACTTATTCCGGCAGCTTGCTCTGGCCAGAAGTCGCGCAAGTATCCCACCGTCGTTCTCGAGCAAAGTCCCCGTTGAAACGGATGCGCAAGATGATGATGAAGAAGAAGGACCAGACGAAACACCAAGTCCAGACGAGAAAGCTGTAAAACAGAGACAAAAGAGAAAGGCTAAAGCAAAGAAAGAGGGGCAAGGGCTTGAAGACGCTGATGCCACCATCATTTCGACTAGGAAAAAGGAAAATAACAAACACGAGGGGGCTGGCAAAGACCACAAGAAGGCCAAAAAGGCCAAAGACCAGGGCGGGAACGATGCAGAAACGCCGGTGGACAGCAAGAAGAAACCGAAGAAGATCAAACGCGAACCCGAAGATGATCAGCCGGGTATGTTGACCACATGGTTCTTTGTTATTTATTTCCTTGTCCTTGTTACATACTGACAATCCAACAGCGACCCTGTCTCGGAAGCGAAAGCGAGAAAAGGACAGTGACACCCCTTCCAAGGCTGTCGATGTGGAAACCGAGGCTTTGAATAAGCTTCGTGAGAGTCTTCCCAGTGTGCGAATCTCAAAAGTGACCAGAGATCTCCATATCGAAACAGGGGACGTTCCCTCCGATGTTGCCGTCCTGGCCACCGCCGCCAGGGAGACCATCATCGATCTTGCCAGGCAACAAATCGAGGAGACAGAGCAATCGTATCAAATCATGCAGAAAGAGTTGCTGAGGATGTTGCGGAAGCAGAAGAAGAAATTGGCAAGGTTGGAAGGGCTCAGATCGCACGAGTCTTCAGATGAAGAGGATACCGATGTCATTGATCGGGCTCCCCCTGAGGACTCTTGTCGCACCAATTGATTGGGGATTCGGTTTCTTTTGCACGCACCACTGAAGATATGGTTCAAGCAAAACAAGATTGAGCAGTCGGCACGGCAATGTGCGAAGGGCTCGAAACAGACTGTATTCGTCCATCTGTCAAGACGTCCTAAAAGCAAAAGGGAGCTTAGCAACAATCACCAAGATACCCTCCAACAACTTGCATCAACCAACGACTGAGTCAGACGATACTACCTTGTTGGCTGGCGGGCTTACGGAATGCCTGTCATGGGAATTCAAAGACGCCAATTCATGCATCAAGGCTCTTGCTTCGGGATACCACGATAGGATATTCTGGTGGACTCGGAACTTCTTGATCAAGCAGGCCAAAGAGTTGAAGGCTAAGATATTGCAGCAGACAAGACAACGCAGTCACCGAATCCACCTCCCATATCCGGATGTGTTCAACCCTGTTTTCCCATCTCCGCTTCCGCCTCCAATTCCCCCCTTGTTCCCCAGATTATCCTCTCCACGGAGACCATCCCGCATCACTTGCAGTGCAAATCCTCACGCTATGATTGCGGTATCCAGTGTGAATGGCAGGCTATTATGTGCTTTCTCGTTTGTGGCGCTCTTACCCGCCCAGTGACCAGCTGTGTTCCTCGTGAATGTTCTCCACCATTGCCCTGGGCCCCTGAAGGCCCCCTCTTGACGAGGCTTCAACTCCAGGCTAACAGTGCAGGACTATTCATGCGTGATGATCATAGCCTTCCACAGTCAACTATCGGCACGATGATCTACCGGACAGAAGGTGCCGAGGACTATCAAACTGAAGACGGTGCAAAACTCGGTTACATTGAAGGTGGGTGAAGAACATACGGTGGGTGACTATGGTGAACCGTCCCTTCATTCAACAGGACGTATATTTATGTCTCGGAACTGCTGTCTGGGATACCATACGATTCGAGCGCTACAGCGTCGAACAAGATCTCACTACTAATCTCACTACTTCATACTGTCTCTTTTGCAGAGTTCAAGGCCACAGGATCACATCACACCTCCCTCACTGTCACACAGGCACATACACGGCGGCTCATCCGCAGGGAAATAGCTCTCTTATATATCAGACATCTCAGACATTCATCCATCCTTCGAAGTTAAGATGAGAAACTGGTATCGTCCCGGCCGACCGCTCCGGACCGCCATCTCGACATGTTGTCTCGCTGCCTTTCTGTTCTTCGGGTTCGACCAAGGCGTATTCTCAGGCATATTACAGAATGAGAATTGGCTAGATTTGTTCAACCATCCAGTGAGTCTGTCATATCCATGACCATGGTCATAGGACCAATGGCATATTTCCCTTTCAATTGTTTCCCTTTCGAGTCTTGTTACATGTTCCGTCAAATCCAGCCTGCACGAGAGAACCCCAACTTCCCCTTCAGTTCACTTGATACTCTTATCCACCACTAACACCACATACTTGTCCATCTCTAGGATGACACGGAAACCGGAGTCCTCGTGAGCTGCTACTGTCTCGGCGCATTGGGCGGATGCGGCCTCAACTTCTTCATTGGCGACTTCATGGGCCGTCGACGCATGATGTGGTTAGCCATGGTAAGTCACCTACCTACCATAGAAAGCTCCGTCTGTATCTTTGGGCCGCCACTCCGAAGGGAGTGTCGGTGTGTCGAATACTATACTGACACGTCGTGGCAAGTCGTTTGTCATTGTCGGTGCAAGTCTTCAGACTTCAGCATATACTGTCCCCCATCTGGTCGTTGGCCGAGTCATCACCGGGTTCGGGACGGGGATCGACTCGTCCACCGTGCCCATGTATCAATCCGAGTTATGCCGCAAGGAACATCGTGGCCGGCTGGTGTCCTGGGAAGTGCTGTTTATTGGGGTTGGCATCAGTTTTGCATATTGGTTGGATTTCGGGTAAGTATATACCATTCCAAGGGATCCTGGGATGGGGGTCGAATTGTAGTTGAACCAGAGTTGAGCTGAGCTGAACTGACTGTTGGTTTCTCATAGGATGAGCTACGCCGGCGGTGCTATTGCATGGCGTCTCCCCATCGCTGTGCAATTGCTGTTTGCTATCACGGTTGTTATCCTACTTTTTGGACTTCCTGAGTCACCTAGGTATGTCGAGACATACATACACCCACCTCTCATGCTTCTATCTCACTCCCCGTCGGGTATTTGGACCTAGCTGACACTACTTACACAGATGGCTGTTCAAGAAAGGCCGCGACCAAGAAGCCATCCGAGTCATGTGCGCTGTCTACGACTTACCCGCTGACGACCCGTACATCATGTCCGAAGTGGCTAATATCAAACATGCACTGTCTGTGGAAAGTGGCGTTCGGAGCCATAGAGCGTTGTTCAAGAAAGATAAATTGAAGACTCGGAGACGCATCATCCTGGCGTATTTCGGGTTATTCATGAATCAGATGGTGAGTGTCGATATCCGAACTCGATGGGGTGGTGGAAGGGAGACTGTCATCCTTCCGCTGTCGTTTTACTGCATACAAGCCTCTAACTCGGGTACCGCAATATAGGTCGGCATAAACCTAGTGGTGTACTACATGCCCACCGTCCTCATATCGACAGTCAAACTGGCCCCTCGCGTCGCCCAGATCATCGCAGGCTTCATCCAACTCATGTTCATCGTGGGCAATCTCCTCCCTGCCTTGGCCCTGGACCGCATGGGACGCAAGAAGACCATGTTCTGGGGATGCCTGGGGCTGGGGGTGTGTATGATGATGGCGTCCATCTTGTTGTCCTTTGGCAAGAAGGAGACCAGTGCGGCCGCCGTCGCGTTTTTCTTTGTCTATATGATTATTTTTGGCGGGTGAGTCAGTCGCGAACAGTACACACTGCCAACAGATCCAACACTGTTGAGATGTGTTGGGTGGTATACACGCTACATATGCAGCTTGCTGACTTGACTGTCTTGGTTGTTTGGGTCTAGGTCTATCAATGTCGTGCCTTGGGTCTATGTAAGTCTTATCCTCTCCCCGTTAGATCCGGCAAGATATGGTACCGGTTCGCTATGACAGGGCTTGGGAGGTTTCTGGTTCAGAGGATCTGGTGACATGATCTATGGACCTCGTTGGCTTACGTCTATCGTCAATCTAGGGTCCAGAGATTCTGCCTCTCGAAGCACGATCACGCGGGACAGCTATCTCCGTCGCCTCACATTGGACTTGGGTATGTATCTTGACTCCCACTCGTTTCATTTTTCGCTGCCATGGCGGACGAGGCGGGACAACAGTACCGTCAGCATCGTACCTACATTCACCGATCTTCGCGAAACGAAGAAGGGACTTGGTTCATGCATGCATGATACTATGCCTTCCTATAAAGCCGTTTTTACCCAACGATGACAAACTAGCGTTTGGACGATAATTACCAGAGTTCGAATTCATGGCTAACGGATCACTCTACGAGTTTGACAGAATTTCTTCGTTGTGATGATTACGCCCGGTGAGTTGAGTTGTCTGACTTTGCGTACATTCCTTTGCCGGAAACCAGACCAGATCCGAGTAAATCACCACATCACATCACATCAACTCGAGTCACATCCACCCGAGTCAAGAGGGTGTAACTCGAGTTGATGTAATGTGGTGGTTTGCTCGGTTGATGACCGAAGAGCATGAATTACTGGTGTTGGATCCATTTTGAGCAATCGAACTCCGACCACCTTGATGTTGAGATATACCACATCGAAGAAGGCTAACGGCTACGGCTTGGTTTGACGGGGTTTAGTTCTGATCCACCGGCTCGGATGGAAGACATACTTGATCTTCATGTGTCTCAGCGTACGTCTAGGCCTCTCTTTTTATGTTTCATACTGTATCCCCTCAAACGCATGGACTGGTCGGGCATGGGATTTATGTTATAAGCACTTACTTGCCCCTTGCCTTCCCTTCCCTTCCGTCCCCTCGCTTACCTATTACTATCATCATCATCATTATCGCAGCACAACACATCTCCATTAAATAGTTCAGCAAATGAGCATGAAAGGAGAAAAGACGAGACCACCAGTCCTCAGGACAGTTTACTGCACTCTCAGAGAAAGAAGAGAGACCACCACCCTCTAAGAGACAAACCCTCCAGAAAGGAGAAGAAAGATCAACCACTCCCCTAGAAACAACCTCTTATAGAAAGAAAGAAAGAAGAGACTATAACTCTCTCTCTCTCTCTCTCTCTCTCTCTCTCTCTCTCTCTCTCTCTCTCTCTCTCTCTCTCTCTCTCTCTCTCTCTCTCTCTCTCTCTCTCTCTCTCTCTCTCTCTCTCTCTCTCTCTCTCAGTCATGACCTTCAGGGGGAGAAAAAAATGCATCACCAACACAAGCACTACCACACTACACACTACCGCACTACCAAACATCAACCAGCAACCAGCAACCGACCAGTAACTAACTTGATATAATACTCCAATATCTAGTTCGCGTTCGTCCCCATCATCTACACCTTCTACCCCGAAACCTCAAACATCTCACTCGAAGACATTGATCGCATCTTTTTGAAACAGGGCGCAAGCGAATGGAGCGGATCTGATCACGACACCAACAACGACAAGGACAAGGACACCAGCAACCACAACGATAGTGAGATTCTGTCCAAAGATGGGGATAGGCAGGGAGTCGAAATGGTTGAAGAGAGTCAAGAGACGAAATTGGTACATGTCGCTGGAGCTGTACCTGTGGTTGCACCTGTGGCTGAGGCCGAGACTGAGATTGAAGCTGAGGCTGAGATTGAAGCTGGCCTTGGACCTGGACCTGGAACTAAACCCGGAACTCGAACAGGAACTGGAGCTGGAGCTGGAGCTGGAGCTGGAGATGTAGTGTACCATCATCATGGTGGATCGAGGGACGAAAAGGACATCAGGTATGGTGAGAAGATTGGGGGACGGGCAAGACATGTTGAGGCCGTTTAGCCCGTTCAGCCCGTTCAGCCCGGGTTCAAGTCAAGCTTGAAGGGCGTGGGGAGTGAATGTAAATATAGACGTGATTGAGGACTTGATTGAGGATGTGAAAGGTGAACGTGGGAAGTGGATGTAGAGAGGCTGGAATCAAGGTCAACTACTAGTATATACTGGAGGTCAAGCCACAGATCACCCATATACGGGAGGTCAGGATGAAGATCAATCATAAGTTGGAGGTTAAGATCAAGGTTAAACTATATACTGGAGGTCAAGATATAAGCCAACTACCAGTATAAAAGGTGGAAGCCTAACACGAAACGAGACGAAACGAAACGAGTTCAGAAATGTAAAGTGAAGTCAGGATTCCTGATAAAATTCAGAGAAATAGCTAGAACTAACATAGAACGAAGAGAATCTAACATTTGGCTCCTATATATATCGACAATCAGTTAGACCTTGGACCTGGTTGAGTCTGGTTTGCAGAAGGAGAAATAGGTAGGTGCATCACTTCAGGTAGGTACAAGTAAGTACAACAAGTACAACAAGTACAGTCAACCCTTTTATACTTTGATTAGTGGAACCCCTCCTGACCCCTGACACTTCTCAGCCTTGCCTGGACAGTTTATTTGACAAGTGATTGCCACACTAGGTGCCACATATGCTGCTGCTTGTTCAAATGCCACTAAATTATACTGGCTAGTTCATAATTCAAGACTAGACGCTTTTAATCTGTGCTCGTCGTTGGGTTGCCCAGCCCTCAGCCTACCCACGACGTTGCTGCCACGGCATTGCGCCTGCAACTACTATCTGGCATCCAATCCACCAGATGCAGCCGAGCCAGCCGAGCCAGCCTACGACAAAGTCCAATTTGCACTCCAGATTTTCCCCCCTAGAACATTTTCCAACCCCCCAATAAACAAACTCATGCTGGTGGCATCGTACGTACTGTTCGCCACAGTCTGACCGTTAATTCGAACGACATTGCTCGGCGGAGCACGGGTGACTCCGAGAATGGTGATATTTGCCAACGGCAGATCTTGACCAGTGTAATTTCCCGACACTGTGACATTCAAAGATCCCATTGCCGCAGAGAACGTGACCGATTTCGTGGCATTAGGCGTCAAAGACTCGCCATCGTCAAGGTACAGAGACCCAGAAGCTCTACCGTTGACGCCAGGGGCCACAATGAGAGACCAACTGGTATTCCGCGCCGCGCGAGTAGTCAGGGCCATCTGCTGCGTGGCAAGTACGGCGCCGCCGCGGATATAGACGGGGATATGGCCTAGAGGAGCGGCGATGGTGGTGTTCTTCGTCGCAGGCACGCCCACGGGCGTCTTGTTGTACCAATCATAATACACATCCGTCCCTTCGACGAGACCTGGGAACACCCCATCCACGGTCGTCGCGCCCTGCGTCAGGACGGGTATGACCAGAATCGAAGGACCCAGAAAGAATTGCCGATCTGCGTCTGCAAGAGATGGGTCGTTGGGAAACTCCCATGCCAAGGCACGCATCACAGTATCACCTTTGGTATGGGCATTGTAGAACAAGGTGTAGAGGTAGGGTAGGAGCTGGAAGCGGACGTTCATGGCCGTCTTGGTTGCGTCGATGACACTGCTCCAGATATACGCTTCTTGCGAGTTCGCAGAGAGTGTGTTGTGGTTGCGATAGAACGGGAAAAATGCACTCAGTTGCATCCACCGATTGCATAGTTCTTCATCGCTGTTGCCGTTGAAGCCGCAGGTGTCGACGCCGAACATGGGGATGCCGAACAGAGAAAAGCTTATGCCTTGTGGAATGGAGAAGTACATGTACATAAATTGGGCACTGTTGTCGCCGCCCCAATGTCCTGATACTGTACCGGAGCCCGGGAACGTGGACCGGCCAATGATAAATGGTCTTTTACCCGGGATGGCTGCCAGTAATGCGGCATACGTTGCTTGAAGGATCTGATGCCCGAACAGATTGTGAACATCATACTCCTGAATTCCGTTATGGTGTGTGGCGTTGGGAGAGACCGCATGGACTGCAAGATCTCCTTGGACGTTGTTGATGACGTACGGCGGATGGTTGACGTTGCGTTGGTTTGGTGTGGGCGTTGTTCGCAGGTAGCTGGTTGTTGACGATGAAGTCAACGCACTTGTTGTTGTGCTTGAAGCCGTCACTGTAGCCTCGGCTTGGGACTGCGATGCGGACGACGCCGAGGCTGCTTCCGTCGCGTTTGTTAAGTTGAAGCCCTCTGGATAGTCATAGATGACGTCGCCTGGCTCCCCAGGAAGCTTGAATGGCGGATGCACCGGATTCAGCGAGAGATTCCCACTGCCACAGCTGCCCACGCAGAAAGAAGATACTTCACTCATGTCGATCCAAGCACCGTCAACAGGCAGTTTCTGATGCCAGGTCACTAGTTGATTCTTCCACCACGCCTGAGCTGCTGGAGTCAACCAATCTGGAAACACAGTATAACCTGGCCACACAGCACCAATGTAGAGGGATCCATCAGGATTGAGGAGGAAGGAATTGGTGTCGTTACCGTCGTTGAAGGTTTGGTACGCGTCACTGGAGTTGTCGGGGTTGGGGACGTAAATGGCGCTATCAATAATGGGCACATAATGCTGACCACGATCGTGGAGACGCTGCAGGAAAGCAGTTCCCTCTGAATAGTTGAAGCGTATGGGATCATTGTCAAAATCACGGTATTGCTTCATGTAGTCAATATCGTTCCAGATGGTCTCCAGTGGTATTTCGAACCGTGCGTAGGTGTTGACAACGTCCTCTGTCACAGACCAATTCTGATATCCCCACCGACATTGATGGAAACCAAAACCCCAGTAGTTTTGCAGAGCTGGCCTGCCGATCACATCGAGATATTGAGATGTCACGTCAGGCTGCGTAGGCCCGGAGAAGAAGTACAAATCGATACTCCCACCAAGAGTCCTCCAGGTGACGTTCGTGGGACGCAGCAGAACTTCCATGGCGTGAGCATTTCGAAAGTAGACCCCATGATTCGAAGACGTATAGTTGCCTGTTGCGTTGGTGGTGTCGAATGGTTCGGTCACCAAGGTGGTGCTGTTGTCATCGCCAATCTCAAAATATCGGGTTTGCAAATAGAAAGGATGGCTGCCGTAAATGTTGTAATCTATCGGATCACCTACGTCCGCAGCGTAGATGGTTCGAGTTAGATTGTTGCCCAATCTCAATCCATGGATGACTTCGCCTATGCCGTACAGGTTGTAGTTCTGTTCCAGATGTGTGGCCAGTTCAATAAATTGGTTTTCAAATACCAATTTGGTTCCTATGGTCGAGAAGAGAGTTTCTCCGGTACTGTTCCGGGTCACGTTGAAACCAAATCCGCTGTTGGGAGTATTTGCCCATGAGAACGTCAAATCACTAGTCGTCGTCTGACCGTTCTCTTGAGTTGGCGCCGGAACATAGTCGGTTGAGAGTAGATACCAGCTCTCATTTTGCGGAGTGACATGAGAAGGACGAATATTAACATGCAACCTGGCATTGGTCTGGTACTCGACCTTTAGATCCAGGTCCTGGACATCTGTGCCATAGACATTGCAGGCAGTGCCAGCCAGTGACAAATGTGCAGTTAGTCCCGAGGAGGACGTCTTCACGTTGCTCGCCGTATAACCCGGACAATGGGTTTGAGCATCTGGAGCAGTCGGATCTTGGATATTGGGAAGCAGAGTTGCCCCTTCATCGACGCTTGCTGGAAGAGTGAATTGGGGTGCATATGATGTCGTCGACGAGGCTTGTGAGGCGGCAGTGGATGATTGAGCTATTGCAAGACATGGTGCGACAAGGAGACTTGACAGAAGAGTTGGGGACACCATCTCGTTTGTAGGGTCAGAGCAGTCTTCCTCGACAGGAAGAGCCTCTTGTCCTGATGACTTGAGCCTAAAGACACCAACGTGAGCAAACAGTTAAAGGCTAGAGCAGAAGATGTGGTTGTTCCACAGGCCGATCATTGTAGTTCCAGGATCGACTTGGGATGGAGCGATGTATTTAACTTGCATCATGTAGCATTTCACCGACTCACCATGCAGACAACAACAGGTTCTTGTGGAGAATGTACGCTGCCAGCAGAAAGAGCACAATGCAACAGATTGTACCACTAGTGATCCGCAGCTTGCGGACATTGCCCTTTTTGAGCGTCATCACCGGTCGAACCACAACAATGTCCTTTCCAACCACAACCCTTCTAGAAGGTGATTCAACGAACCGAACCAGTTGGGAGGTGCAGGCGGGAAAACAGGAACTTGGGGTGGAAGCTAGAAGCTGCTCGGCTGTACCTCAGGACAGGGATGAGCAGCTGACAGCTGTTCCCCATGTCAACCCCAGACGAGTCACCAGATTCTGATGAGGTTCCTGATTGACTGAAGGTACAGTTCGGTCCGGGATACGGCAGGAGGCGGAGGAGGTGATGGTGAAGGAGGAGGAGATGGAGATGGAGCTGGTATGCAGTGGTGACAACTGCGGTAGAAATGTGGGCGGGTTGCATTGGCGCAGGCGGCATCAATTGCGGGGAAGACTTGAATGTACGTGCGTACCTTAGTAGCTGCTTGCCACACATCCTTCTATTGCGTCGTATTGAGTGCTGGCTGCATTGACCATTCCCAGATGAACAGAGAACGGACAAAATATCTCTCATCTCCCCTCCTGCGAGTCGCCGAGACACCGTTCCGTCTACGATCCGACTGCCTTTTGCCTCCCTCCCGCCATATCGACACACACGCCTCAAGCCAGCGGTAGAAAGATACAGCGAGGACTTCCGTGAATAGTAGCCTCAAGTCGCCCTCAGGAACAAAGGCTTGTATCCCCTGCTACTGTATGCGCAATGACGCGATCGACGGAGTGGCTTTTCCAGGTCCGACATGATAGAATCACCGAGCAATAAACCGAGCAACCAGAATACCGATGGATCTCCCAAAACTGGAACTCTCCCTTACGGGCAACAGTCATGGAAACTCGAAGTGGAATGCGCGCCAATGATGCTCTGTTCTCGTACAAATGCTATGTAGGGTATCCCACGCGGTCTTCGCAAGGCAGCTTAGCTTCATAACCAGCGCTCAATGTCCTCTAGACAACAATAAAACAACGTCCGCACTGACTCGATCCCACCAGAGGTCAGTCAATCCTCGTCAGCCGGAGCTCCATGAGGAGAAGAGAAATTGCTGGGCATTCTCGTCGACAAAAGTCCCGGGCCCGGCAACAAAGGAAAAAAGCGATGCCTGCCAACAATTAAGCATTACAAGAAAATTCCCATACTGACTGGACGCTTGGTCGAGTGCAAACCGTCTTCGGTCAATCATGTGCTCGTCTGCCAGTACCAAAAGACGTCTTTTAACCAAGGATCACCCTTCCATAGGCGCTCGACGACGACGGAAAAAATCCTGGACCTTCTTTACCGCTCCGGAGCGTCCGCCATGATGAGTAGGTCCTTGGTCACGATCATAAGCATCAGCAAACCTGCGGTTGTTTTTGACAAGTACTACTCTTCCTTGCCGTCCTTGCTGCATAGAAGGTCGCCCAGTAGTTTCCGCCGTTTCGGGATATTGGGCCACCAAATGCGACATTGGTTCACTTCGTTGACGCTGGTGGCTGCGTCCTTGGCCTGGAGGCGAATAGACCCCAGTTCCTCCATATACGTCGTTCGACGCTTGTGCAGTCACTCTCCTCTGGTGCGAATGCTGTGGCTGAGGTGGCCGAGAGAAGTTGCTGTACGGCACTGGCGTTGATCCATCTTGCTGCCCGTCGGTGTTGGAAATTTGCTGACCCGCGTATTCCTGGCCCGTCGTGGGGCGGCTGGAGCCGGGTTGGCCATATCGTTCGCTTTGTGAAGTTCCGGGTTTCGCGATCGGCTCGTCCTTTGAACCACCCATCAGGCCCTTGAAAGAAAGCGAGTTAGGAATAAGTGAAAATCGTCGTACCGGCTTTTCTGTCTGCCCATGATACTCCAAATCCGTGCTTCTCTTCTTCCCTAATCCAAATGAAAACGACCGTTTAGAATCCGTGGACATTCGCGGTTGTGCATCAGAAGGATACTCCTTCATACTTGTGGGAGGATACTTTCGTCCACTCTTTTGGCGCTCGGCATCTTTCTTGACAACCGAGTTTGATCTGCCAAAGAGTCTCTCCCCGAGCCCACTCAACGTACTCGATCGTCTGTGATGAGCGGATTTTTGAGGTGTCTGTCCGCTAGGCTGTGGCATTGGGGTCGTCATCGGTTGGCCTATGGAGTTTTGTGCTCCGGTCTGTGGAATAGGCCCGGAGATGTTGTACCCTCTGACAGGCTTGGACGGTTGCGTTACACGACCTTGCACATTAGTTGCGGCAACCGTTGGCGCGACTGGCTGACCATAAGATCCACGGGATGGCAAGCGAAGATCGGAGCGGGTGTTGGCCGGACCACTGGCAGATGTCATGGATCCTTGAGTGCTGGGTCTTGTCACATATTGACCGCCCTGTGCTGCATTGGATGATGTACCAAACGCAGTGGTAGAGTCGGAAACAGATCTCGGAATGTCCCGACCAGGTCGAACAGGCGGCGACATCATTTCATGCGCCGACCCCTGTGGTCTCCTCTGTGTGGCTTCATACGGCGGATCTTGGGGTAAGGGTTTCGATAAGGAGGAGGGTTGTATGAAGCCAACTTCAGATGCCTCTTCAGCTCGTGTACGGCTTGCTGCTGGGGCTGAAGCCGCAGCCGCAGCCGCAGACCCTTGTGCACGAGCTGTATGCGTTTGCGGCGGGACATACTCTGGCTGTAGAGTATGGCGAGCGGCCCGATTGCGTCGAGATCCGTTCGAAGATTCGTCAATGTCTTGCAGCAGACCTTCAGGAGTACGTGACAGAGAACCAGGAGATGTGCCACCAGCTCTCGACGGTCCTTCCCGCACAGACGCGCTCCGATTCAGGGGAGGCGGCTCGTCTTCTAGGTAAAGTTAGCGGCGTTCGCTCCCAATTTCACTCTGATGCACTCACCGGCTGGCACAGTAGTATGTGCAATATCGGCGACGTTGGTAGTGCTACTGGTGATATGTGAGACAACATGATGGTACTCACTCAACCAACTGTGACGAGCGACCTCGAAAAGGTCGGCACGCTTTCGTGGATCTGGGACGAGAATCCGTCGTAGAAGATCTCGCGCATGCGGAGTGACATATTCTGGGAAGGTCAAGGGCGTGGTCGTGATGTACTTGTACAGAAGATTGATGTTATCACCCTCGGGGTTTGCGGGATCGTCATCAAAGGGTAGGTATCCGGCTAGCATGGCATACTGTGCATAGGTCAGATAACCGAACAGGATCAGGTACTCATTGACTTACCAGGATGACACCGCAACTCCAGACATCGACCTTCCTGCCGGTGTACAAGGAATCGCTCACAACCAATTCTGGAGCTGCATAACAAGGGCTACCGCAGCTGGTCTGCATCAAATCACCCCTGCGCATGCCGTGCGCATCTAGTCGGTCGAGTTTAAATTTGCGTACAAAGTCCCTGTTAGCGAGGTTATACTCAATTTCGTCGGAGAGCTCGTCTTTGGGATCGAAGGTATTGGCGAATCCGAAATCGGTAATGATGATGTTTCGGTTTTGGTCCAGAAGCAGGTTTTCCAACTTTAGGTCTCGGTGCACAATGCCTTTCTTGTGCAAATACCCAACCCCTGAAACAAGCTGTGCGAACAATCTCCTGGCTGCGGGATCTTTGAGATATCGGTGGTTCAGAATGTAATCGAAGAGCTCGCCACCAGACGCATATTCCAAGATGATGCCGATGTACCGCTCGGTTTCCACCATTTCGTGCAGTCTGACAATATTGGGATGCGCCAGATCCCGTAGTATGGAAATTTCACGGTAAATCTTGGGCAATCGGGTCGGATTGGATGCAACCGTTTCTCTCCTAATGAGCTTTATGGCGACTTGTGTGCTCCCGTCTTTCTTCCAGCCCAGTTTGACTTTGCCAAATTCACCTTCACCGAGAGTCTGACCAAGCATGTAGTCACCAAATTGCACTTCCTTCCTTCGAGCCTTGGAATAATCCTGCCGGCGCGCTGGACCTGGGGCGGGGGAGGAGATCGTCGGATACTTGATCGTTGGCCGCTTCATCGCCAATTGGAGCAGGCTGAGCTTCTGCAACTCTCTCCTGTAGTCGTTCGGCGTCAACCTGCGGGTCCGATACGACGAGTCTGTTGATCACCTCGCTGTATTCACGCACCAAGGGCGGAGGTGCGGTAGATGAGGGCATGGAGGCTTCGACGCGACCTTGAGAAGGAGAAGTGTGTTGACTTGTTTCTCTAGTGCTTGCGGCTCGATGCGGGCCATCAGGGCTTGATGGCCCTTTTCTTCGGCTACGTGCAGCAGTTGCGGCAGCTGTAGCTGTGTCGTCCCGTGGCCTATCTCGATGCTCCTCACTGTAATCTCCGACACGGTTTTGAATCCGACCAGCCTGTGACTCCGAATGGGCATGTCCGGCATATCTAGGTGCTGCGACTCTCGCTTCCGGGTTACGAGCAGAGCTCTGGTGTTGTGAGGACGTCCTCGGAGGGGGGTATGGGAGGTCCATCGTACTGATCATGTGCGGCGGATTGGTTTCGGAAATGATAGGGCAGGTCTGTGGTTTGTGCATTGTACGGGGAGGTAATGATGGAAGGATCTTGTGCTTGAGAATCGTATCCCAAGTCATCGCTCTCGCTGTGAGTAGGATAATACTGAGTAGTGGCACAATTAGTTTTCAACTGCGTTGGGAGCTTCGCGCTGCAACTCACGGGTTGGTCGCTGTAGTAGCCCTCCGCACGCGCGTCTGACTGATCATCGTAGCGGCCGTCGCTAGGTGACGAGTATGCGGGAGTAGTCGTCATCTGATGGTATTGTCCAGGAGCTTGCATTGTATCCATGGACATCTTGAATCCGCTCCGGAAGCGACCTCACCCACAAACCGCCGCCCAGTCTTTCGTACGCGTTGTAATGAAGTAGGCAGTTGGTTGAGCGCGCTGGACCACAAGGATTGAAATTCAGGGTACTGCTTTGATCGGGATGTCAGTGCCAGAGATCAGGTCATCGAATTCAGCCTGCCACTCACAAAAGCTTCCTATCCCATTCATCCGCTGACCTGGTATCTTTTCGGTCAAGAAGGGTAAGCGGTCATAAGCGAGCCCAACTACCAAGCAGTGTCATACAAAGCGCGAGAAGTGTTGTGGTGGTGGAGTGAAGAGGATCGTGTCTTCAAGTCAAGTGTTGCTGAGAGCAATCCGACGATGGTGTTTTGCAGCACAACACAACCCTGAGTTCAGGAGTGTGGCAGACGCCGAACCTGCGCCGTCTGCACGAAAGCCTGGTGAGGGTGCGGATGTGTAGGAAGTCGACGGCAATCATCAACAAACACGACCAGAGTTGTAGTGTTCCAGCACTGATAGGAGATTCGCGGGCATTGCGGTTTCGACGGCGAGGTTACAGGATGGGCTCGAGGGCGTTGGGAGAAGGAAAGTAGGCGTCGCGCTTTGAGGATGAATAGGTGTATGTTGGCTGGCCGGCAGAATGATCGAGACGTTCGAGGAGAGCGTTGTGGTGGTGAAGTCAGGGTAAAGGTATTCGGTACGCAGGGCTCGGGTTGTAGGGAAAGGTGTTTGTGTTTGCGTGTGTCGGTGAGCCGCAGTTGCTTCGCTACCAACGCGGGCAAATTAGACTTCAAGCTCCCAGAGACTGGATGTTTAGGTAGGCTTGACTATAAAGCACTCTACTAGAGGTTAGGGGCCTGCCTGGCAGGTTCCAGAGCCACAATACGAGTAAACGACAGCCACATGCAAGGTTAAAGCCACAGTCAAGCAACTGTTGTCCTGGTAGCCGGCCAGGTTTCTCTGGTCTATTGGCAACACTATCAGTTCTAAGATCTTTATGATTCCGGTACTCCAGCGCATCTTATGGCTCCAGGGACGCTTCCAGGGATTCCTGTCTTGAGGACTCGGGCAGGCACCTATTTGAACAGAACACGCCGACACGGTCGATTCTCCATCTTCATGGTGGAGATGGCTTCCAATGCTAAGTAAGACGTATGCCCACAATACGTGCTACTGTTGTGTTGATGCGCTGTCAGTTCGCGCCTACCGCTGCCCACCGCACATCGATTGCTCAATGCGCACGCCTAAGGGATCCCTCTCCACTCCTGCGGTCATCAGACGACACCATTCCCATGAACATGAGCTCCTACGATATAATACATCTCCATCTCGATCACAAAAGCTCCTCAAAAAGAGAATGATGGGACGGCATCCATGGCGACCTGCAAACTCCAGAGATCGTATATTAAGATAGACGGTGGTTGCATAGTACAAGTAGAGGAGAGCAGGCGATAATATCGGCGGGCTGCTACTTGTCCAAAGCCGAGTTCAATAATAACCTGAAACACCGCCTTTCAGGCTAGTGACATGTGCCTACCTACGTAGTTACAATGCCGCTTTAGATTGGTCCACTCATTCATTGTTCCATCAAGTAAATGTGGGCCAGAGCCGGGGTTATCTGTTAATACAGCATGAAACAGCCCCCAATTCGGATAAGCGAGATTCCTTCTGTTGATCAAAGCTTCTTAAGGGCTGAAAGACGCGACGCTACAACTTGACGCGCAGCTCGCTGCAGTTCTAGTCGCAGCGTTTTGATTCATCAAGTTCCTATTTCAACCCTCTTCCACACTTCACATATACTGTCATAATGATAGTGGTCAGACGGTGACAGTCGCGCACCGAGTCCAGGTTGATACTTTCGAGATTCAAGACTCGGACCCGATATGTGGATCACCAATGGCCGCGGCGAGAACGTGACTGATGATGACCGACTGTCTCGGCGCCGCTTTGACTCTCCACTGTCACTGTCTGGAATCTGTGCAGGGGTCGGCATCTCAAATGCCAACGCCAGGCCATTGATCGCGCATGTTGATGTCCATCTGTTCCTCCCTCTCACCAGAGGTCGAACCTAGCAGCTTTTGTTCGCATGGGAGCCTTCCTACAGGCCAATCCGGCGTGTCAAGCGACGTTTCAGCCACCCGCGCCAGCGAATGTCATGCAGACAAGTTGCATTGAGCCCATGCAGAACTAGACCGAGGCAGCATACGTATGGTGAGAACCATTCGAGCCGTAAGCATGCACCTAGCGACCATTGTTTTCATCATGGATTGCTTAATCGTTGTGCCTCGGCTAAAACAGCCTTGTCGCCTATCTCAAAAAACAATGATTCATGGCTTCGTCGCTATTCTTGTCGTGGAAATATAGCCAAGTGACAACCCTTCCATCATGATGGCCGTCAAGTCGTTTAACGCTTCTCGCGCACGTTCTGTCCCTGCAACGTGGAGCCCAATGGTTCTCCAACTCCCGAATAATAAGCTGGTGGGAGCGTTGCAGCATTCCCGTAGTTCTCGACTCCATAGCCCGGCTTACTGACCCCTGCTTGTGAGGCTCCTCCGTACACCGAGTCGGATGGGTGATATTTGTCGCGCTTGCTGTCTGCAGGCAAAGCATCAGCCGGCACAACTCCTCCATCGCCTGCGCCAACCACGAGTTGTTGTCCATTTGGCAATTTGCCGACCACCATGCCCTTGGCCACGGATTTGATCACGGCTCGCCTTGATACCCCCATGGCGTCGATATACACGAGGCCGACGTTCTTCACACCGCCCGCCAACCCTTGCACAACGCTCCCCGCTTCCTCGCCATATTTATGGCCCACCACATTGCTTGCTGCTGTAGACCCAGAGGCCAGGAGGTTGCGACCTGCTTGGTCGATGCCATCGGCGATGGTGGAGAAAGCGATCATGGATTTGTTGAGGATCCCAGGCTTGTAATCCTTGCCGGGCTCTTTCTTGCCCTTTTCTCCTTTTCTCGCCAAGGTCGCGCCGAAGTTTTGAGCATAGCGGCCCAGTTGGCCGACAGTCTTTGCGCTGAGGCCGACGGCTCCCTGAGTGAATGAATGGATCTGTCGAATTCGCGCGTGGGTCGCGGGAGAGAATGTCATCGGCTTCGGACTCGGCTGAGTTTTTCGCTGATAAGACTCAGCACCAGATGCCATCGCGTTCGCAAGGTAGGTCGAACTCGTCACGATAAGACGAGAAGCAGTTGCGGACGATTGAACGATGGTGGACTTGGCATAGGCTGGATGTCTCGCCATTTGGAGGTAGTCATCCGAGACGTTGTCGATGCGGATTTGATTACCCTGTCCTTCAGCAGGCAGTTGGATCTGCACAGGGGCTGGAGCCAGGTTAGATAAGACGAATTGTTGAGGGTGTAGAGACTGCCAGACTTACTCTTGGACCCCGGTTTGACTGACGGAGCTTCGACCACCTGATAATTGTTCTCTAGCTCTCCAACGACGCTACCGTTCTCTTCATCGACGAGCACAATTTGGCCATGTTGTGGTCTGTCGTTTGCCGCGCTGGCAGAACTGATATATCCCTCCCCTGGGCGATAAGTGCTTGGATCATAACGTTCTACATCTTGAGCAGGAGCCGGTGCCCGTTCAAGGAATGCAGTACACTGGGCAAGGATGGTCTCGAATGTATCCACCTCTTCTTGTGTAACTTTCCCAGGGCCATGGCCTACCGAGGGAAACTGGATGCGAATGAAGGCACCGGCGTCAGCCCCCAAGTCCCAACGCGGGATCAGATAACTGCTCGGAGGCTTGTGATAGATTTGAGTGGTCGCTGGCAATGGTATATCGAGTTCGGGAGGCAGGTGAAGGTGAAGATAGAAGTCTTCCTCTGGTGCTGAGCTGGTAGGCTCCGTGCTAGACAGGTCCGCGAATGGTGATGCCGTTAGCACCATCAATAACGAGAGGGTCTGAGGCGAAGTTGTGATGGCATGCTCCTCGCCATTCTGAACAAAGAAGGCAGAGATGTTGTTCACGCTGTAGAGAACCTGAGGTTCAGAATGACCAGCGGACATGGCTGCTGGGAATCACAATAGCAAGGTTGAGTTGTCTGCAGATGATGCGAGAGAGTGGTCTGCGTGGTTCAAAACAAGCAGAAGTGCGTGAGGGTAGAAAAATCACTTGGGGATTGACAGGAGAACTTGTTCATATGGGCATTACCTCGAGTTTCTTTTCATACAGAGGCAGTCCTGGGCATTAGACGCCTGCTCATCAAGCGGTTGCAGTGACCCATGAGAAACTTGGAACGTCGTCTGTCGTCACAAGCGCCGCAACGCAGGCTGGGCAACTGCAATGGTTGGCATTGCTGCGCCACACATCCGCTTGACATGCTCGAATGCCACATCGAACCGAGCCACAGTTCGATCGACAAGAGATGGCTGAAAGGGTTGGGTGATTCAAAGACTTGATCGGCCATTGACATTGATATTGCGTATTTCGTGTCGCCCTCTTGTGCCCATGCTTCAATATCGTCATTGTTTCCCTACAGTGCCGGCATGGATGCTGGAGACAAAAGGTTATCGGTGAGAGGCTCTCCACCGATGAACCACCCACCCACCCGCCTATCACCAACACCTAGACACTGGGCTAGACGGTCCTTGTAACCCGTGATCTGGGGCGGCTTAGGCCTGGGGTCGCTTCCGAATCAACCCCGTGGCGGCCACCAATCCGTGGTGAACCGTGAGCCGAGGAATTCAGAAGTCCACAAGCTTGTGAAATTGACTCGCATGCCGTGGTATACAGAGGACTGCCGAATTGGCGATCGTCCAAGGATAAAAATCCTCTAGCGGTGCATACACAGATCCATATAATCGGCCATCTGCTACTCATTTACCCTGCAGCACCGACGCTTTACAGGACTCACCAACACCATGGCTTCTATACGAGTGCTCCGGCCACTGGCCAAAGCCCCCTTCAAAATCTCCTTGACTTCTACAACCAGAGCCCTACCTCGAAGATGTCCCGCTCCGTAGGGTTGTTCTCGTCCTAGAAACAGAGCTTGCAGCTGACATACCACCAGTACACGTACGTTTGCAACAACGTGCAGGCGGCGCAATCCTGAGCCATACATGCCCGATGATGTCGACACCACCTCCCTCTCGCCGACGCCGATCACACACTTCTCCGAGACGGAGGTCATGCTAGCAGAATCTGTATCTAGATGGGCCAACGAAGAGGTGGCACCCAAAGTGCGGGAGATGGACGAGGCAGAGACCATGGACCCGGCGATTGTAGAGCAGATGTTTGAACAAGGCCTCATGGGATTCGAAATTCCTGAAGAGTACGGTGGCGCGGGGATGAACTTTACATCTGCGATTGTTGGCATTGAAGAACTCGCCAGGGTAGATCCATCTGTCTCGGTCCTGTGCGACGTCCACAATACTCTGGTGGTGACCGCCGTTCTCAAGTACGGCACCGAGGCGTTCAAGAAACAATGGCTTCCCAAGCTAGCAACGAACACGGTCGGCTCTTTCTGTCTATCTGAACCTGTGTCAGGCTCGGATGCTTTCGCTCTCAAAACAAAGGCTGAGAAGACGGCGAATGGGTACAAGGTGCGTTAAAACTCCCCATTGCTCTGGCGCTGGGCGCGCTTACACATTTCCAGATCAACGGTGGTAAAATGTGGATCACCAATTCGATGGAGGCCGAGTTCTTCCTGGTCTTCGCGAACCTCAATCCTGAGGCGGGATATAAAGGCATCACGGCATTCGTGGTGACCAAGGACATGAAGGGCTTCAGCATCGCCAAGAAGGAGAAAAAGCTGGGAATCCGCGCCTCCAGTACCTGTGTGATCAACTTTGACGATGTGGAAGTGCCGAAAGAGAACCTTCTAGGCAAAGAGGGTGAAGGGTACAAGTACGCCATTGGTCTTCTCAACGAAGGGCGGATCGGTATTGGAGCCCAGATGACCGGACTGGCTTTGGGCGCTTGGGAAAACGCGGCGAAATACGTGTGGAACGATCGAAAGCAGTTTGGCAAACTGGTAGGTGAATTCCAGGGCATGCAACACCAACTGGCCCAGGCATATACCGAGATCTGTGCTGCCCGGGCATTGGTATACAACGCTGCTAGAAAGAAGGAAGCAGGCGAGGACTTTGTGACGGATGCTGCTATGGCGAAGCTGTATGCCAGTCAAGTGGCAGGAAAAGTCAGCAGTTTGGCTGTTGAATGGATGGGCGGTATGGGATTTGTTCGGGAAGGTATTGCTGAGAAGATGTACCGTGACAGCAAGATCGGGGCTATCTATGAAGGCACAAGCAACATCCAACTGACGACGATAGCCAAAGCGTTGCAGAAGAAGTACACCACATGAAGGGGGTTTGTGCTGGAGCCAGCTATCAGGACTGGGGGCGATCCTGGATTGTATAGTGAATTTATACTATGTTGACGAGCACTGCTTTCTGAAGTCGAGTCGTTCAACGCAACTGATAGTTCTGTCCATAATATGTTGTTGTAAGGAGTCACTCATCGTTATGTGGAGTGAACGTGAACGGCTGAGTTTCACGGTGTCTATGGAGATAAAAAATCTCCACATCGAGATATGGAAATGCCAGAGCAACGTTACTTCATAATATTTGCCTGTTTCCACGACAGTCTCGTTCGATCAGGACTGTCTGTATAAACGCCCATCTACCACAATCCCAACGAGAGGGCGACGCGTAACATATTGCCCCCAGCAATCTGCCTCGCTGGAGTCCTGTCTACCGGTCTATCGTTAGGCTCCGACGCCGTAACGCGGCAGACGGTGAACCCAGAAGCGAGGGAGTGTCAGCCATGGATATCCAGCCATTCGACCACATGGAGAGTGCTCAGGCGCCTCAAGCCTGCGTGGCATGTCGCAGACAGAAGAGACGATGCGACAAACTCCTCCCCAGCTGCGGACTATGTACCCGAATGTCTCGACCGTGCGATTACACGGAGAGCAACCCAACCCCCACAGCGGAGGACTTCGCGGCGATGCGGCAGAAGATCACGGATCTGGAAGCTCGCCTGGAAGGACGCCGGGTAGAATCCAGCTGGTACGAGCCGACGCAGTCCGTCAGCAAGTCACCGTCAACAGGATCCGAGTCAAGCACAGCGAACGACAACCCCAACTTCATATCAGCCGCCTTTTTCCTCGACGCCGAAGTCTTCTCGCAGGTCGGAATGAGCATCCCGCGGCCGTCACTGGCGGTTCCTACAGATGTGCTGGCTGCCCTGGGAACGTCGATTCGCGACATCCACGACATTGTCGATCGGTACTTTTCCAACATCCACACATGGTTGCCTTTTGTATCGAAGAAACGCATGGAGTTGACCTTGGCGAACCCGCGGCTGGATTTGTCGGCCGACTTTGCCCTCCTGCTTCTATCTATGAAGTTAATCATCCAGGTTCCAAGTGGAGGGCCCCAATGCGTCCGATCGCCCCTGTATGCCCTGGCGAAAAGATATTCCGCATTGGCCGAATCTAGTGGTTTCGTGTCATTATACACATTGCAGGCGGATGTCTTGATTGCGGCGTATGAGATAGGGCATGCGATCTATCCAGCAGCCTATCTCACAACGGGACACTGTGCGAGGCTGGGTTACGCCTTGGGCATCAATGACCGTAGACGGTCACCGCGGTATACCTGGAAGAGAACGAACGGCTGGGCTGAAATGGAGGAGGCGAAGCGGACTTGGTGGGCAACAATGCTGCTTGATCGGTATGATCTTCTTGTGAGGTGGTTGTATTGTATCTACAAGCTAATGTCCAGACAGGTATGTCAACTTGGGCACGTACGGCCGGCCCCTGGCCACGGATGATCCATCGAGGAACGACGTGCTCCCTGCGGACGACACAATGTGGGATGCGGGAGAGATCACTGCCAGCGAACCGTTATACGTCTCCTCTGCGACGAATGTGAAAGCGGCGCCCTTTGCACGCACTTGCCAGGTAACTCATCTGATGGGGAGACTGATCAGACTGCGGGACGACGGACAGCTGGATGCCCCGTTACGGTTTACGGAGGCGATACACCTGTTTCGAACGCTTCAAGCATTGGCCCAGCTACTGCGGGCGGATGTTCAACGCTTGCCCATGCACTACGGGACTCCTCTAATGCTGTGTTATGGTGCCTTGCTCCATCACTCTGATCCTTTTGCTTGCCCGGAAATGAACCGAGGCGACCGTACGGTGGAAGAGACTGAAATGCAGACTCTTGCCATTTCAGGCCTGAGGACTGGGGCTGCCGATATCCTGCAGTTCAGCCAGCTTTTGATGTCCAACATGATGGCAAATCCTGCTGCGACCAGTCCGTTGGTGGGCGATGGTCTTTATGTGGCTGCAGCCACTTATGTGTGGCTTGCTCATGAGTTGGGACAGACGGAAATGGATCAAGCATATCACACTCTCCGAAAAGCGCTGGAAACGATGAGTGCCCGCTGGGCGGTGGCTGGCCAATATCTTGTTCTCCTCGACAAGACGAAGGAGACTTTATTCCCGGACAACTCAATGGTATGAGGAGATGGTAACAGTTACCTACGTCGCTCCTTCTTGTCAGCTACAAAGATGGCGATGTATGACAAGGATACTGCTACGACGATGAAGGCGGTCTCTGAAGGGCTGGAAGAACCGGGAACTCGACGGATACCCCAACAGACCGCCAGCAGCACCGTCTGAGCAATATGAGAGAAAGACTTGTGAAGCAAGAGACCACAAGAATATCCTCGAGATGACCCACGTGACGGAGGATCATTGCTGGGACCGGCGATGTTAACCATGACTGACATTACGCTGATGCGAGCAGTCAACAGCAAAAGCCGACCATGTCCGTGACCAGGCTGACCACAATGGTGCAGGCACCGTGTTCGATCGAAGGGCCATAGGGGCGGGAGGGCTAGTACCAGGATGGGATGCGAGGATGCCAAAGCCAGGGAAGAAGCCAGGGAAGAGGCCAGAGAAGAAATCTATATGGAATGTATCGCATCACATCAGCATCGCACAAGCTCCGATCACTTACGAATATATTGCGGTCCACTTCATGGCCCGGGGGAAGTTTGGATCCGAGGCTCTGAAGCAATGTTCCATCGTCAGGACCGGACATAACAGAAGTCTGATAAGCTGGGAGAGTGGAAGAGGAAGTCGGGATGAATAGATCATGGACGGTTTTTGGCCGGAGGAATTATACTTCGATAAAGTGCCTATACTATGAGATATATTCCCAAACTCTCTTGTTTGACTGAATCTACGCTCTGTACGGTCAAGACCAGCCTTTAAGTATATCTGGTAGCTTGCAGCCTGTAGCCTGTCGCCATATCAGACTTTTGTGGGTCGAAATTGCCGGATTGGGATTGACGCGGTGGAGAAGTTCCAAGATGCAAAGTGCCACCTTTACAACTGCATTCAACACTTACAATCAACCATATACACGGTATATCAACCACATACATCAACCACATACACCAGTCTCTCCCTGATTTTCTCTGGTCATCCCTCTATATCACTATGGTCTACCATCAAATCTAATGGCAGACATGGCAACCGCCTACAAGGCCCGTAAGGAGGCCTTTGTGTCCAATCTCTCAGGCAGCTCCTTAACCGAGATCAACCTCGTCACCCTGGTGGCCGGAGTACGTGAGACTTCTGAAAGAATCCCATCTTCTCCACCTCTTCTTTTCTGTTCTCTTCACCGGATTGCAATAGATCCGAATACCTAGGTGATCATATCCTGACTTACCTCAAAGTCTGCAGTATTTCTCTGGACAGCTCTGCAAAAGAAGCAATCATTCTTCACACCATACACACCCCTCGCGGCCACTGTCGACTTTCTACTCAACGTGTGTGCCATCCTCTTCGCCATCACGATCTACTCTTCTGCACCAATCCTTCTCAACATTTTACTTGTCACGCCGGCGCTTTTCCTTCTATGGTCCAACAGCGGCTCTTCAACGAGCGGGTCAGGGTCACATTCACGTTCACGCTCACGTTCAGCAGCGAAATCTAAACCAGCCAAACTCTCTAGCGGACCACTAGACTCGAAGTATGGCAATAACCCTGTCGGCTTCAATGTTCCTCGTCTGCCAGTCCGGCCGTTCCTCACTCACTACCGCGGATCGATGCTGGTAGTGACATGTCTAGCCATTCTGGCCGTCGACTTTCCCGTTTTCCCGCGGCGTTTCGCAAAGGTCGAAACATGGGGGACATCGCTGATGGATCTGGGCGTGGGATCATTTGTGTTTTCGGCGGGAGTGGTATCTGCTCGAGCGGTATTTAAGGGAGAGCAGGCAGCACCCCCGACAAACAGTAATACCACCACCACCACCCCCACATTCACCACCCACTTGATCCAATCTATCCGCCATTCCATCCCTCTCCTCCTTCTAGGCTTCATCCGGCTCTGGAGCGTCAAAGGTCTCGACTACGCCGAACATGTGACCGAGTACGGCGTGCACTGGAACTTCTTCTTCACCCTAGCACTACTGCCGCCGTTCGTGGAAGTGTCAGACCTGATCACGCGCAAACTCTTCAAAACATACCACTACGACGCCGTGGCCATCTTATTGGCGTTGACATACGAGATCATTCTCGACAAGACCGATCTTCTGAAATACATCGTCTCTGCGCCGCGCGGGCCGGATCTGCTATCTATGAATCGCGAAGGAGTCTTTTCCTTTACTGGGTATTTGGCGATTTTCCTCGCCGGACGCGGCACAGGCGTACGAGTGATACCGTTTCGTGGTGTTGAAGCTGCTGAAGCGATACGCGGGGGACTCGGAAGTCAGAGTCGAGGTGATACCAACAACGACAGCATTGCAGAGATAGACACAGCCACAAGTCCAACCACCCAGGACAAGGACAGCATTCATGCACGGACCCTAAACCCAAAAGCACCGCAAACATCACCTCAACCTCAACCTCAACCTCAACCTCGACCACAAACCAAACCCCCCAAAGCCCAAACCCAAACCCAAATCCACCCCCCAAACCTAGACTCCCTAGACTCCCTAAACCCCATCGACCTAACCCGACACGACCGCCGCCTGATCCTTCGTGACCTCCTCGTCCAATGCGGCATCTACACAACGCTATACCTGATCTCCACCGACTTCCACCTCTTCAACCTCAACGTGTCACGCCGCCTCGCGAACCTGCCGTACGTGCTATGGGTCGCGGCATTCAATAATGCGCAAATACTGTTATTCGGGATCATTGAAGCGTATGGGGTTGAGTTTGCTTATCTGCCGCAAGCAGGAGCTGAAGCGGACCCGGAGGCGGAGGCGGAAGCCGGAGCGAAGGCAAGAGTGGAAGCCAATGACAAACCGAAGGCAAGAGTGGAAGCCTACGCCGGAACCGGAGCCGGAGCTAAAGCGAAGGTGAACGCCAACGCCAACCCGAAGGAAAGAGTGAACGCCAACCCGAACCCGAAGTCAAAGGAGACCGCGATCGCGAAACTGGAAACCGCAACACCAACAACAAGTCCCATCCTGGCCGCATTCAACCGTAACGGCCTACCAGTCTTCCTGGTCGCGAATCTCCTGACCGGACTCGTGAATCTGACGCTGAACACGCTGGACATGCCGGCTGTCGAGGCGTTGGGCGTCTTGCTGGCGTATGCGGGGTGTGTGGCTTTTGTGGCGGTCGCGTTGGATGGTATGGGAGTTAGGATTCGGATATGAATACCAGGTATGAAATCTCCGAGTCGGCTGCTGTACTGAGTGAGTGAGGGACTGAGTGAAGTACTGAGGTAGTGAGGTAGTGAGGTAGTGTGGTACTGAGGTACTTTACACTGGCTTACCTACCTGGCTTACCTACCTTGCTTACCTACCTTAGGTGGGCTTAAGGCATAATGTAGGAAATGTAGGTAGGAAATGTAGGAAATGTCAAGTAAGGGTGGCCAGGCTTCCTTACGGTGCTTTTACCTTACCTTGACGTGATGGACCTTGACATACCTTAACATACCTACCTTATCATATTACACCTTGACATACCTACCTACCTACCTACCTAACTTAACATAGTATACCTTGACATACCTGCCTTATCTACCTTACCTACTTAAGAAAAGAGATGGGGATCTGAAAATCAAATACCACTATTTGTCTAAAATACGGTCGGTACCTAAGAGACTGGGACAAGATGAGCATCTATATGGGCCGGGGGTAAGTAAGGCAGTAAAGCTGAGATTGGATATCATGAAAAGATATACCGCATACCATACCATACTAGACCACCCCACACCACACCAAGCTAACACTAGGTGAGGTACATAGGTGATAAAGGCCAATCTATCCTCCGACCGATCGCTGAATTGCACAATACGAAAAAGCCCACTTAGTTAATAAGTAAAAGCATTGACGGCTGAGATGCCAGAGCCAGCCATGTCCCCAGGGCAGCGTAGAATACAGTTTCCGCACACAGCTCAACGCAGTACAGCTTCAGCTCCTCAACTTCAAGCTCAAGCTCAACCTCAGTATGGCACGATCTTGATCCTCCGCCTCAGATCTTCAGGTAATTCTTCTTCCTTGACAAGGCCCATCTGCACACAATCGCCCCAGAAGAGCATGGCCCGTTCCTGCGCGTAGGCGAGGTAATCGAACTCTTCGTGCTCGTCCTCGCCGGGATCGAGTGTCGTGTGGACGGTGGGCGTGTTGTCGACAGGATTGTCGGTTGTATCGTCGGCAGGATTGTCGGTTGTATCGTCGACTTCGGCATCGCCTATTGCTGGTTCGACGGTTGTGCCGTGGGTTTCGTCTTCAGACACAGCAAGTCCGTTGACATCACCTACATCTGCTTCTTCCTCCTTCTCCGTGTCTGCCACAATCTCTCTTTGAGCCTCATGTGGAACGACAACCCCTCCATCGCCCTCATGGTGCGCCTCTTCTTGAAATCTGCTTTCCGGTCTGTCGTGTTGGCTCTCTTGCTGGAGTCTCTTCTCTTCATCGTCGAGAGGATCGGACATTGGATGAAGCTTCCGGCCGTTTCTCTCCTCTTTGGTTTCCCCTTTCCATCCGCTCACGGCAGCTTCTACACCCGCCCTGGTCATTTCCTTGAACCTGTCCACCACGGCACCCGCTCTGGCCTTGGTGCTGTTCTTTCTTTTCTCCTCCTCTTCCTCCTTCTGCAAAGCCTCCAGCTCGGGAATCTTAGCCTGCACTATCCCCCATGCAACCCACTGGGCGGAATTGGCCATTCTCCATATCCTCGTTTCTCGTAACAACAGTTGAATCTCCTCTTCTTGGGCCTTTTCACGCTCCTTCTCCTCCTTTTCGTAGTCGGATTCCATCACCCCTCCACCAGCAGCACCAACCGGAGTTCTCGCATCGAGCATGAAATCACTGATGTTCGTCTTCTCCCTCGGCTCTAGGCTGGGAGTGGCGCTGGCCGCCGGATTGAATTGTGGCCGGTGCATGACATAACTCCGGACAAAGCGATGCTGCTCACTCTCGTCAGGATACCGGCGTGTATCACATACATAGCTGCGCTCCGGGTGATGGTAATTGTAACACCACTCAGTAAAGTGATTTGCGAACTCCAGACCTCTGGTGTTGGGCGAGGCGTACTCGAAATCAATCACCACCAACTGCTTGTGCTGGTTCGATGGTTGGAGTAAGGGAGATTGTCCACTAGGCTCCAGACGCATCAGGTTACCATATTGCGTGTCATTGTGTGCAAAGACAAGAGCTCTTCGGATCCCATCCATCCCGCCACAATCGGCAATGACCCGCTTGCGGTATGCCTCGTATGTTCTCCGGAAGACGGGCCATTCAACACCACAGATCAGCCCGCGTCGAACATAGCGCGGGTTGACAACCGACAAACCACCTTCTGTTTCTCCTTGGGCCTCTTGCTGCGCTCGATAGACTTGCTGGTCTAGCCAGGTGATGATCTTTTCGCATCGGTCGACCCACTTGTCCCAGTTGATGAAGACGGCAGGGCCGGCCTCGACCTCCGACTCCAAAAGTTCAATCCCGTCATGGAGCTCGCGCATCCGTTTGGCAATCTGCTTGGATGTTTCGGGTACCCGAAGATCTTCAGCCGTGAGGGTTTGTGCATGCAGATATTCCTCGAAGCGGCCATTGTCAAATGAGCCCAACAGGCGCGGCCCAATGCGTTTCCGCGCCAGACGACGAAGGATGTTGAGTTCGGCTTGGCGATCGATAAGATGTTCGACTTGTGGTCCATAAATGCGCAGAAGAAGTTGGACGGGTTGGCGTTTGGAGACGGGACGTGAAGGCGCCGCCGACGAATCGCTTTGTTTGTGCTGGTCGTACTCTGACATGTTCTTCGGAGGGCGAACGACATAGACGGCATTGGTGAGGGCTCCGCTTAGTCGGGCGACGTCAATATCCTGAGCCCGATCTATAGGAATGCGTCGCCAGCCTTTGAGTTTGAGAGTGTGCGTCAATCGCAAGATATCTTCCTTGAACTTGACCCAGTGGACGTAGTCTCGTCTTTTGGCGCTATCGCTTGTGTCGGCGTCCGTACCCCCGGTGAAAGCCATGGTTTTGGAGTTGTCAAGGTAAGCCTCCACACTTGGCACGAGAATGTCTTCACCGAAGAACTCGGTGTCAGACGATTGCAGAGCTGTTGTAGTCCGCTTGTATTTCCTGGCTATGGATCCCTTTCTCAAGAGTGAGCTTGAGGATTTATGCGAGGGTCTGGGGAAAGCTGGTAGATAAGAGGTGAATCCCGACAGGATGTTCTCCAGTCTCTCCAGGGACAGGTCCGCTTCACTCTCGACAGGACTGTCATAATCAATTGAGGGGCTTTCCTCTTTTGCAGGATGGCGGTGATGGTCGAGATGAGACCGAAGGTGATGAAGCCGATGTCTCCGTCTCTGGCGCTTCGACTTTTCCTCTTGTAACCAGTCGACCACCTGGGAAAGCAAGGTACGAAGATCAGGAGTTTTGCTCTCATTGGGCGTACCTCCCGACTCGAGGCCGCTACCATCAAGACTGAGATTGGACATTTGGGCGTTGACCAGAGATGCAGATGACGCAGATTGGGGAAGAGCAGGGCGACCGGTCATCTTCTTGCCTGAGATACTGGCGCGATGGATTCGCGGAGGGTGTGAAGGAACAAGGGTGGGTGAGGTTGCCGCATCGTAATCCGATACTTTGACGGGCTCTATATGCTCGGGCTCATCATAGATGGTTACACCTGTTTCCAGGAGGGCAACGGATTAGCTGATGTTGGTTCAGATAAGGGCAAACAAGGGTGTCTGCGGAATGTGATAAACGATAGCCATTGCAAACACGTGCAAGACCACCGAACTTGATATGGCTCATGTCCACCTCCGATGGTTCATTCAAGCCCGGTATAACAAAACAAACGAACGAGAGCCACAAGGCGCGCCAGGTTGCTGTTTGGCACTTATCCAACGCGAAGGGTTGCAGACGTACCTTTCTGTGCTCCTGTTCGAGGAGAGGGCAATGCACGCGTACCATTAGACGAGTATGATGCCATTGTTTGTCGCCCTCAGGCGCGTTGGAGGAAGCGGACTCCAAGCCCAATTGCTTGATTGTTAGACTGCTCAGACCGTACAGTCTCTGTTTAACCTGCCAACGACAGCTGCAGAGCATGAGAATACAATGTCAACAGCGCCAACATCCTGATAACAGGAAAAAGACGGTATCTTGAAGTCCTGCTGCAATCAGGCAGCTCGAGGCAAAAAGTGGGAAGGCCAAGTCTCGCATTCCGCTGCACGTGCTCAAAGCCTTGCCATGATACGCGATACTGATAGTGATACAGATACGGGGGATCATACACAACACCATACCTTCCAGGTTGATATACTGTATCTATCACCTACCTACCTAGAGGCAGCTGTCTATCGACTGCTGCACCTATTGTTACAACTGCAGCTACACTCTCCCGTCAGCTTCACATATGATACTACAATGTCCGTCAAGCTTGTTGGCCCATTCGGTGTATTTTCCCAGTCGGGGGGATTGTCATCTCCACCCTACAACGTATACTCAGCTCTAAAACACTCCTCCCTCCCAGTCCCGATCCCTAAACATGTAAATGCTGTTGTTCATCGCTTAACCGTACCAATGCATTGATTCGTTACAAACCCCCCGTGATGCCATTCCATTGTGTTATCGGTTCACGCCCTTCTGCGACGGTTGATCGTACAGTTTTGTCACCTGCTCACCTCCCGGCATGCGACTTCGGCTCGTCCCAGCGCCTCCTACTTCCGCAGGGTCTTCCACGAGGTCGCTCAACCCAAAGGCATTATGCTCCATGTCATAATTGTGCATTAACACCGCACTTTCGCCGCTCACATTTCGAACTCCTCCCGGACTGAAGGTAAGACTACTGCTCCGTCGGTGGGGATCCAGGCTTCTCCTCGATTGCATACTTCTTCGTGTTTGCAATCCGGTGATCGGGTCGGTCGGAATGCCATCCTCATCGGGGATTTTTCCATTGAGTAGTCGGTGACCGTCCGGGTCACCTCGGGAGAGATTGAGCAGATAAACACCAGCGAAGATGATCAGGAAGCCGCAGAGAAGAGAGATGGTGTTGACAGCATCAGTAGTGTTGAAGCCTCGGAACAGAATAAACGACGCGCACAGTGTAGCGGTGGTAAAAGTGACGTAGTATAGCGGGTTGACAATCGATGTCGAGAATTGACTCAACGCCTTGTTGAAGTAATTCATCTGCGTCAGAATGCAGACTATCGTCACAATCATAAACACGTAAGTGGACGGGTGGCTGAACTGGTTGTTGCCGGCAAAGGTCAGCTTCAGGGCAATCCCAAACGCTTTGACCGACATGACCGAGATAGAGCCCACGGTCGAGCATATTGAGATGTAGATCATGGGGTTTCGTTTGCCATAGACCGGAGCCACCTTGTAAATCATCACCGTCGAGAACACGATGGCTGCCAGACAATAGAGTATAAAGGCTGCATGACAATTAGCCGACGGAACGTCCTCAACCACAACTTTGCCATGCAGAGAATATCCTCCTACCTGGTTTTATGGCGAACGCCAGAATTTCGTCCACCGTCTCAATCTCCTTGTCCGGAGGTGCATGTAGCACTATAATCACGGAGCCGAGGAGACAAATGGCGCACCCCAGTTTGCCCAGGACTCCCAGCTCTTCATTCAAGAAATAAGCGCCCAAGACGGCTCCGATGAGAACGCTGAGAGCACCCAAAGGAGTCACCAAGATCGCTGGGGCAAACGCATATGCCGCGAAGTTGGCCACTTCGCCCACAACCAGCGAGGCTATTCCTGCCCACCAAAGAGGGGTCTTCATGTATGCGAATCCTTCTCCTTCGAAGCCATGTTTGTCCGCGGCATCATTCAAGCCCTTTTTCGTAATTACGAAACTGGTTCCAATGGCGAGAGTAGAAGTGACAGCCAGCGCCAGGCCGATGTACTTGTCTTCCAGCTGATCGAACATGACTGCGCAGAGCCTAGACTAGGGGGTAGGGCGCGGCGGCGTTTGCGCCCTGGATCGGAGACAAGAACAACAACGTGCTCAGATGTGCGCTGTCGCACCGAGAACTGGTTGTTGAGTAAATTCTGTTGAACAAGTCTATTCAAAGCGCCGGGGTTTGCATTCAATGCGGACTGAACAGGTGCTCGAGAGAAGGATGCTCTGTTGGTCGTTCGGAACAGGTGGCTGAACTGCGACACTGATGGGCGGGAGTGGGGGGAGAATTCGTGGAAAGGACCGAATCTTGACTCGATGGATAACGAGCGACAACCTGGAAAGGAAACTCCTGCTGACTGACTGAACGACTGATGAGGTTGAGAAGGTCGACTCGCGGTCCAAGGAAGCTGGCAAGGGAGACACGTGTTGGTTTTCGAGAGTCGTGAAAACCCTATACGGAGAATAAAATAAGAATGGGGAAAGGTTCAGGACGCGGCAGTGTGACGGATACGCCAGGTGATCGATGGAGAGACCAGATGCCAGTCAGTGGTCAGGGGTAAAAAGCAGACGAGATGGCAGACGGCAGACGGCAGACTGCGCAAACACTATACGTAGGAACAATGCGGCTGATGGGCGGGAAGAGGGTCTACACACTGCTACCGTCCTGTATCTTTCTTCTTTCAGCTGAAACCCCCAAGGCAAGACGCGTCAACAGTCCATTAAGACGAGCCATCCATCTCCACCACGCCAGTCACCTTGCCAGTCACCTCGCATGCCATCCAGAGCTTGACATGCGATGCGAGGCCACATATTCTGTACCCTGCGACTACGATAGTACAACCGTCCTGAGCGAGTTTACTTGTGCTCCATTACGTTTTAACAACCCTTCTCGAGTTCCCTGCAGCCTGTCATGTATATTATGGTTATACAGCACTGCTTCATCCCCTACATCCTCGTCCTCATCCTCACCGTCGTCCTGATCATGTAACCACGTCAGAGACGCCACAGAGCCATGGGTCAAGAGCGGGAATGTCTACAACAATCACTTTGCTCCTGCGGCCACCACCCCCCGCGTGTTCCAACAATCTCGGGTACATGATATTACTGTGAGATCAAAAAAACAGCGCTGGAAGTCTATTCACCGCAGAATTCATGGGATGCTATTGTGGCGGATAGTGCCCTGTCGCACCCATCTATGAAGACGTAAATCTAACAACAGATCGGTAGGTAGTCATCGAAAGACTCCTGCGCCTCGATCCGGCCGACAAGCAGCCAGTCTTCGAACCTCCATGTAGGAGCGGTGGTTGTTCAAACCCGCCAAAGAAATCACCTCCGAGTCCGGGGAAGAGATCCTTTTCCCGCGCACCACGCCCGTGCTTTGGTGCGTTGCTTCGAACCGCCAGATTCTCCTCTCCGGTGTTAACGCCGTAGTCAAGCCGAGTTGAGTGGAAGACAAGAGCACCAAAAACCCCCGTGCTCTATTGCTGTAACCTGCCGCCCTTTATGTGACCCCGTGGAAATCGAACTTTTTTTCTGGAACAACAAAGCCACTCAGACACCCTCTCTATCCCCGTTGCTCCCCGTAAGAACAAATTTGCTTTCAGTGAACCAAGGAGAAGCTGGCCAAGGTGCAAAACCCGTGAAGCAAACTTGCAAAGTTCCTGCGAACCCTTCATATCTCGTTGGTCAGGGTGTCGAGAAGAAGCCTGTTCTGATCTCGACGAGACAACCCTTCCTTCCGTCGAGTGGTAGGCCGTTTCACATCATTAATATTAAAACAGTAATAAAAAGAAAAGCCCGCGTGAAACCAGTTGCGTACCACTTGGATGTCGACTACGAGACTCGTTCCTGGCGTGAGATGAGTTGAGCCGTTTCACATCATGCTTGAATCACCGAGAAGACCAGCTCCCAAATCGCCTCCTGCGTGGCCGCCCATCATGTTGGGCAGACCCAGCGATGGACTCTTGCTTCCGTTTAGCTGCAATTCGGGATTGCAAGGAGGAGAGTGCGTCTTGTGATATTTGAGACCGTTCAAGTTCTTGTACCGCTTCTGACACACCTCGCACTTGTATGGCTTCTCTTTCTCCATTCCCATTGTCCCGGGATATGGTGCTTGGGTGTCCGGGTCCACGATAGAGAAAGTGCCGTCTCCGTTCTCTTGAAGTCTTTGATTATTATGACCATGCTGCAAGTCCTGTCAGTAAATGTCAGGTCACCTCGATATTGAATCACTTACAGATTTGTGGTATTTAAGACCATTCTGATTCTTGTAGGCTTTCTCGCAGCCGATCACGGGACAGCGGAAAGGCTTCGGTTCTTCGTGGGGAGCGATGTTAGTGGTGGTATCGGGTAATCCAGCCGCCGCTTGCCGTTCACGAATCGTTCGAGCAATTTCGCTATTCGGTCCGTACTGCCCGCTGCCCAAGCGATTCTGCGCCCCTGATTGCTGGCCTTGGCCCTGGTTCATGCCTTGGTTGCTGGGAGAAAACAGTCGTTTGGCTGGCTCGTCGATGCACAGGTCGATCATGTCATTGTTCATGCCAAAGCCGAAATTACCAAAACCATTGGGTAGGCCGTTGAAAAGGGGATTGCCCTGCATTGACATGTCGTCCATGCCACTCATGAGCCCGTCGTCTAGTTCGCCTGGTGTGCCCGGTGCTGAAGAATCTGGTGTGCCCCTATACGCACTCTGCAGGTCTTGGAATTGTTGCATGGGGTTGCCCATGAGCGTCGATGAGGCATTGTTACCCTGGAAGGGCGCCGAGGCGTGGCCAGACGCCACAGGAGTGTTTGGGGTTGATTGTCGATAGGCTTGATGTCCTTGCATCATTGTGGTATTGAGATTTGGGATATGGGCTTGTGCGGCACCAGGGAAGGAGGTCTGGGGGGACGTTTGAGACTGGTTCTGGGTGTAGAGGTTGGGCGGTGGTGTCTTCTCATCTTCTCCGTCAATATCATCCATCTCCATATCTTCGACGGTGTCCATATCCGGGATGGTCTGTAGCGTGCTTGAGAAGCCCGAGACCGAGGGCCGATGCATGTTATGGAGCGTGTTTTGCTGAGTGCCAAATGACCGACCTGACGCGTTTTGTGACTGTTGCTGTTGGTGTCGTTGCTGGGCTTCCTGTTGTACCTGGGCTGCAGTAGTGGCTGCTATTGCCGCCCGACTGTCCGGGATA
Organism: Exophiala sp. LBMH1013; assembly: GCA_024611085.1. Classification (NCBI taxonomy): domain Eukaryota; kingdom Fungi; phylum Ascomycota; class Eurotiomycetes; order Chaetothyriales; family Herpotrichiellaceae; genus Exophiala; species Exophiala sp. LBMH1013. The sequence goes on from JAMFLB010000002.1 coordinate 768,677, forward strand.
GCATTTTGATTGCCGTCCGGTACTGGCTCCTTCTGAGCATGCGCCTCTTCGTAATGTTGCAGCAGGTCATGCAGCGTTGGTAGCGTTAAGCCGCAACATGAGAAGTCTTTCATGAAGTTGGCTTCAAGCTTAGGCAGGTAGGACGAGGAATGGAATGAGGGGGAATTGAACGTAAAAGGTGACGTTCCGGACATCATCATACTACTTCAAGTCAGTTCACCACTCTCTACAGTAACAAAAATGTCAGCCGCCTGCAGCTTTACTCACTCATCTCTGATCCAACTTCCCACTGAAATGCCTCCCCAGCTCATGCCCGTGCCGAGGCTCTGAGCTATGCTTTCGCGTCTGCTCTTCTCATTTGCCACGCCTTTCACGGTAATGGGTCGTGCGCCGTTTTCAAATCTGGCAAAGTCATCTGAGGCATTGGAAGGCATCTGGGGAATCGGGCGGTTGAGTGCCGTTTCCTGCATTTGAGTGCCCATCTTTTGTTTCTCCTCACTATCACTGCGTTGCAAGGCGGAAGTCAAGGTTGAAGCTTGATTGCCACGAGGTGAGGTTGAGGTCTGTCTCGCCGCTATTTCGAGGGGAGTAGCTACGCTCGCCATGCCCCGGACCGGTGGCGAGGCACCAAAGGTCGGAAAGGTACTGTCGTCAAAGTCAGGCTCGAGCAGCGAGTTGTCCAGGCACAGGCTAGTAGTCGTGCGTCCAACGTCGATGGGCTTCCTGAACCACGGCAGAAAGTCCTTGTCTGTCTTCTTTCCAAAGGATGGCCCGCTCCCGACCGGTGTGACTGGGGTGGTATCTCGAGAGGTAAATTGCGACTGGTCACTCGGAGAAGGTGAGTGATGTAGTGGCGGAGGGCTCTCTTCGTACTCAAACATAGACCTGGGGGAGAGTGGTTCGGTAATGATGGAGGGAGAGATGTTCTAGAGGTCGACTTGGTAACAAAAGACCGTGACGTTGTGGGGTTGACAAGGCGCCGGCCGTTCTGAAGATGCGGCGAAGATAGAGAGGATGTGGATGGCGGAGGTTGGTGAGCGACGTGAGATTTGTAGACGTATCTGAGGTACCGTCTTGTTGCTCGTAAGGGTGGCTAATGCGAATATGTCGTAAATGTTACTGCCGTGTTCTCGTCGGAGGGAAGAGAGCGGCGAGGCAGAGGACGGGCGAGTATGCGGGAGGGAGAGAGTTAAAGTTAGGTAGCGGTGATAGAGCGATCCGAGTCGAGTCAACCATGAGAGCCTTGGGCCGTGAGTGGACGCCGACGATTCAGGCTGTAGGGACTCGAGGCACCTGAAGCCTCCGGCGCACTGACAGGCTTGGAGAAGAGTCTAAGGGCCCATTAGCCCGGAGCAAGCACCACAGTTACAACCCAGGGACCCCTGCTTTGGCTGCGGGACCCGCCCATTTTCCACGCAGGACGCTCCATTTCCACTTCCAGTCGAAGCCTTGGGCCCTCTTCAATTCCTCCATCCCGACCAGTCGCGGTCGCCCTCAGGATTTGGGGATGAATGAGATCCAGATACAGTCTACCTTAGATACCTCAGGCGTCTGTCTGCCCTCTACCAACACCGCTAGAATGGTATACGCAACAACAGAACTGACTGCTAGCAGAATGACTGACCGCTCATACACCCACAGTTATACGATGAGCGACTCCCGAGGTCCTCATTCACCGCCGCCGTCAAGCCCAGATCCTCCCGCTCTCTCATCCCACAACTCAGCACTGGCACCCAGAACAGGCTCCAGATTCCAGAGCCGCCTAATGGATCTCATATACTACTTGGTACCATTAGCTGGCCTGCCACTACCCGAGTAATAATATTCAGCACTGACCCTAATAATACCTGTCCTATTCTGTACGCAGTCAATATGAGATCTGATATTGGAGGATGGAGCGGCAGCACACTCCCTACTCTGTATGCGAGAGCTACGTCAAGTCCAAAGGCCGATCAAAGAGCAAGCTCCGAGAGTGACAATGACTAGGACAGAGAAGAAGCCGTGCATCGCCGAGCCTTTGCTCATCTATCATCATTCCCTCCTGCTAGCACTACTAGTCGACGACTATTAAGGTTCTGGCAGGCTGAGACTCGAATTACGCCCTACCGCAGCCGACTTTGGCGGATGACAACCCGGATCGATGCCATTAGTGGCCTGGCCTAGTTCGAGTCTCAATAACACTTGTTTGCTCGCCCCTGGATCATCACGAATTCAGGGTAAGTATGCTGGTTGACCCAGAGCCGTCAGCTCCATAATAAATGGTGTTGTGTTCCTCTCGTCGGACAAGGTCAAATCACTCAGTCGAAGTCCACCTGGTTGCTCCAAGTGAAGAAATTCCACAGTGTGCCCCCAACGGAAGCTCCGTTCGGGGCTCTCAAGGCCTCTCGCCAAAGACAACGGTCTGACCGCCTAGTGGACCGTCCGGAAAGCCCTCAATTCGGACACGCCAATAAGGCCCGGGGGTGAGCCTGTCAAGATTCTCGACTGGACAGTCCCACCCACTATTCTTCCTCTATTTCGAAGAGCTCGTGGCGCCCTTGAGCTTGTGGGACAAAGCCTTGAGCGCATCCGATGTTTGAGCCATCGCTCATCTGCGCCTTGACGACCAGGCTCGCACACCTTCCAGCCATGATCATTCTACTCTCATGCAGATGCCATTTAGAGCATCCGCATGCCTGCTTGTGTTGTGCATGGAATCAGTACATCCTGAAAGACGATGTGTGATCGACAACGAGATATTGTAGGGAAAGACGTTACGTGGAGAGCGCTGGCCACCCTCGACACCACTTAACGTAAGTACTCATTGGCAGTGTGGCGTAATAACGGGTAAGTCGTCGTTGGTGTCCAAGCAGTGTGAAGACATCTCCTCGGCCGTCGGGACTATGACGAAAAGCAGGCGGCCAATCCTCGCAGGTCACGGTGTGCCATGTCGTTGCTGACCACTGACACCTCACGTCGTTCTTATTAGAGTGTACTGTAACACAGAGATGGTCAAGAATGCGATCACGATCTGAACACCGTGATGCAACTATGAGATAACTTTGAAGCAGACGACAGCATCTCCAGACGAGAGAAGTATTGGCTGATCGGAGTCAATATGCAACTATGCCTTCGTCCACAACCTTAATTGGGGTTGGATTCCTGCCACTTACTGTCCTCTCACCTCGGATTAGACTTGTGTCTAAACTTTGCCGGACTACAAGTCCGCTCATCTGCCGCGCCTTTGCCAACGTCTACGTACAGTTTGCGTCTCCATGATCATCTCTGGCAGCTGGAGCTGAAGCTGGAGCTGGAGTTTATCGCAGTGTTCCTCAACGTCGGTTGAGCTCTTTCATCTTCCATCTGGCCGTGTGCTGTTCAGAGCTTCCCAGGCAGAAGGAGATAAGCGAGCAGCCTTGGATCTGGCGTGACATCATTGTGCTCCTGCCCTGGCGGACGGTCGTGCCATCCATCTCTAGGATAGGCAGGTACGCAAGGTAGGTACGCACGTACTGCGGCGATTGTCGCTGCAGACATCAATCATTATTGTGAGGTATCGGCTCAAGCAATCAAGCTTACGCCACCAGTTGCTCGGACGTCGAAAACCACGCCCACTTAATGAATGACCTACAAGGGTATCGAGCCCAACGGACAATGGATTCCAAACATTGAACCACTGCAGCGTACGGACGAAGGCCTTGGATGCCACAGCTTGGCGAGGAAATGCACTTACGCGGAAACTATGACTAAGTGACTGCAGAAAAAACACCGCAAGTTATAATTTTATAGGCCTTTTGTCGAAGAGGAGGCGGCCAATTTGCTGGCCCCAATTACTTGCCGAGGAGGCTAATGGCAAAGGGGCATTACCGGCCGGCTGGGTCACTACGGCCAGTTTTTTCTTCATGTTACTCTCGTGCCGCAAAGCCAGTAGGATGTTGCATTTTCAGGCTTTGTCTTTCAGCCACGTTGCTTTACAAAGTATGGTTTGTGAATGTCGATGGCAAAGACATGTGATCGCGTTGCCACAGTTGTTTCTCTATTCGATGGGATCAACATCATAGGGTTTGGCGTGAGTTTCACACCTTTCGTAGGCCCGAGACGGGACCGAATGTCCCAACCACCACCACAACTACTGGCCTTGCCTGTCTCACAAGGCTATGCCATTTGTTTCCAGGGTCTGACTCCAGGGCACTAAAGAAGAAGCAAGGTCCACGGGTTGGAATATGCCGAGTGTGCCTGACTTGTCATTTGCCGCCACACACTCCAGTGCGTGTGCAAAGACTGTCAGCAGCATTTGTTGTTCCTGCCTGGTTAGATGCTTGGTGGAACCGTGGCAAGGCTTGTGGTAGTAATCTGACACAAAGAAAGACAGCAATGTGTAACACCAGAAGCTGTTTACTAAACGTACTCTGCTCTAACACATGTCAGGGTACGAGCCCACTGCATCAGCTCGTTTGGAGTTAGAGAACTACATGTTTTGTAGACCTCACCTTGACAGGGGTTGCCGGAGATAATTCGCTGTTCAATCGCAATAGCAATTACCCCCCTGTGAGAGCACAAGAGTGAGGCAATGATGGTGACGCTGATGAAGCTCAGGCGATGAACGTTATTGATCATCTCGCAGGGACTAACGGCGGGGGGGCATTTTCCAACCAGTCCCGTAGGAATTTCGGATCACAGCCTGCGTCGATGCTTTGCATACGGTAGAGAGGGTTCTGAGCCCCTGCAGAATCTAACTCGCCGCTTCATGCATGCAATTTGTGATCAGGCTCTGGCGATGGATGGCGGAACGATCTACCTACCTAAGGTAGGTACCCATGTGCCGCTGCGCAGCCTCACCGTCCTCGCTGTCCCTGTCTCAAGGTGTCACATATTATTTGAGGAGCATACACAGACGTCCTACGCACCTAGCTTTGGATCTTTGTTTCAAGGATGACTTGACTGTTGACCGGCGTCGTACCTCTCTCTGTATTTCTGATGACCAGTTTTTCAAAGTCGCTCGACTGGACGGCCCCGGCCCGTCCACGCTTCTGACGGCGAGTATTCTCTCACTCTTTTCAACCTCAACCGAGACTCCTATACTCGGGTGGACCTTCCACACACTCTATCATTCGCTAGTTCTGCAGCTGTCGTCCAATTCTCGCCTGGTTTTGTTTTCTCAATCATGTTGTACACACCGAACCAGACTGTTGGGAGCACAAGACCCAAGTTCCGAGGTAGCTCGCTGATACGACCCAACTCGGGTCAAGCTCACGCAGCGCCAGTAGAGGCGGCAGCTTGGCCAATGGAGCAACAATAGTCTACTTGTTCCTACTTCCTTGTGGTTTTCTTTTTTGCTTGCTAAGAATGGATCTCCTTAAGGGAATATTAACGGGCGGACAAAGGGACTGCGGCACCGCGGCATCGCCATCGGCCATCGGGCCCCGAACGAGGGTTGCCCCTCCGTTTTCTATGGAGTAATAACAATAACAACAAAGTACGAGGCCCAGGACGTCGCTCCTTGAAGGTCACCTACCTACCTACCTACTTTCATGCTAAGGCACGGCAAGTCCGTGAGTTTGTGGCCGTGCGCCAACTTCTAGAGGTGTTCCAGAAGGTCAGCACTGACAATCAATATTGGGTTTGGTGGCGCAGCCTCGGTCCTCCCATCCACTGCGCCAGGGCTCAATAATCAATTGTAACCCGCTCCGCCACTCCGGCTTGAGAACATCTCTCCAGTATCTCCTCCCGTGACGGGATCTGAGAGTGTTCGAGGCACATTCGTATGGAGAGTCTGTCATAGAGAGACCCCGAATAAGCGGTGCCACGAGCTCCAGACTGTATGACTTTCCAGGGAGGGCCAGGCTTGGTTCTTTGTTTCCACGCACCTCGGGAACCGACGCTTCGAGGCTCAAAACAGCGAATAGCGGACATTAGACGAGTGGTCAGCCCTCTATGCCCTTTACAGATGACACGCGGCACGTGGCGGTCTATACGTGGCGATAACTTCGCATGCCGGCGATATCATGGGTTTGAACTATCCCTCCATGACAGCCCCTTGCCAGATGATCAGACCTTTGTGCTGATCAAGCTATCCCGTTCCCCCTTACTTCAGAACTTGGGGAGAGACTTAACATCTGAGGTGGTGTTGTTGCCGCTGATACTCTCTGTTGCTCCCCGATGTGATGCTGATGAGCTGGCTGAAAGAACGTGTCTTCCACAACAGTTGAAGCCCTGATGACGATGAGAGCAATGTAGTTTTAGGTCTGGTTATACCTTGAATATGCATATGGTATTTATGGTCTCGGCCACGTCCGATTCGTACCTAGATCCATCCGGCGCGGAGAATACTGCCAGGGTAAGTAGCGAGGCTGCGGAGAGACTAAAACCCGTATTGTGAAGGCATCATTGTTCGTGCCTGTCTCATAGTAGCTCATGCTGTCCGCGGCTTTCAGGGACCTGTCGCCCCTTAGTGTTATAACGATGCGCATACCCCCATAAGGGGACGAACACCCGAACTACTCTGCCGCATAGCACGTCCATTATTCTATCGAGAAATGCTCTCTACCTGGGCCCAGACGTGTGTAAATGCCCCCTCTGTTACTAGTAGTACTTCTACTAATAAATAGATACTCCGGAGACCGCGTCTAGATCAATACAAAAGTCATGCCGCTTTATCGTCTATGTTGGCCAGGACCCAATTCGCAGGCTTGGCAGCCAACCGACCATTCCCACACTGGCAACTTCAAGAGTCAAGTTTGGCTGGGGCCCTAGTTTTGCTATATCGATTGAAGCATTGAACGGTGATAGTCCGTTGAGACAACCTGGGGATCGAATACTGGTAGCCTGGAGTTGTCGCCCTAGGACCGTTCAGACCCGGCTAGAGTTCTCTTCTAGCCATGGCTGAAAACCCTGCGGGCCAGCCTCAACCACCTGTGTCCGATGTTTTAAACGGCTTCCCCTCTGATACCACTGCTACTGAACAACCAGCCTCTTCAACAACCTCAACTAAGCGCAAGGCTGACGACCTGGGCTCGTCTGACCCGTCCCAGGAGATCCGAGAGGACAAGCGGCGCAAGGGGACAGCCCCAGTCAAAGCGGAATTTCTAATCAGCTCTGAAGAAGTGGTGGAACCCAGGCCTCCTCAAGACGAGGCTGACGATGATGCTGCCGAAGCCTTTCACCACAAGGATCGACAACCCGTGAGCAACAACTCCAAAGGTAAACGTCGAGAGAAGAACAAAGGTCAAAACAAAGCTCGAGAATATGGCCGTTCGAGAGACGAAGTAGGACTATGTTCGACCCGGGTACACCAACCCGAATTCTCTCCCGAACCGTGTTCGTTTGGCGAGAAATGTCGGTTTGAGCATGATTTGCGCAGATACCTCAGCCAACATAAGCGCGAGGACCTGACCACCTTCAACGGAGTCTGTCCTGTCTGGGAGGTCAAGGGACGATGTCCGGCCGGCTGGAAATGTCGATTTGTCGGATCACATTCGAAAGAAGTTGAGCGTGACGATGGCCGTCGAGAACTAGTGCTGGTTGAAGATCCAGAGCGGATTGCCAAATACAGCAAGTCCTCGTCTGAAGACGAAGAGGCCGGCGTCACCAACATTGTCACGGCGCAACAACGAGTGGAGCTTACGAGGAAACGGTTCCCCACGCCCAAATCCGATGTCTGCCTGACTTGGCTCGAACAACAGACCAAACGACCGTCAGATCAAGGCCGCAAAGGACGCGGCAACCTACGTAACTCTTCGTCACCGGAGCCGGAAGGCGGTGAAAGTCAGGGGACGAATGGCGAGGCTCGGGCTGATTCGAGAGCTGGCTTCGTCGAACCTCCTCTACGGCCCTCTGAAAAACGCCGGCTGTACTTTGGCCCGGAGACGCCTATCCTCGCGCCTCTAACCACTCAGGGCAATCTGCCTTTCCGACGGCTATGCTCTTCTCTCGGAGCCACATTCACATACTCGGAAATGGCGCTATCCTTGCCGCTCCTACAAGGCCAGAAATCCGAATGGGCTCTGATCAAAGCACATGAGTCGGAAGTGCAGCCACCGACCTTCACCATCAAAGGCACACCCAACATTGTCTACGATTACGACCAGTCCAAAGACCTACGTTTTGGCGCCCAGATTGCCGCCAACAAACCATGGCTGGCCATCAAGGCTACAGAAGTCCTGACAACCCTCCTGCCCCAAGGGCTAAGAGTGGTAGATCTCAACGTCGGGTGTCCCATTGATCTCGTCTTCCGAGAAGGAGCCGGTTCGGCGCTCATGGACTCGCCCCACAAGCTGGAAAGGATGCTTCGCGGAATGAACCTGGTATCAGGCGAGACGCCAGTGACAGTCAAGATCCGAACCGGCACACGAGACAAACAGCCCACGGCACAAAAGCTGGTCGAGAGACTTGTCCTAGGCGGAGAGCAAAGCGGAGGCCAGCCATGTGGCGTGGCGGCCATCACTCTGCACGGCCGCTCAAGGCAGCAGAGGTATACCCGCCAGGCCGACTGGGAGTATATTTCGGAAACGGCGACATTGATCAAACGCCTCAACGCCCAAGCAGATGCACTGACCGACACGATCCGCGAGTGCGACGAGCGAGACCAACCGAACGGACACAAGGGTTCCAAGAACGGCAAAGTCTGGTTCATCGGCAACGGCGACGTCTACTCGCACGAGCACTACTACGATCATTACCAGCATGCCGGGGTCGATGGGGTGATGGCCGGTCGCGGCGCGCTGATCAAGCCCTGGCTGTTCGAGGAGATCGCCGCAGGCCAGTACCTGGACAAATCGTCTTCTGAACGGCTACGGATTGTCGAGCAGTTTTGCCGCTATGGGCTGGAAGCATGGGGCAGTGACGAGATTGGGGTGGGTCAGACTCGTCGCTTTTTGCTGGAATGGCTCAGTTTCGCTTGTCGCTATATCCCCGTGGGGATGCTCGAATATTTGCCACCCAATATCCAGGATCGACCTCCTCGATTCAGAGGTCGGGATGACTTGGAGACCTTGATGGCAAGCGACAATTACAAGGACTGGATTAAGATCAGGTAAGCAAGCACCAGGATCAGGATCAGCATGGGAATTTGGGCGCAATGTGTCTCACTAACATGAACAACAGCGAAATGTTTCTAGGCCCCGCCCATCCCGATTTCAAATTCGAGCCCAAACACAAGTCCAACAGCTACGATAACGTCGAGGGTTGAAAGGGTGGGGCAACGTTGATGTATCCTGCTTGATTGAGAGGGAGCGCCAACGTTGATGTATCCTGCTTGATTGAAATCCAGCCATCACCCATACCAGATGTAGGAGCGGACGAATACGAAGGAAAAGACAAAAGGGCCAATACCACGCACGGTTGTCTGGAATCAAGATCATCAAGCCGCCAGTGACCAGTGCCAGTTCATTTGCGTCTCCTTCGCACCATTCTAATCTCCATTTGATCAAGAGGCATCGCTGTTGCTGTATGTCTTTTCTGAGGAGCCCCGCACAATCTACTTATGAAAAAGTGCATTTTCCGTCCCTCGACGCAGCCTTTCTATTCGGCTTTTCCATGTTATTCACGCATCAGCATGAGCGGTATCACGACTCGAGTCTCCCGAGATGGCACTACTGGATGAACACGAACGAGGTCTAGATGAATCGGACGATGACAGCGCTCATGGTTGAAGAGGGAAGTATGGATGAAGCTGACGATAACCGAGTGCATTAAAATAGCGACAGCATGGTCAACCGCATACTAGCAGTCCTTTTGATTCGGCTCCATTTTACTTCGTGGCATTTCATCATTTCATTTCATTTAGTTTCGTCCACAAGTACCTGACTCAAGAGTAGCCTGATGAGTAGAATACCCTGATAAGCACCTCTGTAGTACTCAGTACCAGAGTACCGGAGTACTTGAGGTAAAAGTACCAAAGTACAGCCTCGACCAGCCCAAACCTTCCCTTGCCATTGCCATTGCCATTGACACCCAAGAACACTCCCGACACCAACTCCCACTCCGACAACAACTTCCAAAAGCACACACGCTGGCTGAAGAAGAAGAAACCGACGAAGCATGGATTGCATGGAATGCATGGAATAAGGGGAGCACAAGTCTCCTTGAGTCCTTGCTCCTTTTCCGATTCCTCTACCCCTTTTGCCCGGTTCGCCCCATTTGCCCCCTTTGTCGCTGATATTTCATCGGTATGGGTTTTCGGATGGGCATCGGCATGGGGTATCGTGTAATGTATTTCCAACAGCCCACCATAAAGTAGGTAGGTACCCAGGTACCTTGGGTAGGTATTCCACAACCTTGTTCATTCTCCAGACATGAACACCAGCACAAACACCAATTCCCACCCACCCACTTAGACGACATAGCTGACTGACCGATTGACTGACTGACGCCATCCCTTTTGATTCGAGTCCAAGTCGAACTCTGCTGTAGTTGTACCGAGACTTGTTGTACTTGTACCAGTCCACGGGTCCCTTTCCTTTCCATTTCACAAAGCAGGATCCAACTCGATGCTTGTCTACCAGGTCTTCTTCCCAACTCAAAAGTCGAGCCTACCTGGTTTTCTTCGCCACCCCGATTCTCGTCCTGCTCACTTTATCCGCAAACTTGAGACTCGTGATCGTCTCGGCCAGACACTTCTTCTCCGGCGCGACCATGACGAACATGAGTGTCTTGCTATTGCCGCCGAGACTGAATTGCAACAAGTAGGTAAGTTTGCTGTTTCGATATGGGATATGTCCCCCACTCCCATTCACGTGTCCGTTGACACTTTCTCTGCCATTCAAGCTGCCGCCACTTCCGGGTGCTTGTTGTTGCTGGTGCTGCTGTTGACCCAACGCACCAATGACATCGCCCAAACACGACAACGACTTGTTGATGTTTTGAGTCTCTTTGAGCCGCGCCCCTTCGACTTTCGAATGACTGAGCCGTTCCGAGCCGGCCAGGTCAACCAGGTTCAAGGTGCCTTTGCTCTTCTTGCCCGTGATGGAATTGTAGCCGGCCAACTTGAGGATAAACACCGAATGGCTGCGACTGGATCGTTCATTGGCTTTGGTGGCAGCCACGGACCGTCTGGCCATCGCCTGCGCCAGGATACCTTCGACTTGTTCCTGACTGTCGAGATTCAAGGTGGTGACGTCCGTAATGGTGGTTTCGCAGGTCGTCATGTCATGTCGGATTTCGTGTTTCTTGGTCCCATTGTCGCCGTCCTTGGCCAGCAAGTCTCGGAGTTCTTCATTATACACCTCGACGAAACTGCCTTCCATGGTATATGTCCAGCCCCGGCTCTCCAGTTCCTTGCTTGTGGTATAGATTTGTCGTAGGGCTCGTGGGATCATCCCGTCGTCGGACGACATAGTGAATGTCTTTCCCGATCCCGTCTGGCCGTATGCGAAGATGCACACATTGTAGCCATCGAGGGCGGATTGGATGAGTTGACTGATCTCCTCGAAGATCTCGGCGTTGTTGCTTGTTGGGTTGAAGACCCGGTCAAAGGAGAATTGGTGTGTTTTTGTCGTCACTTTTCCTAGACTGTTGGTTTCTTCAGGGCCCTTGACTTCAATGTCTTTCGCCTCTTCATCTGTCTCTGGAATGGTGATCTTGGCCGTTTCTTCAGCCTGGTCCATGTCGATGGTCGGTCGGACACGACAGAAGACGCGGATGTTGCCTTTGAGCTCTTGTACCTGATTGTGTAGCTTTCGTCGGAGCATCTCCTCCTTTCGAAGCTTCTCTTCACACTCTGCTGCTCTCTCAAGGGCTTCGTTCATCCTTCTCTCCATGTCTGCGTATGCTTCAGATTGCGACTTACTGTCCGACTCGAGGTATTCGATTTTGGCTTGTAGAGCCTGCCGTGAGCTCTCCATGGCAATAGCATTGTTGCCAGCCGATGCCAGATTCTGGCGGAGTTCGTCATTGAGCATCTTCTCTCTTTCCAGGTCGGCTTTCAGTCGCTCAACTTCCATGCCGATGGACTTGATTTCCTGGTCTTTCGTCTGAAGGTCCATTTCGTGGCGTTGCTTTTCGAGGGCGCCTTGTGTGGACACCTGGGCTAACGCTTGCAGTCTTTGACTTCTTTCAACCTCCAGTTCATCCTCCAGTCTTCTCTTCAATTCCCTCAGCTCTTCCCTGTGGTCGGCTTTGAGACGATCCATATCTTCCCGATGAGACTGTCGGGTTGTTTCCGAGTCTATTCGGTATTCACGTTTGAGCCGTTCGACTTCTTCCTCGTTATCTCGTTTCAGTTCTAGGCTGGCTTGTTCGGCAGCTTCGAGTCTGTATTTGGTGGTTTCCAGTTCACACCGTAAGGCAATCATCGACTCCGTCAGGTCTTTCCGTTCTTGTTCGAGATTGGCAATTGTCGACTTGTAAGTGGTGTTGATCTCCTTTGCTTCGACGTTATCCTCCATGGCTTGTTTGTAATGCCTGCAAACATCCTCATACATTCTTTCCATGTTGCCATATTGTTCCTCGGGATCCCAGGCTTCTAAATTGGAATACTTGGTTAGAAAGGTTTCCTGTTTGGATTTGCGGGGACTTGTGGCAGGAATCTTGGGAAAGGGTGGGGGAGTGAAGGCATGTATCTCCAGTGCAGTGGAGGTGCGCGGAGATGGTCGAGGAATTCTTGACGGGCTGTCTGGTTGCTTCCTCTTTGGGGTCTCTGGACGCAATGAAAGATCGGCCAGGCCTGAGGTAATGGAAGAAGTCGACGATAGATCACGTCTGTTCAGACCTGGTCGTATGGGTAGACCAAGGCCTTTTGTGGTGGACAGACTTCGAGGCAGTCTCTTTGGTACGCAAACAGATCCATTGACAGGGGCACGGGCGCCAAAGGGTAAGGGGTAACGGGAAACGGAAACCATACGTTTATTAGGGCCTTCTTGATTTCCTCCACGGGTTCCTAGAGATGTCGCAGGCCTCGTGTCGGCTGTTCTCGTCGCTCGGTCTTTTGCTAGGGATGATTTCGGTCGAGCTAGGTTCGACGATGCGTGGATACTCGGCGGCCGGATCCCACTGCCAACACTGGCAGAGAAGGCAGAGGATGTTGTAGAGGCCGATGTGTTTCTGGAGAATTGGGAATTGCTGCGATGGGATTGGGAAAACGAGGAGGGAGTTCGCGACTGGGTTGCCGACATGGCTGCGGTGTGTGATGGAGCATTGAATCTGGAGGCAGCAGGGAGGTTTCTGATGGGTTCACCGGCACGCTGAGCCAGTGTTTTTCGCTTGTGGTCAGGCTCGGGTACTGTTCAAGTCAGCCTCTTCCATCTCTTTGTCGGACCCGATACGAACAGTTTGACCCTTGCCGTTTATGTCCGATCAAGGCAGGTGGAGGCATTGCATTGCGAGAGTTGTGTGCCGCGGCGCTCAGCTCTGTCAATTGCTTCTGAGGCGATCCAAAGGTGTGCCGCGTTGGCTGGGGCAGCTGAGACACAAACTGTGATTCCATGTTAATGAGAATGTGATGGATGAAAGCTTGCAACGCGTACATTCTCAGTGTCCGCCATGTTGGGGAACTTGACTGGGTGTGTCTTGTTGAAAAACAGCGGACTAGTGAGGGTCGTAAACCATTGCCAGGTTGCGCGAGGTGGACGATGTGATGTTGTCGTCAAGGTGAATTTGTCGAGTTGGTAAGATACGATCAAGCCCGTAATCACAATCATTGTAGCGACCAAAACCAAAACATGTTACCAGAAAGGGAAAAGCGTGAGAATTGTGGTCATGTGACAAGGCTGACGAGAGTTGGCCAATCAGACGTGAGTGGTGAGTGCTTGAGATCGACGGCGGGAGAAGTTTACAGGTACAGGGGATGGATGTGCACAGTAGCGACAATTGTATGTTCTGCTTGACAAAGACGACGGATATGCTCTCGACAGAAGACTGAAGAGAAGAGACGTGTTGAAGAAGAAAGAAGAAAGACAGAGACCTACGAGCACCAGCTCTCTACTTATGTCTCTCTTCTGAAATCTGTTTAAGTTACCACGATCGACAAGGTTTCAGCAGACAAGGGAAGCTGAGAACCGTTCCAATGCTTTTCTATGCCTATCACGCCGCTGCGCCCCCTCCGACCACGCTCTCAACAGCATAGGACTGGCTCAATAATCAATATCAGATGTGAGATTGTCAGGCGGACGATAGAAACAATTCACGTACCGTCTCTACCAGTTGGCCACATTCTTCCTTTCCGCGTCTGTGACCTCCTTCCCAGCCCCCTCTTGGATCACTTCATCCAATACTTTGACAAGACCCTCAACTTCCTCCACTGTGTTATAGTGGAGTAGAGAAACTCTCACCACCCCGTCATCAGCATCTTGAATCTTCAGCACGTTCTCGAGCAGACGCTTGCTGTAAAAATGGCCATTTCGGCAGCCGTAATTCGATCTCGCTTCAATGCCATCAATGATTCCAAGAGAGCTCTGGCCCTTGACTCTGAAACTAATGACTGGATGCCGTAAATGTCTATTCGATGAAGGCTCCCCATAGATTTTGATCTGATCGGGTTTTGATCGCAGGTACGACAGTAACAACTCTTGGAGCTTCTCTTCCTGGGCTTCAATTGCGTGCCAACCCACCTTGTTGATGTAAGCCACTATCTCTGGAATCGACTGGACGCATTCATAATTCCCGGCCGCCAGGCCCATCATTTCCTCCAAGGTGTCTCGAGATTTGAAAAAGTGACCCAGGGTCTGGAGTTGTTCTTGTGCCTTTTTGCTCGCATACAACATCGACACATGTGGGCCGTACACTTTGTACCATGAGAAGGAGTAGAAATCCACCCCGAAAGCCTTCACGTCAATCGGCGCATGAGGAGCATAAGCCACGGCATCGACGCAGAAGAGAGTGTTGGGGTTGGTCTCACGAATGACCTTCGACAAAGCCGCGACGTCGGTGATAGTGCCCAGGATATTGGATGTATGTGTGCAACAAACCAGTCGTGTCTTGGGAGACAGTAAAGCCTTCAGGTCTTCGGGTTCCAGTCTCGGGTTTGAATCCGTGTTCTTTGTGGGAATCCACCATTTGATAGTCAGTCCTTTCCATTCAGCGAGCTGCACCCAAGGGGCAAGGTTGGCCTCATGATCCAGATTGGACAGGATGATCTCTGAGCCTGGCTCGATTCTCAGAGCAATTGAAAGGTTGCGGAATAATTGCGTGGTCGATGCGCCAAAGACCACTTCTGATGGCGAGGCGTTGATATACTTCGCGCCCGCAGCATAGGCTGTAGTGAACTTGTCCGTCGAAGCCTGGGAGATGGGGTATGATGCGCCAAGTTGGACATTGTTGTTGGCCAGATAGTCGGATATGGAGGTGATGACTGATTTCAGGGCTTGTGCACCTCCAGCATTGTCCATGAAGACCTGCTTCTGCGCCAGGGCGGGGAATTGGGCCCTGATGGCAGCCACATCGAATGATTCTGATGCCATGATGGGGTATTTGCGGCACTTTGTCTTCGCAATATTCTTCTCTTTTCAGGTCTCAACTGTCTTGGTGATGGCTTTGAAGAGTTCTGCCTTTGCTTCATATCCCTTCTCTCCAACTTATAGCAATACGTATTGAACTGTAGAGCGAGTCCCCGGTGAGATGCTGGTGGAGGTCATGCAATCAGGAAGGTGGCCGGAAGGGCGCAACTGGCGACTCCGCTTCTGGGATCGAGGAACGAAGAGGAGAATCATGATTGACGGATTCGGTTGGGTCCGACGCCCTTCGGCAGTCATCATTCGTGTATAGAGAGTAGATGGCGTGGATGGGGTCCGTCAACATCGGTGCCATAGTTGTCGAAGTTGCCCGACCACACAGAGGGTCAATTGAACGAAACAGACTCCATCTCTTTCGTCTGCTCAGGCTTCGTGCCAGGAAATCCACATCGGCAAGACCGCTGACAAACCATTCTCCCCTTATAAGTCTTGTCACTCGTCACCTCGAATGTTGTATCTCCTCAACTCTGTGTCTTCTGTATCTTATCGCGCGTATTCGACCGAGCTGCCCAGTGCATTTGTCAGAAACGAGTCTTTGCGGTAATGAAGCCGACCACACCGGCGGCTGAAAATACTCATGGTAGGGACTATAAATTGGGATATAGTGATTGAGGCTTCTTAAGCCTTTGTTACTCGGCTGCCTCAAAAAGAAACCTATTCTTGAATCGCAGCTGCATCAATTGCATTTGTCTAATCCTACAAAAGATCACAATGGCTTCTCCCATCAAGACCACCCAGACAACACTCCATGTCACTATTCGCGTTGACCCCAGCAACATCGAGCCCTTTCTTGCAGCATTGCGCCCAGTCTGGGCCGCCTGTTGCCGCGAACCCGAATGTATATACTTCGACATCTTTCACTCCGCCAGCGAACCGGGGACATTTCGATTCGTGGAAGTTTGGGCCAAAGACGAGGCATGGTTCTACAAACATCAACTCACCAAACCTTACTATGAACCGTATCTGGCAGTGACGAAGCCAATGTGGGTGGCAGACAGGAAAATGGAATTCTTCGACAGAGCAGACGGCTGGAGTTACGTTGACGATGCCTATTTGGCAGGGAGCGTGAAGCCCTGGTGAGGGAGGGATTCATATTGACTATATCTGAGGACGATCTGCTTGTGAGGCTCATTAGAAGCCAAGTTTGTCCCTTTCTGTATGGATGCCTCGCATCATTGCCATCCTTAGAACTCCGTACCGTCAAGGAAAAGCATATTCGCTTTTAGTCATGTCGAGTATTCATAAACTTCGTAGCTTCGTTCAGGCCGTCCGCCATTGTCTGCAGACTCCTGCCATGTCTTCGACCCTTCATTTCTTCTTGGTCTCTGACCGTTGGCCGTTCTCTGCGTTAGGCTCGCGTCGTACTGGTAGCCTGTGGTTTTCCCCCAGCACTGCCTTCTTCCATTCGATGAATTCAACGTCCTTTTCTTCCCCCATATATTCGGCCCATGCGGTAAATTCCTTATTGGTTCGCTGTCTCAGAGGCATTGGTGGAAATCCGGTATTGCTCTGGTGGGATGCAATCCTCTCCTCCTTGCGTGGTTCCTGTTCAGCCAAGATCCGGTCCATTTGATCCTTCAGACATGCCGCATCCTCGTAAGGCAGAGCCATCGGTGGTGAGTGTTGATGTTTCTTGGTAGTTGCTGTCCCACTCGTTATTGCCTTGGGTGAAGATGCTGGTTCGCCTTGGTGTTGCTCCATCTGCGGGTATCGACGACAAAGCCTGACAGATTGCATGGGTTGCGATGGAGGTATTTCTTGTGAAAGACAACGTAACCTTACCGTCTGCAATTGCAATGATTGAATTTCATGAAGTGATAGCATATCTACATGTAGCTTTGCCAGTGTTACAGCAACTTACCGTGACTGCCTGGCTCCTGCCTCCATCTTCACGACGGGACACTCAATTCCCCAGAGAGGTGAAAGTGAAAGAGCTGAGGAGCGTAATATGTGGCAGTAACTCGAGGGGAATGTGTGTATGATTGAAGATGTCCCGACTCTTTACTGTCAACTTCCACTGGGTCGGCATGTGCCGCATCTGGAAGACTCGTCGGCTGCGGCAGGGATGTGGACCAAGAGGATATAAGATGCGTTATCTGATGATTTGAGCATGACCCATTTGTTTATCTTTCTTCGTCGAGTCTTGGACGGGCATGCACATGTTTTCTCCCAGCTGCAGCCGGAACCCGACGGACGGTTCTGTACCTCGCATACGGTTGGATCCTGACCCACAAATATCATGAGATGCGTGTCGCGAGGAAAGGGCCCTGTACCTGGACTAGAGAAGAGAAATCCGAGGCATGAGGAGGGCGGACAGCACGGTCGTGGTCGGAGAGATAGATGCCTTAGTGTCGCAGTGGCCGCAGAGCGGAATCGGCTGCGCGGTCATCGAGTGGCAGAGAGAAGATGGAACGATGAAAGATGAAGAACGGACTGATGACCGAATGACATCTGCGTCGGCAATTAAATTGTTTCATGAATCAATCGAATGAAATGTGCGTCAACTGCAATTGTGCATGTGAAAGAGAAGAAAAAAAAGGGCGCCAGCAAAAAGTCCATACACCGCCGCCAGCATCATTCAATCATCATCATCGCCATCATGATTTGGTGTCTGTGTCTGACTCGTTCGCTCCATCTTCTTGCTCGAAGTGGACTCGACAATTGACCAGTCTTACCACACGGTGCCTTTTCTCTTCAGGTACCCAACGACGTCTTACCATGTACCGGTCGATTTGCCTGAACCAGTCGCTCGTGTTCATCTCTCTCATTGAGCATATGACCTCTTGACCTGTCACACAAATCAGCCCGTAGCATGTGGCTTTCTTTCTCGCCCCGAATTTCTCGAGTCTAACATCCTTCCTCTGTTTTGCGATTTCCCAACGGTACAAAGGGCTCTGAAGATGGAGAAGTTCTCGCAGTTTCGCGACAAAGGTGAGATGACCTCTGCCAGGACAAAGACAAACAACGCAATGCAGTCACTAACTCTGGTCCATATTCTAGGTTCTGGCATCGCTCCATTTCTCCCCATACCGACTGAGTCTGCGGGATTCCATCTACCTTTCCACATCTTTCTCTTCGTCTGCCGTGTGCCTCTCCTCATAATCTTCGCCCTTTCATACTTTCTGGTGTTACAATGGATGCCTATAGGGGTTTTGGGGAAGAAAGCTTCGTTATGGTGCATACTAGGCCTACCAGGCATATGGTGGGTTGACCTACAAATCGATGGAGTGAAGAAGGGGTATGGACTGCCAGGAAAGAGCCGGTTCTTGTCCAACATGGCTGATGTTTGCAGGTCTCTGGCAAAGAACAGTGCCAGTCTTCCCCAAGCCGGGTCCATCATCGCAGCTTCGAGCGCATCTCCCATCGATGCGCTGTACCTGTCTGCCATCTTTGACCCGTTATTTGTGGCAAGCTACCCATATACGAGACTGGTGGAACCAATCTCACTGTTTACCGCCGTTTGTCGGGCATTCTCACATCCCAAATTGAATCCTACCACGAAAGCCAAATTGGTGGACCTCAAGACATATCTGAAGCAAAATCCCACCCGCATCGTCGCCGTCTTTCCCGAATGCACGACCTCTAACGGGAGAGGAATACTCCCGATGAGTGCCTCCTTGTTGACGGTACCACCACGGACCAAGGTGTTTCCAGTCAGTTTGAGATATACACCGCCAGACATCACTACTCCAATCCCGCATGCCTACTTCACATTCTTGTGGAATCTCTGCAGCAAGCCCACCCACTGTATCCGCATACGTATTGCAGAGCCAGTATACAACACATCCAAAAGGAGCACAGAACCAGTGGTTGCAAAGACTTCATCCTACACCACCAACCATTTCGATACCTTTGCGACCGACAGTGCCGCAAGCGATGCAGATACACTGGTTGGCAGTGAAGAACTGGAAGGACCGACCACCCAAGATGAGAAAGCGTTTCTAGACAAGGTTGCCGAGGCTCTGGCGAGGTTGGGACGCGTCAAGAGAGTTGGATTGGGAGTCAAGGAGAAGATTGATTTCCTCGAGATGTGGAAAACATCGCGGAGACGACGCTGAATCTTTAGGCCCGTTGCGACAATGAATCGGCAATACTATGCAAGGCTGTGAGAGGTGTCCAACGTCGAGGCTACATCTGCAGGTGTCATCCCCCTTTCGGAATGACAACTTCTAGATCTTTGGACTTGCCCGAACTATTGGAAATTGGATTTCCGTCCACGGACGCTCTTTCCATCTTTTGACGGGCCCCGGCGCAACGTTCGCAATTTTACAAACACCAGGTCTGTGCACCGTTCAACACCACACCACGAAGCGCCATCCATGTTATATACCGCACACAGAGACTTGTCGCGTATATCAACTTGACAGGGTTATTTGCTTCGGATGACCTGGTTTTTGCCGCTCTAAGTATTGGTTTCAACACCAACACCACCACCACCACCACCACCTCGCATTATCCAGCACCTCCAGCCCGCTTGTCGTCAAAAACTTGACCGGCTGGAAGTATCGACAGTCACCCACGTCTCGCTGCTAGGAAAAAGAATACCTTGATCCCACGACTTCCAGCGACCACTCCACCCATGCGCTTTCTTTCGGGCCTCCCGTTGGCTATCACGCTGACGCCGCACATCGTGCATGCCGCAACACAGCTCAGCTTCTTCGAGCACAGCTCTTGCAATGCCGGCACATCATTTGGGGTGTATTCCGATCCCAACCCTCTTACGGCCGACACGTCATGTCATGTGTTTTCGAATGAGACGGTAGCCTTCTACGTGAACCAGATTGACCAGGGTTGTACGAGTGAGTAACTCCTGGAGTCTTTTGCCTGCTGTCAACCGGTGATTCCATGGCTCAATTGAGCACTCGTTATGGCGAAGGTCACCTCCGCTCAATTTTCATGATGTAGAAGAAGACAGGACAACGATGATCCCATCTGGAAGCGTACTCTGTTGAATTGGCACCAATCTATATATCCCCATTCCCTAGTATCTTCCAGAACCCACTCCAGTACCATTACCTCTCTTTTCTTTCTTTGCCATGTCGTTTATCTAACAGTGCGACCTTTTCTTCTCTATAGTCCGCGCCTATCTCTCCTCCAACTGCGACCCGTCAGCATCTTCGCTAGCCGGCCTCCTCATCAGCCTCGGCACCTGCTTCTACGTCGACGAAGGAGTAGATCTGGGTTCATGGCGCCCAGACTGCACTGGGGTCGACTACTCATACAGCAATGGACTGGATAAATCGAATTCCTGGTCAAACAGCACCAACACCGTCCCAGCCCTACAATCCGCTCTAGTCACCGCCACGGGCGTCGTCACTTTCACGGCCACCACTACATCGAGCTCAGCTATATCTACGAGTTCGGCAACCGCTACAGCTGCAGCGACCACCACTAGTGCCAGCAGGAGTTCCAGTGCAAGCGGTACCAGTTCAGCAGGCAGTGCAAGTGCCACCGCAACGACATCTAGTGGTGCCGCGGTGATAGACGTCACTACGAATGGAGTTTTTGGTGGTCTTTCGTTATGGGCTCTTGGGATCGGTGTACTCGTCGCATTTCCGGCGCGTCTCTACTAAAGGACT
This sequence comes from Exophiala sp. LBMH1013, assembly GCA_024611085.1. Taxonomy (NCBI): domain Eukaryota; kingdom Fungi; phylum Ascomycota; class Eurotiomycetes; order Chaetothyriales; family Herpotrichiellaceae; genus Exophiala; species Exophiala sp. LBMH1013. The sequence continues at coordinate 789,678 of JAMFLB010000002.1, forward strand.
CGACATTAACAGAGTCAACACGGGCCCTTCACCGCCTATTGTTCCACGAATGTCAGAAGGCCATTCATTCATTGATATTGCGCTCTGCCGTTTAGTATGCAGTCCACTTACATTACATTGCAACACGCGACGCAGCAGAGCATGGCATAGAATAGCGTGGTCCTTGTCTTCAATAGGCACAAACAATGCGCCTACTGTACGAAGCATGAGTCAAGCAATACTTACATACCTTGTTTAGTTCAATAGCGTTAAACGTCCTGTACATCCATACACACATGGATCGATGGGACGAACTTTTCTCGTTAGTGTTTTTATTGGTTTTCTTTTCTACAGACTTTTCGGAGTGTTTTATTCGTGGCTTTTTGTCAAGTACAATTCTGTTCTGTTCTCTTATCCCATCACATTTTTCGGCTTCGTCCGCTTCCTGGTCCTTTCGGGGGTTGGAAGCAGCAAGAATACCTGGTATATAATAACAATGGGGGAAAAGGAGAGCACGAAACAGAGAGATCAACAACGGCAACTGGTGTTTTTTCTGGCTGTTTTCTTCTTCTTAATGACTCTGATAGAATGGCTGTCGACTCTCTTCTCTTCTCCTGTTTTCTTTTCCCCCTGTCCTCTCAAATGCGAGCAGCTAGACCACTTCACACTACACAGTACATCCAGGATGATATCTCGTAGGGAGAAGCAGAAGGGAAGGGGAAGACACGATCACAGCAACATCTCAGCAACATCTCATACTGTACGTATGTACGTACGTATGTTTGCTATTGTGCCAGTGCCAGTCGCCAGTGCCGGTGCCAAGGCCAGTGTTCAGTGTTCAGTGTTGTGTCAGTGTGCTCTGCCAGGCCGGCGTGGCCTCACACGCCCAACCACCCACCCATTCGCTCTTCGCTCCCAAAGGGTCACGTACATACTCAAGGTCCATAAGGGACACACACAGACACATTTCATTCCAGCCTTGTTTGTAGAGCGACGATTGATGCCTCGGCTCTACTCCGTTGAGCAAGCAATTGCGGCACGAGGCAAAAAAAAGAGAAGGGTAGACCAGTCAAAGTGCCAACCATCTCGTGACTGACCGTCACTATCGCCATCTCGAGTGGGCTCTTTCTCCCTCGACCAAGCCTCGTTCAAGCTCATCTTCGTATCTATACGAGATGCGCCTGCTGCTTCCACCGCCACCGCCACCGCCACCGCCACCGCCACCGCCACCGCCAGAAGTAGAAGCAGACGCATTCGCTTTGGCGGCCTTTTCTCGTCGCTGTTGCTCTTTCAGCAGTCTCTCGCGATTGCGTGCCTCCCGTTCCAGAGTGTGTGGGTCTTTTTCGGGTGGCGGATTTGACACTGTTGCTGCTGTGTCTCGGTGGGATCGACCGTTCATGGCTGAACCAGCACCAGTACCAACACCAGCACCGTCGTCCCCATCTCGACGATGATCACGCTTATGTCGGCGTGATCGGTGGCGGGATTCTTGGTCTGCTGCTTCATGCTCATGCTCACGCTCATGGTCGTAATCGTAGTCGTAGTCGTGATGTTTCTCGTCTTCGCGGTGCCGGTCATGACGAGAGCGTTTGCGGTCTTTATCACGGTCCCGATACTTCTCGTCTCGATCTCGATCTCGGTCGCGGTCTCCTCGGTCCCGATCACGATCCCGATCCCGATCCCGCTCTTTATCTCTGTCTTTGTCTTTGAGTCTATCCTTGTCGCGGCGTCGGTCTCGCTCTCGCTCTCGTTCTCGGTCGTCGTATCTCCCTAACTTGCTGCTTCGATGATGCTTGCTTCTGCTTTCGCCATCATATCCATCCCTAGTTGAACGGATGGAGTCGTCATAATCCTCCATTTCGTGGTCGCCATTGACATCTCCTTCTTCACGGGACCGTCGAGATCGGGCCGAATGGTGCTTAGCAGACGACGACTTTTCCTTCTCAACTCGATTCCGACGTGATGATTTGAGATCCACCGAATCCGATCGCGAGTACGAGTCTTCATGGTCTTCTCGGTCATGATCATCACGAGAGCCCTCGGTTTTGGATTTGCGATATCGCTTTTCTCGATCACGATATTCGACCGCGTCTTCTTGCTCGATTTCATCCCGTGCGTGCGATTCGGATTTGTCCAGTCTGGACGGGTTTCTCGAATGATTCCGGTCTTGTGATTGCTCGTAGTTATCTCGGCTGGGTGTTCCACTGTGCGCCCGTTCGAATTCTCGAGACTCTGATCGTTGTGATGCCCTCGATGCCCTGCCCATGATTTGGAATCCAGTCCCTGCTGATCGAGACATGGGTCTCGCGGGGGCGGCTGGCTCACGCATCGCTCTAGGACCCGTCGGCGCACCAAGGACCCCAACACCTTTTGGCTCAGGCGGTGGTTGTGCTTGAGGTTGCACAGTCGCTTTTACAAAAGGAGGATGGTTGTTGGACATGGACATCGGACCGCGGCCACGCGACGGAAATCTGCCATGTTGCCCCCGAGACCGAAAACCAAAGTCTTTGATATGGTCACCATACTGAGCCGACGGACCTAGTGGTGCCGTGGGTGGTGGCATCGGCCCATCAAGATCCTCACTGTACGCTTCTGGTATCGGTTTGTTCTGGTCAACACGGCGCGCATCATGGTCACCATCGGCTGATTGCCGGCCGTCAGCTTCGCGGTTTGTAGTAGAGCCATTTGCCTGGCCTGCATCGTGACCTTCAGTTCCTTTCTCTAACTCGTTGTCTGGGGAATGCTTATCCTCGCTTTCGACAGCAGCATCTGCGGACTGCTTCTTATCCTCACCAGTGGTTTTCTGATAGTCGTCCCCAAGGGCTTCTAAGACCTCTTCTTGACCGCCGGGAGCAAACTCATCGTCTTCGTGGTTGGTGTCCATCAGATCATTCGTCGATCTCGTGTCTCCGGGTGTATCGTTGGGCCGGTTCTCCATATGGTGGGAATGCGACGATCTGCTATCGTACTGTCTGTGATCAAAACCATTCGGGTGTCCCTGTTGGTGGTATTGCGAGAACTGTTGGAAGTTACCACGGCCCCTACCATAGTTGCCGCGACCACGTCCGCGGCCTCGACCATAGCCACGACCGTAGTGACCAGATTGAAAATCACCATTGGGAAATGGATGTTGGACGTTTCCATTGGGGGCCATATTGAAACCATAGTTGGAACCAAAGTCACCACCCATGCCATTCGGGAATGCATTTGCATTATTATTCTGCCACATATTGTTGTTGGGTTGGCCATTATTCCAGCCAGAAAACATTCCCGGGTTGGGATTAAAATTCATGCCCATGTTCATGCCATTCATGCCTCCATTGGGACCTCCAAACCCGCCAAACATGCCAGCTGACATTGGATTCATACCCATAGGCATTCCTGCGAGTAGACGTTAGTGATGAGGGACGGATATGGTACACGAGGAAGCAACTTACCCATCATCGGATTGAACCCGGGCATGCCATTCGCCGCCATCATCTGCATCATTTGGTTGTAGTCCATGTTGTTGAAGCCATTCATCATGGTTGAGAAATCCGCCCCGTTCACCCCTTCAGAGTTGCTGGCAGGATCTTGCGCGAGAGCGTTCGGATCGGAGGTAGGCACAGAGGGGTCTCCTGGTGTATCTTCCGCGAGAGTGACCCGTTGCGTCGAGATCTCTCTGTGATCCTCCTCTAATTCGACCTGAATGTCAACATCATCGTCGAGATCCGCCGAATCGGGGTCCTGATCCTGTCGCAGCGATTAATACCGCATGGTTATCTAAAGAGCGGAGATTGCTCACCTCTATCGAGGGTTGGACATCAACAGCCGGTGTGTCGTCAGCCTCTGTCACCTCAGCGGGCTGTTGCTCATCTGCTGCCGTCGCTGTGGCTAGAGGCTCCTCTTCCTGGCTGTTTCCATTGACACCTTCTTCGGCCGTGTTCTGTTGAGTCGATGTCTCTTCTGCGGTGGCCGATTTGGCGCGTTCTTCAGCCCTTGACTTCTCTACAGTCTTCAAATAGGCTTTTATGGTGTTGCGCATAGCCTTGTTTGGCTTGCAGGCATCGGAGGTGAAGGGTTTGTGGTCACAGACGGGGCAGCTGACATCGAGAGCCCTGTCGAAACCTGCCTAACATGAGTAGTTGGCCCGTAGAAGATCCAAATATACTTACAGGACTCGCAAATGTATCCATCACAACAAGTACACTTGTAGGCGTTGAGGTTGAACTTGTTACAGGACGCGCAGTGCAGTTTGTCAGGAACCTTTTCCCAATCAAGGGTGCTGCCAGGATTAGTCCACCTTGTAAGAGAAACGGGCTTCTTCGACATACTTGACGATGGCTAGCAAGGAGGCATCCAGATTTGACGTTGCCATGGTGGACGTTGGTGACTATGTGTAACTGAGGGACGACAGCGTGAGACAATCCAGAGACCTGGACGAAGAAGTTGACGGCCGCCGCAAACCAAAAGCCATAACCTGACGATGTGAAAGTGTGAGCAGGGAAGGAAGATTTGTTTCTGGCGGGTGCAATAGTCAACGATCTGAAAGAAGGGCAGTCATATTAAGGTGAAGGAGAGTTGATCTATCAACCAAATGAAGAAGTGCAGTCGCAGGCTCAGGCGCAAACGAAGGCAGCGAAGTTCTGTACTCTGCAGCGCTGATCTGTTATTGGTGGATCAGCCAGTGAGTGCGGCTTCTTACAAGTTATTTATTACTAGTAGTGAGTGGCCACCCGCGACTCTTTTGCAAAGCTGAGATGTATATGGACTGTGAGGGGGATAGCTGCGGGTAACAGGTTGGTCCAGACCTTCAAGAGATCAAATTCGGGATCATGATGCTTCATCTATTGCTATATTTCTTCAGATTTCGCCGCCATATCAAACCGTGGGATGTCTAACCACAGGATGATGAAGTCACCAGGAGACAATGGAACGGATGTGTTGGGATTGATGGCCCAAAGTGGCCCAAAGCCTATATATCTCTTCTGTTGGTAAATCTCAATATCTACCCAATCCTCTCACCTTTATTACTTTATGCGATTCGACCATTGTTGATTAAAGCCATGATACTTGGTCCCATCAATGGCGTTGACTGCATTATATTCATCCTCTGTTTGATCCCCCAGCTGCTCTACCAGGTAGAAACTCCCCTGCTTTTACTTGTACTCACCAAAACCATACCATTCCTAGGTAGGGACGCCATATCGCCTCCTAGATGGTCTCAAATCCAGCTGATAGCGTTTGAAGTCTTCCAACTCCCATACCAGTTGCTCAGGGAACGATATTTGACCAAAAGAGAGGATCAGTCACCATTTACGCGGAATGCCACTCTCTTCCAGGACATAGTGATCCGTTGTGTTAGATATGCATTTGCCAAAATCCCCGCCAGCGTGGGAAGAGTCTTCTTCTCCAAAGGAGTCTGTTATCCATTCTTCCGATTTCGTCTGTTGAGACATGGCTATCTGCATTGCCCGATGTATTATGAGGAGGTTGTCCGATCTGGCTTTCGGGGTCTTTGGATTGTGGATGACCCCGAGCCCGATCCTGATATCATTGTTTTCTATTGTCACGGTCGGTTGTCCATCTATTCATTGTTATACTCCAGGCCAAGTGCAAAAACTGATTTGTGGCACACAGGAGGTGGATTTTCCATGGGCTCGTCGTACTTTTATATGGAGTTTCTGATGGCCTGGGCCACGAGGTTGAAACAAAGCGGCTATCGTAATCCAGCCGTGTTTGCTTTGGAGTATTCCCTCGTACCTGATGCACAGTGGCCGGCGCAGTTCAATGAGACTCGCGCTGGATATACATTTCTGAGCGAGACGTTTGGCAATGCGTCGGCCGCGAAGATCTGTGTTAGTGGCGACTCGGCTGGCGCAACTTTGATCTTGAGTATGTTGCTCCGGCTCGGGCGTTTTGACCAGGACCAATTTTTCGAAGAGTTGCAGAGACCTGGTCTGGCCGTATTGCTCTCCCCATGGACTCATCTAGTGTCAGAATTGAACCAGAACACCTCTAGCGATTATCTGGACAAAGACAGCCTCCAGCTGTACGCAAAACAATATGCAGGGGATGGCGCGAGGACCGACGCCATCATATCACCCGGATTGAGCACAGCTCGTTGGAAACAAGCATCACCGTTAAATGGCTATCGCATTGTCTATGGGGCTGAAGAAGTGTTTAGCCCAGGTATTGAGGAGATGGTTCGGCATATGAAGAACAATGGGGCTATGGTTAAAAGTCATCGAGAAGATGGAGGCATTCATGCCTGGCCAGTGGTTGACTTATTCCTGGGAAACACCCGAGACGAAAGACTCAAGGGATTGGATATCATGATCGAGTTTATCATATCTTCAAGCCTGGCGCCGAAGGTGTAAACAAATCAAAAGAATAGTCATCATCTTGCAACCCTCTTCTCGTGTACGCATGCCATCAGATTAGATCAAGTTTTAAAGGTCTGTCATGTCTGGCTCTCGGGGTTCGCTCCGCAGCGACCACAGTCTGGGATGAACGGGTTGCTGCGTCGCGGTTCTTCTCCCTAAAGCCATCTCCAGCATGAATTGTCATCACTTGGCAGCGGTCGAAGAAGTTGGGATCGTGTAGACATGATGTCAGGGTATCGATGGAGGTTAGTGTGAGGTAGGTACGTTGTGGCTCAGCGCAATAGAGCTGGCAATCCATGGTAAATCAACTTCCTGATTCAAAATGAAGACCGACCCTTCAAGAAAGACGCAGAAAGTCATTGCAAGCAGGAGAAGAGTCATACTAGTACCTTATCTTCATCTGCGGAAGTGAAGCGTGGTAGACTGCGGCCACCTACCATATATACAGTCGTTACTGTATACCTTATGCAGTGTGAAGCGTAGGACTCGGAATTGATAACGAGTGACTTTTGAAATGTAGACACGTAGCACCATGCAAGTAATAGGCGAGTGCTAGTCCGATTTCGTACTAGTACATGACAGAATTGGCGCTGATGATGATGGATGACATTTCAAACAAGCAGCCAATCAGTCATCGAGTCTGCGACAATCTCTGATATTACTGGTGGATCTTGAATGATCCGATTTCATCTTCCGCGTCGGCAAAGATTTTTTATAAACATGCGCTTCTCCCCCTCCAAAAACACAAACCGCGCGCGCGCCTTCGTTTCCGACTCCGACAGTCAGACAGCCAACGTGCCCCTCACTACTACGACGACGTATTGCAGCCATCACCGCTGCATTCCAAGGTTTCAAGTCAAGCTGTTACTTGCAGCTTGAGCCATACATTGTCTTCGCCACCGTCTCCATTTCTCGACTCTAATTCCCGCCTACCTTAACTCGGCTACGTTAAGGTACATACCTAGTATACCACCTATCCACTCTACTTAGGTACAAGTTATCTCCGACTCAGCCTGATTCGACTCCAACAGGTGTACACACAGTACTGCTAGGGATACTTTGCACGTACAAGTACTATTATTATTACCGTTTGACTGCAGGTGGTCACTCCACGTGACGTTGATATCACAACAGAAATCACAAACCGACAGCCTCAAGTGCACCTGCCTGCTTCACACAATGGGGTGCAGGAATACTACCTGAGGAGGGTGTCCAGCACAATCCAGCCGCTCCATCATGTCTGTAACCAAAACCAACTGTATCAATATCGGTCCCCAGAGTATCAGCTTGAACGCCATCATCGCGCCCGACGCGTTTGTTCCACCCACGCACCAACTACAAGTACTCCATCCTGTCTCCTCCCGCCTGACTGAGCAATGAGTGACGAACACGATAAGTATCGACCTCGTTCTCCGGATCTGTCAGGCTTCAACGCCCCACCGCCCAGACTGAGTCGCATTCCCTCCTACTCATATACAGCTTCACCCTTCTTCTCGCCTCAAAGTACCACTCCGTCAACATCTTATTTCGGTCCCCGGACTCAGTCGTCGTCCGTGCCGTATCAGGCCCATTCGCCTCCGGCCTCAAGGACTCCCAGTCTACCCACTTATTCTTCCCTGCCAAGTCGCTCGCCATCGTCTTACAACCATCCCTTACCCTCATCTTATTCGCAACCTCAGTTTCCGCCGCCGTTTAGTCCGAGCCGCATCAATAATCAACCAACCCAGCCATTCGTATCCCCGACCGCGGGTACCGGCCAACAGCAGTTCGACATGGCTCGTACACGGCAAAGAAAGGCCGCTGAAGATGTGGACCCAGACTTCAACCCGAATCAACCTACAAACACCGCCCACGCCGTAAAAAGCGAGTACCCACCACAACCTCAGTCTGTACCGCCTGTTGCTGCACCGGATCCCTCCCACGGCATAGAGGTGAAAACAAAATTCCCAGTTGCGCGCATAAAGCGCATCATGCAGGCAGATGAGGATGTTGGCAAGGTCGCCCAAGCCACCCCCACTGCAGTTTGTAAGTTTCTATCCTCGATGCATGTCTGCCTGTCTAGACTAATACCTTTTAGCTAAAGCACTTGAGCTCTTCATGATAACTCTGGTCACTAAGGGTGCAACAGAGGCCAGAGCGAGTGGTTCTAAGCGGGTCACTGCCCAACATCTCAAGGCTGCCTTGATGAAAGATAGCCAGTTCGACTTCTTGACGGAAATCTGCGAAAGCGTGCCCGATGAAGGGTCAAAAAAAGGCAGAGCCAAGTCTGAAGCGAAGAGTGAAGACAGCGATGAGGATATCGCTCCCAAACGCAAAGGGAAGTCCAGGAAAAGGAAAGCTAGCTCTGACGAGGACTCCGACTGAAATGCTAGCCTTCTCACGCATGAACCCTATGTCAGATTAATTTCTTTGCTGCCGACTGAACGGCATGCTCCATCATCTGGTGCTATGGGAGCTATTGTACAGGTATGTTGGTATTGTTCGGATGCCGGTCTCCTCATTTAGGCCAAGCACCTTCGATCCGACCTGGACACACATGTTTGCTCTTGCACATACTGTCCGCTGCCGCAACGGCTTCTGAAAAACAGCTATCAGATCAGGCCCGGTGGCGATGCACTTACGCAAAAGAACTCTGGTGCCTGCTGGGAGTTGATGGGGTGTTGTTCCTCCATGGCCACGGTGCTTGATTACCGACAGCCACGAGAATGACAACTCCAAAGAAGCAAGTGAAGCCGAGTGCGATCCACCCAACGACGCCAGAGTAAGCCACCACCACGAGACACAGCAGGACAAAAGCACCAACAGTCAAGCCACCCATGAGCCCGCTGGCAAAGACAGCATACATTTGCACACTCCATTGGCTTGTTTTGCCATTGGTCCCATCCCAATCCGCAATCCAATGGTTTTTGAAGAAAGTCAGAAGCGTCGACCCGAGGGATGCGAACGCCAGGGCAAGCAAGAACAATAGCCAACTAATGGCGAGGAACAGCTGGATTTGCTTCGAACTGAACCATGGATCCTGTGATGCGGGAATGGGTGTATTGTTGGATAGAACATAAGAGAAGGTGATGCTTGCGCCCAGAGTTGCGATACCAATGATCGTGGTAAACAGTCCATTGAAGAAGGTCGAAACTGCCGCCCCTGAATGTTTGGCCATTGGGCGGATGTGGCTCAGGGAGTGACCATGCTCAGAGCACAACCCTGTGGCTGCCTTGGGTGGGTGGGAGTTGTTGGACTGGCGATTCATAGGCGGAAGATAGCCATCGGTGTAGCCAGGAACATTCCCATTGCTGGGTACTCCGAGATTGATGGGTGCCTCCATATTTCCATCTCTTATGATTTTGCCCTGCTCTTCACTCATCCCTGCATTCGCTTCGTAGGTGCGCGGTCAGGTCGTAGGATGGAGGCAGGGTTGTACTTGGCAAGCCTTGATGGGACGTAGAAGAAACACGACTCTATAAACCTTGAACTAGCGGTATAAGTGAGAGAGCAGCCGACAGAACTGGTGTGATCCATGGTGAAAACAGCCAATATATTGCTCTTGACCTTGAAGGCGTCCAGAGATGAATTGGCTGCCTGAGCCAACAATGGCAGTCACCACCGTCTAAGGAGGGTGGCTTCGACTTGCGCAGCCAGAGGTTCAGTCGCGTTGTCCATGGCTGCCTTCCTCCCTCTCTCCCTCACAGTCATTCCGCTGCGGCTCAGCTGGACCATACTACGTACTATTCAGCCTACCAAATCACAGCGATATGAGTCATAGGACATGGACATGGTGAGTCTCAAAACGACCGGTGTGATGTTGTGCAAGGTCGGCCGATTCTAACCAGCAGATGACTGGCAGCTCACGCGCCTGATTGCAGGCTCAGGTACATCTCCAACCAAACAAAGAACCAACACACCTGCAGAACGCCTTGCAACCTGTAAGAGCATCTGTAATGCTTTGTCTGTGAGTCTGCCTATCCATCAGACTGCCGTCTGCTCCCTGATCTGACCTGTTCAGCAAACATGGCGCAATGGAAGCCTTGAGCGCGAGGACGAGGCCGCAGTCAATTATACCACGAAACTCCTTCTACGTCTCGAAACGATACTCCACGATGAGACGCGACGGGCAGCACCGCACTCTTGCCTACGTTACGTCGCCTCAAGCCAGACATATATCATAATCACGAAGTTAGCGGTTTCATCCAGGCATGTGGGCATAATCAAGATCTCGGCGGAGCTCTTCCACATCCTCCTCAATGGAGAAACAGAAGGACTGCTGGACAGCAAACTATTCGCCAGGTCTTTACTGGACTTGGTCTGGTATGCTACAATAGGAGGAAGACTCATTGTCGAGGAACGCGTCGAGACAGAACTGGTTGAACTCTTGTTCGAGATCGCAACAAAAATCAGGCTCGACCCGGACATTCTGCCTGCATGGTTCTACCCAGATCGCGAGATTGCTCAAGGCCGCAACGCTGCAGATGACCCGAGGAAGAGTCAATTTCCGCTGTTCCACGTCCTTGTCCAGTATGTGCACCATGATGGCTCCGTGGGAGACTTTGCCCGTACGGCATTGCTGTACTTGACGGAAACCGCCTCGAAATTTCGGCCTCTGGAAACATGGATGATCGAGAGCGATTTAGCACCACAAATGGCTAGTGGCCTGGGTGCCTTATACAGCAGATTAAGCAGACAGTCCACGCTTCCCACGAGCCAGACTTCTCCGCCTGCGATTGTTTTGTTGTCGGACAGCCCGCCGACTATCACTTCGCTTGTTGAGCCGCATGTGGATGGACAGCAGGATCTCAAGGCATTCTTTTCCTATCTGGCATTTTGGCAGGATACGTTGAGCCATTGCAGTTCCATCGAGGTCAGCGAGACTCTGCTTGACCATTTCCAGGTTCTCTTTGTCCAACAGCTCCTGTATCCCTCGTTGCTTGAGTCATCGGACGTCGAGGGAGGGTCAACTGCAGCGGTAATAACGCACCTGTCGCGGATTCTGCTTGCTCTCGACCATTTCCAGCTGGTCGACCGCATCCTGCGATATCTTCTCGCATCTCCAGACGCACCGCAAGGGCCCAAAGACAAGTCTCACAGGCGACAACGCATGTCTGTCAGTCGAAGGAAGTCTATAGATCATTTGAAGGCTTTGGCGGAGGTTGACGATAGCCCTTCCCCCAACCTCTTCAACCTTCTGGACTTGATGGTCATGAGCCTAAGGTCTAGTCATTCTGAGACAGTCGGTGCTTGCCTCAAATTGTTGTCGGTCATTGTGCAAAAACACCACTGTCATGTCCTCATGAATGTGTTCAGGCTTGAGCCTGCTCCGCATTTCCCGAATTCGGGGGAGGTCGATGAGTTCAATGATTATCTTTGCAAGCTGTTTGACTATTCTGCAGCAGTAGCGAGCCACGACGACATGGATAGCTCCTATCAAGCTGCTCTATCAGACGGCCAGGTCCTGCTCGAGCTGCATAGTTGTTACACAACCGAGGCAGACGACGAGGAGCTCACCACGCGAACCATGGTGATTGCCCCAGAGTGCAAGCTTTTTCATGCAGTCGTGAGCTTACTGCGAAATTTCTTCGCCAATGACACCGTGACGAATCTATACCTTACCGAAGCTTTGCTCACCCTTACCGCGTGCGAGAAAATGGGCCTCCGCGGATGGCTACTGCCTCTCCACGAGAAGCCTCAAGCGGAGGATGGTTCCGCCTACAATATCACATTCATTATTGGGGGATTGATTGAACAAGTTCGCCAGTGGAAGTCACAATTTCCTGCATGGGATGACCTGGTTCGCCAAAGAAGGCTAGAGCTCTCAGAGGAGGACGGGTCAAGCCGTCGAGTGAAGGAAACAGGTTCAAGCCTGCGGAATGAATCACCATCAAGCTCTCTCCCTCCTGCACAAAAGCGGCCAGCAACTCCCAGAGGCAACAAGATAGCCAGGAGGGAGTTCGGGTCCCTAGACAGGACCATTTCGAAGGCTGAAAGTCGTTCGCCAATGCGCGCCGCATATGCCGTTGGACAACCTCCTGTGGACGGAGCTCCACAACACAAGGACATCGACGGACGTGCAGGGCAAGCAGGAGCAGCACAAGAACCACCATTAGCCTCCGCATCACTGCTCAAAACGCAAGTCACTCTAATGAACACAGAGGCACCAGAGGAGGCATCGGCATCGCTACCACTCCACGCAGGGCGCAAACAGAACTCTACTCCTCAGCCTGGCTCGTATCACCTTGCGCCGGCCGACCATGGAGGATCAGGCACCGTGACGCCAGGGGATCAAGAGCCTACCACTATACGAAACCAGGCCAGTCTGAGTCACGTTGTGACGAATGCAGTCATTCTCCAAGAGTTCATTCTCGAAATTGCCGCCGTGGTCCAGCTGCGGGCGACGTTTTTCGGCGAAGTCCAATTCAAGGCCAACACCACCGATTAAGGGGACATTTGCATCTAGTTTGTATAACGATACCCTAACATGTTTGATTTGTGCTGTTCGGTCATACCCCATTAACCATAGTGGATAGTGTTCTGTTTTCATAATCATCTAGGAGCGAGAGGAAATGGTTCCTCCGCCAGGATGAGATCCACGAAATGTGGAACGCATTCCTCTGGAACTGGATGAGTTCATGCCTGGTGACGTCGGTCTCACTAGCAATTTTCTCCATGTTCTCGCTGGCATAGGCTCTGAAATACGCAGGATCGTCCGAGTTGATGGTGACCTTGACCCCTCGTCGCAGAAGGTCGACGATTTCTCTACCTTTAAAGTCCTCCGTCACCACCGAGTTCGAGACCGGGCAGCAGGTCAGTCCAATGCCTTTGTCGCGCAGGATTTCGACCAACGCATCATCTTCCACGACGTTGGTCCCATGGTCGATACGATCCACCTGTATCTCGTGGATGACTTGGCGGATATGGTCGATGCTATTGGGCTGGTCTATGTCACAATGCGCCGTCATCAGGAAGCCTTCCTTGCTTGCTCGCTGAAACACGGCAGCGAATTTGGAAGGCGGGTTCCCTCGTTCGTCCGAGTCCAAGCCCACGCCAATGATGGAGTCCTTGAAGGGCAGAGCTTCCATCAGCGTAGCCATGGCGTACTCTGCAGACTGATCGCGCAGGAAACACATGATCAGGCTGGCGGAGATGCCGAGGGTGCGCTGAGCGGTCAAAAGCCCGATACGGTATCCCCGGATGACGGTGGGAAAAGGCACTCCCCGCGACGTATGCGCCTGAGGGTCGAAGAAGAGTTCGACGTGCTTGATGTTCTGGGCGTGCGCACGCGTGAGGTAGGCGAGGGCGAGATCGCGGAAGTCATGCTCTGTTTGCAGCACCGCCAGGTTCGGGTAGTAGACGGCCAGGAAGGTCGTCAAGTCATGAAATGAATAGCCTTCAGACTGGTCGAGAGATGATAAAGCTGTAGGCAGAGGTAGATTGTTCCGCTCCGCGAGTGTGCGAGCAAGCGAAGGGGTCAAACAGCCTGTTATGGAAGACATTTTGTGGTATCAGTGTCTCGTGCGTCTAAGATCGGTCTTTGACCTCCTTTCGTCTATAAGGTATCTGATCTGGTGAGCGTGGGCGTGGGCGTGGGCGCGGTACCTTCTAAGTGCACATGCAACTCGGCTTTGGGCATCCCCGCGATCCAGGATTTCAGATCCTCTGAGGCCATGATTCAGTGGTAGTCGAGGGTAAGCTTGACTACAAACACGGTGAAAGGGTCTTGGTTGGGGGATTCATGAACACGAGGCCATGAAGCGGTTGATTGATGCATTGTACATTGTACGGACCTACGGTGCGGTTGATAAGCGATAAGAAGGCAGAAGGACGATAAGACATGTCACGTGACTGTTATGTAAGACAGAAGTAAGACAGAGAGAGGGTCGGCACGGATGAAATTGTCAATTACTACCACAAGAATAACATAATATACCTAGGTAGGTATACAGCAAGCAAGAAGTAAGATGCTGCCATGGCTGCACAAACTCGACGGTAGCCGCTGATGCTGAGGGTAATGGGTTAGGTACCTAGGTATCTTACCTCTACTATGTTTCAACTCTTGAGCCCATACTACCCACCTAGCTACCTGTCCGTTAGGCCTTACCCAGTTGTTATGGGGCATCCCGGGGGCCAGAGGTGCCTTAAGCCAATGAGCCCTACACCCTCTTCCTTGCTAAAATTGTTGGTAGCTCCGGAAGCCTGTAGGCGGCTGGCGCACCACCAAACTCCACGACTAAACCTGTTCGGGCATCTGAAACGCCCTTGAGCAGATCCTGGAGGCATCGTCCAAGGCTCCTCCTCCCTAAGACCTGCATTGCCTCGTCGCTCTCCTGGAAGTCCGCAGCTTGTAACTTGCAACTCATTAGTGCGTTGCATCTCTGAAATTTCTCCTGTCCCCGATGTATCGAGGACGACAGGATCATCAACTGTCTGTCAGCGGGAGCAACCATCTTGTCGACAATCACTGACGCGCTGTTAAACCAACCTCGTCCCCGCCCATACCGGCCACTCACCGCACAGACACTGCAGTCATCTCGCGCGCTCATCGTCGCGTCTTGAACCTGTACCTGCATAATAAGTGACTGCATCTTGGCCAGTGCAATCAGACGCCCGCTCCGACCATCTTCAACCACCCGGTTTCCTCCTCGGCTCGACCTCGACCTCGATTCACGGAAGACCTCTCGAACCTGTTTCCTTGTGGTGGAACGATGATGGACTTTGCCTGAGCGGCCCTGAAATAACCAACAACGTGCCGAAACCGATACACAGTGGCTCAATTACTGTCGACGGGAAGATTCCATCGCATGAGCAGCATATTCGAATCGCGTTGCTCTCTCAGCGCCTTCATCTAAGCTGAGAAGTCAGGCGCGATGGCATTTCTGTTCAAGTCCAAAAGCAAGCATGCACAACCGCCGGCTCCCTCGAGCCTGCCTACGGCGAGTCGAAATGTGCACACATCCGATGGCACGCCCTCATCATCTGTACAGAACGGGCCTGGCGATAAGAACGCAGAACGAGTCGCGACGCAATCACCTCCTCCCAACGCGACCACGAATCCCAATGCGTCGATGAGTTCGATGGGTTCGGCTCTGGCGAGCGCGCCTTCCTATTCCAGGCGCGAAAGGGCTGAATCAGAATCTGGGGTGCGTTCGCTCTCAAGCAAATGGCTGTGGTCATCGCTGACATTAGTTTTGTACAGGCTCGACCTGCAAACGCCGGATCGCAGACAACCCAGGTACCCAATGCTGTTCTATATCCCTGGTCGCAACGGCGACTGAATTTCCCTACTCCGCAATCAAATCCTTTCCCTCGATATGGCGCCGCTGTCAACTCCATCGCATCGAAAGACGGCGACATATACATGATGGGAGGGCTCATCAATGGCTCGATGGTCCGAGGCGACCTGTGGATGATCGAAGCCGGTGGTGGCAACCTGTCCTGCTACCCCATCGCGACCGTATCAGAAGGTCCAGGCCCACGTGTCGGACATGCCAGTCTACTGGTGGGCAATGCCTTCATTGTTTTTGGTGGTGACACCAAGATGGATGATTCTGATGTGCTCGATGACACTTTGTACTTGCTTAATACTTGTAAGTGGGAAGATCTGCATGTGATTTTGAACATTGCTTACACTTCCAGCGTCTCGTCAATGGTCCAGAGCGGCTCCTCCTGGGCCCCGACCTGCAGGGCGGTATGGTCACACCCTCAACATCCTAGGCTCCAAAATCTACATTTTTGGTGGTCAGGTTGAAGGATATTTCTTCAATGACTTAATAGCTTTTGATTTGAATGCCCTGCAGAGTCCAACGAATCAATGGGAGTTTTTATTACCAAACACAGACGACATTGCTGGCCCGATGGCTGGCAAAGTTCCGGCTCCAAGAACTAATCACACCATCATCAGCTACAACGATCAACTCTACTTGTAAGTATCTTATTCGGAATGTGAAAAAGCTGGATGTTGACTGGATCTTGCAGGTTCGGCGGCACCAATGGCACGAAATGGTTCAACGACGTATGGACGTATAGTCCTATCACCAATAGTTGGACCCAGCAGGAGTGTATAGGATACATTCCAGCACCTCGTGAGGGCCATTCTGCGGCTCTGGTGAACGATGTCATGTATATTTTCGGAGGCAGGACTGAGGAAGGGACGGATCTGGGTGATCTGGCAGCATTCCGCATCAGTTCAAAGCGATGGTACACCTTTCAGAACATGGGCCCTTCTCCCTCACCCCGGTCCGGTCACAGCATGACCGCATACCGCGACAAAATCATCGTCCTGGCTGGAGAACCTTCCTCAGCTCCACGTGACGCCAACGAGCTGAGCATGGTGTATGTCCTTGATACCGCTAAAATCCGGTATCCTAATGACGCCCCGAACCCTGGCCAATCCAGTGATGCAAAGCATCCCAATAGTCCGACGCAGAGACCGAGCACAGATGTGAAGAATGCCGCCCTACCGATACGATCCTCCTCCCGGGAGGGACAGGGCAGTCAGGCTGGACATCGCGAACAATTCTCTGGTGGACCAGTCCAACGGCTGGACAGCGGGCAGCAAAACCCTCATGCGTCACGACTACCACGAGCCTCCGCGGCGCAGACAACTGACGGGCCAGGCCCTCAAGGTCAAGCTGGCACCCCACGTTTGAATGGAGGTCAATCTCCTGCGAATGGGCCGAGAAGTCGGTATAACGGACCGCCCATCGACACAAGAGCGCCTTCCACTGCCCAGGACTCGATTCGGTCAGTACCACAAGAGACTCTGGCACAGGCACCGGCAATCAGAGAGATGCAGAAAGAGAACACTAGACCGAGCAGAGAAGGCAGTCCTAGTACTCATGGCCGTAGAACACCCCTTCAGCGGACAGAGTCTAAGGCCAAGGCCATGGAGGCGGGTGAAGCTGCTCCCTTGATGAGCGGCGGTGTTGCCAGACAACGGTCCCTACGGTCGCAGCGAGCTCAAAGTTCCATCGACAGTACAGAGGATGGATTGCTCGGTCGCTCATCATCCACCCGGCATCATGGGCATGGCGAGACGCAAGCTGACAATCGCAGCTTGCGAAGCGTACCCGATGAACCGAGATCTCCGAAAATGAACCCGCACCAAGAGGCTCTTCGGAAGGAGCTGGAAGCAGTGAAGAAGACGAATGCCTGGTACGCCTCGGAGCTGGCTTTGGCTCGAAAGCAAGGGTATCATCCTGGCACGTCATCTAGTCCGACGTTCGACGAGCGAGCGGTGGGTCAAGTTGCGGACGATGACCGCCCGCTCATGGAAGCATTCATGGCCATGAGAACACAGATGGTAAACATGCAGGCAGCCATGGATGCGCAAGCTTCATCGATGGCAAGGCGCGTCGCAGAGGTCGAACATCAACGTGACGCCGCCGTTGCAGAAGCAGCATATGCAAGGGCCAAACTTGCAGCCCATGGCGGAAGTCAACGAAGCACTCCTCAGCCAGAAGCTACTCGTGATCCTGACGAGCAAGAGCGGTTCACAGACCTCACGCGTCGGCTTGCGTTGGCTCTGGCCGCGCAGTCGGAATACAAAACCAGACTTGAATCTTTGCAGAATGATCTTGCTGCGGAAAGGAAAGCACGGGAATTGGCAGAGGAGTCTCTGGACTCGCTACATCGTCGCTATGAAGAGCTAAGTAAAGGTCGAAACCCTGGCGAGCTGGAAGAGCTCCGCGCGGAGCTTCATGAGGCTCAAAGTTTGGCCAGAACCGAAGCAAGCCGGAGGGCAGAGGTCGAGGAAGAACTTCGAGCACTGCGCGTGGAGCACGATGGACTCCGCAAAGAACATGAAGAAACCTCTTCACGCTTGGCGGACCATACTTCTTCGTTGGCTGCAATGGAGGCCGCTATTGCCGCATCCAGCGGTAAGGCGAGTCTTTACGAACGGCAAATTGAGGAGGAGCGGCAGCAAAGAGAAGCTGCCGAGCAGAAACTGTCCCAGCTCAAAGCCCAGCATGAAGACAGAACCAGAGAGCTTGACAGCACAACAAAGCGTCTGCGAGATGCCGAGGAGCTCGCCGAGACGCACGCGAAGGAGGCTGCCACACATCGTGAGGCATTGCTTGCCGGACTCGCCAAGCTGTCGAGCAGCGAAGTGGCTACGAGGCATGACTCGCTTTCGGAACAGAAGCTGGCGGCTCTGCGAGAATCAGCAGAGCAATCCGCAAACCTGGCCAAGCGTAACCAAGACGCCGCCGACCGAGCAGCCCAGAAGCTACGGAATGCCGAAGAAAGGATTGCCGGACTGGAAGCCTATCAGGAACAATCTAGTCGGGAAGCTTTGCAAGTTCGACGGCAGCTGCAAGTGGCAGTGCGAGACGCCCAGAAATACCAAGCCGAGATCCGTGAATTGCGGGCTCAGCTTGAAATCAGCCAACGCGACGCCAGTGCACTGGCTGTTCAACACAGTGCTCTCAAGGATCTGCTTGGTGAACGCGGCATGAATGCCTCCGACATGAGACGGTCGCCTATATTTGACAATTCATCAACGTCCCGGTTTGGCACACCCGAACAAAACCGATTGCGGGAGCTCGAGCAACAGTTGCAAGCAAGTATCAAAGCGCATGAAGAGACCAAGAGTCAATTTGAAAGTCGCATGCAGGAGGCGGACAGCACTTATAGGGAGAAGCTGGAGCAGCTCGAAAACGACTACCAATCTGCCGTCCACTATGTTAAGGGGACAGAGAAGATGCTGAAGAAGATGAAAGAGGAGCTTACAAAGTATAAGACGCAGAATGCTCAATTATCCAGCGAACTGGAAACTGCGCGGAGTACCAACGCCACTTCAACGACCGCTGTTGACACCTCCGCGTGGGACAATGAACGCCAACAGTTGCAGTCCTCGATCGAGGAGCTGAGAACGCAGACCAGCAAGCAGGTGGCCTTGCTGGAATCCAACATTGCATCGCTGAAGTCGGATCTTGCAGCCGCAGAGTCGGAGCGTGATCGACAGAAGGCGAGTCACCAGCAGCTAGCTCAATCGACACAAAAGGTCGTCCAGGAGTTAGATCAACTCAAATCAGAGAATTCCATGCTCGAGAAACGTGCACAGGAGGCCGACGCAAGAGTTACCATATTGCTCGATCAAGTTGGGCAATCCGTGGGGAACTATCGACGGCAGTCGCAGTTGCAGCCGATCCCCCCTGGTGTTAATGGTATCCATCACCAGCGAGAACAGAGCAACTCGACGCTGACGGACGTGTCGGTGAACGATGATGTTCTTGGACGGGACGAGCGTGGATCCTTGGCTTTGGACCATTTGGCCTCTGAGTTGGAGACCTTGAAATCACAATGGGAGACCTCGAGTAGAAACAACTATCGAACGAGCGCACAGTTTGACTCGGAACGGACTCCGACAACGGAGAGTCATGCGACCGGGCTCAGTGATAACTTGGCGAATTGGAGACGGCGACTGGAGGAAGAAGAGAACGGCGCCAGAGACACGGTGGTTGCTTGATGTCTCTTCCTTGGTCTACAGGCAAGTACAAAATGGATGAGTGGGTGATGAACTGATGCATGGATGGTATTCTTGGTGACGATCATTGACTGAGTTTTGTCGCACTTGAACCAATTCGAATTCTTCTTGTTCTGTATATCGGCGTCATCGTTTCTACCTCTTTTCTTTTAGGCTGTTCTTTCGGACAGAGGCTCTCTCGGCTTGGGCCAATATGCGCGAATGAGACGAATGACGACCGACTGTATCCGACTATTTGGTTTCGACAGAGCTATCTACTGGCTAGAAAGCTCATCGTTCAATTCTTACTTGCCCGAACGAGGGCCGGGACCAGGGCAGCAGTGCAACACTCGCCAAGTCGGGGAGAGATAGTGGATCATCAACTGACTGTAATGAATTAATTGTTTTACATGAAGAATTCCTACGTGGTGGTATAAGAGCAGCAGTGAGAAAGGTGACAGAAGCTGGATATACGTAGCAAGGGGGTTCAGCCTTGAGCCGGACTTGGATCCTGTTCCTGTACGGTGCGGTACTGATGTCTTTGCGCAACACTTCTTTGATTGGCCAACCGGTGTATATCACGTGGCTTTCTACTACTCCGTCTAAAGCAGCGTCCTGCAGCCTCCAATTGGGTTGGTGCCACTGTGACGTTCCTCCGCATTTGAGGCCCGTGAATTTTTGGTGGGTGGCAGGTTGCAGGTTGCATGGATGGTTCGAACGTCGACCGCCGTACAGCAGCAACCTCGAGAAGGCTGGAACTGCACCAGCCAACACACTGCACGTCCATCCACCACTCTCATCTGCATCTAGCTTCTCCGCAGATGGTGATGGACCTGCGATTGTATCGTTCATCGATCTGTATCCTTTGTACAGGCGTTTCCTCGGAGCAGGTGTTGCTGTCAATTCGACATTGCTAATTCTCAGCTCACTCACCTTTCCGGCGCTGCAACCTTGGTGATGTCCAACCTCGGCGGCCCGCTGTTGGTTGTTCCAACCGCTCTGAAACCCATGTCTTGCTAGACAGAAGTAAACATCGACTAGCTCCTCGCCCGAGGGAATCTCAGACCTGAAAAATGGCGGCGCAGACTGGACAAAGAAATACCGGGCTGGGTCTGAACATGGAACTGCGCAGGTCCGCGACACAGGGGGGATAACCCACCACCAACGCGAGATTCTCCAAGCGATACCACTCGATCCTTACCCCCTTCTGCCTTCAAACGGCCGTCCCTAGCGAATGGGACGGGGAGGCAGTCATCAAAATGGACAGGCCTCCCAGAGAATTATTCCAAAGGAGACGGAAGACTTCTTGACGGCAAGGCCAGCGCCGTTACATCGCACCAAGAGCGACCTTGGTCCCCGGCGCAAGGAGGGAACCACAAGCCCCGCGTCGGAAGACAAATTGGCGCATATTCGTCATGGCTGGGACGATGAATACACATCAAACGAATACCTGTCACTGTTACACTCAACTTTCTACATGTACTACACGGAAAAGCGCCACGAAAGCAATGGCTCCCTGTCCGAGGAGTCCAAGAAGTTCCCTAGTGTGGACTGGCGCATGAAAGATAGGATGAAGACGGTTTCTGCCGCACTGGCAATCTGTCTGAATATTGGCGTGGATCCTCCTGATGTGATCAAGACAAACCCATGCGCCAAACTTGAGGCATGGGTCGATCCGACTGCGAACAGCGGTGGCACAACGAAGACAATGGAGCAGATAGGTAAACGGCTTCAGGAGCAGTATGAGAGTTTGAGTCTGAGGACAAGGTATAAACAGTACCTGGATCCGTCAATCGACGAAACGAAGCGGTTCTGCATATCCTTGCGTAGGAACGCCAAGGACGAACGGGTTCTATTCCACTACAACGGCCATGGAGTTCCTCTCCCGACTGCTTCTGGGGAGATCTGGGTCTTCAACAAGAATTATACTCAGTACATACCGGTCGGAATTTATGATCTACAGTCATGGCTCGGAGGACCCAGTTTGTTTGTCTACGACGTCTCCCATGCTGGCAATATCGTCTACAACTTTGACACGTTCCTGGCCAAGCATGAAAAGGAGAACGAAGAAATTAAAAAGCGAGACCCCAATGCGCCTGTCCAGAACTATGGAGACTGTATACAACTGGCGGCCTGTGGGAGGACCGAAATGTTACCGAGCAACCCCGACCTACCGGCCGACCTTTTCACATGCTGCCTGACAACACCGATAGATATAGCATTACGATTCTTCGTTCTGCAAAATCCACTCCAGAATGGTCCTCCGCTCGATGACGGGAAGATCCCCGTCCCCGGTCGTCTACAGGATAGACGGAGCCCGTTAGGAGAACTCAATTGGATCTTCACGGCCATTACCGACACCATCGCGTGGAACAGTCTGCCACGGCATTTGTTTAAGAAGCTTTTCCGACAGGATCTCATGGTCGCTGCCCTGTTTCGCAACTTCTTGCTGAGTGAGCGCATCATGAGGGCCAATCATTGCCATCCCATATCATCCCCACCTCTACCTGAAACACATCGACATCCTCTCTGGCAGAGCTGGGACCTCGCCATGGAAATGGTGCTGGCGCAGTTGCCAATGCTTCGTGAAGCGGAGGAGGGAAAGCGTGTGTACGAGTATCAACACTCAACCTTCTTTGCTGAACAACTCACCGCCTTCGAAGTGTATCTGAGTTCCGGACCCACCAAGGATCGTGCTCCAGATCAGCTACCGATTGTTCTACAGGTTCTCCTTAGTCAGGTCCATCGTCTTCGAGCGTTGATTCTGTTGAGCAAGTTCCTTGATCTTGGGCCATGGGCGGTCCATCTAGCCTTGAGTATTGGCATCTTTCCTTATGTGGTGAAGCTGCTCCAAGCCGCGTCGCTTGAACTCAAGCCAGTCATGGTATTTATTTGGGCTCGCATCATGGCCGTGGACTATACCGTCCAAAGCGATCTGTTGAAGGACAACGGCATCTCCTATTTCATCTCGATCATGAACCCTCGTTCAGATATACCGGTCGGTAATGCGAGTGAACATCGTGCCATGTGTGCATTCATTGTGGCCACATTCTGCAAGAAGTATCCTCCAGGTCAAACCGTGTGTTTGCTACCAGAAGTGTTTCAAGCCTGCCTACTCAACACGGCTGAACCGGAGAATCCATTGCTGCGACAGTGGTCTTGTTTGTGTCTGAGCATGTTGTGGTGTGACTACGCGGATGCCAAATGGATGGGTATCCGATGTATGGCTCATGCCAGACTGTGTGAACTCTCTCTCGATCCTGTGCCCGAAGTCCGAGCTGCCATGCTTCATGCATTGACGAATTTCTTGGGCATCCCGGACCTGACGGACCAAGTATCCCAGGTTGAAGAAGGAATAGCCTCGTCAGTACTTTTCATGACATCTGATGGAAGTACTCTGGTCCGGAAGGAGTTACTGGTGTTCCTCTCCACGTTTGTCAAGCGCTACGAAAACAAATTCATAATCGTGGCATATGAACAAATGGTCGACGAGAGGGACAGGCATCCACACCAAGACGCAGCTGGGTCATTCGATACCCGTGATTCTCTCAGAGCTGTACCAATATCAGCCAACACGATCTACGGGTCTATTTGGGCCCAACTTCTAATCTTGTCGGTCGACCCTCATCCCGAGGTTGCACGGAATGCTTCCATCATTGTTGATTGCGTGCATGAAACCCTGCTGAATTCCCCCCTGGGCCAAATGGCGACGGCTGTGATCGATGATTTGTTGAAGCTGTCAAAGAAGGAGGACTCTCCGCTGAAGAAAGTGTCATCTCGGGACTCGCTGGGAACCATGGAAAGACAGCCGGGCACTCCACCACCGACGTTGCAGAAACAGCAGAGTTATCTCTCTTTGAGCCTGAAGCGAGCAGGTAGTTCGCTTCGAAATCTTGCGTTTGGGTCTTCTTCGGACAACGGGTCCCCGTCGAAAGAGACCACTCCTCAGACTTCTCCAGCCAAGGCCCGAGAGCCTGTCCACCCGCTCAACACACCTCGTGGACGCCTTCCACCTGAATGGAGCCGACCGCCAGGCATACCAGATTCCACCAGCACGTCTGGAACATATCATCCCGCGCCTTTGCCCACATCTGCCGGACTCACTCCTCTGGATCCAAAGGTCAAGCCACGAATTCCGCTACAGAGCACTCTACTGGAGTGGTCCACCGAATATTTCCGAGAGCCTCAAATGAGACCGAATGACCCGGATGAACCCGGTTCCGCTGATTACAATTCACGGCTGTGGCGGCGTAACCGCAACGAGAGGATCATCGCCGATAATCAACCGCTCAAAGGGGTCGCCGGCAGTTCGAAATGGACGCGCCTGGACGGGTTCTTGAATAACCAGAATCAGCCAATGAATTTGGTATTCCACCAATTTGACGATCACTTGGCTGTCACCGATGACCGAGATACCGTCAGTATCTGGGATTTCCAACGGAATCTACAGCTGAGTCGATTCAGCAATGGCAATCCTGCTGGAAGCCGAATCAACGACGCCAAGTTCCTTAACGAGGATGACCAGCCGCTGTTGATGGTGGGCAGCTCTGACGGAGTCTTGAAAGTTTACCGCAACTACCACAGTTCGACAGACGTTAAAGTCATCACTGCCTTCCGAGCCCTGACGGAGTTGATCCCAAGCAACAAGAATGCAGGTCTAGTGTTTGACTGGCAACAGGGTCAAGGCAAGGCTCTAGTGGCCGGTGATGTCAAGGTGATCAAGGTATGGAATGCCGCGACCGAACTATGTGTGGGAGACATTCCAGCTCGCAGCTCCAGCTGCGTGACCAGCTTGACTAGCGATCAAGTAGCCGGACAGATCTTCATCGCGGGATTTGGAGACGGCGTCGTTCGAGTCTTTGACCAACGGCTGAACCCGCGTACCGCCATGGTCCGAATCTGGCGAGAGCATCGCCAATGGATCACAAACATTCATATGCAGCGGGGCGGCGTGCGCGAGTTGATCTCCGGGTCACGCAACGGGGAAGTCAAGCTGTGGGATTTACGCAGCGACAAATCCCTCTTGACCCTCAACGCCACTTCGCCAGCGACTTCCAAGCACGACCCTACGGTGCTCAATGCCGCCGACCGCGATCCGAGCACTGCGCAAGGAGGCTCTTCAACCACTCTGCTCCGCAGCTTGTCCGTCCATGAACATGCCCCCGTGTTCGCAGTGGGCACGGATAAACATGAAGTCCGCACCTTCAACACCACGGGTGATCCGCTCGGGGTGTTTGAGCCTTTGTCCAGTCGTTTGTCCCAGGTCGTCGGCGGGTCGCTGGCCGGTAGGGGATACCAGTCCCCGATCGTGGCCACGGCGTACCATCCTCATCGCATGTTGTTGGCTTGTTCCGCCCTGGGTGATGGTCATGTCAGTCTGGTCAGTTACTGATCTTTTTGATCTACGTTACATTGAACATGAACAAGTGGAATTAGAAGAGTGTGTGGTGGGGATTCGGGAACTTAACCCTGGCTGATATACCATTTCATAGGTATCGAGCATGGCTTATCATGTCATCCTCGCCGCTACGTTTTATTTCATCCATCTTTATGAAACCTTTTCTCTCTCTATTTCTTCCCTCTTCTCTATCTCTTAGCAGGATGCAGTATGCAGTACGTATGCTACATGCATCACATCATGTTTCATGCCCGGGCTTGAACTCGACCTCGAACTCGAAGTTACAAGGCTAAAGCTAAGGCTAAACTAAGGGCGAATCGAAGTCGGAATACGTATATCAATATAGCCCAACCTACCCAAGTCATGACCTATTGACTTTGAGCGACGCATGTCCCGATACATGTATGTCTGTATGCATGCATGGTTGAAAAAAAGAAGGGCAGGCAAGACGGATGGATAGATATCTACCTTAGATACCTTAGATACCTAACATGCCTAGCTAGCTTATCTAGAGACAAGACAAGCGTAGGCGAGAAAGTCCCTTTGGAGGAGTGAGTGGTTCAACACCCTTGATGACAGTGAGACTACGGACAAAACGGACCATGGCATCGATGTTGACTGTGACGGTGACGGTGACGGTGTCAATGCAATGCAATACAACGAAGAAGGATTGGGAGATAGAGCGAATGGAATGTAAGGGGAGGGAGATATAAAAGTAGATAAATTCCTTAGTCATGGCGAGATAGAACAAGTCTGCTTGACATGGCGGTGGCTCATCAGGCTGAGATATCAATCCATACAGGCACATAGGTACCTACCTAGATAGATACTGAGTAGTACGTACTGAGTAGCACGTATGTACCTGGCACGTTGTCATCCCATACGATCGTGATAGAAACCGAATCGAGACCAAGGAATTCGAGTAGTGTGTAGAACTCATGCCGATGTTGATATGTTAATATACAGCTCCAAGTCCTATGGAAGAGAAATGGATACATGTCTCCCGCATGAAAGACGACACAACACACTCATGCCACGCTTGACTAAACCAAGTACCGAAGCATTTCGGCTGGTCATTCATTGCTCGAATCCTCTCCATTTCATCTCTCTGCGCACTGAATGCTCCTGGCCAATGGACATACACAGTAGTTTTACCGCCTCCTTCTCCCTCTTCTCAATTCAAACTCTGCATCGTCGTAAATCTCGTCGTCACCGTCGTCATCGTCAGTCGGTATTCTGTTCGTCCCGCCCTGTAGGACAAGCTTGTCTTGTTGGGGGGAGATGCCCGCTTCTGCACCCCAGATCGATTCATCATCAATACTTTCAATCCCCCGATTTCCCAACAACCATCGTCCCAATCCCACAACAGCCTCGTAAGCCTCTGCTCCAGTAGGCACAATGTTGGACTTTGGCAGCAAGAAGCCGTAGTTGCCAGTATCTCGCAATTTGATCTGGAACGACATTTTCACACCCAGATCGTGGTAAAAGAAATCCAATGCCGAACCACCTTGTTGTGCCTCGGCCTGGACCCTGGTGTTTTTCTTTTGGTCTTGGAAGGAGATGCCTCCGTCACAAGCACTCTCTACGCCATAGTAATGCCCGTTGGTCAAGCGGAAGGACTTCGCCAGTCCAAGGGCCACCTCCTCCAGGTCCTCGAGGTTGGGCGGGGACACGTTGCAGCTATAGCTGTATGGGTACAGCACTTGCTGCGAGTACGAGTGGAAATCCAGAAACGACACAAAAGCCACGTTGTTGTTGTCCGTCTCATTCCGCGCCCATTCATGGAGGATTTGGGCCTCGGTAGCTGCCAATGGTGCTGGTCCGGCATAATTATCGCTACACGGGTTGTCCGTATCACCGAATCCGTCCCAACCGAACGGAAACGACCGAGCAAGGTCGATACCCGGACAAAATGGTAGTGATGTTGGCTGTCGGTTCTTGCGCCACAGTCTATCGCTCGTCCAGGTATACTCGTACCCGTCCGGGTTGAGCACGGGGACGACAACCACATCGAAATGGTCGAGTATCTTGGTCACATACGGATAATGTGGATGCCCGTACCGCGTGATGAGATTGTAAGTGATATATGCGGTGGTAGAGACAGAAATCCACTCCCTTGCATGAGTTCCGCCCACAACCAGCAACGTCTGCCTCGGCTTTGACTCACCAGGGACACTTTCTGTTCGAGCCCCTATCCTTAGAGCCGCAATATCTCGACCTTCGCCGGAGAGGCCAAGGCTGATTAAAGAGGCGTGGCTGGGAAAGAGGGATGCAATGAGTCGTAGCCATGGGTAGAGCACGGAGAGAGGCTGATAGTCCTGAAAGAATAAGTCCTCCGGCGTGCCTCTTCCTGTCCGCCAGTCGTGCAATGTGGTAAGACCGGAGGTGAGGACATTGCCGTCGGCCGAGGCTGTGTCTGGATATGTGTCGTAGACTGCCCGAGCAAGGTCATGCATCAAAGGAGTATATGACTCGCGTAGTGAAGCAGGAAGCAACCCAACGAATGAGGGCACCACATCCTTGGCTATTCTGATGTCCACCCAGTCATTCGTCGATTCCCAAATGTCCAGGTATAGGATATTTACAGCCTCTGCAAGGGCCTTGGCTTCATCTTCCGTATTCACTTGGAATCGTAGGACAACATCACCCCCATAACGGGCACGAAAGTTCTCCGGAGCGCGGCTTGGGATCGGAGGGGAGGAGAGTGGGCGTGTAGACGTTTCGGGTAGTGACCACAGCCGTTCGATTAAGGCATTCCGAAGTCTGCGGAAAGGGCCTGCTGGCCGCTCTGTATGGCCATAGTTGGCTCTGGGACGCAGCGAGGATGAGGAGGAGGAGGAGTCGGTAGTTGGAATGGAGAGAGCAGAAGGTATCAAAGTAGACAAGATGAATATATTACGCAAAGTATGTGCCATGATGGGCATAGAGAAAGACTGTGTATATTATGGTAGCATCAGAGCAGCAACAGGACACATCCAGAATGAACGACGTCCTGCTCAATATTGTCGTACACAAGGAAACTGCATACGAGCAGCGCAGCGCAGCGCAGTTCAAGGTGGTTGGAGAAGGAAGTTGTGCATCGACCGATGAATGGAATGACAAGCAAAAACCAAGAAACGTCGATGCCTGGCTGCACCGCCCTCCTTCTCCATCCACGTCGACACCAACGGCATTTGAGGGTTCTCTCGCCCGCACTCTCTCCGCGGTCGGGACCGCATTGTTCTCTTGCAGAGAAAAATACTTTCTTGTCCATTCCTGGGATTCACATTTGTGGGGTCCTTCATGATGACACGAATGAACCACTCCGCGGAATACCCTGCTGGTTCCCCTCTTCCACCCATGGGCATAGATATCATCCAGGTCTACTCATCTTGGCGCTCATGTACGAAGATGGCACTTTATCAGAGCGACGTAGTCATACCGACTTTACAGTACCCGGGCGGAAACGACAATACTTCTTTGATGAATGGGAAAAGGGTGAAGGCACTCTCACGTTGGCAGGCATATCAAGCGTTCCAAGTCAAAAGTCGAACTGGCCCAATCTCCAACTGAAATTGTTCTGCATGCACTTTTCTACTCTCGCTGGGATGGTCGACCAAGTCGCTGCGCATCTTCCGTGCTCATCAAGTCATGTCGAAAGGTTTCGCCGTTGCTGTGCATCCAAACCGAACGAATATCTCGCTTACACCTTGTATTCCTCCAATCCCCACTTCCAGACTGTGGCATAGGGAGTCATACCGTCCTCACGGAAGTCGATCAGAATGTACATGCCATTCTCGCTCATCGATTCGCCTTGGTAGATGTCATAGTTGTCCCAGTTGGCCAGGATCTTCTTGGCTGCAGCAGGTGCTTCCGACTGGAATTTCTTGATGTCTTCCTCCGGTGTACCTCTCTCCTTCAACTTCTCGGTCAGGGCCTTCATGTATTCTGTAAGAGAGCAGTCGTCAGTACAATTATCATCACCAATGGTATGAAGTGGCATACTCTTGAGTTCACTCTGGTAGGCCTTCTTGCTCATACCACCCTCCAACTTTGACCAGCGGAATGAGTCTGCAAGATCGAGGACCGGTTGGTTGTCGCCCTCGTCGCCACCACCACCCTCCTCGTCTTCAGCTTCGGCAGATGGGTTGGCACCCTCAAGGACTTGAAAGCCTTATTAGTACCTAGGTTACGAAGCGCGTAACTTGTAAACATACCGAAGTTCTCGGCGCCCTTCTTGACCATACGGCCGTCGATTTCCCACAGTCCATTGCCGGCATCGACAATTTTGGTTGCGTCCGAGACGATCTCGTCGCCGCTGATGATATCCTGGGGTCAAAATGTCAGTCGTCTGTTCGCTGAGGGCGGGGGTGAAGCCCGGATCCCGACGCAAAAATCGGATGTCTCATACCCTGTAGATGATCATTTTGGCAACGTTCTGGTCTTAACGGTTTGGAAGGAAGCAATGTAGAGTGGACAGCGGATCAAAGAAACAAGACTTGGAGAGAAGAAGCGCAGTTTAACAGGAAAGGACTCGAGGCAGAAATGTGGCTCTGGCTGGTGGGGGAAGAAGCCAAAAATTCCACCGTTGCAATTGTTCGAGAACTTTTGCAGGCGGAGCTGAGCTACGATCACGTGAATGAGCCTAGATAAACAAGTCTTTGCTCACGTGATTGCACAGAAGTAGGGGGTCATGTCACGTGGATAGACCTCTCTAATGAACGTACCTAGACTCGGGCATAACTTTTATTTCATTAGTTGCGCCGCAATCGGGAATTAAAGCCTCAATGGTGGCAAATTCACTCATCTCCCTCATCATCCATCGTCTTGTAATTCGTGTCTCTCCACCCTTTGACTCTGCCTCCAATTCGGCTTAATACAATACAACCTGCTCCTTTTCAATTCTCTTCTCATATTGTCTTTCTTCTAGTTCCTTATTCCCTACCTATGACCTGACCTTGCGTTCGCTCATTCGGACGAGAGACGTCTGTTGTCTGTTGACGCCGCCGCTCCTTTACAACACGCCCTAGTCCTCCGACGTGACTGTATACACAGTACTACTATTCTGATATTGTACCGCGTTCCCTCAGCCTTTCTACGCTGCATGGTCAACATGATGACGAATTCTACTCTTACCGACCTTCCTCCGCTCCCATCTTATACCCTGACGCCCCGTCCGCCTATGATTCCTGGCATATCAGATGCCGCTTTACAACTACTGGCTCCCATCGTCGCCTACTGGGTAGTCTCCCTCTTCTTCCACGTTCTCGATACCTACGACCTGTGCTCGCAGTACAGACTACACACCCCGGCCGAAGTGCTCAAACGCAACCATGTCACCCGATATGAGGTGGTAAGAGATGTGGTCTTACAACAAATCATCCAGACTGCCTTTGGGTTGCTGGTCGCTTTACTAGATCCCGTCGAAACCATTGGGCGGGAAGACTACGATGTCGCGGTGTGGGCTCGCCGTCTGCGCCTGGTAGAGAGGTATATCCCGGGTTTGCTTACCGTGGTTGGCATTGACGCCATGTCGCTTGCGCAAGACTTGTCCAAGAACTACCCCCAGCTGGCTGGAATTGTGTCAGGAGGGCTTTACTCTGCACAATCATTTGCGCCGTGGGAGATGACAACTGCAAGGCTGATCTATTGGGTTGCCATACCTTTCATACAATTTCTCGTGGGAATACTCATTGTCGACACATGGCAATACTTCCTGCACCGAGCCATGCACATGAACAAGTTCTTGTATACTACTCTGCATTCTCGGCATCACAGGTTGTACGTCCCGTATGCGTTCGGGGCTCTCTACAACCACCCCTTGGAAGGGTTTCTGCTTGATACATTGGGAACAGGAGTGGCATATCTTGTTTCGAGAATGACGGTGCGGCAAGGAATGTGGTTCTTCACCTGCTCAACAATTAAGACTGTCGATGACCACTGCGGATATGCTTTTCCATGGGATCCTCTTCAACATGTTACATCGAACAACGCCGCCTACCACGATGTACACCACCAGAGTTGGGGAATCAAGACCAATTTCTCCCAGCCCTTCTTCACCTTTTGGGACCGTCTACTCGGGACGGCATGGTCAGGCGGAGATGTGTCAGCTCGCTATGAGCGCGACAGGATCGCCGCTCAGAAAAAGGTTGATGCCGACAATGCTGCTAAAGCTTCGGTTGTCAATTCTCCAACTATCGACCTAGACCGGGCGAAACAGCAAGCCATCTCGAGTCAGAGGCAGGTCCTTGATGATCAAGTGAATGGCGGACTTAGAGTCATTCAAGAAGAGGCAAGGGAAGAACAAGAGGTCAAGCAGACCTTAAGGCGGAGTGTGAGACGCAAGAGTGGCTTTGATGCCATGTCAATCTCGGACCGTGTTGCAGGGAGGTTGCACAACACGAGCCCTACAATTCTGCATGCAGATGGGGTACACTGACGATCCTGTACAAGAGCAGTTGCTACAGCTGGTATCATTTTTCTCCGGGGTTCATTTGCGGTATTGGTGTCGGGTCAAGGCAAGGATTTGTTACGGTTGGACCATCGTGGGAGTTCAGGAAAGGTCCATGCGCCTTGTCTTCACCAGATTGAGATGCACGGTAATGTGTAAAAAATGGTCAGGTACCAACGTTATCCAATATTAATTACACATCTTCTAGCAAAGTCTTTGTTCCCTTATGCTTGAGCAATTGTTGACTTCGATGTTCATCTCTCCTTCAACCTCATTCTCTCACTTAACAGTCACCGCTGCCAACTGTCATGCGTGTGATACAGAACTCACAGCACCACCTTAATCTGACGACGAATGGACTTGGTAAGAAGACTCTTTGTCCCTCTTTGTTGCTTGGTCTTCATGACTGCCGAAGTCGCTGCCTCTGATACAAAGGAAACACAAATTTCTTTGTGGCAATTGCTGCAGACAAAGACCACTGCCTTGAGGCCTACTATCGAAAGTCTCAGACCAGTGAAGCAAGGAACGAGGAGAACTTTTTACTATTTCTTCATCAACATCTTTCGCAGAAACCACGTTCTCTTCCACTGCTAAAGAAGTGGTCATTTGGCTTGATCGCAAAGAACCCGTACTCTCCTGCGATCATCTCAGCCAAGTCGATCACTTCAACACCTAGGATATGCAGGTAAGCCTGAAGCTAGCACTAACATCTCCCTCATCTCTAGCAGCTGGTCTGACAAGATGCACCTTCTAGACATCCCGAAGCAACACGTGGCAGCAATAGCTAGCATTCTCCAGTTCCGAGCGGGCGAGAATACGACAATCCGAGCAAAGCGTATCAGCCATGATGCCAAAGCTCTACCCTCATTACTCCGACCCGGCCGGCTGGAACGGCTATTACTCCCTCCCTTAGGCCACCTCTGCAAGATGCACAGTAACCTAGACTACTCCGTGGTCAAGGTGGTATTGGAGCACATCCAGCTTGAAGTCGGCGAGCGTCTGAACAACCTTGTATGGCGAGGGGAGCTTTTGACAAGCGACCAGTTGAGCCGCCTGAACAGATTGAGATCCCTGCATGCCCTTTGGGTTCCTCGCGAAGAATATGAACTGACGTTTCTGGCTTCCACGCGCGACTGCAAGTGGCAGTACCAGCAGGATCGGTGCGAAGCCTGCATCGTCTCCCAGATAACGGGTGATTTGGAGATTCTTCTGGACTTGAGATGTGCCATTCGCTCGCGGGCCACGAGTAAATTCCTAGCCAAGCGTGGCGAGCCGAGACTCCAGATCTGGGTGCATGCGTGGATTGATGAGTTGGTGCAACATCTCAAGAACAAGACTGGTCAACCTGTCGACGTTGATGCACTTATTGCAGAAAATGAAGTCGAAGCTTTGGCCCTGATGCGGCGCAGAACCAAGATTCATGCTCTGAGAAACAAGACTTTCAAAGATGTGACCAGAGAAGAGGGCGACAAGAACACACAGCCGGCTGATCCTGAGGACCAGGACGAGGACGAGGACGAGGGCGATGCTCATGATGCCGAGCTCGATGTCATTAATGCATACGATGCTTTGAAGAGCAAGTCAGTCATCTCGGCGTTTCCGCTGCAGTCTCAACGAGTATCTGCAGATCCGTCCAAAACAGGTGAGAGCCCGTACCAACATCCCCATCCAGCACGTCCCCGAGAATCATTCTACAGCATTGATGGTGTTCCCGTGAACAAGCCACGATTGCCTGGTTCGAATGCGAATGTGTTAGAAGACGTGGCTGAGTGTTCCCTGGGTCCTGCACGAGAAGAGAAACCTTACATTCCTCCCCGACAATTATGGAAGAAGCAACAACAACCCGCATCTCAAGTCCAGCCCCAGTCGGGCTCCTGGCGGGCTACCGAAGCTGCACTCGTCTCCAGAGATTCATGGGAGACAGCGCCGGTCGAGAGCTCATCTACTGTTTTCCAGCCAGCGAGACGATCGAGTAGGTCATGTATCCCGGCCCAAAATGAGCGTTGTCCAGCAGATACATATGTGAACCTACTCGGTCCAGCACCATTCAACTCTAACTCCAGCGTCCTCACAGCGACGACTCGGGAGCCCTGTCTGCCCTTGCTCACGCCAGACGTCCTTAACCTCAACTTCTCTGCCAACGGCGTTGAGAGGACCAGTGACCATTCCACCATCAGACCCGCGGACAGTTACGAGAGCGTATACAATACTGATGCTGATGTTGATGCTGAAGATGGAAATGGTAATGGTAATGGAGATAGTGCTACAAGTCACGAGTATGCGAGCTCATCCTGCCTCGGTCTCGGTCTTTCATCCTCATCATCAGCAACGCATTCAGGAGAATCCAGTAGTGTACAGACGCCCGACCCTTCAGCGCTTACAAGACTACCATCACCATCACCACCACCACCTGCAGGTCAAGAAGCCAAGAGCGGACACCCCGCCGAATCCAGCTCGACGATCAGCAGCTGGGGTGCGATGTATGCTAGCGGGTTGGTGTATAGGGAAGATCTGGGCTGGTTTTATGTCCAAGGGAAGTAAAGTTCTAGGAGAGAGGAAAACGGAAGCTAGAGAGGGTGTCGATATCTCCGGATGATGAGATAAGGAGAAAGGAGAAAGGAGAACTGGGTGAGTGCGATGGGGATGCCGGACAGATACTAGACAGCTATGGGAATGGAACCGGAGTGCGAAGATGATGGAGGTCCTGCTTTGAATGGTATGTAGTTCCGGATCGTGTACAGAGAAGTGGGAAACCGGTTTTCTTGTATTGTTTCTTCATTTCCGTCTAGGTTTCCGTACCATGTTGCTTGATGCCCGGGTATGTAATCACCTGGAGTTGGACTGGGGTGTAGACTGAGAGGGTTGGATTGCTTGTAACGTTCTTAACTCGCATTCATGAGTCGCTTGGGCTTGTCCCCTGCATATCCATCCCTTCGTCCAATGCCATTCCATCGGCATCTTAACTTCATCGTGGCATCTTTGTACCAGTGCCGAAGAGGATATGTGTTGGCATCTCCCATTCTGTCCAAGGGCGCAATTTGGAACAAGTCACAGTGTTTGACCTGTATCCCGAGGCCATCTCTGCATAGCCTTGATTGCTGACATGTCCTAGTCGATCAATTCCTCGACTGCTCGCGAACGGTCCATAATGGCGCAATGGTTTCCACAGCTCTTTCCACCACGGCTTTGACCCGGTCCCGTAAGACTGTATTCGCACATTCAACGTCCAAGTTCTCCAGCCACAGCTTAGCGACATGCTTGTCGAACCTGATCTCCAAGCCAGGAACGGGAATACCCAAGGCTGCCAACCGGGCACGTTCCTCGACCTCGGCCCTCTCGATATCATCTTCGCCTTCCGATCCGTTTTCTTCCTTCTTGGCTTCCCCATTCTCCGTCACCGCCTTGATGTCGGGCTGATACTGCAACCGGGGCTTTTCAATAGGTATGATCGTATCACCGAACTGCTCTTCAAGGAACATGCAAAGCCGTACGAACCGGTCTTGGGGTGTAAGGCCTGTGTGCTGGTTGTGTGGCAGCGCTTTCTTGGCGGGAGCGTCATGGTTGTGGGACGACTTGCTTGAGGAATATTTGACGGCCGCTGGGCTGCTCTCAACAGTCATGAGCACCGCCATCACGGCATCGGCAATCCCATCGTTCATCGTGTTTCCTTCCCATTCCAATTCAATCTGCTTATCCCGGCCAGACCACTTCAGAGTGACGCAGCCCATGATGAGGAATGTGCGTGGCGGCTCCGTCAGGATCGCTTCGTCGGCCTCGTCATGTTTGACGCCATTCTGTCCGTTCGTCAACTCGCCTGTTGCCTCCTTCCCCTGGTCAGTCAATTCGTGTTTGACCTGACCTACTTCCTCGATACTACCAAAGGTTCCTTCAAGAGCCCAGCGAATCAATTCGATCCCGGCCGCAGCAAGGGTGATGTGCTGTCGACATAAAATGGTGGTGGTGGTCAAGCCGGCGTACTCCCGTAGATCTTCAGGAGCCATGAGGCTGAGCTTGAAGCCATTCTGTACAAGTACTCCGCTCACCACCCTCGAATCCTCTGGGTCCGTTGAGGCGGGTGGAGGTATTTGGGCAAGCTTTCCCACGACCTTGGCCACTTTGTCCTTTCGGAAAGGGATCTTGATTTCCGCCCCATTTTCTGGACTGTACACTTTGGTCTGATGAGCGTGGGGATTGCTTGCCAGTCGTCGCGAATTTAGGTCCAAAAGTCTCGACCTCAGCCTCGCGGCTTGGGATCGTTCCCCGTGGACTAAAATGACATGAGGAGACGCCACTTGCTCGATGAAGTCCACGTTTTCCACGCCCGTGACGTGGGCTGCGAATTGAAACTCCTCAACGGTACACCGTCGTGGGATCATGACCGCTCTCTCGTCGTCTCGGGTCTTGCGGCCCATTGGTTGACCCACGCCAGTGTTGCCGCCACTCATGATGGCTGGGATCATTTCGGGTTCTGACAGAATCGTTCGAGCCATAGTCCCTTCAACGTTGTAACCTGTCATGATCACACCATTCCGTGGGTCTGGTGCCCATCGTTCCAGCAGAACACGAGACATTCCAGACTGCAACATACCGGGTGAAGCCAACATCACGCAGCCACCCACATCGTCAAACCGATCGAGATTCCGCAGACTTCGCACAAAGCGGAAATCCCAGGGACCTGCACTGACCCCTTTGGCGTTTCCAGCCGCCTCCGCTTCAGCCATACGCTCGCGAAACATGCGCTTGATATTGTCGTTCATGGCGTTGATGTATGTCTGATACACCACCATACATTTTCGCGCCGTGTTTCCCGTGTAGTATATGGGGTACTTTTGAAGTTCTGGATGCTTCGACCAGTGGTCTTCGAGAATAAGAAGAAGCTCTTGTGCTCGGCCGAGAGCAAAGACGGGCATGAGCACTTTGCCGCCGCGATTCAGTATGTTCGTTATCGACTTGAGGAGCCCCGTTTCTCTTTCCGCCCGTGGTGGGGCATTGGAGATCCCGAATGTCGACTCCGTGATGAGCAAGTCGATCTTGCCTACCGTTGCCTTATTTGGGACTTCGGCAGCAACGAGATGTCGGTCTTGTTCGCGCGAATAGTCGGCTGTAAAGAATATGTTGAGCCCCGCAATATTGATCAAAAACATGGCGGCTCCGAGGACATGGCCCGCTGGATATGGGGTGATTCTGACCCCGGAGACGGTGTGTGTGGTGTAGAAATCTATTGTTTCGATTTGTGGTAGAGTCGAGATGTGGTCCGCTTCGGTGTAGAGTGACGTCCGCTGGTCCGAGGTAGATGAGGTATTGCTCACCCTGACAGAATCCTGGATAAGCCATTTGTAGATTGCTTTGGTAGGGTGTGTCATGAAGACTCGTCCCTTGAAGTCGGTTTTTGCAAGCACATATGGTAAGGCTGCCGCGTGGTCAAGGTGGAAACTGTCACACGTTACCATTAGCCAGTGGTTCGCGGGACATCAGATCGATCATTGCTATCATGTCCAGGGATGAGGAATCAAGGACGAGCAACTAGGAGCGGGGGTAAGGAAGGCATATGGCTGAACATAATTGTATTGGTGTCTGCCTATGATACAAACGTCTCACATATCTGCTTCAGAAGCAACAGAAAATCATTTTGAACAGAGCAGTGCCAGACATCAACATTCGGTAACCGCCGACGAATGTTCCTCAAAGCCTGTCCCCAAGAAAGACACTTCAACAAAGGAAAGGAGGGTTTCACCTACTGGCTGATCAAGAGTATGTCCACAGTACTGAGATCGAAATCATCAAAGTAGGGCATTGCTGACATGCCTTCTCGGCCTGTATGCATACCGGCATCGAGCTGTATGCTGGTCAATCCTTGCTTATAAAGATGTGAATCTTGTGTCCTTCTTACCATAACAGTCTTGCCCTTGTACTGAAGAATGTGACATGATCTTCCCACCTCTTGACATCCGCCCAGCCCAATAAAAATCAGCTCATCGGAAGGGTCGACAGGATCGTCATCCTCGGCCGAAGCCATGGCCGCAGCCTTTCTTTTCGTCGCCATAATGCACTAGGCTACCGAAGATGCGCTCGTGAGGATTCTCCCAACATTAGGCCGTATTTGGTGTAAACGGTGAAGAGGAAATGTGCGAAGAGTACGTTGTCACTGTCGCGATGTCTCACTGATAGGTGCAATGTTCCTCGCCAGTGGGCTTGTAGGTTAGATCTTTTCCGAGTGAAGCAGGATGGGCAAGGTGACACAAGCAAGACGGCAGCCAGATACTTGGAATTGACAACCGGAGATACTAGATTTGCGACAGATCGCGGAGGATGAGTATGGTCGTGTCTCAAAAGAATGAGGGTGAGCGGGAAGTTAAAGCGGCCAAGTCTTGCGATCACGTGACATGGACTTTAGTGATGTGGAAGGCAGGCTGCGCTTTGGCCCAAAGTTGTGAGTGACCCATCACGTCTACCACCAGCCTTCTATATTGTATTCACATATCCAGGCATGGCGACTTCACATATCGTTTAATAGTGCGGAGTCTATCAAGTCGTGGTCAGGCATGCTAGCGACAAGAAGAGGGCTGAGCGTAAGACTACGCTCACTCGCACAACAAAGAACAAGACAAACGGCCCGGTGAAATCGTGCTCTCCAGAACATCTAACATGACCACTTCAAACACGATGGCTCAGTCACAGCCGCCGCCTTCGAGGCCTCCTCTTCCACAGGCCCAGGCCTCGTTCCAGCGCGACTTCGCAGCACCGAATGGCAGACCGACTTCTCTTGGACCTCAATCCCCACCGATGGGCATGAACTATTCCTCACCTTCACCTCAACAGTTTTCGCCTCAGCAATACACTCAACCACCTGCTGCGAAGAGGCCAAGACTCTCTCCTGACGTTCAATCTCCTTTCTCAACTCCGAGTTATCCATCTACACCGAATGCGCAACCCGTAATACCGATCGCAAGTGCGCCGATGAACGGCCCTGCGACCCCTGTGCCGCGGACAGGTTTGATGCCACCCCCTCAGCGACCGAGTGATAAAGCAGAAGATCGGAACTATGAGGATATTTTGTCGGGTACCGGAATCAACATTGAAGAGGAAGCCAGAATGCTGGTGAGACCAGATTACTATGGCGGATCTACATCACAAGCCACACTACAATCGCAGCCTGCGTCATTCGACTATCGAAACAACTCATTTTCTCGGTCCGGGTCTAACGCCGGCACACCAAATCCTCAGAATGATCAGCTTGACGGTCAAACTCAACCTCAGGAATACCAGCCGTCAGCGGAGGAACGAAAACGCAGGGATGAAGCACGCGCGGACTGGGAAGCTGCCAGGCATAGCCAACATCCACTTTGGGATCTCTTTCTGCTGGGAGGAGCCCTGAATGAGAGGATTCGGAACATTAGCATCACAGAACATCTGATTGACCCGCAGTCGGGGGTATTGGTTAATACGCAGAAGCATGCGCCGCCACCTACCGTTAGAGTGAATGGCTTGGAAGGGGCTTCCCGTGTCATTGACAAAGGCCAAGCCATCCTTGACACTGGACAGAAAGGTGAGCGTCTCTCTGACATCATGAAAGTCATCAGTTTGGCTACGAAAGCTCGGATGACTGGTCTGGTAAGCGCGGCTTCGAGGTTGGCACAGGAACGAAAACAACACTCGAAAGGAAAGGTCCCAGATGAATGGCATGACATTGCGGTTGCGGCTAAGCCAGCGGCTGATGTACCCGAGGGAGCGTCCAGTCCGGCTGGTAGCTCCAACTTAAAGCGTGAGCGATACCGGTAATACCAGCTACAATATGGACTATTGCTGATTTCTTTTACAGGTACTCATTCGCAAGCCAATAGTGAAGGAGTGCCAGGTGAGCCTGGAGTTCCGGCACCAGTCGTGTCTGTTCTGGAGAAGGTCTCGAACTCGGAGCGCTCGCAAGAGGATTCACGGCGGCAGAGACGTGCGAAACGACGGACAACCACCCAGACAGATCCAACGTCAGGCGGCGACGCTACACCAGATCCCGCTCTTGTGGCAGCCCTCGAATCGGAAAAGAGGACGACCAAGAAAGAAAGGAAACTCGCCGAATCGAAGTTTACCGAGCAGCAACAACATAAATCTGCCAACGAAGCGGCCCGGATGGCGGTATCCAGCATGCTTGGAAGTCGATTTGGAAACAAGAAGTCGAGAACGTATGACTGGATGAACGCGGGTAAAGGCGGCGGAGGCAGTCCGGCAGGGACTCCAGGGAAGCTTGTAGCATCGGGTTCATCATCAGTCACCGGCACTCCTGGGCCTGACCGTACGCGGGCCGTTTCTAAAGAGAAACATTTGGGTCACTGGGACGAGGAGAAGGATGGCAAGATTCAGGCACGCGACGTGCTTCTTGTGCTGGAAACCGACGGTCGATCTCCACGTTCCTACGTACGAGGCGCCAGCCTACCAAGGAGTTGATTTCTGATGTGCATTTCTAGATCCCGGTCACTGGACAGGGCAATGGTCTCGGCGCTTCCTCATCGATGGCGCAGCAAAGCATGACTTTGTAAGATAAAAGAAGGCTCGGGAAAAGAGCTCTCCTGACAGATGCATTTACAGCAATCATGAGAACCATCTTGGGGATCAGGGGGGAGTTGCTTCGCTCCTCGACTATGCATGGATGAGTTCTCTTTGACAAACATCAGGCTGAGTCGGCCAATTCATAAGGTGCATGCAGACTTCGTATCAGAATCTACGTACTCGTCTTAGCATCCTTGGTTTGAGATATCGTTGTTCATTTGTTGTTATTCATTATTGTCCGGACGAACGATGCCCGAGTCCCTCGGAATTGCAGCTCTCGTGCTGTGGCAGCGTTTGGGTGTCGTCGCCATCGTTGGTGGCCTCCTCTAGGTACATCAGGTAGTAGTCAACCTGCCACGGTAGCTCAAAGCCCCGGAGCGCGGGTGGCCCAGAGGCGTCATCCCCAGCACGTGTGGTGTATTCGGAACTCTAACACAGCACTCCTGTCGCCCCCTGCGGCAATATCTCCGTAACTAAAACCTAGAGGGCCGTGATGTTTGTTTCCCCGAAGCCGCATGGAGGCTTTGGAATTCGAGCTCGGAAGATACCTAGCCACGCGTATGGGAGTGGTGTAAAGCGGTAACAGCGCTTACAAGTCCGAAAGATAGAGGCACAGACACCGGAACAATGTCATAAAGGGACGGGCGACGAAGAGGGACTGACGCTGACTGCGGACCCTCAAGATTGATGATTCGCAGGAGGAGCGAGCGGGCTCCACGGCACTTGTTCAGAGTTACGAGAGGAGGAGAGGCGCGTGCATCTTCAGGCTTGGTGAGTCCCGGTTAGAGGCTTCTTGAGCAATAATGAAGCAGAAAAGCCACAGCGAGGCGACGGGGAGGCAGACGGGAGAGAGGGGGAGAAATCGCTAGAACAACAAAAGGTGGTGGTGACCTGGACATTACGCAGTAGGACAGTTCACGTCGAGGACGGGAAGAGTGTCAACAGAGGCAGTCGGCACCATATTCGCCGCGGTCATTAGAACCTACTGACCGTAATTTCATTGTACTGCACTGCTGGGCACTGCTGGGCGCTGCACTTCACTCAATGGGTACAAGGCACACCGTGACTGGCACCTTGTAATGTTTCCAATTCGCCGCCCAGCAAAGAACTTTCCCCAGTGCGCCGAGTAGGGTAATACGTGAGTGGCCCTGGAAACCCTCTCTGTTCCCGTCCTCTCAGGCCTGTCAAGCACGATCCGACGGACACACTCGCTACGAAACTGCGGTAGTAAACTGCGCTGCAACTTCAAACCTCGCCATCGCCGACATCACATCATCCCGTCTTCTTCACAGTCTGTCTGGTTGCACCCAATTCTATTCTTCTAAGATTGCGACCTTTCCCTCTTTCTTCACAGCCTACAAGCCTGTCTCAGACGAATCATGCCCGAGAAGTGGCACCAGTAGAGGGAGGCATCGACCTCGTCACGTTTGGCGTTCCACATTTTCCCTCACACCTCGATTCTCCACGACGACAGCGAACTCCGGCTTTTCAGCTGTCGCTGCAACTTCCTCATCTCTCCTACTCTCCTCCTTGTCGACGATAGTCACTCGCATTCCTCACGCCCAAGGTTGGACTCCGCGAGAAATCGAGCCCCTGTGCTCTCGCATGCGGCCGGTGTTCGGCGACGATCCACGTAGTTGGACTTCGTTCTCCACAATCAGGGTTTCTCTGGGGACAAAATGTCTACACCTTCGATAGCGACCACCCTCGTACCAGCACATCCCTCACAATATGGTTATGGTCATCAAAATCCATATTCGCCGTCGACACGGACATATCCCACGACGACCGCTATGCCTGCACCTCAACGGATGACCACTTCCTACCATTCCTACCCGGCTAGCGCTCCATATCCACAACCTCAGCAGTCCCCGGTCTCATACAGACCGCCCTCCAACATCTCCTCCATGGCTCCTTCGCAATCGGGCTCGACCCAGGCCGATGGCAACAAACGACAGCCGGACTGGAACGAATTTTACAAAAATGGTGTACCGAGA
This sequence comes from Exophiala sp. LBMH1013, assembly GCA_024611085.1. Lineage (NCBI taxonomy): Eukaryota > Fungi > Ascomycota > Eurotiomycetes > Chaetothyriales > Herpotrichiellaceae > Exophiala > Exophiala sp. LBMH1013. Next base: position 831,841 of record JAMFLB010000002.1, read on the forward strand.
GAGATAATCGTTATCGACGACGACGAATCTCCAGAACCGCAACCCGCAGCCGACGCCTCCAGCCGACAACAGAACCACGATACTTCTACATACCCATCGAACGCCGGCAGAAAAAGAAAAGTTGATCAAGGCTACGAAATCGAGTACACCGACAGCCCGGCGTATTCCACACACCCGGCGAAATTTGGCGCGTCATCATCATCGGCCTCTTATCAGTCGGGCGATAGGACCACGTCTCTTCAGACCGTAACTGCTCCCACATCACTCGAGTCATATGGCAGTAACACCGCAAGCAATAGCTACGAAGACGTGAGAGTGGGCCAAAAACGAAAGCGAGTGCAGCCACAGAAAGAGACAAGAGCGCAAGCCAAAAGAAAACAGCAGGAGACAGCAGATGCTTTTGCAGACTATATTCCACCTTCAAAACCATTGCAAAAGGCAGCGGATGTCCACGTCCCCGTCATTCGTGATGTACGTACATCGATTCCATGATCCGGTTCGATTTGCTGACGGGAGATAGAATCTTCACAAGCACCAGAAAGTGGACGACGACGACGGCCACTACATTGTGACCCCCCAAACTTCGCTTACAGATCGATGTAAGGTTCCCGATGCGCAAGGATCTGCTCAATACTGACAACATCGAAGATGACATCATCAAGCTTCTTGGTCAAGGCACATTTGGCAAAGTTGTGGAAGCCTACGACAAGAGAAAGAAGACAAAATGCGCCGTCAAGATCATCAGATCTGTCCAGAAGTATCGCGATGCATCCCGCATCGAGTTGCGTGTGCTTTCGACACTCGCCTTGAACGACAAGGACAACCGAAACAAGTGCATTCACTTGCGGGATTCGTTTGACTTTCGGAACCATATTTGCATCGTAACCGATCTTCTAGGGCAAAGCGTCTTCGACTTCCTGAAAGGCAATGGATTTGTACCTTTTCCCAGTTCTCAAATCCAGAGCTTTGCACGACAACTGTTTACCAGCGTTGCTTGTAAGTCATCTTTGCTTCCGGACGATCTGCGATAATGCTGACTTTTCTCAAGTTCTCCACGATCTTAACTTGATCCATACGGACCTCAAACCTGAGAACATTCTGCTGGTGCATAATGCCTATCAAACCTTCACCTATAACCGGACGATACCGTCATCGTCACACACAACATCCCGAACAGCTCGACAAAGGAGAGTGCTCCTTGACAGCGAAATCCGGCTCATAGACTTTGGCTCGGCAACTTTCGACGACGAGTATCATTCCTCGGTGGTGTCGACTAGGCATTACAGGGCCCCTGAGATCATACTTCAACTGGGTTGGAGTTTTCCCTGTGACATCTGGAGCATTGGCTGCATCATCGTCGAGTTTTTCACCGGTGATGCCTTGTTTCAAACGCACGACAACCTCGAGCATCTTGCCATGATGGAAGCGGTCTGTAATGGGAAGATCGACCCTAAGTTAGTCAAGGCCGTATGTTCTGGAGGTCGTGGTGCCAATGCAAACCCTGCCGCCAAGTTCTTCACCCGGGGAAAGCTGGACTATCCCAACAGCGAGACCTCCAAAGCCTCCCGGAAGTACGTCAAGGCCATGAAGCAGCTTCATGTAAGTCTATGACAGTTTCTCGTTTAGTGTTCGACAGACTAACAAAGACTAGGAGTTTATTCCGGCCAACACTTCCTTCAACAGACAGCTGCTCGATCTGTTGAGGAAGATCTTTGTATACGATCCAAAGCAGAGAATTACGGCAAAGGAGGCATTGAAGCACCCATGGTTCAAAGAGACCCTGGTCGATGACGGGACAGAAGCCATCCGGATACGTGAAGAACGTGCCAACGCTGTGGGACCAGATGCCAAGCGACCAAGGGTGTGACGCGGGCTTGCGACTTGCAGACACTCGGAACGACCTTGTTATGATCTCTGTGCCAAGTGAGTCGCGACCTGGATGGTCGTGATGAAATACACCTTGTGCGAGGAATGACTGTAACGATTGATTTGGAAACGCGTCCTGGTAGACGCTGAGCCGGAGAAGAACCAACAACCAGCGGCCATTGGAAATATGATGAGCACTCTCGATGCGATGTCCGACTGCATGAAGGATAAGTTGTGTGAGATGATGCGGTAGGGGATAGACGGAAGGGTGTCTCTGCCCTCGGTTCGCGGAGATGCGGAGCCGAACAAGGCCAACATGCTGTGCGAAGACGTGAGATCACAGTGGATGACGAGGAGAAGGACCGCTCTCGCCAACGATCAGGCAGAGGAATACGCGCTCGACCGAAAGGCCCGGTCCTGTTCTATCCTTGCGACCTAGCTTGTTCGAGCGAAAGGAGAGTGGTCAAGTAGAACGGGGAGGCATTACATTACCATTAGTCGAAGAGACAGAAGTATGGACATTGAATCAAACATGCCCCATAGGTATCTTATAATCCATGTGAGGTAAATAAGGTATCATTTCTGCCGAAACAGACTCCTTTTGAGCCGGATTCCCAAGCCAGCAACAAGTATGCTGAGGCCGGTCGCAGAAGTACGTGTTTTCATGTGGTCAGTTAGCCATATAAGACTGTCGATCTGCCCTACCTTGCTGCAGCGCCTGGTGATTGATCAGGTTCATAGACCTGAACTTCTACCCCTGAAGATCACCAGTCCTCAAGTTCTATGGATCTTCTCAACTGGAATTTGGATATCGATTACTAATTACTAATTACTATTTGCCAGCTTATACAGGACTGAACTGGGTATGTATATTGGTATATAGTGCTGGAGAGGGCAATCGCGTGGGTGTATAGATGGGTGTGGATTGTGGGTGTATGTGTGTCTGTGTGTTAGTCGAAAGCAAGGAGTTATTTATCGGCAGCTTGAGTTGGAGGGGCTGCGGTGGCCCTGGTGAATCCTGTTTTATCCCTGGTTTCGTTCCTCCGTTGGCCCCTGCATTCTGCCTTTGTGCTTTCATCCTGAATCGGTCGGAAAGTCTAGATATAGATATACTCTTCTGCTGGTAAGGGTGTTGGGTGTGTCTGGTGATATATGGACGGTTGTAGTTAGGGTTACCGTCGTGGTTCTGGTTCTGGTTCTGGTTCTGGTTGTGGTTCTAATAGTGGTTGTGGTTGTGGATTTAATAGAGGCCAGCAGTCTGCGCGTTCAGCTCCATGTTCACGATCGTGCAGAAAGGCGGAGGGGCCGATTGCATTGAGAAAGTTCACATATATAGCATTAGCTGCTGGACAAGGCTCGTGCTGGGCCGGGATGGAAGCCCTGCTCGATATGCGGAGGAGGCGTATTGATGCGGATATGGATATGGATGTTGATGTTGATGTTGGTATGGGCGTTCGAGTTGAGACAGAGATTGATACTGGGACTGCGACTGCGACTGCGACTGAGGTTCGGGTTGAGGCTGAGGCCGAGGCTGAAGGGAGTGTAAATAGTAGGCTGGAAATGCTGTACTGGTCTGACTTGTGAGTGGATGGGGCTCTGCAGCAGGGTACTGAACTTGGGCTGGTTCAATACTGATGCAGACTGGGTGTTCGTGGTGGATGGCTCTGTCTGTGAGATGGATTGGAGGGCCATCGACCCGAGTATGGTTTTCAGAAGTATTCGGTGGTTGGGCCGGGGATGTTGCTCTAGACTGTGTGCGCGTCATGTTGTCAGGTCTGTAGACTGGTCGAGGCGAACCCGAGACGTGGGAAGATGTTCGGGATGGAGGACTTGAGATCGATGCCGAGTGCTGAAGCCTCGCGCGTCTCGACCCTTGGGTGGAGCTGAAAGAAGTCACACTGGGAGGTCGACCGGTTGAAGAAGAAGATAAGATTGTCCGTGTCGGTGGTGGACATCTATATGGGCGAAGGGAGGATTGTGAATGTGATTGTGATTGTGATGCTGAATGTGACGAGGTTGGTGCTGAGATGGCCCGATTCGCGGGAGAAGGTTGAGCTGCTTCGGTCGGTTCATGCGTCTCAGCCTCGTCATGCAATCCGGATCCATGTTCACTCTGCGGGCCCTCGTTGCCTCCATCTCCAGGCTCAGTTGCTGGATGCGGCTCGGCTTCTTCGGCAGTTGTGTTTGATGTAGGATTCGGAAGAGGGTCTACACCACCACCGCTCGCTTCATCATGCTCATGCCCAGGAGAATCCTCTCGCGGCCGCTGGTCTGCTTCATGAGAACCAGGTTCACCTTCGGCGTCTCCTTCAGCCTCCCCACTCGGTCTGGGTCCATTACCTTCGCCGCCCGGGTCGTCGTCGTGTGCTTCATCCTCGTGGTTGGCAGGAGGGTCTCCAGCATCCCCGCCACCAGCGTCAGCGTCAGAAGGGGGATCTGCTGTATCAGCACCGGTATCGACCGGAGTACTATCGTTCATTGCACCGGACTGCCTATTTGATCCGGCCGGCTGATCCGCCGCTTTGGCCCGTTTGCGCCTGCTTCGCCGAAGTGCTTCGACGCGCTGATGTTCATCGTGCATCAATAACTTGGCCAGGCCGAACCACGCGCTGGACCGGTGGTCGCCTCCGAACAATCGTAACTTGGGAACGTGGCTGCCCATCGCTTTGAAAGGCCTCAAGAAATTGATCAATGTAGGTTCCTTACCTGGTTGGCCGTCACTAGGCCTGAGATTGGATTTGGGGTGCCTCAGATATAGTGGGTTCGAGGTCTTATATCTCGTGATATTGTCAGCCTGTGTTTGCTAGCATGGGTCTACAGGAGTCATGGAAGAGGGAAACTGAGTCTGCTGAGTCTTCTGGAGGCGAATGAGTGTGCATGTCTGACCGTGGCATTAGTATATGGTTCCGAGGTCAAGCAGGATAGAGTGAAGAGCAGCTGAGAGACTCATAGCTGACTGGGATGTTGGGGTAAAGGTGTCTTTAGATAGTTACAGGTCAAGCTGCTGAGGACGGTGACACTGAGGCATATCTGGGATATTCAATGGTTTGAGTCGTTTACAGAAGTCGAACCAGATACTGATACCATGAGGGTAGGTGAAGGGAATATAGAGTCAATAGAGGACATTAAATAGGGGGTCGTATTAGGATGCTCTCGCAGTTATACCAGTAGGTGCTAGCGCTGATGCTTATTGCATATAAGCTTAGCGAAGACACTTGCCATAATCGGCCCGTAACTCGTCAAGACTCGCATATTATTGTGCAGAATGCTGGATGCCTGTAATACAATGTCTGCCTCGGTAAGCAATGAAATCTAGCGTAGTGCAACCTCTATTGCTGCATCTCATTTCATCTCAAAGCAGCCTTATATCAATCTCTTCAGACTGAGGAAACCATAACGGCATCATCTGGTCTGGCGTATAGTTGGCAGCTGTCCTACCTAGGCACAGTCCTACCTTTCTGAAAGATGGTGCGCCACATTATGTCCTTATTGTGTATCATCATCCAGTTAGTGCATTACAATGACCTCCATCCTTCCGCTGCCTGCCGAGCCGTTTTTATGCCTCCTCGAACGCTCGACCTTTTCCGCCTCTTCCTACATTTCTCTCTTTCTGCTTATTGTATCCTAGTATCTCTCTCTTGTTAAGGTTTGTGCTTTCTCCCTACAGGCGGTGTTGTTCCATCTTATCAGACTCGGCCCCCACCAGCTGCCAGCTGCCATATCTTACCGTCAGATCAACATCCCCTGGAACCGCCTCCACCGTGGGTACGAGTAAGCCCCCAATCATCTCACCTTGAGATCCAATCCTCGCACTGCCACAGAGGTACTGTGTCAGTAGCACAGTCCCTTGTTGTCTTGGTATCCACGTCTTGCCCATCGCAACTGCTCGCTATTCCAGCCGAACACTTCATGAATCCGCTTGTGCAACATGGACTCAGCCGGTTCTTCGGGGACAGAAGACCACACTTCCGCGCAAGACCATGACCATGGTCGTGAGTTGTCCCCCGTTACTGATGCACATGGCACCCCCGTTGAGGTTGGGATTATATCAGACGGCCAATACCCTGTGCCTCAGCTCGAGGCTGAAGTGCTCCATGACGACGACATTATTGGCGTCAGTATCAGTCGAATCCAGACACATATGCGAGCTCCGGAAACACCGGCTGCTGAGAAGGCGAGGGCCTTGAATCTGCCCGTGGAGTCTTTTAATCGAATCTTGACCTTGACTGAAGGAGAAAAAGAAAACGACGACCAACAAGGATCAGAGTCACTCTGCAGCGAATCCCAGTCCGGCCCGGCGTTCCTCGACAGTGAGGCATCCACAACTACAGATGACCTGAGAGCGTCTAGGCTATCGTCAACCGACTCAGCTGGGCCTGGCAGTGAAGTGAGAGACGCCGCACAGCCAGGAGACCGGAGTCTTTCGCCAATGCCCGACCTGGTTCATCGGGAGAAGGCACAAGAAAGAAAAGAGGCGGGCCGAGAACTTTCGAATCATAGAAGACCTCAGTCCCCTACATCACAGCACCATGATTCTGAGACCAGCGTGGATAGCAGTGCGCAGAAAGCACCACGTAACCCGCCACCTCAGAGACTGTCACTGGCAAAAGCATTCTTGAGCGCGGCTGAAAACAAAGCCAGGGGTCGTTCGTCTTCCGGCCCGACGACTGTTCTCTCGAACTTGCGCAAATTCCTGCCGGACCTGCCATCGCCATCCTTCAATCGAAGTTCAATGTCCCTATTGGCCTTCAGCAACAAAAGCACGAACAGTTCAGACCATGCAATTCTGGTTGAATCTCCTACGGAAACCCATACAACTTTTCAATGGTCAGTCCAGGACACTGTTGAGAAGCAGGATAGCACTGTATCTCAGCCAGACACTTCCTCGTTGCGACCAGCTTCTACTGACGACCCCTCCGGCTCTTCAAACCCGGCGCAAGACCGAGACATCAGAGATGAAAACTTGCTTTCACCCATCAGTCCAACATCCACCAAAAGTCGTGCACGTTCTAATTCCGAAGGCTCTCTCTACTTGATGAAGAAAGCGACCGGCATGTCTACGTGGGACGATATCAATGCCTACGCGGATGTCACCGAGATGGCGAACTCGCGATTCAAAGCCATCACCGACAGTTTCCAGAACTCTTCCTTGAGAATACCCAAGCTCTCAGTCATTCGCCCGCTCCCAAAGCTTCTCATGTTGTCGGAGGCAACGCATCACGAGTCGAGCACCGCCTCCGGGGATGGAAATCCGCACATCGGGCTGGCTATATCCAAGAATGTCGGAAGCGTCAAAGGGGATACTGAGATGGAGACTATGCAGCAAAGGGCACATCCAATCCTAGCGCGCGCCTTGTCGAAAACCACTGGTGATATTGTCGTGCTAGGTGGGTATCGAGGTTCCATTTTGCGATCCGCTCAACCTCCGCATCGACAGCTTTGGGTACCATTAAAGGTCGGGCTTAATCTTCGAAAAGTCGATCTAGAGGTCGGTCTAACGCGAGAAGATGAAGAGAGGATGGAGGAGACCGTCATTCCATCGGGTATCCTCTCTCACATAGGACCGATCGATATATGCCGGAGACTACTCAGGCACATGAGGAAGTGTCCGAATGGCCGCGACAACAAGCTCCGAGCCCACGACTGGGGATATGACTGGAGGTTAAGCCCTGATTTACTGAGTGCGAGGCTCATCAAGTTTCTGGAATCGCTGGAGTGCAACCAACCCGGGACGCCGCCCGAAAAGAGAGGAGCAACGGTTGTAGCCCACAGCCTTGGTGGGCTCATCACGAGGCACGCGGTTAATCAGCGACCAGACCTATTTGCCGGCGTGGTTTACGCAGGAGTCCCACAACACTGTGTCAATATCCTCGGGCCCATGCGGAATGGGGACGATGTCCTGCTCAGCTCAAAGGTACTCACGGCACAGGTCAACTTTACTTTCCGGACAAGCTACGCTCTATTACCAGAAGACGGACACTGCTTTCTTCAAAAGAATACCAATAAACGATATGACCTGGATTTCTTCGACGCTCACGTCTGGGAAGAATACAGGCTATCTCCATGCGTCAATCCGCCATTGCACCGTCACCACCACCGAGCCGGTGAACGGAGGAAGAGCATCATGGGTGCTCTTTCAGAGACCATTTCGGTGTCCAGCAAAAAAGGTTCTGCGCAACAGATGGTGGAGAACGCCAACCAGCGGATAACAGATAAAGCGATGGACGCTGCTCGCACGGCTGAGGATCCTGCCGGAGACATGGTCGGACCCAGCATGAAGCAGTCTCAGAATGCTCAGCACCGTCCTTCTGTTGCGACAGCTTGCTCCATCCCCAAGGATGTCGCCATGGAATATCTCGACCGGACACTAAGAGAAGTTCGAACATTCAAGGAACAATTGGCATTCAATCCGGCCCACCAAGAAAACAATGTCTATCCACCACACGGCTTCATCTACGGCAAGACAGTGCCTACGGTGTATGGAGCCAGGGTGGCCAATAAGGAAGCCATCAAATATGACGATGCTTATGATGATCTGGCCTTCGCTGCGGGAGATGGAGTGGTCCTGGCCAGTGCAGCACAGTTGCCGGAAGGATATCGCTGTGTCAAGGGCGGTAGGGTCGAAAGTGATCGGGGACATGTGGGCATTCTCGGAGATCTCGAAGCAGTCGGACGATGTCTGGAGGCTGTCGTCGATGCACGAGCCAAAGGAGTAGGATGGGGCAAGAATGCTCTTCGCAAGAGCAACGGACACGGTCAAGTTTGAGGGTTGGGTGTGATTGTGCCATACTATGGCCATGGTCCCTTCTGTACATATGGACGACGTTGCTTTATTGATTGCTTATGATACCCCTGATAGTTCCAAGAATCGGACAACAGAAAGCTATACTGTATATTTTACGCCGACTCTACACGCTGTTCTACCTCATAGAACGGAACCTCTCAAGAGCACCCCGGGTCAACGCACCGTTGCAGTGTATTTAGCAAGCTGCAAGCCGTCATGAGGTGCGGAGAGAAACGGGCGATATATGTGGTCGTGATACCCCAGATACTGTGCATTGGGATGCAAATACCGTATATGTTTTCTATTACACCCTTAACCGAAGTGGTAGGTACTCGTACGCACGTACTAGTATCGAAGTCTGATCTCATATTATTTTGCATACGTCATCGTGCTGAAGCTTATTCAGATAAGCTATAAACCTTATCCTTATCCTGACCCTTATCAGACCCTGACAGCCTTATTACGCATCGCAGTGGATGTTACATCGTTACCACCTGTAACCACCAGCAGAAATTTTTTGGGCCATAAGCTCTGGTCGCCTCTTTACCTATATATCTTCCCCGTCTAGGTACCTACTTAGGAATCACGAGTCTCTTACCTTGATATTATAATATTACGTCTCTTCTGGTCTGTAGAGAGACCCTCAGATCATACTCTAGAGGCGCATCGCATCGTCTTTTCTTCTTTTGCTTCTTATTACATTATATCACAGATACGGTGTATGTCCCACCTACCTACTTGGTACATATTGAAGATCTATACACCTCCTGAACCTTTAAAGCCAAGGGAATAAGGAACCAGGACTCCGGAATAGACAATCAAATACCTAGCCACAACTTGAAGGCTTAACCCGACTTCGAACGCGAGAACACAGCTGCAACAACAGCACGTCGTTAGGGATACAGGAGGAAGAGATAATCAAAATGTGTCAGGGACCAATGCACGAGTTTCTTCGGGCTCTGCCTAAGTGCGAGCATCATATGCATCTTGAAGGTAAGAATTGCAATATAACGCCATCCAATACCATGTTTTTCTGTCGTTCGCGATGATGATGATGGTTTGAGCTTGAGCTTGGTTTATATTGTGTTGCTGTTGTGTTGTCGTTGATGGCTTGAGCTTGGTTTATGTCGTATTGCTGGGCTTCTGAGTGCCCCATTGAAGGCACGTTGAATGCGGCGCTCTTTTGAGCTTTTGGACGAAACCGATTGAGCAAGGAGAGCAGTTCTGCGAAGATAGCGTGGGTCAGTTTATACTGCACGAGCGGGAAACTTGGTGCTGTCCGTACCACGCCATATCTTGTATCAAGATACCAAGGCCGGAAGCAGCATCATGCTAGGTGAAGTGGAAGGAAAAGACTCTTGTGTCTGTTTCCGCGGTTACCTCTGGATGGTTGACTACGTGCTCTTCGGGGTATGAGTGTTTGTGATCCGGTCCTCGCCGTGTCACGATCAAGCAGCCGTCTGGAGATGTCTGTCTCTGGACGTCAACTCGATCACAGGGGTTAGGGAGGAAGGCAGGAAACCCAGGAGCGGAAGAGTGGTGCTGTTATATGACCACTTTGCTTTGTCCATCCTGGGGTCCTTCCCGATACGATATCTTGTTTCCCAATGTGTCCCCCTGAAACTGCCCATTCGTACATAACTGACAGCGTTCTGTCTTGGACTCTCCTGCTAACCCGACGCCTGTCTAACTAGGTTCCCTTGAACCGGCTCTCCTATTCGAATTGGCCGCTCGAAACAAAGTCTCGCTGCCCTCGCCCTCGTCCGATCCAGCATTCGCATCCGTTTCCACCCTTCTCGCCCGCTACCGGCGATTCACCAGCCTCGACGATTTCCTCCACTACTACTTCATCGGGATGTCGGTGCTGATCACGGCGTCGGACTTTGAAAGCCTAGCATACGAATACTTCAAGCGCGCACACGCCGACGGGCTAGTCCATGCCGAAGTCTTCTTCGACCCTCAAGCACACACCGGCCGCGGCGTGAGCTACCGCACAGTCATTGACGGGTTCACAGCCGCGCAGCGACGAGCGCAAACCGACTTCGGCATCACCTCCGAGCTGATCGTCTGTATGCTGCGACATTTACCCGCGGCCGAGTGCGATGCTATGTACCGCACGGCGATTCCGGACCTGGAAGCCGGCGTGATCAAAGGGATAGGACTGGATTCGACGGAGAAAGGCAATCCGCCGGTCTTGTTCAAGGACACCTACGCCGATGCTGAGAAGCGTGGGTTCGGCCGCACAGCCCATGCGGGAGAAGAGGCTGGTGTCGATTACATGGTTTCAGCGCTGCACGATCTGCATGTCACGCGAGTGGACCATGGGATTAAATTGCCGGAAGACGCGAGGGTGATGAAAGAGTTTGCGGATCGAAACATCATGGTTACGTTGTGTCCCTTGTCGAATGTCGAGTTACGCTGTGTTAAGAAGGTCGCGGAATTGCCTCTTCGCACTTATCTGGACCAGGGGGTCAAGTTTAGCATCAATAGTGATGACCCGGCTTATTTCGGCGGATATATTCTCGACAACTACTGCGCTGTGCAGGATGCTTTTGACCTGTCCAAGGATGAGTGGGCCAGGGTTGTGAGGAACAGTATCGAGGGCAGTTGGTGCAGTGATCAACGGAAGGAGGAGATGAAGAGTATGTTGGATGCGGTGATGAAGAAGTTTTAGTCTTGATGGACGACAGATATGGAGTATAGACGACAGATATGGAAAGAGTATGGTCCGGCTGCAGGTGGTCTCGTTAGCGACTAGCCTCTTCTTTCGAAGTCCCAAGGCAAAAGGATGAACTTGGTGTTCAGAGCAGGTCTCGAGACGGTGGTTGCCCGGACGGTGGTCGCCCACCTTGACCATCTGATCAACATCTGGTCAACTTGGTGTTGATCCTTTGAACGCTGAAGGTCAATCAATATCGGCACCACAATGCGGCTACACTTCCGAGTACACATCATAGCTTAGGAGACTGAGCCGATTCACCAAATACAGAAGACAAGAGCATGTCACCGAAACGAGAATGAGCGCAAGATACCCCGAAGAACAGCAGGACTATGTTATCAGACGAGGATACTGGATTGACCCGCGGAAAAGCAGAAGACTCGGAAGGTAGTGAGTGCACCAGCACATTTGAACGTCCAACATCCAACATCCAACGTCCATCGAAAGGCAGAAGTGAGATGAAGCCAGCAAGTTACCCCTACGTCAATCAAGGCCAGAAATATAATATATATATATATATACCTTGTCTAGGTAAAGACTATCCAAAAGACCGGACCACCCGCATATTCGATGGGAAGACCACCGGAGTCGCTCGAAGCCGGTATAGTAATATGTTTAGGTGCCCGTGTGCCCGTGACAGGTACGATAGACGAGATGCGAGATACGAAATACATACCTAAGGCATTTCTCTCTTGCCGTTCGTTGCTGTGTACTGTACAGTACTGTATACTGTGTATGTTATACTAGCATACCTACCTAGGTACCTAGTCATGGTCTTAGGAATATACCTATCTACCTATCTACCTACCTACCTACCTACCTACAGTAGGTATGGACCACTCTACAAATCCTACTACTGAAGAAGCGCTACTCCGGCAAGATCAAGATCAAGATCGTGCTTAGAATGCCACAGTACGCGGGTATCGAAGGTTATACCAATCACCGCCCAGCAGCTTCGTACAGCATATACTGTATGTATCTCACCGGAAGAAACGAAACTGATGGATCCCGTCAAAGGTAGGTATGATCAAATTTTGAGTAAGAGATACTGTCTGTCGTAAAGGTAAAGGGGCTGGAAGGATTGACGGTCATGAGAAAAAGGGGGAGAAGCAGTGACTACGGTATAGAGGATATATGTAATATATTCGTTTGTGGACCTGGTCATCCAATCCAATCCATTATATCCATTATATCTATCGATCATATCCATCCATCATATCCATCCATCACATCTATTATGGGAGACGTTGTCCTGGTTTGGTCGCCATCCTGATGCCTTGTGGTGGTGAAAGACGAACAGAACAGACAACCGGACCACGTTGGGTGTAGACTGTACACTGTAAACTACAAACCCGCTTAGACTTCCATTCTCCTCATGTTCAGGATATCTGTAGTTATTGCTGCTGCTGCTGCTGCTGTTCTTGTTCCTGTTCTTGTTGTCCTCCTTGTCCTCCTTGTCCCTCCCTCCAAGCAGCATACTTGCGATAAACACCCTTTCTAAACACCTGCTTCAAGCCCTCCACGACACCCGCATCGAACGGCACCGAAGGCGAAGGCTGAACGGCGCCGACACCACAAATCCCATTTCCCCGATCCACAAACCAAGCAAGCGACAGACCACCTCCCCAAGTCATCGTTCCCGTACCATACCAACCCTCGACATCCTGCAACGTCAAGACGCCACCCAGACCATGCCCCAACCTGACACCACGATCGATACCGACACGGAACGCCGCGCCCATGGGACCGTCCACCGCAGCTTGAAACCCCGCTGTAGCTTCCGGACCGAGATGATGCCGGAACATATCATGGACAGTTTCCGGCTTGAGCAGTACTTCCCCTCCGCCGCGTAACAGCGAGTGCAAGATCTTCAAGTAATCGTCGCCCGACATGAAGAGGCCGTGGCCGCCGAAATGGCCGCCCGCGCGCGCATTCATCGCGGCATTGCCATGCCCGCCTAGCACGGCGTGGCCTAGACCCTGGGGATCCCATGGGTTGAGATCGACCATGCGTGCGCGCAGCTCGGGCCGCGTCACCGGCGTGAATTGCGCAGAGGAGATCCCTAGGGGGGTCGAAGATGCGCCGCTGCATGTATTCGCCTAGCGTGAGTCCTGTGGCTCGCTCGACTATGCGGCCTGCCCAGTCTAGGCTGGGACCGTACATCCAGCTTTGACCGGGCTGGAAGACTAGGGGGGTAGCTGAATGCCTCTTCGACGCCTCTCGTTCTTGGTCGGCCTTCTCCTTTTCCTTCTGCCTTTTCTGTGTTTGTGTCTGCATCTGCATCTGCGCCCGCGCCTGCGCCAGCGTCTGGATTGATGTTTGTGTTTGTGTTTGTGTTTGTGTCAGGGTTATCGAATATCCGCCTCCACCGCGCCAGAAGAGGGTTCATGAAATCGTACACCAGTCCCGAACTGTGCGTGAGGAGCATTTCCAGCGTAATAGGCCGGGCTGCGGGCTCGAGGAGTGGAGTATCATCGTTGTCGAACCCCGTGAGGATTTGCTTCGAGGCAAGATCGGGCGCGATGGAAGATAAGTCGCCTTTCAATGTCAAAAGGCCGTCTTCGACAGCTTGCAGCGCTGCGATCGTTGTCACCAGTTTCGTCGCCGATGCAAGGTACAGCACGTCGTCGAGGCGTTGGGGCTGCGTCTCGCCCGAGAGCAGGCTGCGTTTGCCCAGCGCTGCTTTGTAGATGAAGGAACTTGGTGCATTGCTGGCACAGAGCACTGCGCCGTCGATCTTTCCAGAGTCAATGGCTGCTTGGTAGCTTGTTTCGATCGTGTCGTTGGCCGCCATGGCTGGAAGTAGAAGTAGGAGTTTTGGTGTGACGGAGGGAGCGCGGTAGAGCGTCATGCCTAGGCAGCCAAGGCAGACCTAATGGGCTACAATTCCCCAGCTCTAGCCCTCCCCCGCAGACAGCAACGGCGTGAGCCACGCCTTGAGCAGTTTGAGTATAGCCATGAGCACTTTACAGCGCCCCATAACTTGGCCCCAGACTCGGAAGGGCCCAGTTCCCGCTCTCTTGTCCGGTCAGTGTTGCCAACTCCCAGTTCTAGGCGATGTGCTTAACAGATTCGAACATGATGGCGGGGACGTTGCTAAACGTATAGTACAGTACAGCCTCACAGCCCTACAGGCAAGTGTCGTAGTCATAACAGAGACCTATCGACACGATTTCTGTCTATCTCGGTACTATAATATTACTGTATCTAGATCTCTTTGATATCCGCAACGCTGGCCCTTGGCCCTTGCAATAATTTCTGGGACCGGCCGCCGTCAGTCTAGTAACTTATAAGCGTGGAAATCCCCTGCCAAGCCTTACAACGTCAAACGCGATTCCTTGAGCGGCTCTTTAACTCAACACCCCTTCCAGCGCTGCGCTTCTTCTTCAATCCACTTTCTCGACAATCGCTCTCGGTGTCTGTGCAATCGCCTCTATCTTTGCTTCCACGCACCTCAATCCTCGTGGCTACGAATGCTCCTTTTCCAATGGACCGTCAAATACAAGATTGGGCGCAGATAGCAGATGAAGACGATAATATGCTCATCAAATTGCAACGAGAACCCCTGAGAAAAGCTTTCTTCGACAACATTGAGAACCATACCCACACTATCTGCGAAATCGTTTCACATCACTTGTCGTTAACTCGCTCCCAGCACTGCACTGTGTCAAATAGATCAGAGTGGTTGGATGGGGGTAGTTTCAACCTGGGCATCCCAGTGACTGTTTCGAACTGGCGAAAGAAGCGGCTTCTAATGAGGTGCCCGTTACCGTATATGGTTGGCGGATCAGATGGCTTAGACGAGAAGATCCGGTGTGAAGCTGCATCCTATACATGGATACCGACAAATTGCCCTCAAGTCCCCGTTCCTCGACTTTGGGGGTTTGGACTTCCCAATGGCTTGAGCGTGAGACTGTAACGTGCGATGTTATGGTAACATCAAAACTAACATGTCTCTAGTTTACGCCAGTTGCAAACCTTCCCTGGTACCGGCGAGTGCTCGAACACCTCAAGCGCTCCTGGGCCATCCTCTGGCAAAAGTCTTACGATTTTCCGTTTGTTGCCCACCGACCATTGTTTTCAATAGAATCAGGTTATCTTCTTGTTGATTTTATTGAAGAGGAGGACGGGATAGTGCTATCAGAGGTTTGGCCGCCGCAGACAGATAAACAAAGGCGAAACTTCTACAAGAGCTTATCACGAATCATGCTTCATCTTGCACGCTGCCCACTTCCCAAAATTGGTTCATTTACGATTCACAACAGCGGAGAAATGACACTCAGTAACCGCCCGCTGACAATGCAGCTTGCTCTTCTTGAAAACCAAAACATTCCCACAATACCACGCGATCGGACTTATGCAACGACTGACGCATACGTATACGATCTCTCACAGTGTCTCGACAGAAAGCTAAGAGATCAACCCAATGCGGTACGAAGTCGTCTAGATGCGGAGGGCCAGATGGCCGTCCTCACTATATTACGGGCTTTATGCCCACACTTTACCCTCGATCATCTTCGCCACGGACCCTTTTGTCATATTTGGACGGATCCCAATCCGGGCAACATGTTTGTGGATCCAAATTACAACATCACTTGTGTTTGCGACCTTGAGTGGACAACTGTTTTGCCAATTGAAATGCTGAATCCACCTTGGTGGCTGGGTGGGTTAGCCGTCGACGAATATGAAGTGGAGGGCAAGAGATTCTACGATGAAATGTGCATCGAATTTCTGAAGGCATTTGAACAAGAGGAGAAAGATACGCTTGGATCCAGGTTTTACACCACATCGATACGAGATGCCCTTTCGAGAAACTCGCATTGGTTCTGGGCATGTTTCCGCTATGTTCGCGTGACCTACGACCTATTTCTTGATCATTTACAGCCTCGACTTGCACCGGCACAATCAAAAGGAGAAGGATATGCTCGATTCCAGCAAACTCTGGCTCCCTATTGGACTCCAAATGCTTCTGAGTTCATTAACCGGAAGCTTGAGGAGCGGAGAGAGTATCTAGACCAGTTAAGGGCGCGATTCGGACACATCATCTGTTGATCCTTCTGGAATTCAAATCGGGAATGCAAAAGAGGAATTTTAAAAGGACAGGCGAAATTGAACCATATACGAGAATTGACCGCGGTAGAAGCCGGGTCAGAAGCATATCATGACAACGAGCGAGGATACATACATACACTGCTGCACTGGAACAATCATCCATCCCACAGCGTTCTTGCAGCGACTCCAGCGTTATTCCTTCAGCCTTGCCAACGAGGCTACCGTCAAGAAAATCCCCACCTCCCGCTTATCCTTGCCATCCATAGGTCTTTATACGGGCAACCGTCTCATTTCTGTTGCGCTTCATTATTGGCGCGGGCCTCAGCCTCCATCCTGTTCTCACGTCGCTTTCTCTGAGCTTCTTCGGCTGACCTGGTCATGGCCTTCCCTTCAATCTTTTTTCTCACTGCCTGCACAGTAGCAGTGCCAGTCGAGTTACTATCGCCAGAGTATGTCGAAGATGTGACTGATTCGTGCTTAGGATCCGGCATTGCTGAGAATGTTGTTAAGAACGTTGTTAAAAACGTGGATGATTGGTAGTGTCCGATGGATTTTGTTCTGGATGGATTTTATTCTAGATGCGATTTGTTGTCGATGTGTGAATTGAAGAGACAGAACAAAGACATCCTCAGAGAGTGCAGTCCAAGTACCTAACTCAGACTCTCAATCTCGTCTGTGCCAATATTCCACAAAACACACCACTGCGTTTACTGGGTTGGGTTGCGTTGGGTTAGTGGTCTTCATGCGTTTAGCCCTTGTTCCGCTACTTGATTTCCTCCACCAACAAGGGGTGCCCAAGTGCATAAGGTCTGCTTACCTAGGCAGATAGTCTGCCTCGAGCTACGTAATACAGCTAGCTCTACTTGTTCGTTGGTGAGGTGCCTTATCTGTGCCGGAACGCTCTTCTTGCACAAGTTGTTGAAGCAGGAATGACTACCTCGAGCCCGCGCCTTCGCGCCGGCGCCGCGCTACAGCATGTCCAATTACTTAACACTTTTATTTACTCTTCTTTCTTCCTTACTTGCCTAGGTACTCTCTAGGCAAGTAATACATGTATTCATTCATCACAAGTTACACTGCATTTCATCTAGGAAGTCAAGAATGAGGAGAGCGGGGAACGACGAGATCTAATTGGCGCTATTTTCGTGCCTAAGGTAACCTTACCTCAAACCTTCGTGGGAGGCCCCGGCCCTCCACAGAACAGAACAGCACAGCAAACACTAAAGTCTGCTAGACTCCGCAATCTAACCTCAATCTGGGCTAATGAAAGAACTACTTTGACTAAAGTGCTGCCCAACTGTGGCTAAAAGAGCAGGCAAGTGTGGCGAGCATTGTGGCGAACTGCCAACCCTGCTGAATCAGCAAAGTGAGCTCTCGCCAAATTGTCTATAATGAAAAGTCATCGCAGCGGTTTTTTGAGAGTACTGGATGCTCATATGCATGCTAATTGATGCTCGTGCATCAGGGCACTTGCCTCGTCATTAAATCATCCAGACCAAATGCCACTCAACCGAACTGTGGTCGTGCCACTTTTGTCATCGCAGCATCCAGACAACAGACAATACGACGGACGTCAATTGGTCGCTGCTTTCCTTCTATTTGGCAGACAGTAATATGCTCTCCTCATAAATGCTCTCCTCATAAATGATAAACACATCTCCACGAGATCATCATGCCGACAGGCCATCCAAGGATCATGTCGTGTAGCTGTGAATGGTCTACTCAACCAGGTACTTCTTCCTGGAGTGATTGGCTTTTTTGCTGGCCATAAATGTCACCTTTATCGTACCAGTTTCGTTCCCGAACTGACAACGACAAACTCCACGTCGCGGCCAGTAGACCGCCACCGCTCGATACCACCAGAAACAAGCCAGGGCTGGAGATTCTTGCATTGGCTGACATCAAGCAGTCTAAGCTTCTGACACCCCTCAATGACACTTTGTACACCGAGGCCCGTCACCCGGACGCAGCCCCGAACGGCGAGCTCCTGGAGGGAGGTCAAATGAAGTCCGATCGATCTCAGACTGGGATCAGACACTGCACTGCCGCAGAAGGAGAGGTTGAGGTGGGTCAGGTTTGGACAACCGAAAGCCAGAACTTCGGTGGCGGTATCGGAGAGGGCACAACAGAAAGACTACAATATCCCAATATTAGCTCAAGAGTTCACTTCAATCCCCGGGCTATAAACCCCTAGACTTACCAGGTCAAGTTGTCGTAGACCACTACCAGCTCCATTGACCAACCACACAATACTTTGGTCACTCAGGTATGTGCAATCAGCCAAACAAAGCTTCCTCAACCGTTCGAATTTGACGTTTCCCCAGAACTGGAAGCCAGCGTCTGTGATGGTCGTACATCGGGTCAGATCCATAGACTCGATCCGCTTGTGGGCGTGAGTGGCGATATGAGCCATGGTTCGGTCGGTGACATGTTTACAATAACTCAGAGTGAGTGAAGACAATTCGGGGCACCCGATGACAGTTCCGGGGGCCGGCGGTGGTACAGGAGTGCCAAGTTTGGTGTTGATCATGGGCCGCAGATTCAACTTGGTTCGATTGGGAGGAGCCTGGGGTTGTGCTGGTACTACCCAACCAACTATCCTGGCTAACAAGGTATCGCTGACTTTGCGACAGTTGCTGAGGTCAACCTCTTTCAATCCCCGTGCTTTGTTGGCCATCTCCAGGATTGCCGGAGCAGTAACGTCCCAGACACTCTTCATACGCCATGCTTTAACATTTGAGCCGCAACTCTTTACCAGAGCGCTGAAGCCAGTATCGGTGATATGAAAACAGTTGCTGATATTCACAAAGCGTGGTCGATCACCCACAAATGGACAAATCCGATTGATTAGAAGATCATCGGTGACTTTGCGGTTGTACCGTGATAGATCAAGGTGATGTAATATATTAGGTGCAGTATTGAGAACATTTTGCCAGTGCAAAGAAACCACTTGCACGCGCATCAATTCGTGAAGTTCAAGGTGTTCGAATATCCGGGGTAACACATTGTCGGGTATAGTCCCTCGATTGCGGCCAAGACTAGGCCTTGACCGGGGCTTAGATCGACCTGTCGATGAAAAAGGATCGGAGAAAGGAAATGCGGAGCCTTTATGCTCAAGCGTAGGTGATGGGGCTGCAGACGCTGGACTTCGAGGAGATGGACTGCTTGATGTCACGGGAGATGACCTGGGGGAGCGTCGTTTCTGTTCCTTTGCTGCTTCATCCGGTGGGGGTGGAGCAAGGGAGCCTCTTCTGGATCGTAATTTGACCTTCTCTAGGCCTTCGTCTAGGAAAGGATCGGGGTCAATAGGCTCAACAGGACTAGGTTCGTCCGTCTGAACGGGCTGTAGCGGGCTGCTGAGTTCTGCTTCCGTGAAAGTGACCCGTGGCGCATGACCGATTTTCTTTGCCATCTTGTCTTTGGTGTCACCGATCACAAGTTCATGAATGTTGGGTTCCACCTCGACATTCTTCATGACAACGTCGTTATCCGAGGTCGTTCGTAATCTTTCTTTTGCTGTCTTCTCAATCTGCTGCAATATCTCAGGCGGACATCGACCCCAGAACTCAGCCAACACGTTCTCCGAGATCATCAGACATTCCACCTGGGTTACAGATCGAACAGTCGCAGTCCGTCGGTCAGCGAGTGACAAACTGACAACCTCGCCAAAGTACTGTCCAGGTCGGAGACGAGCCTTGACCCGTGGAGTCGGGGGTATACCGTTTGCTTCTTCGGATGTATGACCTTGGAAAGGGGTCCCATTCTTCTCGTCCAGAACTTCCACCTCACCACGAACGATAAAATAGATTTCCCGCCCCCTGGTGTCTTGTTTGATGATGTTCGTGAATGGTGGAAAACTTCTCGGTTGCGCATTAAGCCCCAAGAAGTGGAGGATATCGGCTGGCAGAGAGGCAAACAAGGGAAACTCTTTCAATGTTGCTCTAATGTTGACAAGTCCATGTCCTAATGCACTGGCTGATGACACCTCATTCGTCCCTGGACTTGGGGACTTCCGCCTCTTGCTTGAAAACGTGGCACCGTGATCACCATCGTCCATGGAAACGTCCTCTCCGAACGATGCTCGTCTTTTGGATCCTCTTCTTTCTGTAGAAGGAAGATCCTCCGTACCCAGTAGCACCTGCCGCTTCTTCTTCTCCAATTGTGTCAATCTTTCCAATGCCTCATCTCGGATTGCTTGTTCCACATCGGGGTACCTGGGTAGTATCTTCTGAAGATCCTCCTTTTTCAACACCAAAACCAGGCATCTCGTCCGGGCGACGACCGTGGCGGTTCGAGGGCGTTCCATCAGGATGCCGATTTCTCCAAAGAACGCGCCGGGCTTCAACTCAGCATATGTACTTTCTCCGTCGCGCGACGTGACCGCGACCGCACCTCTTACAAGCCAATACATTGCTTTTGCATCTTCGCCTTCTGTGATGATGTAGTCGTTGGGATTGTGAAGCTGAGGTTTGAGGAGGAGGCCAATGTCGACTAGGAAGCTATCCGGGGTGGATTGGAATAAGGGAAATGATCGAATGCGCTCAATCAAGTCCAGTGGCATGCCTTGAATCTGAGAGGTCGCCAAAGGAGATTGCCTGACAGGTCGTGATGGATTGACCTTGGAGTCAAAGCTGCGAACCAACGACACTTCTGCAGATGGAGGGGTCGCTGTCCGCCCATGATAAGGTGAAAGCGCCCTTCCATGGTGTCGTCGCATATTAGCAAGAGTGATTATGAATAATGAGCGCCTGTTCACCCAGGATGAACTGCTGCTCAAATTGCGGACCCCCTCAGCCCATCGTCGCAGGCATAGAGATCCGTCCTTTATCTTGGGAGAGGTATTCCTTGGTGGAGCAACAACGGAGCAGTTTATGGGAACCGCTGGTTGACCCAAGGAACACGAAATACACCTTTGTATGTGCCAGACTTATTAGAGACCCGGGGAGTCTGACGGAACAAGCTGTCGGGATGGGTTGAGTTGGCAGCAGCTTAGAGGAGGCCGGCCAGTATGGAGATGGTCTCATGGACAAGGCGGGGACAGCCGGTGGATAGGTGTTGAAGTTGGGTACGTAGCTTTTTGTTGTACAGAGGATGGAACGACGGCAGATGCGGGCGCTGTCAAAAATTGATGTTTGATGAAACAGATACCATGGGGTGTCCTGCACCTGGCAGAATCAGGGTCGATATGGAAGCGAGCAAGCGACATCACGTCTGATGGCTGATGCACGAGTGAAAGGTAGAGGCAGATGCAGACGCGGCCCAGTAGCTTCAACGGGAGGCAACCGGTTGGAAGCTTGCAGTGTGGAGCAATCGCCCATGGGTACACACGGCCATACTGACTGGGTTTAAAGTTAAAAGGGCCCATAGCCTTACCAGCCTTCGGAAGAGCTTGAGCTTTAACTAATTTATCGCCTATGACAGGTCATGATTTGCACATGAAGGCGGTGGATAGGCCGGAGGCATTGTATTGGGGCACGGCCCAGGCCCCCCCCAAGCCCGGAAGAATAAGACCTGGCAAGTTACGTGTTGGATGAACCCATGCCTGGTACGTAGTAGTAGACTCCGGAAGAGCTTCTCGAACGCTGCGGCACTTCCACACAGTAGGAATGTCGCACAGGATTGCAAGTCGGATGATACCCAATGTACTACTGAGGTTGTGGTCCATTCGTTTTATGGATCGTGGCTATTCAATGTGGTGGGATTGTGATCTGTTCATACTTGGGTATAATATATGCGCTGCAAGAACTTGTAGTTTAGGGGGGCTTCATCAACTTGAACTCCAAGAATGGCGCCAAGTGCTGTGGCACGTGTCAGGGAAACTACCCTAGGTGCCGCTATTCACCCTCGCCAGAGCCCCTATGCCGGTGAGGTTGCTTGTCGGACAGAACCATTCCATGTCGGAACACGCTATAGGACAACCATACTTCAACATAATGATCTGTTTCTCGCTGGAGCGGTCTCCCAAATATATCTCCTCCGGGCCCAGACGGACTCCCAATGGTCACTCCGCTATGTGAGCAAATGACTTCATCATACTCAGCTTCAGGAGTGGTGTACACCAGGCAGTTCCTTCTCACCCATCGCCTCTGCCTCTGACCGGTCGGAGCAGCATTCGCGGCAGTGGGAGTTGCAGGTTCAATCAATGACTCTTCCCCACAGTTGCTGAAGATGGTCGATATCATATTCTGCCAGATTCTCACGATCCTCTAGTCTAGACCATCACTGCGGTGGCTAGCTGAACACGCTGACCGATTGATTTTGCTTCATAATGTTGCTGCCGGACACGACTCTGAAGCAATGAGCGTTTGGGCACTGTTGTCCAATATAAGGCGTCCTTGAATCCTCAGGCGATGTCAGAGATCAACCTTTGCAAGTCGAGCATCTGGAGGATGGCTCTTGCTCCGTCCGTAGGTGAGCGTAAGCTGTGATGGTTGTGAGGCGGCATACAGTGGTGGCACAAAAGGCTGCAGGTTGCGTTGCGTACGAGTTGGTGCTGCCATCTCACAGGACCGCCTGGTTTCACAAAAGCTCACCCAATTCGTACCACATGGTCAGTTGCGCACCCGATTGTCGTCCCGCATTAGTCGATGCTTGCAAGGTCCGCCGCTGGCAATATCTTCCTCTTAATCCAAGCAACATAAGCCGGAGGGTTTCCTCTCACAGTCGCCATTAAGTCCTGGACCAAGCCGTATGCAAGGGAGAACTTGAACGCCGTTTTGGCAGTCCTGGCTGCAGCGAAGTGATCCAGACCTCTTTTCCAGCTGTAGAACCCTGCCAGCGTCATTCCGGCAATGACTGTGCTGCCGGCGTCTCGCTGTCCCGTGGCCACATCCTCATCTCTTCGAGCCAACAATCTTGTTCTTGATAGATCGACCATCTCTTCGGTAATCATAAACAAGGTCGCCCAACCCGTACATACAGCGCCGAACCTGCCACCTTCTTTTACCCCTGCGAGCATGGCATGGTAGTTTTTGGACTTCTGATACAGGAACCATCCGGTCTGTGTTGTTGGGAGGCGGTGTGCATTCTCGGCTCGGTATCGGTATGCACCCTTGGTGGCTCCCTGAGAAGAACCTAGGGTGAAACCGCAGGCAAAGGATGCTATCATGAGGGTAGGCGCTCGAAGAACGAAGGGAATCGAGAGTCGTTCGTTGGGCCATCCCGTGAATGTAGAAGGAGAACTTCCGACCGGTGCTTGTGGGGGTGCTTGCAAATCTGTTGCAGAGACAGCCGCTTGGCTTGCAAGCTCTGGTTGTAGGGAATCTTCAACAGCCGCATCATCTTTGATGTCAAGTTCAGAAGTTTTGAACGGCCACATGCTGAGAAGATCTTGCAAGCAGAGTGCTCGATACGGGCTGCCGTCGAATTCTCCTTCCTAGTATCTGCTTTTGGCAAGGTGCGGCGCCATTGAATCACACTCAGTCAACACGTTGCAGAAATGTACGTTGCTATAAAATGTGGCCGGATGGTTACTTCGGTAGAGATGCGAGGAATTGAGGTGGGTCACGCAAGTCAGGCACCGCTAGCGGGGAGCTTCCGGAAGTGAAGTGCTAGAGAAAGACCCTGGATTTCTCGCGTCACGTCACGTATTCTCACTTTCAACTCCGCGCAACCCAAAATACCAAGGTCTTTGAATACCATTATGAGACACCAGACAAGCAACAATTGTTTATCAGCGTTATTCTCCAGTGGATTATAACTCTCAGGATTCAATCCTTCCAGTACCATACAAAATATTTGTCGCAGTCACACAGCAACTTGAGGAAGACATTGTGGGCCTCACTCTAAAATGACAGTCTCCAACGCAGACCTGGCTGCACTGCCAACTCCTGATATGATCACTGTATTGTTCAAATGCCATAAATCCACGACTGTCCTCTCGGTACTGCCTACGACCCCTTTCACCGACATCAAAGCTCTTCTAATTGCCGCGCTTCGATCGAGGAACGTCACAACTCTCCCTAATACCGCCACCCCACTCCCAGAAAACCCAGACGATCTTGAATTCGGTGTGCTGGCTGATAAGAGAGACCCGACAAAGGGCTGGGTGCCACTGGATATCAAAGAGCAAGAAGTTTCGGGGCCCAAGGGTACTAAGAAGAAGATAGGGGGAAGAAACAGTATCCTCAACGTGAATCCTCTTGGTGCTGGTCTGACAGACGGCTCTTGGGTCGCATACCGAATAAAGGCAGCGCAGAAGGAACAGCCGAAGGCAGAACAGGACGATGAAATGACATTGGAAGATGGAACCCTCGACATTGAAATCGATGAAGATCCTGGATGGGATGTAGTCCTCCCTTCATATGAAGATGAGGGCGAATGAAATCGAAAAGTCAACGACCGAGATGATCGAAATGGACAGAATCATATGATCGAAGGATACTTTGCGGAACACTGGCATCTCAAGTATGCCGCGTGCAATACATCCTTGGCAGTTGAAAGATTGGTCGAAATCTGCTGCATACCTTACCTACCAAGATGATTGGAACTGGCGAAGCACTACTTGGACACTACCTATCTCGACCTTGAGTGAGCAGCCATGAAGGAGTTTGTCTCCAGATGGAATGCTCAGTGGGCGGAGTATTCATCTTTCAGCCCCCACTGAGCTTATGCAGCACTACTGCCTCCACAGCTTGATGCCTCTACTGTAAGGCCGTCACAATGGAACGAACAAAGACGGACACAGGTGTAGGCTGCTGAAGGGGAAAAGTCTTAGCCACAGATGGCGAGAAAGGCGTAGCAGTCTGTGTTATGGCTGGGATGCAGGTCTGCACAGTCCGCTCGAGTCAGTAATGCAAACATGAGGTTGACACCTTCTGGCACCCGATACTCGCTGACCTGGCAGTGTGATGCAGGCCGTGATTGAGGAGCCTGAGGCGCCTCAGTCCGTAGCTTATTAGATGTTCAATACTAGTACGTGGGCAAATGAGTTCATGCCCCTCCGTCAGTTCACCATTATTGGTCATGCAGTCTATTTGTAGAGCCGGAATCAGAAACAGAAACAGGCGGAGGGCTAATAAACAGCTACATGAATCACGCTTTCATTCCTGCTTGTAGGCTTGGTATCAGCCACGCCCTCTGCAGCAAGCTGGGCTGACGCCCTTCTTTTGTCCATCTCCGAGACCTGTGCCAGATGACATCTTGTTATTGCGCGACGATATTGATATTATCTGTTTACCCCGTCTTCCCGGGTGAATGTGTGTTCAATGCGGCTGTTCAAGTCAAATAAGTCGCAGGCCTCCCTCGAAGATCGCAGTCCTGAGCAACCCGAGGGCGTGTACCAGCCTCAGCACCCGAACAGCGGTCTCTACAGCGGGGCCCAGTTTGATCGGGTTCCTGACCGCTACAACCAACAACCACTGGATGACGATCGATATCAGACCCAAGACTCCCCTTCTCAATCACAATTTCAGCCTCATTCTCCCCAACATCTGTCACGCAGTCAAAGCAGTCGCGTGCCCTCCTCTGGCGAAGTGTATGGCGCACACCGGCCTAGCGTGAACATTATACCTCCATTGTCACCACCAGCTGCCTTCACGAAGGGCTCAGGGCCGGTCCCAGGGCAAACCACGTTTGGACAATCGAGACACGTTTGGAGTGACCGTGAGAAAGATCACAAGAGATCCAAACGCAGCTTCATCACTGGATTCATTAAAGATAAGGCCAAGGACGAAGACAAGGAGAAAGAGAAAGAGAAAGAGAAGGAAAACGCTCAAGTCGAGCGCAAGATTGAACGGTCAAGTTCTGTACATCTCCTGCGAAAGACACAGCCGTCTGATCATATCTCTCGGGAGCCATACTCCCCACAAACCTCACCTCAATATCAGACAAGACATTCTGCCTTCTACCCGGGAGCTGACGTCTCTGCCGCGAATCCATCGGAACAGGGCCAGTACGAAGACTACCAAAGAGGTCAGGGTCAATTTGACTCGCCTCAGAGTCAGGCGACTCATCAATCTGTCGAATACACAGAAGACGCACCTGACTTTAGTTCACGACACGAGCAATATCAAGCATACCACCCAACTGAGTCTGCAAGTACCTCGGAACAATATCTGCCGTATCAAGAGCCTCCTTCCCGACAAGGCAACGCTGAGCCTGATCTGTATCAACACCTCCGGCCCTCTTCGCAGGCGTCATTGGGTCCGCCTTCTCCAGTGGTAAACATTCCGCATCTCACCCAACAGCAAGAATCCCGTCCCTCGACGGGCACAACAAACAGGCATTCGATTCAATCGACTAGTCAGGGCCAGCCACAGCCACCGCAGCAGCAGCAGCAGCAGCAACAACAACAGCACCAAACAGTCATGCCAAGGGGTGATCCGCCAAATGGAGGCCTCCGCCAACAACTTTCGCAACGAGACACTCGCAACGAAGAGCACATCCAGTATCAAAACCAGCAGGACCCGAGAGTGCGAATGTCGCAACAAGCCTCGGATCAAGGGCGGAGTACCCCTCCGCCGAGGAGTAGGGAAGACGCAAGTCAGCTAGATTATCATCAACTCCTTCAACGATATGAAGAGCTACAGGCCAAATACTCCAAAGTCAAACGGTACTACTTTGAGCGAGAGGCACAAGTCACTCAATTGCAGAACACTGTAGCCAATCAGCGCTTGTCCATGTCAAAGACTTCGCTGGACGATGCTCAATACATGGCAAGATTCGAGAGGCTGAGCCAGGCCATCAACAACCTATCATTCAATATCCGAAAGAATTGGCGGGCAGTGCCATCATGGCTCCGGCATGTGTGCAATCAAGATGCACATACCATAGGAACCAAGGAGATGACGGCCATCGGGAGGGCATGCATCAGTCGCTGGCTGTACGAGAGCATCTTCGAGCGCACATTCCACCCGAGCATTGACCCGGGCCTGTCAGCGCAGCTGAAGAACATTGAGCGAACCCTTCGTCGTGCAGGACAGAATGGCTTTTTGACGGACGAGCAACGAGATGACCTGACCACGAAAATTACCACCTGGCGATTGACCACCATCGAAGGGCTGCAGGACATTCTCAATTCGCCACAGGCCGAACAGTACACAGAGAATTTGACCAAGCTGTTCACTCACCAACTCACCGAGTCATTAAAAGCAAATCTCACCGATCCCCCGCCGATTGGTTTGACCGAAGGGGTGAATATGATTGTTGGGCAAGCCATTGGCATCGCATCGAATCTCCCATTGGAGTCTCGTGACATTTATTTGGAGTATTTCATGCCCGGAACTCCTTTGAACGAAACATACATGAAGGTCGAGCCGCAATTGACCCCCTTGACCAATCCGGGGTTGGACGAGCGGTCAACCGCCATGCAAGCTCAGGCAATGCAGGAAGGCCAAGAGGGCGATGGCATGAGCACAGCCAGTACGGACGATGGACCGCGAGATCGAGACGTTGAAGCAGAAATTCGGGAAGCGGCTGGCAAAGCTGCATCACAGAAGTCCACTCAAGGGGGCGGTGTTGGAGTGAGTGGGCAACAACTGCGCAATGACAGTGTGTCCAGTCAAGCGACCACCAAATCCGACGAGAAGCAGTCTAAGAAATCGAGCTTCTTGGGAGGATTTGTGGGTAAGAAGACGCCATCCATGCGCAACGATAACCGCGGTGGAGGGGGAGACTCGGCGGCGAGCGCACCTTCAGGGAACAGTGGTGACGAACAGCGTGGAAATGCCAGGGAGAGCGTGACAGCTGAGCTGCTACCTGGTGCAAACGAGGGACGGATTCGCTTTGCCGCATTTCTTGCAGTCGAGGTTCGAGGCAAAGGACCTGGCTCAAATATAGGGAACAAGGAATCTGGCTCAGCAGCAGGAGGAGTCAATCCGTCGGTCAATGTGCTTTTCAAAGCTCCAGTGTATGAATATTGAGTGGGCGGGTTGGAAGAGTTTGCCGAATGAGCGAAGAGGTTGACTAAGTATTGCGAGACTCAGGGAGTGGTAAAATGACCCTGCGGGACCGATCTCATGGTTGGGTGTTGGTGGCCACAAGGCATGAGGTTTGAGAGTGAGGAAATTTCCTGGTGCATGAGCGCCAGTTCTCTGTTTCCTTTATACTAGTAGGTCTGACCGGATGACCTGACATGACGAAGACATTCAAGTTTATGCCTTCCAAAATGAAGTGATTGAGTCAATGATCTTTCTTGTGCATCAACGTGACAAGGCTGTGGAGGATGGAGATGTCACGTTCTCAGCCTTGCCCATTATTGTCCCTGGAAGACCCTGTAACCAGCATTAGATTTAGTTAGTGTTCTTCCCTGAAGCGCTATTGATGGGTGCCTAAGGGGCCCCTGTAGGCAATCTCGATTACTGCAGCCTTTGGTGGCTTGATGTCTCCATCCCCCCCGGCCCATGCCCCCAGTTCAATACCCCAGGCACATTCCTTCAGGCTACGCATTTTACGACTCTTGCTAGTCGGGCAGTGCGCCATTTCGATGATTGATGCCCGCCTCAAGAAACAGAAGCGAGCGAATCCCTTCTCAACACACCTGTTCTCTCCTTCAATCCGCAAGGTATTGTGCCAGGTATCGCTCAATAGTCTGCTGTCTTCACAGCGCAGTCAGCCCGTTCCAGACCCGTCGAAACGCGGGGCTGATGAAAGATCTGACCTGCGCTTTTCTCACTCTCTCATTTGCCAACTACGCTGTGTCTGGTGTTTGCCCTTTATTTGATCGACTTGCCTCTGCTGCTCAATAATGGCAACTACTCCTTTGACATTTGACAGCAGGATGCCCTTCGAGTTCTAGCCGCAGTTCTATCTCGGTCTCCGTCCTCTTCGTCCTACCTGTCGACCTGCTTGTCCCGCCTCGAACCCATGCGTGACAAAGTTGAGGATCCATGTCAAGAATGTCGAGGTGAGTGTGTTCTCCATGTGCGCAGCTAATCATGGTGCTGTATTGACCGCTTGCCGACCATCTAGAGCGCCATCTAAAATGTAAGTTACTGCTGCGAACGGACGAACGAGCGATTGCTGTCTTATCCGTCTTGGTGCCATCCGCCATCCTGCCATCCTGCGCATGCAATGTCTGCCTCCGCTGCATAACGACGGGCAGGACAGCCGTGGCACAAACTTGGACGCCAGCACAAACGCCTCGCGCCGGGCCCTGCTCTGTACCCACCACTCATACATTGAGACCAAGCTGACCGGCCTCAGGCGATGATAACTATCCCCGCTGCAGACAATGTGAACGTCTAGGGGGCAAATGTCGGAGGGCGAAGGGCAAGCTCAAGTTTCGTCATGGCTCCAGTGCTCGATACGATGCCGCCTTTTCTAAGGATCAAACCTGGCTCGAGCAGACCAAAAATGGTACGTATTGTGTAACCTTGCCACCGGGAGGGGAGGGTCGAGCAAGGCATACGGTCCGTTGAACGGAGAAGTACATTTCAGCCATGTCTACAACCGTTCGTTGATGCCCTCCTATCCTGTACCTCATCACACTGCGACAGTGGTCTGCGTGTCTTCTTGTCACACGGCTCCGGCCCGGCATCAGCTGCTCTCCCGATCGTTGTAACCCTTACACCGCCTACCAAGTCCCCTATTGACATCTACCACAAACAGCCAAGTTTCAATTTGTCGACCAAGGGCCCGAATTGGAGAATTACTATTCTCAGGACGACGTTGCAGTCTACACCACGAGATCGTCCGCTCCAGACCAGAAGCGGGAAGATGTGTCCGTACCGACGAAGCGAAGCGACCACCCCGGCAATGCAGAAGAACCTGTCACGGTTCACAGTGCACCTGCCGAGGACAACAGCCCTTTCCTATCTCATTCCAGCACAGCCCATGAGACAGTATCAGGCCAATCGCCCATAAAAAGGAGGCGAACAGCCGATTCTACCACCCAGCAGTATTATCCAGGTGCGGAAACATGGCGAAGAGGTGCTTACGACCCCATCCGGTCTCAATATCGAGTGTATCACTCTCCCAAGGGTTTCAACCCGGTGAGTCCCGACGGTCTTGCCTTTATGCCTGAACAACAGTATGTCCCGAAAGTTGTTGAGGCTGAGTATCGGCGGTTGGCCGATTCAGCCGCAGCTAAGATCCCAGAAGAGTCTCTACTGTCGCCGGCGATTTGGAAGGAAGAGTTCTATTGGCCCAACAAACACACTACCACGCAATGTGCTTGTCTGATGCGATACTACATCGAGCATCTTGCCTCGTGGGTAAGTTTTGCCCTTCGAACAGGCCTGATTACGGCTGACCGAGATAGTTCGATGTGGGAGACCCGGCGCGGCATTTTACACTTTCAGTCCCTCAACGAGCCAGAAGATGTCCACCCCTGTTGAATGCCATCTTCACGGCAGCATCACGACATTTGGCATCACTACCACAATATAAGACCTCTGATGGGGTGGTGAAATACCAAGATGTCCTCCTTCCCAAACTTACCGAAGAAACAGCGCTCAAATACCACAACGCCTGCATTGCATATCTGATCAAACTATCGAGTGATCCAGAACATGTTCGAGATGAGAATCTCTTGGCCGCAGCGGTGATACTACGATATTACGAAGAGATTGACACTTCGTTCACCGGGGAGGATAGTGAGACTTTCCTCCACACTTTCCAGGTGTTTGTGACGGCTCAAGCAAACCCCTACGCTTGTCTTTTGAACGATGGTGAAAATCCGGAATACCTGAGGCCAGGTTCAGCTACGGGTGTTGTTCGTGACAACGCCATCACATATCTCCAAAGTTTCCAACATGCGGCTTTCCGGATCGCTCTCAGGCAAGAGACGGCAACGGCGTTCCTCAAGCAACGCTCGGTCCGCCTGCCGCTAGACTCATGGTCTATTCTGCAAGGTTTCGACGAGACCGAAGACTTTGTTTGGTCGGATCGGCATTTGTATCACTGCGCCAATGTGCTACAGTTTTGTTTCGGGGGCGACACCGGCTCTGGCCGGTCTCAGCTCGAACGGTGGAATGAGCTTCGGGAGTTTCAGATACATTGGGACCGGGTTAAGCCATTGTCCTTCTCACCCATCTACTATCAAGACCCCGACCGATCCAAGGGAGAATGCTTCCCTCATATCTGGTACATGGCCGAAGTGCATGTGACAGGAATGATGTTTCTGGATCTTGCTCGGATCTTGCTGACGGTGTACAACCCGAACATTCCCCGGATTGGGCCCGGCGTCAGCACAGCTCATAGAAGAGTTGTGGAAGAAGTGCACGATATTGTGATCCGATTGTGCGGAACCTCCATGTCCAATCCGGCCTCTCAGCCAGCCATGGTCCAGGCATATATGGCCATCGCCGTTTGTGGAGAGTATTTCTCCAACCGGGTCGAACAGAAAGCTCTACTGGGGATCCTGGACAGGTTGAAGAATGACCACGGGTGGCCCACGGGAAAGACTGCTAGGGATCTGAAAAAGGAATGGGGATGGACGTGATATGCCTTGAGGTGGGTACGAGTTGCTGTTTAATATTACGACTTGCAAGCGGGATCAAATTGATTCTGGGCGACATCATGAACTTTGTATATGCATGGCGGGTGGTATTGTTAGCATTCGGGATGGACATGACCACGGTAGGGTACGGCACTGCTATAACATGGATTTATATAATATAACCTCTGTTGTGTATTAGATACAATGGAGGTGAGACAACGAGGCCAACGAGATAACCTGGAAATCACGGTCATTGAGATGCTCGGGCCGACCAATAATCCCGCTGCTTTGCCCAACCAATTACTTGTATATGAGCAGCGGCCACTCAAAAGCAGCAAGCGTATAAATCATCGGGCGCGGGGTTGCAGCTCCTCCAATTCCATCATCGTCATCGTCATTCTCATCGTCTATTTGTTCATGCTGCTTTCTACCCTCTCATCCCATATTATTAATGTAAACCCCAATCACGGCGTATGGTATGCGCTGCTTACAAGTCATAATTGCGCCATCATTGGTTTACCAACCATAGATCGTTAGGTAGCAGCTGAGGACAAAAGAGGAGGTGGGCAACTGGACTGAAGTTCACAGTATATATCTCCTGCCCTGCTCTTTTGTTTCTGTTCATGTCTCTTGCTTCTCGATCACTTCTGCGAGGACTGAGACTCCCCCCTACTGCTACTACTACCCCCTGGCTTGTTTGTAACCGGTCACTGGTATCTGGACATCCGTATCAGCAACCACCTACCTCCACTTCCATCTCTGCCTTCCGCGGCGTTCGCTGTTCCTATTCCACCATGTCTAACACGCTCTACACCTCCGAGACCCCGGCCGAAGTCGCCAATGCCAAAGGGTTGCACCTAATCACCCAGAACACGCCCAATGGCCAAACCACACAGATCATGCTCGAAGAACTCGCCGACGTCTACGGCACTGACTGGACCACCACCTTGATCAACATCAGCACCAACGAGCAGAAGAAGGACTGGTTCCTGCGTCTCAACCCGAACGGCCGGATCCCCGTGCTCGTCGATAACACGCAGTCCCCGCCATTTCCGGTCATCGAGTCCTCGGCCCAGCTATTGTACCTGGAGAAGTTTGCGGATAAAAATGACACATTCGGATTCAAGGATGAGTTGGAGCGTAGTGAGGCGTTGCAGTGGTTGTTCTTTTGGCATGGCGGTGGTGCCCCCTACCAGGGACAGGTCAATCATTTCAGCAGGGCAGCTCCGGAAAAGATCCCTTGTAAGTGATACTATATGACATCTCTTTATCCTTCGTACACTTAGGTGCTTGGATTGGCTTGCAACGCCCAGTTTTCTTTGAGTGGCTGGAGGGAATTGTGGGTTGGAACCGAACAAAAATCACTGGAGCAAGAAAGCGAAGGCCCGTTGGTTTTGTTCGCAACAGAAGCGGAGATCTCTGGAGCATAAGTGAGCTGAAGAGGGATAATCCATGCTAACTTCCGTGCCCTCTCCTAGACGCAATCAATCGCTACAAAAACGAAACCCTCCGTGTCTATGGCGTTCTAGAGATCCGTCTGTCGGGTAAATATACCGGTGAACCACGCGACTACCTGGCTGGCAAGGGCAAGGGTAAATACAGCGTCGCCGACATCAAGGCTTGGCCTTGGGTCAAGGGCTGGGAGCGATCGGGATTCACTCAGGAGGATATGAAGCCCTTCCCACATTTGTTGAAGTGGATCGATCGTATTGCGGCCAGACCAGCTGTGCAGAGAGGCATTGGTGACAAGTATGTGCAAAAGTAAGTCATCGCCGGGTTAGAGTGCATCTGGAAGATGGAATGGACAAGGCGAACATATATATCATACCGCGCGGAGGAGGGAATCCAAAACGCAGAAAATTTGTATATAAAAAATTGCTAAACTATGCTTTCTCCGCCAGATCCTCCAAAATATGACGGTGCGAAGGATATATCCGGAATCCAGCTCATCCTGGCCTTGCTCCTCAGAGGCCCCGGTCTCAGTACGAGTCCTCGTATCTAATCTACTCCAGCCTTGTCGTCGGCAAGCCTAAAGATCCCACCAGTCTTCATGGACTCTTCTGAGGTCGATCGTACCATCGACAGCTTCTTTCTGGAGGTATGAGGAGAAGTCGACAGCCTCTTCGGCCTCCTTGTCGCCCCTCAGAGCGGCCTCATTCGCCAGGACATCCTTGACACTCCAGCCATTCCCAAGGAACCCAAAGCGGTTCCCTTGTGAATTACGGTATGTAAACTCGAAATCTTCCCACCGTGGTTCTCGTCTGACTATGTTCAGATGCGTCCCACTGCCCGGCCATATGCCATGTATCCTTCCTCCAGGTATGCCGCCGTTGTACCACGACGAGCAGTTCTCGCTCATGACGGTGCGCGGGAAGAATGATTCGCAATAGGCCCGGAAATCGCGAGTGGCTTGAGCCGAGGGTGCAATGGTCCGGATACCTTGGGTTCTGCATTTCCGCAGCACTTTGGCGATATACGTTACACTGTTCTCGACACTGTGAGGGAGAGTACCACCGGGCCCCGTACTGTTGGGTCCCAGCAGAAAGAACAGATTCGGATACCCTGGGGCGGCAATGCCCAGATACGAATCGGGAAACCCGGGAGGACGCCAGCGAGTCTGCAGGTTCACTGTGGACGATGGATCCTTGTCCAGAAGAGACAGGTCCTCAGGTCCATAAATAGGAAAAGCCGTGCTGAAAGAGATATCCGCCCCGGTCGCACACAGGATGGCGTCCACTGGCCGATGGACTCCGTCGGTCGTGACAATTCCGTCTTTGGTGAAATGTGATATCCTTGTCTGGATATACGACACATTTGGCTGTGTCAAGGCTTCGAGATAGCCCGGTCCAGGCGTCAAGCGACGACAATTGGGTGAGAACTCCGGTACGATGGCCTTGAGAAGATGGTCCTGGCCTTCGCCCAGACGAGTTGCCATGAGTTTTGCAAATTGCTCACGCGCATCCTTGTTGGGCTTCTGGTTTTTGAAGATGAGCGAGAAGCGAGAGAACGATTTGTTCTCGACGGACTTTCGAAACTTGGTGTATTCTTCGGGATCTTGTGGAGCAGGTTCTCGCTCGTCAGATGTCGAAGGAGGGATCTTCTCGCCTCCGAAGGACCCGGCGATCCAGGTCGGATTCCGGGCATAATGGTCCAAATGCCGGACTACCTTTTGCAGTTGAGGGAGAACTTGGAGTCCGCTTGCTCCGTTTCCGATCAAAGCCACGCGTTTGCCAGTCGGATCGAAGTTGGGATCCCATTGCGACGTGTGCCGCAGGTGGCCTTCGAAGTCGGTTATGCCGGGATACTTAGGGAGTCGGGGTTCACTGAAATGGCCCGTGGCTGAGAGAAGGAAGTCGGCTTCTTCTATATGGATTTGACCTGCCGATTCGACCGTGACTTGCCATTTGGCCTTGTCTTCAGCCCAGCGAGCTTGCGTTACTTTGTGGTTCAACTTGGTCAATCTGTCCAGTCGATACCGTAGGGCAAGCGACTTCCAATATGCCTTGATCTCGGGGCCTCTGGCATAGTTTGCAGACCAGGTTGTCGAGGGAGCGAATGTTGCCTGATACGCGTCCGAGGGGACGTCACATCTGACCCCGGGATAGATGTTGGCGTTCCAAACTCCGCCCTTACGGTCACGGTCAGCCCTAGTTTCGCTTCTACGCGCCCTTGACTTACAATGTCGTCTTCTCTCTCGAAAATCGTCAAGTCAAGTCCAGGTACTTTGTGTTGGAGCAGGATTCCTGCCGTGATACCTGCTGGACCGGACCCGACGATGATTGCGGAAATGTTGGGATACTCATCGATGGCATGCTCTTCAAGATCCAACGGCGGGAAAACCGTCCGTAACGGAGCACGCTGTGTGGGAATCTCGTCGAGTGGTTTCGTGGTGGCTGAAACCTCGACGAACGCAGTCACTCCTGGTTCTGTCTCAATGGCATGTGGTGCCATGTTGTCGCCCTAGATTTACCAGTGTTCTTTCCTGGACAGAGAAGAAGATCTTTTAGGAAAGAATTTACTGCAGAAGTTCGCTGGGGCTCTAAGATGTCGCGATTCTCACGGACGGCTTCACGGCATTGATAGCGGCAAACTTGTTGCCATTACTACAGTCCCACCTGGGTGTCAGTCTCGATGGGTTGACTAGAGATATCACGACATGCAGTCAAGGGAGCGAAGAGATCCGTATCTCTGGGCCTTGTGAATGCCAGGGTCTTGCGCGTCTCGAACTAACAGTAGGCCAAATGTATTATGGCAGACACCATCGTGGACGAAAATGAGGTGATCAGTCACTATTACTTGTCGGCAGGCTCCACTTTCCAGCCTTACTCGACCAGGAAATATAGCGGCTTAGAGTCCGTCGAAGACGGCCACTGGAAAAGCAAACCGTCTAGTCGTATTGTTCAAATCGCGACCCAAGTTGAGTTGTGGTCAAGCTGGCTGGGGCTTCTATCAGAAACACTTTGCACGTCTGCC
This sequence comes from Exophiala sp. LBMH1013, assembly GCA_024611085.1. Classification (NCBI taxonomy): domain Eukaryota; kingdom Fungi; phylum Ascomycota; class Eurotiomycetes; order Chaetothyriales; family Herpotrichiellaceae; genus Exophiala; species Exophiala sp. LBMH1013. The sequence continues at coordinate 868,114 of JAMFLB010000002.1, forward strand.
GCCTTCAGGTCTTTCAGAGCCGTCAATCATGGGTTCAACAAGTGATGTCCAGAGTCTGGACACAGGCAAACGGCGCATTTTCCTCAATGGCTTCGACATGTTCACAGTCGGACATCTTTCCTTTGGTCAATGGCGAAATCCGAATGATCGTGCAAAGACCAAACGGCGAGATCTGTCATATTGGACGAACCTCGCCCAGTTACTCGAGAAAGGAGACTTCAACGCCCTGTTTCTGGCCGACACCTACGGACAGTACGACGTCTACAAAGGCTCCAGTGCACCAGGGATTCGGACTGGAGCCCAGTTTCCCATGGGAGACCCTGCCGTGGTCAGTTTGGCGTCTTTCCACCAGCTTGTGATCCTTGACGCTGACAAGCCAGCCCATTACTGCCATGGCTTCTGTGACCAAAAACCTAGGGTTCGCGGTGACGACGTCAACGTCGTATGAAGCTCCATACACGGTGGCCAAAAGGTTTACCACTCTAGATCATTTGACCCAAGGCCGGTTTGGATGGAACATAGTGACCTCGTTCAAAGAATCCGGGGCCAAGGCGCTCGGAGGGCAACCTATCGAGCATGACAAGCGGTACGAGATTGCCGACGAGTACGTGCGTGTGCTGTATAAGCTGTGGGAGGGTTCATGGGCCGACGACGCCTTATGCGAGGACGCGGAAAACGAAATCTACGTCGACCCAGAACGGATCAAAACCGTCCACCACCACGGTCAATACTTCAATGTCGAGGCACCTCATATCTTGGATCCTAGTCCCCAACGCACCCCCTTCCTCTTCCAGGCCGGCACCTCGCCAGCAGGAATTGAATTTGGCGCAACTCACAGCGAGGGGATCTTTGTTTCAGCCTTGTCGCCTAACATTTTGGCTCCGCGGGTGAAAGCTCTTCGAGCCAAAGCCGCCGAAGTGGGCCGGGATCCTCGCTCTCTCAAGATATTTGGCACCATAACTCCTATTATCGGACGCACCAGGGAGGAAGCCCGGGCCAAATACGACGAGGCTCTGAAATACGCCAGTGTCGAAGGCGGACTGGCCTTTTACTCGGGAAACGCGGGCATCGACCTGAGCCAGTACGACTTGGACGTGGAGATCTCGCCTTCAGACGGCACGACGGATCATCGTGTGCGGTCTCTGGTGGCGAGCTTGTCGTACCATGGCGATGACCTGCCTCCTTGGACGCCGAGGAATATTGCCAAACAGATCTCGCTGGGAGGCAACGGTCCGGTTCCGGTCGGCACGGCAGAAGAGGTGGCTGATATCTTCGAGCACTGGGTGGACACGGCGGACCTGGATGGATTCAACATTGGGTATATCACCACGCCGGGCACTTTCGAAGAGGTCGTTGAGCTTCTTGTGCCGGAACTCCGTAAGCGAGGGCGCTATGCTCCGCTAGGGGAATCGGGGACCATGAGGGAGAGGATCTATGGAAAAGGCCAGGCCAGGTTGAGGGACGACCACGTGGGTGCCCTGTACCGGTACGACCGTTATGATGGGAACTAATTGGGTGGTCTCGTCTGTCTGTATCTATGGCATCATTTCATCTCGTGGCCGCCGGGTGCTGAAAAAACCAACACGATGGGAACTAATCAGGTTCTCGGCGTCCACCTCGACCGTCCCTATCTATGGCATCATTTCATCTCGTGGTCACGCCTCCGATACTCCATGAACTATCGTCCAGCCGGTCCTCGATTGGTCTGTCAGTTTGATCGAATTTTTCAATCGGACGCCGTAGAGTGCACGGCGTCGTCAGCCAGTGATCTTTCGAACCCTAGCTCAGTGCATAGTATGTCTCTAGTGGAGCTTGAGGCTCTGGAAAGATGTCCTCTGTACCGTAATAGGGAATTACGAAGAGAGAGGCCGACAGCACGTGGATATGGAGGCCCCACAACCGCTGCCATCAAGTCAAGAAATCAAAGCTAGCGTCCGTGACTGTTGCAAGGGCCATGGTCCGGGGAAGACAGGGAAGTCGACAAGGCTAGAAAAGGGGATATACAGTCTATTCTGTAGGCACCTAGGTGGTGGTACGTAATAACTAAGTTTATTAGGTTTCCTGCTACCGATCTGCTGGGAAGAGTGGATCCAGTTCCCATGCTTCTGATTGGTGCAGAATGAGGGCATTGTGGACTTCCGATGTCGCCATGTTCGTTCAACACCCACGACAAAAAGTCAACGTAAAGTCGAGTCATGCAGACATGGACATCATATATACCATGGACCCCTGGACCTGCATAGACATGGATCACAGACATCTTTAACCATACATTAGGGCATCGGGCATCTCCTTTGTCGACAACCATGGCGGAAGAATTCGTGGAGCCCAAGCTCCCAGAGCACGATGAAAAACCCAAGACGAGGTGGGAGAAAATCCAAGAAGTCATCTGGGATGGCCCACGCAGCGCCGAGGAAAAGAAACTCGTGCAAAGACTTGATCTGCATATCATGTACGTCCCCATCAACACTGGGCCGAATCTGAATCCCATTTCAAGAAGGGTTGGCCATGGATGGCCGCCCAACTCAGTCCCAACACAAGTTACAACACCACAATTTCAGTTCCAGTTCCGTTTCTAACAAACCGGCATGAAATTTTTCCAGGACCTGGGCCACGTTCGGCTACTTCATCCGCCTTCTGGACTCGGGCAATGTGACCAACGCGTACGTGTCAGGCATGAAAGAAGACCTCTCCTTCCACGGCGACCAATACAACCTGCTCGCGACGTTTTTCACCTGCGGCTACCTAGTAGGCCAGATCCCCTCTCAGCTGCTCCTCACCCGCCTCCGACCATCGCATTACCTGCCCACCGCGGAACTGCTGTGGTCAATTCTGACCTTCTGCTTCGCGGCCGTGGGCAAGGTCGAACATGTCTTCGCGCTGCGCTTTCTCATCGGCATGCTCGAGTCGCCGTTTGCAGTCGGCGTCCTGACCGTCATGGGGTCATGGTACACGCCGCGCGAACTGGCGAAACGGATCGCCATCTTCTACTCGGCCAGTTACGCGGCGAGCATGTTCAGCGGGTACCTGCAGGCCGCCATCTATAAGCATATGAATGGCCATTTGGGCCTCGAGGGCTGGCGATGGCTGTTTATTTTCTGTGGTGTCATTTCTCTGCCTGGCGCTTTCTGGGGCTATTATGCTATCCCGGACAATCCGTTTACTACGAAAGCCCGATGGATCAAGCCGCATCACCGCGAGGGCTATCTGGCTCGTGTCAATGCCATGGATCGGAGAGGTCCGGTCAAGTTGTCTTGGGCCAAGATCCGCAAGATTGCTACGAATTGGCCTTTGTATATTTTGACGTTGGCTTTGATGTGAGTTGTTGCCTGTTCTGTTTTTGTTTCTGTTTCATTTTCATTTTCATGTTTACTGTTTGGTGCTGGGTCCAGTGTGTGAAGACCAACCCTACAAGCAAGAGAAAAGAAAGAAAAAGGATGACAAGCATGTGAAAGGGTAACTGTAACTGTAACTGATTGACTGATCAATTGTTCGAACAGATTCCACTGCGTCGTCACTCAACCGCTCAATTATTTCTCCGTCTGGCTGAAATCGCTCGACCGCTTCTCCGTCTACCAAGTCAACCTGTTCCCGACTGCTGCACAGGCACTCGGCCTCGTGACGACACTGACATATAGCTGGATATCAGACGCTCTAGGAGGGAAACGATGGCAACTTCTAATTCCACCTGCGGTAAGTCCAAGTCATCCGTCACTCGTTGTTCTGGAGAAGAGAGAGACCTTTCGAAAGAAAGACGAGAAGAAAGGAACACCCCTTGAAAGAAAGGCGAGAAGAAAAGGATCCCCTTGAAGAAAAGACAAGAAGAAAAGACCCCTGCAAAAAAGGAGAACAGGGAAAAAAGGAGTTGTACTAACATCGCTTTTCGGGTGTTATTAGATCTGCAATTTCGTCGGAATGGTCATTGTCGCCTCTTACCCAGACTATGGCGCCACATTCTTCGGATACCTGATCAACGCTGCCTCCTGGGGATACTGGCCTGTTCTGTACGCCTGGGCCAATGAATTCTGCCATAAAGACGCCGAGGAGAGAGCGATTGTCATTGGAGTTGCGCAAACCTTCGGCCAGGCTTTCATTGCTTGGGTTCCTGGTAAGTCTTTCCATTCTCTGAGACGAGAATATCATCGTGGATTAGGCCAGGCACCTAGAAATACTTTTCTTCCTTGTCCTTATGATGGTGCTGGTGCTGGTGCTGATAACTAACGAAGACGACGACGATGATGATAATGCTAACGGTACTCTCTATTATAGTCCTCATTCTAAATGTCGGCAAATACGCTCCACGCTTCCACCTCGGCTTCTCCATCATGAGCGGCATCAGCGTGCTCGAGTTCGCCATGATCTTCGTCATTCGATATTTCGTGAACCGCCAATACGCGAAGGAAAAGAAGGAGGAGCAGAACCGGCTGGAAACCGAGTCTGGGTCTGAGTCTGGGTCTGGGTCTGCTTCCGCTTCAGACTCGAATCTCGGTTTGTCCTTAGACGCGATCCCTGAAAAAGGTGGTGTGGACGCGACCCCTAAAAAAGGTGGTCTGGGTGTGGGTGTGCTTGAAGTGCCAGTCCAGCTGGGAAGTTGATTCGATTTGTTTCGATTCCAGCTGGTCGGGATGATATCAGGCCCAACATATAAATGTATGTCAATCTGGGCCGCTGCTCTGAGCTTTCAGGTTCGGTTCACCGTTGTAGTTGTGGTCTCGTCTACAATAGGTAGATATTTACTTAGCGTCGGTCAAGAACCCGGATCGCATCTTGATAGATATAGAGAAATAGAGAAATAGAGAATCGAGGAACCACCCATTCCCATTCCCATTCCTATTCCGCCTTTTGCTTGTCGGCCAGAGGGTAGGATGTATTCCCATAGATACTCCTAGAGAAGGAAGATTGAAGATCCCCCCTTATGACGACAAGCTGTTCTCCATACCGCTTGTTCGACCGAGAAGAAACCCCAGTCAATACGTATTTCCAAGGAAGGTGGGATATTCTTCAGATCACCTCTCTGCACCTACCTCTACACCTGTCCTGTCCTGTCCTGTCCTGTCCTGTCCTGTCCTGTCCTGTCCTGTCCTGTCCTGTCCTGGCAATCAAGAAACACAAGTACGCTGGATGGGTATGATGTTGGGGAAGCGAGAAGTAAGTTGTCGGAATATATCATATATCTTATGACTCTATACTGCATTGCAGGGGAGGGGCATAATAAAATGCAATGCAATGCCTTACCCTTACGTTTCAGGGTCCCCATCTCTACATCCCCTGGGATAAAGTATGTAGTACATAGGTCAGGCAGGTCGGGGAGCAATTTTGAGGTATCATTAGTTCAGCTCCATTCCACAATAAGCCCACTTCTCTAGCAGATACGGAGGCCATCCAAACGCTAGAAGGCGCCCTATTTTGCACAGTGGAACTATAAATAATCGAACCAGGGCGCCAAACTGCAAACGATACAAGGTCCCCTGAACTCTCAGCCTTGTCTATTCTATCCCATATATTCGAGCCGGTCGGGTCAAGGGCCAATGACTCGAGGGTGTGTAAGAGACGTAGTTAGGATTATTGGCTTCTATATGTTGTGTTGATACCTGCTAGGTACCTACCTACCTAGGTACGGGGGATATCCGGGTTGATTGTTCCATGCTTTTGCAACCCCATGGCCAGATTGAGAGTACATGGGTATATTTTGATTGAGAAGCTTTCCGAAGACGAAATGGGCCACGGGGAATGGCTCATCTGAAAGAGGAAGGGATATGATACAGATTCTTGTCTGTAGGAAAAGTCAATTCAATGGCGGTTGTGAAGGTGGTCCGGATTAGCGTAGAGTACTGAAGCAAGCTATACTGCCTGCAACGTGAGACGCCATGCCTTCAGCTTTCCTACAAGACTAGTATGAGCCGACAAGGCCGCTGAGAAGGTGAAGTTGGTTATTGACTTCCACTGATACCCGCCACGGAGCTCTGCTAAATACTCATACGAAGGTAACGTAACCCATTTGTCCACTCGGCCAACGGTGGAGCATGCGGCCGAAGGCGTCAAGTGTATCTCTCCGCTGTGCTTCGCCGTACTTTCGCGATCTCAGGGCTAGGTACTTTTGTGCATACTAGATACTCGACAACGGTGCTGGATCTCACGACCACAAGTACGCAACGAAGCCACGCCCCCTCTCTTAACCCTTTTCTACGCTTCAACATGGACTTCAAATCTCTTATGGCGGCACAAATAGCCAAAGCCAAACCTCCAAAGTCACCTTCTCCAGCACAATCTTCGCCATCTCCCACCCCAGCAGACACCACGGCGACGACGACCACGACGACCACTACCTCTAAGTACCTCCGCCGCGCAGAATTAGAAGCAGCCCGTGAAGCAGCCTACGCCGCCGAACAAGCAAGAATAGAAGCAGAGCGACAAGAACGGGCGGCGAAGAAACGGAAACTGGAAGAAGAAGAGGAAGAGCGCAAAGCGAAGCGGGAAGAAAAGAGGAGGCGGCTAGCGGAAGAATCGCGCCGACGGCGAGAAGAACAAGAGCGCGAGGAGGAGCGGAAACGGAGGAAACGACTGGGTCTGCCTGAATTACCTCCAGACAGTCAGACCACATCTCCAACCTCTGAAGAGGCCGAGGCCAACGGAACCGACACAACCCAACCAGACATGCCCGACGACGAGCTGCGGCAGAAACTACGCGAATTGAACGAGCCGGCGACACTATACGACGAGACGCACGCCGCGCGACTTCAACGGTACCGCAAACTGACGGAGAAATCTGTGGTGTCGAAAGCGAAACCGAAACTCTACGACGGACCCATCCCGACGACTCTGGAGCCCGTGCCGGAGAAAGACATGCTCCTCCCGACCACGGTGCCCGCGAAAGACACTCCAGAACACGACTTCCTGTACCGCCAGCTGGCGTCGTGGTTCACCCTAGTACTGACCGAATGGTCGATAGCACTGGCACAGCGCGAGGCCGCCGTGCGGGCATCGACATCGGGCAAGGCTGCGTTCAACAACTACCAGGTCGTGCTGAAAGATTTGACGCCCTTGTTCCGACACTTTGAACGGCGCGACCTCGACCCCGGCTTGCTCGAGCCCATCTGCCAGATCGTGCGTGCCGCGCAACGTCGACGATACGTCGAGGCCAACGACGCTTACTTGACCCTGTCGATTGGGAAGGCCGCCTGGCCCATCGGCGTCACCATGGTGGGTATCCACGAGCGGTCGGCGCGCGAGAAATTGCATGAGAGCAGTTCGGCGAAGCAGGCCCATATCCTGGCCGACGAGGTCACCCGCAAGTTCCTGCAGAGTATCAAGCGTTGTTTGAGTTTTGCCCAAACCAGGTGGCCTCCAGAAGATCTGGCCCAGTTGATGGGATGAATGAATGAATGAATGACTGGAGAAGGAATGATCCGGCGTGGCTAGGACTGGATGGTCAGTCCATGCAGCAGCTGTACTGATCTGTAGTACTTGAGAGTCGACCATGACATTCATGCCGAGTCAGGCTGAATCCCAGCGCCAGAGAGAATTCGGCGGAAAGAGTCAATGCTTCTATTCAAGAAGTCTTCAGAAGAGGATCCTCGGGTGCTGAGACCAGCTAATGATTAACGCAAGGTCTTGCATTCTGCACTAGGTATTGGAACTCAAACCCCTTAGTACCTACTTGTAATACTGTATACTGTATACTGTGACGAGAGAAGCAAATATACCCAGCGAACGGAGTCATCGCATTCACTCTGTCGGATGGGATGATCGAAGCCATTTCTATTATTATCGAGATGTAAAAAGTGACCCAGGTCGTTCGTCATCTGATGTAATCCACGAATCTATACCTATTATAACACAGAACGCCGGCGGAATCAAGGGCCAGAGAGACACAGATGTAGAACCCAACCCAAATCCAATAGAATCTAACGGAAATCAAACTCCAAAGGATATCTTATGCCGCACGCTTCGAGACTCCATAAGAAACATCACCTCTCCGCTGAAAAACCCTTGCAAGTCTATAGATGCGGTTCTTAACGGTTTCGATGGTTCCCCGCGCACTCTCTTCATTTCGAAATGGAAACAAATCAACCAACAGGCCGCCAACACCACGCATTCCGGGATATCAGGTAATTCTGTCGCACGCTAAGTCGATATTGCATAGCCATTTCGGATATAGGCCTCCACCGATTGATTTCGGTATAGGGCATCCGAATCACCACCACCAGGATGTTCAGATGACCTTGTGGCCTGTCCTTACTTGTAGCCTGGCAGCATCATACCTCACCGTCAAAAGGATTTGCAGGATTCAACCACAGGGAGGCGGCCACGTCGGAAACCGAGAGTGTTTGTGTAACGAATTCCCGGACAATCCCCGAAGAGATGCTCCAGACCCGCGCAGCCCTAGTAGTCGCCATCGCCGTCGCCCTCACCGCACGCGGGGACAAGGTGGCGTTTAGGGCTGCACACCCAGTGACTTATCCCATCCTTTGGCGCAGGGAGGTTGAAGACGAGATGATACTTGCGGCCATCTTGATACCGAGACGACTGCATGCTCAAGGCGATGACTCGATAAAGGGCAGGGTGTTGTACCCGCCACCAACCGAAGCCAGGGGCATCCTTGTTGATTTCTGTGACATCGATAAAATCTTCAACAAAAAATGTTTGTTCGTCACTAAAGAACAAGGGTCCAGTGGATGAAGCGGGCTGTCTTCCATGCAAAGAAGTGGCGCCGACAGCCGGACACTGCAGGCCGATACCCAACATTGCACACGTGATCAGAAGGTCGACCAATGCCAATCTTTGGGGACGCTGTTGGCGGCTTGCTCAACTGGCTTCCCGCCACGACTGGCACCCGAGATCATTCTGCGATGACCTGTTGGGCCTGCCAAAGGCGTTGGTGGCCCGCTCTCGTTGCCTTCATCTTTACTGTTCTGGCTGTTTTTGCGTCGGATTGATCTCGCCGTATCCCAGCGTTGATATTGGCGATGGCATGTTTCGCAAGCTCTGGACAGAACTCCGTCAGGATGAAATCTGGCATACTGATCGAGAGGGATCATGAAGGGAGTGTGTGACGAGCAGAAGATATGCCCGCAATGACGACAGTGGTGTTTGCGGACAAAGAGATTGAAGGTAGAGCGACACTGAGGGGAGTCGCAGGATGGGGAAGCCTCGTCGGGCTGCAAAGAAATGTATATGTTAGCCTTTTGCCCGCATATGGTTCATGCACGATATATGGATATCCAGATATGTAACTGAGCCAGACGTGAGGGCATATTTTTGTAACTCACCTTCCAATGCTCTTTGGTCGGAGGACCAGTAACTTGGCCGAGCTCCTCCTCTTGAACCCAGTCGGGGTCAAATGTCTCAAAGTCCGCAGGGTACTGTATCTCGGGCCCTGCGGGTTGTGCTTCGTTGTCTCGTAGATTGTCGAGTGATTCATGCAGACTCTTTGGAGGGGTCATAGGCGAAGGGCTCGAGAAGTGTTCTGTCGGTCGTAAAACCGCGGGGACGTAGAGAGGTGACTTCAACGGGCGTAGTTGTTTGTAGGGATTGGGCGCATTTTGCTGGATATAGGCGTGCATCCGAGGTGAAGTAGGAGACGCTGAGTTGGCTGGAGAGGGTTGTTGACCGGCATACAACTGCGGGCTCTGGGGAATAGTATAGGTTTGGGTGGAATAGTTGGTGGCCATTTTGTATCAAGCTGCTCCGGGGGGCGAGGGATGCGATCGATGCGAAGAAGTGTCTTATGAAGAGGACATAACGGTGCCGAATGGGCCAGAGATATGTATTGATGCGCCACGAAGCACAGTATGGCGCAGCGGTAGTCGGTAGTCGGCCCAAGGTATATTGCCTGCGCTTAATATAGGTCGCAACGGTACCACAGGACTGCCAGGTAGGTTAGGTAGTGTCGGATGAAGCCTAATAAGCCGTCGAACAGGAGGCCAAACGATTGGGTGATCTCAGAGGTATAGAAGGAGACAGTCCGATAGGGGGGAGGACTTTGAGATCCGACAGACAGGACAAGAGGCAACCGAATGATCTTGACGGGCTGGATTCTTTTTTGAGGATGTCCAAAGGCGTGGGAGGTGGGGTGTTTGTCGAGTTGACAGGAGAGGAAGAGAGACCGAAAGAGAGGTGTTACGCAGGTAGCGGGCGGTGTTCCAGTTCCAGGTCCAGTTTGATCAGTTCGGAGGAGCCGCCGGATCGTGCGCTGCGGTTGTATTATTGAATAGGCAGGTAATCATTAGACTGCCAGTCGTACACTGCTGTCAAGTATATGAGGTTTATTGGGCATTGATTGAGTGCAGTGCTCTATAGAAAAGACCCAAGAACAATCATAGCAGTGATAACTCACTGTTACTATCGTCTAGAGCTCTACAACTGGTAGACAACTCGGGCAGGCGATAGAGAAAGGGACATGCGACACCCGTTCCAGAACTGGAGGCGGGCGCACATGTGCCCGCTGATAAGAAGACAAAGGCACCAATAAGACCAGCCGAATTGCAACCGGGATGCGCCCTCATAGGCATGGTGGGATTGCGCCTCGAAGCCCGTTGCCACCGCCAATGACCGTGCCCAGACCCTGGAAAGCTAGGGGCTTATCGGTCCCTCCAGGCAAGTCTCAGCCGAAGTCGAATCTTTTGCCAAAAGGCCCCAGTGGGTGCCAGGGGTTGCGGTCGGAAGACTCCCACTGGCACTTATTATTGCTCATAGCGTGCCCACTGTCCCACTGCTTTGTTGCCTGCGAATGGCTGTGTCGACCATATGCAAGTGATGAACGAGACTACTGCCGACCATTACTTCATTCCTCCATCTTCCTCTCCATTCTTCCCAACCACACATACCCACCCCCTTCATCGAACAAATACGGTTGCAGGGATTCATCCGTGCACACGACCTTCTTGGTTTCGTTTTCGAGTGATTCGCCAATGTCGAGCAACCGAAGCACGATCATGTCTGTTGCTGTTGCTGCCTTTTGACTGGTGGACCATTCCACTGGGGCACCAATGGCCTTCTTGCGAACATGAAGACACGCACGCAACGTCTAGCTACGGAATCCTCGCGAGCAATATCGTGAATCTCGTCGCTAACACTGCACACCGGATTGGCTACTGGCCTTGGAAGAGGGAGATGCAATACGAGGTTGATGCATCGAGTTGCAGCTGGCATGTTGCGGTGAAGGCAGCCACCGAGCAGAAGATCAGCTGAAAGATGGGCGACAAAAGACCGAGCACGAGGGACATACCGATTGAGAATGATGGCTCCTCCGGCCAGGTCTCTACAGGAACCCCTACCGTCACTGCGATCTGTTTTTTGCAGGTTTGGCGGTCGTAGTGGATTTGAGGATCCAGACCGCAGAAATCAGAGTAGTATATCAATGCTAATAATGAGACGCTGGGCACTCGGACACTGGATGCCAGTGTGGAGAGGATAAAGAAAATAAAAGTTAAGTATACGGACGTAGTACTACACAGCATCCCTTCTTTCGTCCCATCCTCCCGCTCTCCTCTCTTTCTCTTTCTCTTTCTCTCTCTCTCCCTCCTCAACTCGCTGTGACTCGCAGCAACATCTCCGATCTCGATCGACTTAATCTGCTACTCCAGAATAAGAAAAGTGTACGATGTGAACAATCGTTAGCCACAGCAGGAGGATGAGCACAATTGGTCCCCGGGATGCTCGCAGTGTGCACCAGGCACGACAGGAGATACAGACACCAATGATTTGCGAGAATCACGTCCTCGATCCGATATGTGAATGGTCGGCCATGTTTTGGCAGTCAATGACATTGAGCACTAATGCGTGCCTGCGACGGAAATGGTTCAGGCTGCATCTGCCGTCCATTGTAGGCGCCCAAGAAGCATCTGGGATGCTGAACAGGGGTGTCTACAGGGGATCTTCAGCGAGTCTACAGCGAGTCTACAGGCTGCTACAGGGAGTCTGCAGGGTTTCTTAACAGGGATCTTAACAAGGATGCTTAACAAGATCCCAAAATGGACGCCCCCCAGGCATGCCCGAGGGTGTTGTTCGTGTTGTTCCAGGTAAGCACATAGGTCATCGCTACTTTGAACCTTAGCATCGGCGCCCTCAAGAAGTTGGTACCAAATGCAGTGGCCAACATCTATTTAACTTCTCCGCGTTGTCGGCTGGTCCCGCTCTCTTCTCTCTTTTACTTTCTCCTCCATCCTCCTTCTATTCAGTGATATACAGAGTCTGGGAGGTGTTGAGATACTCTCGGGCTCTTCGGCTTTACTGCCTGTGTCTCCTCCCTTCGCATACCACTCCTAGTGTACGACCAGTCATCGGCTAGGACTCTTCGTAGGTCCATCACCCTCCCATATTGCAGCCATGGCCGAACGCATGAACGAACGCATGGCCGAGCAGCTCTTTGGGTGCAGCATGTCAAATCCAAGGCATCCATGGGTGGAGCGAAGATACAATGCACGACTTGCACGCAAACCCCGAAGTCCTACAGAAGCTCCATATGGCGAGGAAGCCTATCAAAGAGAGTTTCTTGAAGGTGTGGTTGGAGGAAATAAACGTATACCTAATCCCAACTGGTATTCCGACTCCCCTACCGCCCTCGAGGTCAAACGGGCAAGGCAGAGGGAGCTCTTTTCTGCCCGCGACTGGCTTGGTGGTGGACTGCAACCGATTCAACAGATGGGACAGCCACCTCCGCAGCCACCTCCGCCGCCACCACCACCAGGACCGCAACAGCAACAGCAGCAGCAACAGCAACAACCTGGCCAACAACCTCCTCAGCAGAATCAGACAATGCCACAGCAACCGCCGCCGTCGCAGCACCAGCAGCAGAATCACCACCACCAACAGCAACATTCTCCTCAACAAACCCAGCCAAACCAGCTACAGCTTCAACAGCCACAGCCACAGCAATATCACAACCATACTCACCCAGCTCAGGCCCAGCATCTGCCACTCTCGCAACCACAATCACACTCACTACCAGTACCTTCCCCTTCTCAATCCCCAGCATCAGTCCCTTCGCCTGTCACGCCCACTCTGCACCAATCGCTGCCTCATCTCCAGGACATCCTCCCATCTCCGAACTACAGGGACAACGCTTCTTCATCAATGGACAATCGGCCAAGCCCTTTTTCTCCTCTTTCTTCTCCCTTCTCTCCCTCCTCCTCGGCTTCCCCGGCCACCTCTTTCTCCACCATATTAAACCCCGGCCCAGAGACCAAAAGGCAAGTACCCTCCCATCCTGCATTCTCACTCTTTTCTTACAAGGCAAATGCAGCGGAGGAAGCGGTCATCAATACAAGCTACCTACTGGAGAACAACTCCCATCCCTCAAAATGGACACTTTGATGATTGGGACGGAAGAGTACCCAGGGGTTCCAGACCAGCATCGACTATTGGTTTCTGCAGACGGCCAACTACCTCCACCTTATTCTGGACTCCCCTGGTTCCTAGAGCCAAGAATTGCGCCTCCGTCAGGTCCGCCTCGATTGCTGTTATGAGTGAGTGACCTTAGTGACCTTTACTAGCCTGCTAGGGTGCTCCTTCTAGTGGCAGCTGGAGTTGACCTACCAGGTTCATGACAACATCAGCTGTACCAACTGTTGCCCACTTGGACGGCTGGATATGACCTGCTTTGAGGGTTGGTCTAACATCCATAAGCTCGAAACCAGATTTTCTTTTGTGCTTGATGACTCCTACTGTTTCCTTGTTATGGTGGACGATGGACGATGGACGGGCTGGGAATTTGAGGAAATGATTAATATGTGAAAGGACACCAACTGGGTCGGACGAAGGGATGAGAACTATGCTTCTGTTTGGTTTGGTTTGTTTCATCTTGTCGTTTCCTTTTCTTTCTTGCTTTTGGACAAGTATATTCGCAGGGATTGGAAAACTGATAAAATTGACTCACGGTCAGGATGGGGAACCATGTTACTTTCATCACTCATGAAAATATATGAACAGGCAGGACTCCAGACACAAAAGAAATACCGCAAGGAGACCACAACTCAACACCAGCTGACAACGAATCATGGACCACGGGATATTAGGTAAATAAGGAAATCAAAGAGGGAAAGGCAGGAAAAACAGGGAAGTGTTGGGTTGGGTTGGGTTGGGCTAAATATCGTGGGTGATGATCTCACGGATGGATGGACAAAAAAGGGCTGGGGAAATGGATGAAATATGCAAGGATCTCTCTTATTTTCTTATAGTTATAGTTCTAGTTCATAGTCAATCTCGTTTGATATATACCAAGTATGCCGTCGGCGGAATGGTAATAGCAATAGTAATAGTACCTATCTCAGAAGTTCTTTTCTTCTTCCGATGTTATACAGTGAAGGAGATACTGGGTTCAGTTTCTTTTTCTTTTTCTTTCCTCGTTTTATTTCGTCTGATAATAGATCCTATCTCTTCTCTTCTTAAGACCTCGCCATCGTAGACGTAGGTCCTTACAGGTCTAATTTGAATATAATGTATATCGTTCTCAACTTGACCCTGAACAATTGATTGTAACGTATGTATATACGTATATATCGGTCTTAACTTGCCCCCTGAATAATCGATACTATTTCCTTCACGTATTACGCTCCCTTATTGATGCAGAATCTATGCGTCTGTCTGCCTGTTTAATCCAAATGTCCTTTCGTACCATTTTCACCCATTTCATCTCTCGTCAGGAAAAAGTAGAGGTTCACGTTACTGTGCTGTGCTGTGCTGTGCTGTGCAGTATAGATTGTCGATATCCGTAGCAGTGTCTACTGTCCTCTGTCCAGTGTCAATTGTCCACTGTCCTCTGTCCTCTGACCATTCTTTGCTCTCGTGTCTGCTGTCATCCCTCGAAGTAACTCTGCCCCTTCTTCTCGATCAAGAGGCTCCAGGTCCAGGGGGCAGCTTTAGGAAAGATATGTATATATGTTCCTTGGGAAAGAAGGGAAAGGAAGGCGGGATAGAGTTAGAACCTCCATTAGGAAAGTTAAAGTCCTTATATATGTCCATCAGGAAAGAAAGGAAGGCGGGTATAGAGTTAGACGTCCATTAGTGAAGTTAAAAGTCCTTATAGAATGTCCATCAGGAAAGTATAAAGTCCTCAAGATCTGATTTCACACACACACTCTCTCTCTCTCTCTGATCGCTCGTCACTCGTCACCATTGAGCCAATCATCGACACGGTCCGGGTCCGGTGTCTAATCGAGGAATTTGAAAGGAACAATCCCAGGTCTCTGCAGTATTAGATCAATCATTGGTGAAAATAATGTGCGTGGATCGCTGTGTTGGTCGTTTTCAGCCATCTTGTCGTCGTCGTCGTCATTATCATGGTGTTTGGTGGTGGTGGTGTTGGTGTCGGTGGTGTCGTCGACGTCAATATCAGGTTTCTTTTCGGCATGATGGCTGCGCAAGGTTTCCTGCTGAATGGGTGTGGGAGTAGGAGCAGCAGAGGGAGTAGGAGTTGAATTGGCACTGGATGTAGGAGGTGCAGAAGTAAGACTCGACGTGATCTTTCCTTCATTGTGGCGATGATGACGACCATACTGTTCAGCTGGACGTTGATGGTTCTGCAGCTGGTGATGCCGTTCCCTTTCGATCTGGGCTTGCGCCCAACGAAGTAAATCGTCCCAAGTGACCCATTCCCAGCCAGCGCATTTCTCAGGTTCCATCAATCGTGCTTGAGGAAAGGACGAGCCGGAAGATTCAACATCGATATCAGCATTGATATCAGTATCGGTATCAGTATCAGTATCAGAATCGGCACCCTTGGCCTTAGCTGTCATGAAGATCGTGACATAATGTTTCCCTTTCTCTGTCCCTGTCCCTTTCGGTTGTCCTCTTCCTTTGGCTTTTATACTGTCAATGTCATTGTCAATGTCATTGCCAGTCTGTCCAGTTCGAGTCTGCGCGGTATTCTGCCCAGGTGACGACTCATTAGAATCCTGTATCGGTGACAGCGATTGTGTTTCTATTTGAGTTCGGGATTGAGAGGGTGGCTGTCCATATTCACGTTCAAACGGCATGAAATCATTCGTGGCGGTCAAAAACCTGATACTCTCAGGCTCCAGTTCGAGACCTGTTTCCTCGAGGACTTCACGGGCCGCGCATTCTTCGAACGTTTCGCTGAATTCCAGGTGGCCGCCGGGCAGGGCGTATGTGTTTGCGCCGTGAGAGCCTAGACGGCGGCCGAGGAGGAAGTGATAGCTGGAGGTAGTCGTAGATGTAGAAGTAGATGTAGAAGTAGGGGCCGTGGTGGATGTCGATGTAGATCTGTCACTTCCATCATTGATAAGATCGCCTGTAGAAGTAGAGGTAGAGGTTGTGGTGGATGCAGGTATAGGTGTAGGTATAGGTATTGACGGATCAGTTCCCGTATTGTTGCGAATCCGATCTTGGTGAAGAATGAAGACGGCCACACCTACACGAGGGACTGCCGATGCGAGGAGATCTGGCTGTGATGGCATCTTGTTGGGTGATCAGATTCAGATTCGCACTTCTGCCTCGCTCAGCGAGGTTCCGGGGGTTCGAACTGAGAATCACTGTAATCTCGATCTGGAATCAATCTGAAATGAGGTCCAGGATCTGGGTTTGGACTGCGAGATGAGACGTGGTTGAACTTGATTGATTTGTGGTGGATTGATTTGCGGTGTGGTGACGTGCCTGGCTTTGGTATCGTATCGTGCTGGACTCCTGGTTCTGGGACTCACAGGGATCTCATATCACTGAGGCAGAAGGTTGGTGTCTTTCAGAATGCAAAGTAAAGAAGGGGTTTCTGTGTTGTCTTGAAGGGCGAGGTTCAGTATTCAATCGTGTCGGCATCCAAATAGGTTGCGGCTGATGTTGTCTGTGGATACTCGTTCAGCCTCATCAATAGCCAGATCCAAACGAGCCCGTGAAAAGTCTGGAGTCTAGCGATTGTTTACCCTGGGCATGTGAGTGAAGCGCCGGGAAATAGGTCACAGGCTGTGTTTGTATTTGGTGTCTCCGAGTCTGCCTTAGTATTAGTTGCCTTGAGGGATCGTGATCGAGGACTCCTTTTTCAAGATCCAAAATTCAGCCTTGGTGCACACTGCAATCTTGTCGGACAGACAGTCGAGGTTGGGGGGCGAGAGTCTGATACTGCGCTTCTTGAATGAATGAAACAGGAGCCACGTCAAGGGAAGCATATGGTTCAATAGATACCTAGGTACGTAAGGACGCACTGCAAGACGTCCTACTAGTCATGATTAGGGGTCAAAAGGCTTGGCTTTATATATCACGCCCAACACGGTTCAGCCTTGCGAGGTGAATGTGTTGCTAGATGGGATGGCCCAGGGAAGACGCCTGAGGCGTGCAACAAAACCCTGAGTCGAACGGCCAAGGATGTAATGCAATGCAATGAATAGATGCACTGCCCTGCCTCCATGAATCCGCATACAAGCTCCGGCAGACCATATGTTAAGTTAATATAAATATAAATATATATGTGTATATGTATATTACTCCTCTCTGATACTAGCTTTGGTTGATCGAAAGGCTAAAGCGCTGGCCTCACAAGTCCTCCACATCTTCATGACTGATATAGTACAGCCCGGTGTCAGTCGCATTCGTGATATTGGTCTGCTTGACCTGGCCGAACTTGACCCAACCATTTTCGACGGGCGCCTGGACAACAGTCCCATTAAACCGATGTAGACGGTTCTCACCATTCAACACTGTGAAATTTGCCAGAGAGATCTCATCTGGATTCCGGTTGATGATGGTCGGCATACCAAAGTATTGCGCCTGAACGGCCTGTTGCGAAATATGGAGTTCAAAGTACCCGCGGTAATAGAGCTCGCTCCACTGCAGCTCGCGGTTCGCAGTGACCAGCCACTCACTCGCTTCGACGCTGGTGGCGATCGAGATGTTCTGACCTCCGGGCGAAGGCGACGACACAGCAGTACCGGCAAATTCGACGCCGATGGAGCCTGCGCCTGTGGTCGGGTCATAGGCATGATGGTCCAGCCAGACCAGATCAGAGACCCAGTTGGCATGGCTATCACCCGAAATCATGATGTTGTTGGTGATGTTGTTGTTATATAGTGTTTGGAAGGTTCGGTTGCGGTTGGCTTGGTATCCGTCCCAAGCGTCGTAGTCAAGGGGATTGACGTTGCCGTAGGCTAGAGACTCGTTGATTCGACTGAAGACTGTTTGTGAGCCGATGACACGCCAGGTTGCGCCGCGGTTCTTGGAGTTGATGAGGGATTGATAGAACCAGTTCTCTTGACGAGACCCCATCATCGATCTCCCGGCGTCGTTGGAGATGGCGTGGACGTAACCGGTATTCCAGTATAAGTCGGTGATTGATCGGTCATATTGGCGCGTGTCTAGCATGATGATGTCTAGAAGGTTTCCAAATGAAAACGAGCGCCAGATCCGGAGCTAGCAAAGAGTTAGGAGGTCTGGCAGTCAATACGGAATTCGACTTTACATCGTCACCCATCTCAACCTGACGAATAGGTAGCCATTCAAAATATGCCCGCACGGCATTCATCTTTCTTTGGTCGACCGAGACACCACCATCTTCTATGAAGGAGGCTTCAGTATTGTTGAGCTCCGAGGATCCATCTCGATAAGTGTTGTCGGCAACCTCTGTTATCGCGGTTAGTCGAAAGTGACCTGTCTCTAGTTGGGCTCAATTCTTACCATGGTCATCCCATACAGTGATCCATGGATAGTTCTGATGGCTGAGAACCAGGTCCTGGTCGGTTCGGTACGTGGCGTGTCTCTTACGGTAGTCGTAGAGAGTGTAAATTTCCCGATCTGGCAAAGGAACACGACCGATGGTTTGACCCCAGCCATATTCACCATTGGCATACTCGTAGATGTAATCTCCCAGATGTAGCACATAGTCGACCGAGTCCTTCCGAACAGGGTTCCCGATGGCATTGAAGTAGCCAAAAGGGAAGTTGGAGCACGAGTAGACGGCTATACGAACTGAGCTGAGTTCGTCGTCGGGTGAGGGGGTAGTCTTGGTTCTGCCGACCAGACTGGAACGGTTGGAATTGCAGACGCTGAATTGATACCAGTATTGTGTATAGGGCTTGAGTTTGGTTGCTTCAACCTTGACTGTGTAGTCGACGTCCGAGCTGGTGTACACGGTGCCGGAGTCCACCACAGTCGAGAGTTGATTATCAGAGGTAATCTTCCAGGTCAGGCAAACCGGGGCATTGGATGGTGGTTTAGCTTCATCCGTGTCGTTGTATATGGGTACCGGATTGTACAATGGGACAAAGCCCGAGGTGGTGCTGTTGTCCTTGACATCGTCAAAGGTCGGAGAGCATCTGGTCCAAAGGATCACACTGTTCGGGTACGGGTCCCCAGATGCCACTCCATGGGTGAAATTGAGCTGAGAAGGTTGAAAGGCTGCTCTGGGGTCGTGCCGCTTGACAACTTTGCGCACCGAGATTCCTAAGCTGGGATGATGGAGAGAGGGTGAACGATAGTTCAAGTTGGCGCCATAGGAAGCGAGTGTGGCAACGATCAACGACGTGAAAACAAGCAATTGCAACATCTCGACCGGACGGACCACTGCGAGATATAACCCGATGTTCCTGTCTATTCCACTCACCAGGAATGCAGATTGTTCTTCCAACTTATAGTCGCCAGCTCACGCTCTCGGTGTCACTCGACCCTGACCCTCCGTGACTTGGGTTCACTCATCCTTGTCTCAGGCCGTAGCGGGGCAAAGACAAACTCATTATACGGCTGGAAAGTAAACAAGGGTTGCCAGTTACACCAATTGGTGATAAGCATGTTGGCATGCCCACCGCTCTCGCATGCATGGTATGCGGTCGAGCTGCCTTTCTCATCATAGTCCGTTGAACGGGTGGGAACTTGGTTCTCGAGCGATTGTGCGTGCAGCTTTATCCGGACAAGATGAGGAAGCCATCTCTAAGCCGGCGACGGGCAGCCACAGCTTTGACGCACGTGGAAGAGAGTTCACCATATTCCATGTTCCTTTCGAATGCGGCCGGTCTGTTGGTCAGCTTTCCAGTCGCTTCGAATCCTGGCTCGGTACCTAACCAACGATGTTGATGAATAAAGCATCATAGACCTCAAAATCTGTCTTGGTCGTGGAGGAATGCTGGGAGGACTCCTAAGGCCCATGGATATAGATTCTAGTAAATATAGGTGTTTGGCCAATCATGGTACCGCTTTTACTCAGGCACAATGACTTCCAGACGCCTCCCTACTATGAAGAAGCAGGGCCAGCCGCAGATGTGTGGTACGTGATCCGAGCAGCTCGCAAGAAGAACGGTCACCGTCAAGAGTAGCAGATGCATGCCCTCGGTGTATGACCAGAAATCGAAAAGCCTGTTGAGCAGCGAACAAACAGAATCCGTCTTCTCCTTGCTCGCAGCCAGCATATTTCGTTTCTAGCTGCAAATGCCGGCATGGTCTGGGCAGAAGCGTTTCGTGATGCGGTAGGGTGATAAAGAGCAGTACTCCTATCAACCATGGATATAGAAAGTCTCCATGACCGTAGAGTTTCCTTTTCTGTGTAGGATACAAGGCTTCCAACAGTTGACGGGGGACAGTCACCTAGCGCATTCCAAGTAATACTCCTCGTCCAGTCACAACTGGCACGGAAGTTCATGTATTGGGTCGTCAAGAATGCTGGCAGATAAAGTATTCTACTTCCTGGTGCTGCCTCAACACATCCAATGACCCCTTTTGTATCTCGCCTGTTGGATCTCCCAAAATAATCATATTTCAGGGCTCGTTGCTGCCATTACCAATATGTCTGTGCCGTAGCGTCTTGAAACCGTGCAACAAGCAAAGAGGCAGCAGGCTTGATTCCAACACTTTTTAGCAAAGTCCCATCAGAAGGGAGCTGCCGCTGCTAATCCATCTTCAGACCCGCCTTCAGATGCGCCTTGCCGGTCCTAATTGCTCTTCTTGTCGCCGGTGCTTGGGTTCAGCTGGTTGTATTTGACGCTCAATTCGTCATATTCCTTCTGGAGTCCCTGCGCCTGGCTCTTCATTGCAGACAACTCCTTATCCTTCTTCTCGAGTTGCTTCTTGAGTTCCCCAATCTGGTCGGCCCGGTAGTGTTTGCCCAACTTCTCGCCCTCTTTGCCGCCAGCTTGTGGGTCTCCCTCATACAACTTGACTTTCTCTTCGAGACGGAGGACATCAAGGATCAGGCCATAGGTACGGTTGAGAATCAGGGACAGGAAGAGGGTGAATCCAGTCAGATACATGTTGCGTTGAGAGTAGAACTTGCGGGCTTGGACTTCCATACGGTCCGACCCAATTGCAGCTGCACGTCTGTTATGGTCAGCAGGAATCCGTCGTTAAGCCTGTAGTTTGTAACTCACCCTGCTCCACTGCTATCTTTGAGAAGAGCTTGCATTTCCACCTGGACACGATAGACTCTGTTGACACTATCGAGGAAAAGAATGAGGATGAATATGAACGTAATCTGCCAGATGTCAGCGAAGTTGCAGAGTTCCGCATGGATCCTCGCGTACCTTCATCCCATATTGTAATTTTGCTACCAGTGGACTTTCCGATATGAAGTTGAACATCTTGCGCTTGACAGTAAACGGCAAGGGGATGATGAGAGACACGAACAGCACCATCTCCGTCACCAGAAGGACGAAGACCTAACATCAACTGTTAGAACCAGTCGCATGAATTCCAGCACGAGCTAAAGTCGGTCTCGACTCTGTTGGAGGTACTAACCAAGCTGTAGTAGAGCGTCATGATGGCGGTTTGGATCTGCTAAGAGCTCGATTCTAGAGTATGTGGAGGTAGCTTCAGACGTGTTCAATACGCAGAGGACTGGACCAAAGGCAGAAACCGTGGGATGCAAGGAGGTTGAGGTGAATAGGAGGGAGAAGAAGTTGTTCTGACCAGAATGGTCGCGGGCAGGTTGAACAACATGGCTTGACGCAGTGCAGTGTGGCGGCCTACACACTATTATTACGTCACCCAACTACAACTTCAAGTTCGCTTTCAACTTTGACGCGACTCGATTAATGCTCCGCCGGGCCTAAACATGGTTCACCGTTTCATCGTCACTGTTGATGAATTTGCCGAAGCGTACATCTACATAGCCTGCATGGATCGCGCAGCCCTGTCTTCCAGAAGCTGGTCGGGCCGTGTCTCAGTATTTCATATTGATATCATCTCTGCAGTTCATTTCCATTTCTCCATTTCGGTGATAACGCCAGGCAGCTTTCCCATTTTCTCCCTCCCGAGCTGATTCAGAATGTAGCAATAGGACGTAGAACCGTCGCATTGCCTGAAGCAAATTGGCGTCCGAACCAATTGCGCGGTGTGATGATACGAGTCGACTTGTACATTCTCGCGTCTGTGCGACCGCCAGACGGTGGATGATCCGGCGCATGATGCTTACCATTCAAATTCACCTTGGCCCTTGTGGAAGACATACCTAGATGACGCATTAGGGTTTGATCAAATGGCGGACGAGGTGCATATAGATGAGGACTTACTCGGTGCCATCGACGCGGAAGATGCCGTCCTTGAGCGTACACTTCCACTTGTTCTTGACCCGCTGGACCTTGTCGTAGGTGCAGAGCATGACTTGATCGGTATTCTCGCCATCTTCTTCGTTAGCGGCCAGCTCATCTGGGTCGTCGAGGTCGGAGTTGATGGCATCTTCGTCGTCAATGTCGTCGTCATCATCACCTGCCGCATCTGCTTGTGCACGTGTGATGGATGGAGTGTTTTCCGGACCGTCGCCAGCTAGATGGTCCAATTTGCGAACAGTAGACTTGCTGGGGATGTTGCGTTCGTCGAGAGTCAACAGCAGACCGCCTCCTTCGAGCTCTTGCTGCTTCGCCTGGAAATGTGCTCGGAACAGCCGATCACCTTCGGCGCCATGTGCAGCAGCTAACGCTTTGCGTCGTGCATATTCCGTGGCCCATGTGTCGCGAGCGTCAGCAGCACCGTCCGTTTGGCTGGATTGGAGTGGAGTGGGTATCTGTGGTTTGACGTCGGCAGGATAGTCTTGGATTCCGGAGAAATTGGATGAAGTATCTTCCTGCTTGATATAAGGCCCTGTAGGTGTTGCCAATTGTTGCGAGGGCTGCCGAGCCTGATTGGATTGAAGTTGCGCAATCTGAGGTCCTGCTCGCTGTCCGAAACTCTGGTGTAAATTCATGGCCGCTCGGTCACGTGCAGTCATTGGTTCACCCTTGAACGAAGGAGCCTGATACTGCGGTTGGGGAAGAGCTTGTGGAGGATATGAAGGAAGTTGGTTCTCGGTCTTTAGTGGAGCTGCAGAGGGAACGGGTTGTTGAGGAGGAGGAGTGTTTTTGATGGCATTACCATTGCTGGGGAGGGTCGGGGGAATCGGTTTGGCGTTGCTGGGAACTGTTGGCGTGTCTTTGATAATAGGTGGTGGAGGAGGATCCCATGGCAGCTGAGCCACCTTCAGACCGGACAGCTTCTTTTGCCATTCCTGGTTTGAGAGAGACAGGGTCAGTCGACATACAAATGCAATGAGTCTCGGGGTTTGGTATGAAGAGATGTGAGGTTGAGGCAGCATCAGCGAATTCCCAAACAGGTTAGAGCATGGACGGCGGGTGGCTAGGCAGCCATCGTAGCGTATAAAGAGGAATGAGTCAAAGGGGCCGCATTCAAGAACCCTTGGATCCCCGCCTCGCCTCCGACCCTCGCCCTCCTCTTGCGGCCTGTTCGATGCTGCCACCACCAGCCAACGCAGTTCCCACAGACCACTCTGAGGGGACATTCATGTGTTACAAATTCCCTGGATGGCAGATCGCGAGAAGATGGAGAGAACAATCACAATAATGCATGCAGAAACTGTGTGCTGTGCACTGATGGCGCAGATTGACCTACCGACTTCATCAAATCGAGAGTTGCCAGCTCCACGCCACCCTCTTCGAAATCTTGTCGAGACCATTCGCAGACATCGTTAATGACTTTGGCATAAACGTCGCCCTGTGGAAAGTCGGTGTCAGCGTATCAATCGCCAGCGGCAGAGGAGCGACTCGCGAGGTGTGAGATCGGTTGCCGCGAGTGTCGTAAAGGAACACTCACCACCTGAACTTTGGACATGATGCTTGGTTACTATCGTGGCGGCGACTTCTCTTGGGATTTTCTCTTTCTTGAAGATCGCTTGTCCCCAACTTTGATCGGAATATGTTTGGTCGAAAGAGAGTGGGAGAGGGATGGATCGGTAGTGGTAGTGATGTGCCGCAGGTCGGAAGAGGTGAGTGACGGTGATGGGTTGTTAGTGTAGACAGTGAATAAGATGGGCGTTCACTGTAGCCTCTGCTTCAGATGCCCCTCCAGGACCTCGTGCAGAGTCGCAATGTCTTCTTACCGTATCCAAAGCAAGTCACAGTACAAGGCAAGTATCCGGAAGCGTCGTGGTTTGGTTGGGTTTGGAGAGGGTGGAATGACAAGTTCAGAAGAGCGAGATAGAAGATGACCCCGACCGCCACTAAGATAGGCTTGGCTTCTGGCTGCCAATAAGTTCAAGGCACTCCAGCCCTTAACAAGTAGACACCGCGCAGCCTCCCTAAGCTCCCTAAGCCCCCAGCTACCTAGCCTTGGTGACAAGTGAAGCTGCTGAGTGCAAAGAGTGAAGCAGCATATCGGTCATTCAACTTCTATAGTGACAGAGTCTCTACGCATCCCAGAGCACTGTCTATCACCTTAGCTAACTCTTTTCACTGAGTCTATCTTGTTGCTTCTGCGGAGACATTTTCTACCGCATCCTTTCCTTTTCGCGAGAGGAGAAGCAAGGCCAGCCGATCTCTGGAAAACGAACGGAGCAGTTTCTGATCAATCCTCTAACATGTCCAACATGTCCTTCAAGCCAGCGCTCATCGTAGTCGACATGCAGAACGACTTCTGTCCTCCTGTATGAGTATGCGCATAACTCCTGCGATGCGTATGATGATTGACATGCGCAGGATGGTTCGCTTGCAGTCTCGGGAGGCAGAGACATCGTTCCACTCATCAACCAGCTCCTTGCCTCTCCCAAACTTGCTATGAAGGTGGCCACGCAAGATTGGCATCCAGCTGACCATATATCGTTTGCGGCAAACCATCCCCCGCCAGACAACAAACCATTCGAATCCTTTATTGAGATGAAGAACCTGGTCGGAAATAAGCCAGAGCAAACCATGCTGCAGCGACTCTGGCCTGTCCATTGCGTCCAAGGCACGAAAGGTGCCGATATCATTGATGAGATCGACGTCTCGAAAGTGGATGTCAATGTGAAAAAGGGCATGGATGCCAGAGTTGAGATGTACTCTGCATTCTCCGATTCTTTCGGCAACCTGACCTCTGGAGCTGGAGGTGTCAATCTGGATCTTGCCTCATTACTACACTCCCACAGTATCACTGATGTCTATGTCGTCGGCTTGGCTGGAGACTATTGCGTCAAAGATACGGCATTGAGTTCTGCAAAGGCAGGTTTCAGGACATATGTGATCGAGGAAGCTCAAAGATGCGTCGACCCTACGGCATGGGAGAATGTGAAGGAAGCACTCCAGCAAGGCTCTGTCTCTATAGTTAGTGCTCAAGGACCTGAGACTCGGCGCATTTTGGAATGAAGACCCGGCCATAAATGGTGGACATTGGAAATACAGCTTAACAGGATTGATCCAGTTGCGAACAGTAATGTGTATAGTTCCTGGTGTTTTTCTAATCAGGCGGTTACCGTTATCAGTATTCTACTGTGATAAAGACAGCGGCTCTCTTCGGATGGGGACACCTTAGATCCAGGTGGGTAAGGCTGGAGTCGGCAGAATTACGACAAACATTGTTCGCTACATGTGCGACCCTGAGACTAGCAACCAAATACTGAGCCTTGACTGAGGGAAAACACGAAGGGGCAAACATATCGAAAGGAATCTAATCCGTATATACGGCACAGAATCGCATGTGAAGAGTGATGAAGATTTGGTGAACTGGCAAAGTTTGGAGAAAAAGAAATGCCACATTCTGTGCATCCAACCCCACGCACCGGGACACCTGAAACCGACGACCTATCTACTCGCTATTGGAACATTGGGCTGCCGAGAGAGCAATGGACTAAGGAATGTCCTGACTTCCTCCTGGGCATCGACCAGAAGAACATCAGCATCTTGTCAGGTAGGGACGAAGACTGCCACAGACTGTCATGGCCGGAAGTGCAAGAGATAGTCAGTAAGTGCAAGGCGTCCTCTCATCACCTTAGATGGACCAACACATCTCAGCGGACTCTAACCTGATTTGAACTTGGAAGAGACCAACCGCATCCATCTTTTCCAGCGGTCTCCGACTCAGCTGCGTGCCTACCTTGAGTATATCTACCGTCTGAAGAAGCAATATGGTTCGGTAGCGGCGTACATCCAGCAACAACTCCTCTGCTGGGACAATACCACCCCCTCCGGCGACGCCCCATTCGAGAACCCGGCTGACTACAAGATCCTCTACAACGACTGGCCTTATCACATTGACGAAAACATCACCCACCTCGTGGTATGGACCAAGTTCTTGATCGAGGAAGACGAGACCAAGCACCAGGTGAAGGAAGATATCAAAGCCAGGATCGAGGCATTCATTACCCGGACTTTCTGCTCTGAGGAGGGCGGTCCGCAGAGTGTGAATAGAGATCAGATTGTGTGGTTTAAGAACTGGAAGAGTCTGAAAAGCGTCCATGCGTTAGGTAGGTGTTTCTATCAAAAATCTCCCTTGGGACATACGGCTGATCATGACCAGAACACTTTCATGTCATGCTTTATAAAGCACCACCGGAGTTGTTGAAACGCGTTACAGGGGAGGATCGATCTGTACCAGTGCATCAAAACCTAGAGCGGGAAGCCCACTGATGCGACGTGGGCCGGCCATATAGGCAAGCGAGTGATTGTAAGTGGAAGGAAATTGGGAAGGTATAGAAGGCAATAAAATCATGCCTGGATAAACTGGTGGAAGCTGCATATGCCGGTACGGGACTATGAGGCACCGTGGTATAGAACGGAGTATAGGAACAATTATTATCAGAGCATAAAAGAATGCTGCTATGCACCTGCAGTGCTTTGCTGTATACAGGGCCGTTAGGTGCTCGGAACAAAATGCACGCCGAGGGCACGGAATTGGAACCGGGGATGAGCTGCACTGCCTTGAGTCGAGTCGGCCGAACTTGAACCCACCCACCCTGCACTATCAAACAGCGAGAGTCAAGGCTTCACAAGCTGGGCGGCTGCATGACTTCAGGTTTGATGCAGTGTGGGACAAGAACTGCATTTATTGTCCTTGCAGACACCCACCTCCATTATACACTTTTGAAACCAGGTACCACAGTCGATAACATAGGTCTAGGTAAATCAATATCTACCTCACCTACCTTAGGCACCTAGTGCCTTGTTGATTGGTCTTTTCTGTCTGCCTGCTTGTGACACCGGGCGTCAGGTTCTTCCAGCTACCCAGTGCTCCCAGGCCACTGCGATATACCTGCTCACGGTCGTCGTCACCAGCTCTTTGGCAGCGCAGCTTCTTACCACTTCTCTATGTTTGAGCTTTGACCCAGAAGCACCCAGCAAGATATTTGGCGGTCTCCCTACTCAGTGCTACCCTACTACCTGACGGTACCAACGCACCCTTGCTCTCCCCGCCAAACCAGTCACACATCCCAACGACGTCATATAACGCCCTGTTGCTCTGCTCAATTCTACGACGACTATTTCAAACACATACAGGCGCTCCACCTTAGTTGCATGCTCACCGTCACTTAGACAAGATGCGACACTCAATAGGGGGAGCTCTGCGCAATCGTAGTGAGTCTCTCAAGAGTAGGTGCCTGCTTATGCAGCACTAAACAATTCAGTAACAAAGCTAACTCCTCTTTTTGCAGGTCATCGATCTTCATCCGCTTCCGTCGACGAGACTCGAGACCAGCCTGAAGGAGATGACACCACTGTTGTCGAACCAGAACAGGGAAATGGTACGACGCGAATTCCCCCGAATAGCGCAGGCATGTTTAACAAGAGATAGTCCTATCCCACATTATTTCCCAGTTGCGCCCGGGTGCAGATTTGTCCCGGGTCACTCTGCCCACTTTCATTCTGGAGCCAAGGTCGATGTTGGAAAGAATAACAAAGTGAGATTGAAAAGCATGGATATTGCTGATCCCGCCGCTGACCGGTTCTGTAGCTTCATGGCTCATCCTGACACGCTCCTCCCAATGCCCAAGGTGGAAGATCCGACCGAAAGATTCGTCGCGGTGGTCAGATTTTATCTGAGCGGCTGGCACATTAGACCTCCGTATGAATGCTGGTTCCCCGACGCACCGACTGTACTGACCACTATGCAGAGGCGTCAAGAAGCCATTGAATCCCATACTCGGCGAAACCTTCACCTGCTATTGGGACTATCCAGATGGCACGCGCGGCTACTACATCGCAGAACAAACGTCACATCATCCTCCCAAGTCCTCCTACTTCTTCATGGCTCCATACCATCACATCCGAGTCGACGGGACACTGAAACCTCGAAGTAAATTCCTCGGTAATTCGGCCGCTAGTATGATGGAGGGCATATCATATCTGAGGTTCACGAATCGAGGCAAGTCGAAGGGTGGTGAAAAATAGTACGTGCAATCCGAAAGCAGCGGGATGTCCTGCTAACTGTAGCAGTATTTTGACACAGCCCAACATGTACGCCCGAGGCATCCTCTTTGGTAAGATGAAGTATGAGTTGGGCGACCACTCCTACGTCCGCTGCCCCGAGAACAACCTCAGTGCCGATCTGGAGTTCAAAACCAAAGGCTGGATGGGAGGGACATACAATGCCATCGGCGGGACCATCAGAAACGACCAGACCGGAGACGTTCTTTATGAGCTGTCCGGGTTATGGTCAGGAGAAATGTTCATTAAGGACGTCAAAACGGGCCAAAAGAAGCTTCTATTCGATGCGACGCACGCGAAACATTCGCCGCCTCGGACAAGACCCCTCGAAGAGCAGGGGGATCGAGAATCTCAGAAACTCTGGTATAACACCGTCAAGGCAGTCAAAGCCGCCGATCATGAAAGGGCGACCGTTGAGAAGGCCAAGATCGAGGACCAGCAGAGAGAAGAGGCCAAACGAAGAGAAGAGCTAGGTGTGGAGTGGCAACCACAACTGTTCCGGAGAGTGGACTCGAGAAAGGGAGGGTCTGAAGAAGGGGGAAGAAGACCTCGAATACATCATCCACGCCCATCTGTAAGTGTACCATGACCCCAGATCGTGTGATTTTCTAACGACCAGCAGTGACTCGAAGGATCCCAAAGAGCTGGAAGAGAGAAGATCCTTTCCATCGCCCCCATTCTGCCCGGGCAGGGAAAGCCTGGTGGTCCCGAGTCGAAGTCACACCAGCAGCGTCATCATACAGAAGAAAGTAACGCTTCAGCTGAGGCATCCAAACAGCAGCCTGCAGTTCAAACCAAAGCGTCCGAGGACAAGACAACACAGCAACATGCCCCACAGCCACCTCCAAAGTCGCATCCTACCGATAATCTGATTGACTTTGATTCCAAGTCCGCTAGTGCAGCTCCAAGCCAACCAACACAACAAAAACCTTCTATACCCGGCAATCCACTTGCTCCTCCCCCAAAAAGCCAGCAGGCTCCAGTGCATGAGGCCACGACGGTGCATGTACCGACCGGTAATCCTCCCAAGACCGCCAATCTGATGGACGACGACAATGACGTGTCAAATATGAACAACCAAATGTCCAATCTGAAGATGCACGAAGCCATGGTACCGCAAGGACAAGCGCCGCTGAAGAGAGCAGACACCGAGACAAGTGAAGTAGACGTATTTGTGGATGCTGAAGGTTGAACCAACATCAGGTAGAGGAGTTATATATGTTATCACTGGATGCAGGTTCCCGCTTCTGGACTCACCGGATTGCTTTATCCTCGCTTTTGAGTATGCGCAGGTTCATGATGATAACCCCGATAGAGCCATTGGAGAGACAGAGAGCTGTCAAGGCGTCGAGTTCTGGGCATCAAGTTGGCAGCAGCACAACACGGTGAATTACATTTCATTCTTGGTTGATCTTCTAAGTCGTCAACGCAACAGATGGACGGCAAATCCGACCAGCTAGTGGGTGCCAGTGCTGCATACTTAGTAGCTTCCGACCTTTGTAGTTTGTGTTGTCGTCGTGGTTCTGTTCCTGGGTTAGTACGTAGGTAGTAAGTACTACTGAGAGGGGTATGTAGGCATAGAGGCTCTATATTTCCATCTCAAGTGCGGACTACTGCTGTGAGTGCAGCGAGGTGCTGAAATCCTAGAGACCGGATTAAAGAGCACCAAAACCGGATTGAAAAGTTAACCAACATCTTTGTCGCTAGTACACTATAACATATTTATCATAATTATTACCTAGTTTGCTCAGGATTTGGCTACCGCAGTGTAGTGGTCCTTATAGAGTTCTTTGTTGCCTTTCGGCGGTTTCAAGGGGCGAGAAAGGGGCGGAGCAAATGCGGAGGATGTGCCACCGTGACAAGCCGGACTGCAGAGGGAATGCGGGGGATCCATTTGATTGATTCCGGGGTACAAACAACCTGAACTTCAACCGCCCAAATCCTTCTCTAGCTGCTGGTACAGATCGCCTAGGTGCCTACAGCTACTATGTAGGTAGGTAGGTACCTAGTAGGTACCTAAGGTACTACTAGTAAGTAAGGTAGTCGAGTGAGTGAGCTGTGACCCTGTTTGTGCCTTAAGGTACATTAGCTGAGTCGCTGAAAGCCATCGGGCCTTCCCCCCTGCCTGCCTTCCACTTGTTCTGTTCTGCCCTGTTTCCCGTCTGGCTGCTGTTTCGGCAAGGACCCAAGTAACTCGAGCGTATCACGAGGACAACAACATCCGGATCCGACCAGAGAGGTTGAGAAACTGTCAAATACCGCGGCTGCCCGACGGTTTCATCCCCCCTTCTCTTCCCTTTTCTTTCCTTCCTTCCTTCCTATATTCTCCTCCCACTTTCCTACGATTTCCCCTTCTTCAACGCATTACCACACTTGGTCCAAAGCCTGCCTCTCCGCCTCAAGACTCACGCTTCAAGCACTTCTCATTCCTCGCTTCTCTTGACAGCAGATAGAGTCGTGACATCGCATCGTCGACCAGATCATCTACGTCTGCCTATCGACAACATATAAACCAAGGAAACGGAAGGTGAGCCCCCGGCTATCACCCCGCAAAACATCACCACTTAGTCCATCCCGGGCGCGAGGGTATTCTCCAGGTGCATACTTAGCACCTCGAAACGAACTCGCCCTTCCTTCTTTTATACCCCAGGTTGTTTCATTTCACGTATCCAAGTCGAAACTCGACGTTGCAATTACTAGTATCCCTAGCCAACCTGCAGCGGGCTAACATTCTGCGATCCAGCTCCTGCAACAACACGTCGGACTCGAAGAACAAACAAGCAACCCGCAGAACTCCCTTGCTCTAACCGCCTTAAGTCGGGAGGAAAACAACCACATTATAGTCACCATGCAAACCCGTACCCTCATCGGCGTGGGAGGAATCCTGGGCCTCGCCACCCTTGCACTGACCCAACTGTCCTTGCAATCTCAGGATCGCCAATACAAGAAGACATTGCAATATATGCACAACGGCAGGGAGAGGATCCAGGAACGGATGAACGAGATGAGTGGGGCAAGTAAGAAGTAAACATGAACCTAGACCTGCCGCCACCATTCGACGAATTTCATAAAGGTATACAAGCTGAGGACGAGGATTAGCACGAGGGGGCGATGGGGCGATAGAAAAGTCGAGGAGAATAAGACAGCATGGTGCGAACAGCATGCGTTGCTGCCTGGAATATGTCCCTTCATTCAGACATACATCAGACACCTACCTACCTACCATTCTTAGGACAACACTGACCGTGAGACGTGGGCACGGACGAGGCCATATGCCGGTGAGGCCGGTATAGAGCTGACGATGAGCTGAAACGCGGGATATGCTTAGGTAGTTAGGTACCTAGGAGGACATGGATTCATTGACAATCGATGTCTGCATTGCACTCACTGTACGAAGTACTCTCTTTCTCATACCTCAGTCCTGAGTCCTCTACCATAGATCCCTACTTACCTACCCTCGCGTGGTGGGTGCTTCGGGATTCAATAGCAATCAGTACTACGTCCCTCCCTTACATAGTAGCCCAATCCTGCCTCGGGAATGGGTTGTCAGTAACTTTTGGATTATGTAGGAAGACAATGACCACCATACCGAAACGAACTTCAAATTCACCGCCGACGTTCTTAATGGGTGTTTCACGATATAATCTAACGTTGGAGCGAGACCGAGACCGAAAAGAAAAGAAAAGAAAAAGGGGGAATCTGTACAATATGAACTCCAGCGGTATAAGCACATCCAACAGTATCCGATAGATCATGATGAATATCAACCTGCAGCATAGCAGCATAGCAGCATAGCAGCAGAGCATAGCAAAGACAACCAGAAGATACATTAGGTGAGGTAGATATCTTCTCATTGTCCCCCCTTTCAAGGTAAAGATACTTTATCATACATTTTGGTTTCCGTCCTCTAAGCACACAAAGCCGGGTTCAACGCTGATTCAACTAAGCTAAGGAGACATCATTGAATGCGTCGGGGCCCATTGACCGGACTGACAATGTGCCGAAAGATTTTAAACAATATGCAATGCAATAAGGTCTTCCAGGGTCACGAATCCTCGTCCTCAGTCTCCGTGTCTGTATCTGTGTCAGTATCAGAGGTATCGCCATCTGATCCGTCGGTATCGCTGTCGTCGTCGTCATCATCCTCGTCAGTGAGATGTCGAGATTCGGGTTTGGTGACGGGGGCATCTTTCTGCGACGTGGCTGTGGTTGTGGTACTGTGGATGGTCTTCTTCTTCTTCCTCCTTGTGGTCGTGGTCGGGGTAGGGCCACCTGTCAATCCACCCGTCTTCATGGCTTGGAGTTGACCGGCTAATGAATCTAGACGAACATCACACAATAGAATCAGTATATCGATCAATCAACAATTGCGGCGGGGTATCCGCGGTCCGGAAACTCAAACTCAAAACTCAAACTCACCTTCATCAGGTTCACTAATCTCGTCGTCACTCTCGACGACATTGGCCTCGCTTGTATCTTTGACATCCAGCACGACGTCCATCTTCGAATCCAAGCCAATGTAACTATCACAGACGAGATGCATGACGAACGGGAATGCGTGGACCTGCGGCGGCGCCTGGAATGGACATTTGAACGTCAACATGTTGAACGTCGGCGTGCCGTCGGCGTGGAAGATTGGTCGGTCAAAAGCCGTGAATGTGAACGGTGGCACGGCAATCCGGCCAGTCCGCGCTTCAGACAGGAATACATGCCATCGCGGCGCATGATCCGCTGCGAAGTATGGTGCATAGGCCAATGGAGGCTGGACGGATCCTTCTTTGGAGTCGTCTTCGACATAGCGGCCGTCGGGGAGTTTGCGTCGTTTCGATTTGGCCGGTTGCCGTCCATGCAGAGCGTCGAGGTCGCCTTCGTCTGGGTCAATGTCTTCCAGATCAAGCGGGTCGATGGCCGGAACGTCTTTGGCGCCGGGAGGAATCACTCGTGCTTTGATCACCAGTTGCACCAGGGAGGATGGTGTGACGACTCTTTCGCCAACTACTTTGAAGAATGTTTTGGCGATTTGTAAATGAGGGATTTGAGAAGCGACTTTCATGGCTTGTGCGTATTCAGGCTCGGAAAGGTCCGAGAGCATGTTCCTCCTAGCGCTGGGTGGGAGAGTCATGAACTTTTGGAGTGTTAGTGGTGTCTTTAAAGATTCGGAGATCTTTGCTGCGGTTTGAGAAGTGATGTTGGGGAGTTGTAGGAGCGGCGACCAGCCTGGAGCGACTGCTTGGATGATGTTCTGAGATGTATGGTAGGATGCGAGTAGTGGCTTGACTACGCCGAATGGCAGTGTAATTGACGTGAAGGCGTTATTCAGGAGGAATGCTGTCGGCGCAACCTCGTATTTTTCTTTCTCCAACTCTTGGTCCTCCAGGTCGATGCGAGCGAGATACGCCCACAGCAGAGCTAGGGCTTTCCGTCGCACCGGGTCCTCGATGGCTTTCAGTCTCGACTTGTCTAAGTCTGTTAAGGCGGAGCTGCTGAGAACTTTACTCTCAACTTTGGCCGCCCCGGCATCACTTCTGGGGCCCTTCAAGATTTCTTTGAACTCTTCTCCGACGCTCAGCGCAGCAACGACGCCGCCTTCTGAAATGTCTTCTTTCCATTCTCGAAATAGGTCGCCGGCGCTCGCATGCAGCACTTTATCCTTTGTGAGGGCTTGGGTGCCGTACCACCATTTCCCCAGGGTGTAAGGTAGAATAATTCCTAGCAGGACACCGTAGAATGCGACGACAAACCATCGATTTCCTTCCTCAACCATCCACTTTGGCAGTGCGATGCCGATACTCGTGGATTGTTTGCCGTCGGGGTTTCCATAGAGCAAATAGTTGTTTCGAATCTCTTCATCCGTCAATGCCTTGTATGCTTTGGTCATTTCGACCCATCTGTCGTTGATAAACTCCAAGGTCTCATTCTTCGCGGGATCCGGTCTCGCCTTGTCCGGATGATACTTGACGGACAATCGCTTGTAGAACTTGTTGATCTCGGACTCCGTGGCACTCTGGACGGTGAAAATCTTAGTCTCATAATGCGCATGCGTTACTTGTCACGCAAACTTACCCGTGATACTCCCAGGATATCATATGGATCCCACATCTTTGGCACAGTTCGCTGAGTGACAACAATAAGGTATATCATGTATGCCATGAATGCATAGCCCAGCACCACCGCAATGATGCGCTTTGTCTTGCGGTTTCTTCTCTTCCGTCTCCTACGCTGCGCTTCGATAAGGTCGTCATGTTTGGGTTTGAAGTCGGACTGTATCCGCGCTGCAGTTTGTTCGAGATCTGTGGACGGTTTGAGGACGTTGTAGGTGAGAGGTACTGTGATCAAGCCGACCATAGTCAGCATGAAGAATGGGAAAAACTGGCCCTGGTCGTCATAGTTGTAGTCGGACGAGGACATGGTGGATGAATTGGCGCGAGCCGCTGGGGCCGCGTTGGAATGGTAAGAGACTGGTCAGCGGTGGCTGCGTGAGGAAACTGTAGCTAAGATGAAAACGAACGTAGACAGAGTTTCCAGGGAACAAATCATGCTCTTGAGGCGGTCATCAGTAATGGTCGAGTAAAGCCAGACACGGAGACCCTTGATGCGGCCCATGTCTTCGTCCCAGAAAAGTTACAGCAGAGGCAGAGGTGGCTTCTCCAACCCTTGGCATTGTCAGCCACAGCCTCGTCGGAAAAGGGGCAGGGGTTGCTGAGGGTATCTTGCCGCTTTAACTCAGCCTTGCTACGGGCTACCATACCTGGTATACTGCAAGTGACGGTAACGGGCACTTCTGGTTTGACAGTGATATGCTCATAGGCACTGGGTGCAGTGAGCGCTTAACGGTCATAGAGGCCTTGGTAGTAGTCTACGCAAAAGATGGGAAGTTCTTGCTAGTAGAGATGCCTGCTAGTTGGCTCGCCGGTCATCCTGGATATTCTTGAGTAGGTACGGGGCTAATGTGAGAGTTGCATTGCGCTGTACAAGAGAATGAGAGTTTGGAAGACTAAGATATAGTGGGCTGCGTCGAACTGGCCAGCTACCGACTTCCATAGAATGTATATGGTGCAGATGGTGGCGGAGGCAGCGCAGTCTCGCCAGGCCAGAAGTGAAGTCAATCCCAGCGCGTGTATTCACTACAGAGCGCGCTAGCTCGTTTTCACACGTGGCTGCATCCCAATGTGGATATATATTAAAAGTTCGTAATTTCTGTCAACTTCAGCACCAAACAATCAACTCGATTGGTACAACCTCGGTGAGACTCAGTGCTCGCCCATAGCAGTACCTGCCAACCCAGGCAGGTGCTAGCGGAGGATATGTGCATCTTCGAGATGAAGTTACCTGATAAAAACCAGCTTCATATCAAAAAGATAGTTGTGAGTTTTCACGGGGGTTCGAACCTGGGTCCAAGACGGTTCGAGCCTGAGTTTTTTTGTCTTTTTCTGAACCTGGCTTCCTGCTAGAATCATGATTTGTCACATGATGCTTGTAGTAGGCGCCTGGCGCCCGTCAGCAGTATCAGTCAATATCATATGTACCACCCGCGATCCCAGGGTCTGATGAAAAGCCAACATGCCTCAAAGCATCCTGTCAAGCCGTATCTTTCGCCCTCTAGCTAACACAACGTGTATTCCACCTATATGAAGGTCCAAGCCCCCCACCTTGTTGGACCTCCATTCCCTTTTTGACGACAAAAGGAGAGCAACTTCCTTTTGAAAATCAAGGCCTACCTGCTCCGGTGGTGACATTGTGTATTTTGAATACAATGGCGCCCTCCATACTCCTGTTGTACTAGCTCTCTTCAGTTGGGATCCCGCCGGTTGGAGCCGAATCAAGTAGAAAAGCTGCTGCTCACCGTGGGCTGAACACTACATGATTTCTTCAAGTTCAACTACGATGAAGTTGTCGGAAGCCAGCCAATCGGAGTCAGCCTAGTCGGCAATTCAACATGAGGAAAACTATCTTGTCTGACGGGTATATTTGCTGCTCTGGCGTTCAATCTTGGTACAAGTTAGCGGGTCATCTCATTCTGTCAGTTGTGTCAGTCGGCACCCCGGATTTTGTCCCGCTTGTCAGACGAATCAATCAGCCTCGGGCGCAATCAATGCGACGTATCTGAAGAAGGCTGACCTCCGCTGACTATACGCTCGCATTGACCGCTGGCAATGAAGGCGGCATCGTTATGAGCTTGAACTCCCTGGGATGTACGCACACTCGACTCGTCATTAACCGAGCAGCCTTCAGAGTTCCTCGCATGCCCTGAGTTCTGTGCAGCAATTTACAATGTCGACTGGAGCAGTGTATGCGAACGCTTGGAACAGACCCCAATCACGTAAAGGCCCTGATGTTCCTTACCAAAATGATGCAGGATCGAACCCTGTCCTTCGGGGCTATACATTAGCTGCCGCCTCAAGAATGTATGAAGGGCGATATCTCGTGTCTTGCCTCGTTATTGACCCAGGTTGGCAGCATCGCATCGTCCACGTGGATCCAGAGCGTCTTGTGGAAATTGAACAAGTTCGACAAGCTCAAAGAGACTTCTGGTCTTGACCAGTATGAAATTCGCCTGGATCCTACCGTTGTTCCCATTTCCCCGAGTATCGAAAGTCCAGCATCCTTGACCGACCTACCGATGCCTCGCCCTCGAGCTTCCTCAAGTAACTACTACACTTGCTCCGACTTCCATCAGCTTTACAAGTCTGGCAAAATCACTCCTTCCGACGTTATCGAACAACTGTTGCCTCTGATCCGTCGGGATATCGAACCGGCCGGTCCGTATTCAGTCGCGTTTATCGATGTGAAAGTGGACATTGTACGAGCAGCTGCCGAAGCCTCGACCAAGAGATATCGGGCTGGCAAACCACTGAGCGTGCTTGATGGAGTGCCCCTGACAGTCAAAGATGAGGTTCATTTGAAGGGGTACAAAAGAACTCTCGGGACAAAACTGGATTTCTCAGACCCAGGAGACAGAACGGCTTGGTGCGTCGAGAAATGGCAAGAGGCCGGCGCAGTGATAATCGGCAAAACCAACATGCACGAGGCTGGCCTTGATACAACCAACAACAATCCTAACTGGGGCACACCTTTGAATCCTCATAACAACGAATACTACACCGGAGGCAGCTCAGGAGGTTCGGCATTTGCCGTGGCTTCGGGCATTTGTCCTATAGCTCTTGGGGTGGATGGTGGAGGTTCCATTCGCCTCCCCTCTGCATTCTGTGGCATTTACGGTCTGAAGCCGACTCATGGCCGTATCTCTCCCAGAGTTGATCATGAATGGACTGACAGTGTGGTGGTCAATGGTCCTATGGCTAGCAGCATCGATGATCTCGCTGTAGCCTATCGAATCATGGCCCAACCAGACCCTTCTGCCAGACGGGGCTCTCGTTTCCCTAATCCTCTGGTCACAGAGGCCTCTTTAGCTGCTCTGCCCAAGGGGAAGAAATACCTCGGGATAGATCAAACGTGGATTGATCGATCCGATCCGGTTGTCCTGGACATGTTCAATGCCGCCGTTGAGCACTACACAAAAGTTCATGGCTACGAAGTCGTCGACGTCAAGATCCCCCTGCTTCCTCAAGGACAGAAAGCACATGCACTAACCATTCTGTCCGAGACCCGCAGTCAGTACAGCGCTGACAAGATCAAACAGCTGACCTGGCATAACCAGCTCCTACTCAATGTAGCTGGTAGCCATGCCACGGCACAAGATTTCATCTTCTCGCAAAAGCTGCGGAATCTTCTGATGTGTCATCTTGCCTGGTTATGGGAGGAATACCCGGGACTGCTGGTCCTGAGCCCTACAACGCCCTGTGCAGGGTGGAAAATTGGCAAGCCGAGCGACATCACCAGCGGATACGGTGTCAGCGATGGTGACATGAGCTTGAAGGCTATGGAGTACGTGTACCTGGCGAACTTCGTAGGCGCTCCAGCCATTAGCTGTCCTATGGGTTACACCAGTGCCAATGTACCCGTTGGGCTGATGGTATGCATTCCTTTTTCCACTCTTTCCATCCATCCACGACTAACTCTTGTATAGGCCATGGGCGAATGGGGTAGCGAAGAGCAGCTGATCGGCTTTGGCAAAGAGGGCGAGTCATTGCTGGCGACCGAAGGTGGCGTACGACGGCCAAGGGGCGACAAGATGTGGGTTGATGTCCTCGCCGAGCAGAATGCTGTACCATAGGGATGATATCAGCTGCGCCCAACGCTTTCCATGAGACCACACGATTCACCTGCAACCTGAAAATACGACAACGGGCAAAGGCTCTATCACGAGGCATTGAGCGGGAGAGTGGAAGCGTTGCAGTGCCACCAGCTGACTGCACAGCAACAGGCTTCGAGCGTACCAGAGCTGACTGAGTCCATTGCACCTGCCTACAAACTTCTCAGAGTCACAGCATCCCGGCAACGCATCTGGATGAGGTCACGCACCGCATTGTTTCCATAATGCTACGTGGAGAGCAACAATCTGAAACCAAAGGCTGCGACAACTTCTCAATGATGATCCCCCAGCCTTCTGATATCCCCAATGATGATCTCGTGGGACATATGGTAGGCTGCTGCCCTACGTTTCATATGGTCATGCAGCTGTTGAGTCCAGTGAAGTCAGCTCAATGTAACTGTTGCCCTCTGGTACCAGCGGCTCGCATTATTGAGCGGTTTGTCTGAACTCTCTTATTCGCTGAATGGAGCTTTGTCGAGCTCGTGATGAGTCCTGAATCATTTCGGTGGCCGTAACGAAGGTTTGATGTTGCCTCATGTGGAAGTGGATGTCCATTGTGTTGATGGATCTTCCATCTTGCGGCTCCTCTTTTCCTGCCGATCCAACCATCTGTCGTCAGGCTATTGACTTTCCATCAGGCTGCACTTTTCTCTTGTTCGGTTCGCCAATAGAGCATCTCCAAAAGGGGCCGAAGCCTTGCCGAATATCAAATCTCAACGTCGCCTCCCGCTGATCTTGTGAATGCCCGCAACAACATTGAGGGTGTTTGAGCTGATCTCAGGCCATTCGAAGACTACTTATACCCTCGTTCTCCCAGCTCAGTTCTTCTTCCTTCCTCCATCCTTTACATCACTCCAACGCAGCACAATTCTGGTGTTGTTCCCTTCTCTCTCTCTTCTTCTTCATCTTCCTTCGCTCACATTCTTTCAATCTTTGCTATTTCATTGTCTCCGTTGCGAGATGTTCAGTTCACTGACATCCTGTCATCATCCTGCACAAGTCCTCTCTTCTCTTTCACACATCATACTTCTATGGCGAGCCTGTCTTCTCCTTGAGCGCCTGATTTGCCTGGTTTTGTCAATTCTTCATTCAGCTGAGTACTTCCACTTTGTGTTGAGTGAACACTAGCTAGCTAAATCTGTCAACAGATCGCCTTCTTCCTCCCTCTTCTCCTCCTTACCGTCCTGGTCCTCCTCTATTGTTATCCTCTCTGGCCTTCTTTGCGGCCCTCTTCTCCATTTCCTTTCTCTCTGTTGCCACACAGCTGTTCCTGCTGCTGGATTTTCTTCTTCCCATTTCCTGTCATCGTCTTATGTTCTGACCACTGCTGTTCCTGCTGTTCCATTTCCTTCTTCTTCTCCGCCATTTCTATTTTTCTTCTTATTCCTGTCTCTGTTCCTGTCTCTGTTCCTGTCTCTGTTCCTGTCTCTGTTCCTGTCTCTGTTCCTGTCTCTGTTCCTGTCTCTGTTCCTGTCTCTGTTCCTGTCTCTGTTCCTGTCTCTGTTCCTGTCTCTGTTCCTGTCTCTGTTCCTGTCTCTGTTCCTGTCTCTGTTCCTGTCTCTGTTCCTGTCTCTGTTCCTGTCTCTGTTCCTGTCTCTGTTCCTGTCTCTGTTCCTGTCTCTGTTCCTGTCTCTGTTCCTGTCTGCTATCCTCTCCCAGCTCTGCCACTGTTTCTATTTCCTCCTGTGTTCTCTTGTTGTCATTTCCATTTCCCTTGCAGGTTGTTTCTTGCTGGTCGTCTCCGTGCCTCCGTCTCCCTGTTGTCCGCTTGCCATTGCCCATTGCGCCGTTGCCCATCGTGTTGCCCATCGTGTTCCCCATCGTGCCGTCGCCAACCCCTTTTCTCATCCTGTCTTCTGTCTTCTGTCTTCTGTGTTCTTTTTCTTACTTCTTCTCATAGCAGCTTATGCTATCTTCTTGCCTTTGGTGCCATCACCCTCCCTACTGCAACCTCCTGTTGTTGCTCCATGCTCGTTTCACTTTCTTACCGCCCTCCCATTCTTCATTCCCCCATCCTCCTCCTGGGTCTTCCTATACCCTCTCCCTCTCTGTTTTACTACAAGGTATGTTCCTACCCCCTGCTTCTTCCTGCTTTTCCTCCCCACCCCTGCTCACGCTGCTTATTGCCCACTCTCTGCTGTTTCTGTCTGCTGTTCCTGTCTGCTGTTCCTTTCTACGGTTCCTTTTTGCTGTTCCGGCGAGTCTGTCTTGGTCGTCTTTACCGTGCCTCGTCCGGTGATCTCTCCCAGTTCTCCCAGTTCTCCCAGTTCTCCCAGTTCTCCCAGTTCTCCCAGTTCTCCCAGTTCTCCCAGTTCTCCCAGTTCTCCCAGTTCTCCCAGTGCTTCGTCCCAGTGCTTCGTCCCAGTGCTTCGTGACAATGCTTCGTCCCCCGTTCTCTTCCTCTGTCTTTTCTCCAGTTGTTTGTCTTTCTTTTCTTTCTCCTCGTCTCCCTCTTTCCAGTCGGCTCTCTCCTTTCCAGTTGTTTCTCTCCTCTCCAGGTGTTCCTCCTCAGTTGTTCCTCTCCAGTTGTTTTTCTCCTTTCCAGTTGTCCCTTTCCTCTCATTCCGCCGTCTGCGCCTGTCTGTGCCTCCGTGTGCCTGTTGTGCTGTGCCCTTCCCCCGTGCCGTGCTATCTTCTGTCCTGTTCCTGCTCTCTGCTCTCTGCTCTCTGCTCTCTGCTCTCTGCTCTCTGCTCTCTGCTCTCTGCTCTCTGCTCTCTGCTCTCTGCTCTCTGCTCTCTGCTCTCTGCTCTCTGCTCTCTGCTCTCTGCTCTCTGCTCTCTGCTCTCTGCTCTCTGCTCTCTGCTCTCTGCTCTCTGCTCTCTGCTCTCTGCTCTCTGCTCTCTGCTCTCTGCTCTCTGCTCTCTGCTCTCTGCTCTCTGCTCTCTGCTCTCTGCTCTCTGCTCTCTGCTCTCTGCTCTCTGCTCTCTGCTGTCCGTGCGCTCTCGCTCGCTGTGTCCTCTTCTCCCGTGTGCCCTTCCCCTCCTGTGCCCCTTTTCCCTTTGTGCCCTCCTGGCCTGCTGCGCCCCTCTTTCTCCCATGTGCCCTCTCTTCTCATCTCCCACTCTTTTCTTTCTTTCTTTCCCGTTCCTACTGACTTGACTAGTATCCTAGTATAGCCACTAGGATACTAGGCAAGGCAATAGGAGCACTCTTTCTTCCTCTTCCTCTTTCTCTGTCATTTTTTTTCATTTCATTTCTGTTTGGTTTTCCCCCTTCCCCCCATCATTCTCCTGCCTTGTGCAGGTGTCTGGAGGGGGGAAGAAGCGGGACAAGACACAAACAACTACTTATATACACACATCTCTTTTATTTCTTGCCATGACGGGTCCTGAGGCTGTAGGGTAGTACTCTTCTTACCTCGTTAAGTCCTTGGGGACGGGAAAACGAAACGAAAACGAAAAGTGTTCCCCCTTTTCTGCCAACCTTGGATGTCGCCGGTGCGTCGTCCTATACCTTTTCAACTTGAGGGTCTTGGGTACCCTTCTCCTGTATTTTAGAAACTTGGCCGTTCCGTACTATTCTCCTTCTCCATCTCCTTCCCCTTCTCCTTCTCCTTC
Organism: Exophiala sp. LBMH1013; assembly: GCA_024611085.1. Lineage (NCBI taxonomy): Eukaryota > Fungi > Ascomycota > Eurotiomycetes > Chaetothyriales > Herpotrichiellaceae > Exophiala > Exophiala sp. LBMH1013. The sequence continues at coordinate 910,474 of JAMFLB010000002.1, forward strand.
TCCTTCTCCTTCTCCTTCTCCTTCTCCTTCTCCTTCTCCTTCTCCTTCTCCTTCTCCTTCTCCTTCTCCTTCTCCTTCTCCTTCTCCTTCTCCTTCTCCTTCTCCTTCTCCTTCTCCTTCTCCTTCTCCTTCTCCTTCTCCTTCTCCTTCTCCTTCTCCTTCTCCTTCTCCTTCTCCTTCTCCTTCTCCTTCTCCTTCTCCTTCTCCTTCTCCTTCTCCTTCTCCTTCTCCTTCTCCTTCTCCTTCTCCTTCTCCTTCTCCTTCTCCTTCTCCTTCTCCTTCTCCTTCTCCTTCTCCTTCTCCTTCTCCTTCTCCTTCTCCTTCTCCTTCTCCTTCTCCTTCTCCTTCTCCTTCTCCTTCTCCTTCTCCTTCTCCTTCTCCTTCTCCTTCTCCTTCTCCTTCTCCTTCTCCTTCTCCTTCTCCTTCTCCTTCTCCTTCTCCTTCTCCTTCTCCTTCTCCTTCTCCTTCTCCTTCTCCTTCTCCTTCTTACAAGGGGCCGAGTCGTGTAGTCGTATATTTCCTCAAGGGTAAGGTACTCACTCCATAAGCCGTTTGGATACAGAAACAAGAAAAAGATCTGACCTACCACTTCTTTGGAGTCTGTCGACACCTTCTGTCGTCTTTTATGAGGTGTTGATGTTATGTTGTCTATTTGGTGTCTTTTGTTTCTGGTGTCGTTGTAGTTGTAGTTGTAGTTGACCATCTGTACCTTCCATCTCCCATTCCCTTATGCTACGATAAGGTTGATATCTCTACCTCCCATCTCCTATCCCTCTATACTATAATACAGTTGATATTTATACCTCCTATCACCCATCCCTTTTTGCTACGTTGCGGTTGACATGATAGGACTGGCTGGCTTGGTAACTGCGAACGCTATGATGCGGGATTACAGGAATCTGGCACCTATGTGGTATCGATTTACAAGTACGTGCAATCCATCTGGATACGCTGTATGAGACACCAGAGCAACACCTAAAGCAAGTACTATGAGATCCTTTCATTCAATCGTGTGTCGTGTTGCAGCAATTCCAAGTCAACTTCCTCAAGTAGACTGTCGTCTAGTCATCAAACCCATCATCTCCCTCGCCTGCATCAGCAGCAACATCAGCAGCAACATCAGCATCGGGATCTACATCTACACCTACATCCCTACTCTGCATGCTCTGACCAGTATCCTTAATCCTAGCCTCCTGCTTGCGATACAATTCAGCCAGAAACTCATTTGTGCTGGCCTCCTCGATCCCCTTGTCGTCCCTGACCTTGAGAAACCTCGGAAACCGCATACTCAGTCCGCGATCTTCATTGACCAGGCCAATCGCAGCCGTATAGGTTGGACTCAGCGTGATGTCGGCAAACGCCATCTCCCAGACCTCCTGGGGCTCGAACCACACGTCAGGCTCGGGACCGGTATATTCAATGTAACTCGGTTTGGAACCCAGTACATTGTCGCCGCCTTGGGCGTATTTCTCTTTATTCGCTTGGTAGAACTTGTCGGTGAAGCCGGAAATACATTTGGTCACGACCTCGAGAGCCCCTGTGTCCGGGTTACGGCAGGCCAGAAGGATCGGGGACCACCATTTCGCTTTGCGGCCTTGACCGTGCCAGCCGGCGACGGGGATCAGGTCGATCGTGTCGGCGGACGTGGCGTAGTCCTTTTTCACTTTGAGCCACGAATCGAGGCGTTTGTCGGGTTCGTAGGTCGCGAGTAAGGCTTTGCGGCGCGTGCCTTGTTCTTTTTCTTGGTCTTTGTCAAGCTGGGATTTCTTGTTGCTCGTGCTGGATTTCTTGCCCTTTTTGATAGGTGTTACGGGGGCACTGGTGGTCGTGGTTATAGTAGCTGTAGGTTCGTCGGTGTCTGCATGGCCGGCAGCATTGGCTAGATCAGGGTTCGGCAGGTTGTCTAGCACCTTGACCATGATCCCTTCACATTTAATGTCGGTTGCTGCTTTGAAGAATTCAAGGACCGTCTCTGAGTCTGCCGAGGTGGCATCTATACTGCGCACCCATGTGAAATGATGTTCTTTCGCGACAAACATACTTCGTAGAAGGGCTCGGCGTTCCCGGAATGGTCGGTCAAGTAATGGTTCGCCGTTGAGATACATGAGGTCAAAGGCAAAGAGGCACACGTCGATTTGTATGGAGCCGATGTCGACGTCCTTTTTCGCTCGGTTGGTGAGTGTCTGGAAGGTTTTCAGCTCGCCCGAGTTTCGGTCCACTGCCACTACTTCTCCTTCGAGGATGAAACTTGATACCCCGTCGCCGCGGATCTCGGGTACCAGAGCCACCAGGTCCGGATACTTGTCTGTCATGACTTCGAGGTGGCGAGAGAAGATCGACACTTTGCCGCGCTCGTCGCAGTGGACCTGAGCCCGTTGACCGTCGTACTTGAATTCGCAGCTGAAGTCTCGTCCTTGAAGCTTGGTGAGCATTTCACTCAAGTCACGCGTGATGCTGCCCAGCATGGGTCGGAGAGGGATGTGTAAGGCCAGATTACAGCGTACTAGGAGTTCCTCGGAGACGCCAACTTCCAGTAACCCAGGAACAAGGTCGTTGTAGTTAGGCCGTCGTGCGAAACATGTCTTGACAATCTCCTCTGCTTTCGCCCATACAATGGCCAACTCTTCCTTTTTCAACTTGGCTAGCTCTGCAGGGCCCTTGATTGGGAAGTCTGCGCCGGCTGGCCTGGAGAGCTGAAATGCTCTTGCCAGCGCTATCAGCATGGTCGTCTTGACAGCCCCAATCCGCAAGTGCTGTACCAGAGTTCTGACAATATATCGACTCTCTTCCGGTCCGCGAGCATCTTGCAAAAGGCGCTCCACCAGCCTCTGCTTTTGCTCCACGCTTCCATGGCCTTTGCTGTTGGCAATCTTGACAAGGGTTTGGTAGGCACCTTTGATCGTGAGTGGTTTGGGTTTCCGCAATGTGAAGCTTTGTCTCTTCTTTGCCTCGAACGCCACGTCTCCGGCGTCTCCATGCTTGTCGTACAGACTCTTCAAGCCGGCGTTATCAAGGCCGCACACCTTTTTCAGTGCTTTTGAGATCGCAGATCCTCCCAGGCCGAGTTCGAGCGAGATGTACGGTGGCGAAATGGAGTTCGTAGCGAGCCATACTGCTGGAAGTAGACTCTCGGGGTCCGCCTCAATCAGGACCCTCAGACAGTTAACCAGAGTGTCCACAATCTTGATGCGACTCTGAGTCGAATTGACCAGGAAGAAGCATCTGGTCAGGAGAGCGTAAGAGGCATCACCCCCGTCTGTCGCCCAATGTCTCTTCAGCTCTGATACATACTTCGAAGGCTCGAAAGTCAGCGGACTCTGATCGAATGGTATGCTCAGTGTGATCGTGTCTTCCTCCGACGTAGTACTTTGCAGACCCAGTACACTTTTCTTCGTTCCAGTGGAGTTTGGGAGAGCCTCAATCGCGGGTTGAGAGTGATCCAGAGCCGCAGCGACGAAGCCTTTCACGTCCTTTTCCGCATCGTGTTTGGTACCGCCTGCTTGCTTCGACGATGTGTATCCATTCGATCCTGCTGCATCCTCCTGTGCCCATTCTTCGCATAGCTTCCTGGCCAACTCTTCGTCTGTGAGTATGCTGTCCAAGCAACTCTCGTCGTCCCCAAGTATTGGCTCCCTCAGTGCCTGACTACCTTCATCTGGTACAGTTCGGTCCGTCGGTTGGCGTTGCTGGTCGTTCTGTTTGCGGAAGAAGAAGTCTAGGCTGCGGTGTTGGACGGTCGCGGGCTTGGAATCGTTCTTTTTCCGCCGCTTCGACGGGCTCTCCATCTATGCTAGAAACCGACAGTGTCGTCGGTGCGAGGAAAGAAATCCCTTTCTTTCATGTGGTTCGGCCGTGGAACAGACCAAAAGGTATACAGGGTAACTAGTCGACAACGTCATCGTTGTGAGTCTGTCGCGTCTCCAGTGTCAAGTTTGGTCGGGGAATCGGGGAAATAATTGAATACCTACACATCATTCGTTATTTTGCAGCAATTCATTCTCCCAGCATACAAGCCACTTTCAACCTTACATCCCGCCATATTCTGTTGGCAACAACAGATATGGCGCAATTACAGCTGACCAGGACTGGCGATATGCGGATGAGAGTTGAGGACTATTTGAGTGACAAGATCCAGACGGCGGCAGATCTCGAACAGGTCGATAGTCTACTACAGAGGGTGCAAGAACAGCAAGATCTCCTCCGGAAGCAGGTGTGAAATTCCCTGAACACGACCATGCGTGATAGTTCTAACATCGGTATAGCTTGACAGTGCACGCCAGAGCCAGCGAGACGCCCAGAGTCGGGTGGAGGAGCGGTCGCGGGAGCTGAGAACAAGAGCCGAAGCCTTCCAGTCACAAAGAGCCGAACTTGATCAGCGACTTAAGGATGTTGCGCAGTCAGACGCCGCTGATGCTGCGACCAGAACAATCGAGACGCGGATGGCCAAGGTGGGCAATCTGGAAATCGCTGAGGGATACCTCGAATTGGTGCAGCAGCTGAACGCTCTGCGCGACCAAGCTGGAGAAAACCTGACGGTGCATCCAGAGACATCATTGCAAGCGTACCTTCGCTTGCGGAGGCTCTTGGATCATTTGCAGGAAAAGCAGCCAGCTGCGGAGGGGGCTGCACCCCAGCTGCTTTACATGTTTGAGCAGCAGTCCAAAGAGCTGTATGCTCAGGTCAAGGAAGTACTGGAGGCCTCTCTCAAAAAGACACTAGAGCAGATGAAGTGGCCTGGGAAAGATTTGAATCTTTCGGAGAAGATGACAGAGAAACGGAAGGGAGATGTCGAGCTGCTGCTGCAACTACAAGAACCCGATTTGATCGTTGCATTCGGGAACAGGGACTTTGCCAGCCGGTCTGGGGTCGAACCGGTGGTTCTTCTCCCACTGGAAGTAATGATCCAGCCTCTAGCAACAAGGTTCCAATATCACTTCTACGGGGAAAAGCCCACGAATCGTCTGGACAAGCCAGAGTACTTCCTTACTCATGTTCTGGATCTCATTGAACGACACAGCGATTTTATGGCTGACCTCCTTGGGCCCGTACTGGATGAACGAGCTCGTCTATCCGACCCTCTAGAGTCTATTTATACTGATGCTGTGTCGGCCTTCATCACGGCGTTGCTCCCGATGGTTATTGACAAGTGTTTGTCTTTCCTGCCGCAAATATCCCGAGAGCCGCAACTCCTGTCCCACTTCATGCATGAGCTGATGGCATTCGACACGGCGATCCGAGACTCGTGGGGATATGTCCCTATTCCCAGGACGTTGACCGAGTGGAAGGGGATTGCGTGGCTCATCCTGGACAAACATGGCTATTTTGCGCCGTGGCTTGCGGTCGAGAAGGAGTTCGCCCTGTCTCGCTACCGAAACATCAGAGACGCGCCTGACAGTGGAGACGTCGACTTTGATGCCGATGCGACACAAACCAAGCCCACGAAGGGTGCAATCCGCGTCAATGACCTGTTGGAGACGATCACCGATCGCTACCGAGGTCTTTCGTCGTTCAGTCAGAAGATGAGGTTTCTTTTGGATATACAATTGTCCATCTTTGACGACTATCACAATCACTTACATGGCGCGCTTCAAGCATACCTTGTTGCTTCCCACACGGCAGGACGGCTGTTGCAAGGCGGATCAGAAGCCGATATATTCGGACTCAAAGGCCTCGAGACATTGACCAAAGTCTTTGGAAGCGCCGAGTTTCTGGAGCGCAAGATGTCGGACTGGAGTGATGATGTTTTCTTCCTCGAGCTTTGGGACGAGCTCCAGTACCGAGCGAAAGCCAACACCCAAGCCGACGGGTCCATTGGGACCAACCTGAAAGTTGACGATGTCGCAGCCAAGACATCCAACACCATCAAGGGACAAGAATCAGACACCGACACCGACATTGATGGCAGCGGTCTATTTGATCAGACGGCACTGGCATATCGCCGGCTTCGTCAGCGCGCCGAGGAAGAAATTCTCCGCGCATTCGATATCAACATCCGCGGCTCACTCAAGCCTTATGCGAAGTATGCGCAATGGTCATCGCTAGCGGAGACACCTTCGGATCCTTTATCAACGTCGCCTTCTCCTAGCCTCGACGGCTTCTTGCAGACCACAGCTGTCCTCCTAGGCTACCTGGCAAAAGTGCTTGCTCCGGTGTCGATGCGCCGTATCACGAGGCGTTACTGTGCGGCAGTGCAGCGGGAGATCTATGATAACATTCTCATGCATCATACCTTTTCTCCTACTGGGGCATCACAGCTGAAGCGAGACTTGAGTGTGATCGAGGAAAGTATAGAGAACCACAGTAAGTTGCGTGGTGTGGTCGGTGCCAGCATGAAACGGCTTGAAGAAGCAGTGTTTCTTCTTTCGCTCCCCTCAGCAAGGTCAGAACGAAGTGTGGTCAATGGCGAGGAAGATGCCTGGGGCTTCGAGGACGGAGGAGATACGGCCGCGGGACAGGCCTCGGTTCAGACATTGGCTGAAGATGACGCCGAAGTTGCAGAATGGAGTCTTTGGGATGCTGAAAAGCTCATTTTCGAAAGCAACGAGGCTGCGAGGAAGGCTCTGGCGAATATGGGATTGTGTCACCTCGGCGAAGGCGAGGCCAGGAATGTGTTGAAACGCCGAGTCGAGCTCAATGTCTGAGGTGGACTAGATGCAGATCTACTTGTGGTAGATCTAGGTGACAGGAGGAGCGCAAATTTATAGCACGCTCGTGCCTCAGTGGACCGACAATCAATTCGACCTTGAGAGACTTGACCCGGCACCTAGAAGAGTGTAAAACCTTAGTACACAGTACTAGTCGGCTTTTATAGGTACCTAGGTAGGTATATTATATAAAAATACTTAACCACTACACCACCAAAGACGGAGCAAGCCTGGATGTTAATCGCGGGGTAGCCTGTAGTGCTAGTGCTAGTGCAAATGCTAGTGGTTAATTCTGGGTAGGGTTGATTTGATTAATCCTTTTGCGGTGAATTTGGTCCAGATCGCCGCGGAGTGCCTGCTGTGTACCTAAAGTTAGCTGTAATACCATAGACTACGGAGGTACCTTGGCTGTATGGCATTCTCCGGATCAGATCGATACCAACCACGGCAGGGCAGGGCAGGGCATCCTACGTGATACAAGTCCCGACCGAACCTCGAAACCCCTTCTTCAACAAATTCGGGTATGAGAGCCTGCGCAAGATTCCCTGACAAGGCAAATGCCGTCAATCGGGAAACGGATGAATGCTTGGAGGGCAAGTCGAAACAGCTTCACTTGGGGATGGGTGGCTGGTATATCACATTGCATCACGCCTCAATACAGTCCAATCCAACTTCAATCTCGATCACTTGCGGGTAGCACGATTCCCACCGAGCTCGGCAGTCTCCTTGTCTCCTTGTCATTCTCGCTCACTTCGGGACATCACGTACAGGTGGAAAGGGGTCCAGCCTGGCCGCTCCGGATAGGTATCGTGGCGTCGGTTGACAGTCGCTAACCCAGCAACCTCACTGGTGAATTCTGGTTGACAACCAGAGAATCCTCGCGCCCACGTGAAATTGGCTTGTCTTCCCCGAATCTACACCCCTTATTAAGTAGCAGCTCTAGCGGTCAATCTATTTACTGTGGGTCGAGACGCCACGACGCCTGGGGTAGCCCGTGGTCAGCTACGCCTGGTCAGCCTCCTTCGGTCTCTCCAGATCTGGCCGCACAAAGGTAGGTTGGTTCAAAGGGGTACCTGTTTCGTTTAAGGAATCAACTGAAACACTCACACGCGACTGGAAGAACTGTTCTTGTTATTATTACACATTCCAAGATTAAACAAGGCATGATTGACTTCTGGGAGCATTGGCGCCATGGCCGCGCCGAGAAGCCACGATACAATGTGAAGGCTCTAGCGATCATTTGACCACTGCTGGATATTATTGAGCCTCCACGTTTCTCGAAGAAACGAGGCATGCGGCAGGCAGCTCCATACCACCATCAGCAGCACTAGCGATCAGGAGAAAGCCACAACCAGAACCATTGATTGCCAAACTCTCCGAGCCTATCTTCCCCTTCCGCATTTCAACGCCTCGCAATCCAAGTGCCCGGTTAGGGCCAAACTGGCGCTGCCCCAAATTCTGGGCATTCCAGCCTACACGGTCTAGCTGGCAGAGATAAGAGCCCAGTCGGAGACAAGGCTTACCATGGCTTTGGTCTCGACTACCACCTTTCATGCCAATGGCCTGGCCGAGTCTTCAAGCCACTGCCAATGTGAGGGCCGAAATCTTCTTGTCCTCACTAATCCATATTCAGGCGCCCCGAGAATAGGGTCCCTGGGCCATGCTGAAATATAAGCATATCCCAAGGCTTGGGTGTCTCAGCTGCGCAAGCCGTGTGAAGCTTGCATATTCTCTTCATATCTATTGCCCTGTTGGCCGGAAGCCTCGCTCCTTGTTACTGCTGGTGGTGACAACTAAAGTCCTGCTCAAAGATACAATATCAGTGGGAGATTTGTTTCAGAGACTCTGCTAGCATGGGCAATCTCGACACAAGTCGTCCTGGACATGGCCTCCAGGTCGGAATTGTTGGTGCTGGTGTTGCTGGGCTCAGCGCCGCAATTGCCCTGAGGAGAATCGGTCACGATGTTGAGGTATGTGACGTGCATATGACTTGTACGAAGACGGTCCTAGATCCTGTCTCTGTCTCTTCTCCTAATCCAGACGGCGCTCACCTTTGTCCTCTAGGTATTTGAACGCTCTCACTTCAAGAACGAGAATGGTGCCGCTGTCTCGCTGACCCCCAACGGTGGCCGAGTCTTGGAACACTGGGGCTTTGATCCTGTCAAAGCCGGCGGAATTGAGAACAAGCAGGTACGGAGGCAATCTTGAGCTGACCCAGTCTACCACTGTGGATCGTTCCTTGCTTGTAGATCCGTCTCTGTCCTGTTCACCTGCTAACACTGCCCCAGGCTCGGCGACCAAAAGGGGACACGCTCGAGCCAATGGCTCCAACAATCAACTTCACCAACGTCGAGCAGCAATTCGGGAACAAATGGTACTTCTACCATCGGGTCGACATGCATAGATATCTCCGAGAAATGGCTGAAGCCGCGGGAGCCGTCATCCGGCTGGGAAACCAGGTGATGGACGTCGATCCCGAGACTGGAGTCATTGACCTTAGAGATGGTACACAAGTTCAGAAAGACCTTGTCGTGGTCGCAGACGGCCAGCATGTGAGTATCATTTCCATTTCGTGTGGTCCCTGCGTCCGATGCTGATTCGACCCCTTCTGTCTGTCAGGACCGGATCAATGCAAAGATTACCGGCAAAGAGATACCAATGCAGAGGAGTGGCCAGACAGCTTACCGGTGTCTGATCCCCATGAAGGATATCCTGGAAGACGAAGAGACCAGACCCCTTTTCGAAAATCAGCCCGCGGGGTTCTGGGCTCCTGCATTACCAGCCAAGGGCGTTATGGTTGTTTCCTATCCCTGTCGAAACAACGAAATCCTCAACGTGGTGGCGGTCCATCGCAAACTCGGCCAGCACGCAATGAACGACGACGACGTTTTGATTGATGATTGGAATTTTGCCGCTACTCACGAGGACTTGGACAAGGTCATGGACGGCTTCCACCCGAGTGTCAAGAAACTCATGGCCAAGTCGCCCGAGGTCAAAGTGTATACTCAAATGAAGCGCGAGCCGCTGACCAAGATGACAAAAGGCAAAGCAGTGTTGATCGGCGATGCCTGCCACCCTATGCTCTTGACACATGCACAAGGCGTGTCGTCGTCTATTGAGGATGCTGCTGCTCTGGAGCTGTTTCTTGCCGATGTGCCTGCGTCTGAAGGCGTCGACTCGCCGCCGTCGGAGAAACTGCTGCACCGCCTGCAACAGTTCGAAACATTCCGACTGCCCAGGGTTTGCGCTACTCAAATCATGACCGACCCGGTCGTCCCAGGCCCACAGGCTGCAGCCAACTATGCCAAACAAGAGGCCGAGATTCGAAAGCACTATTCTGGCCCTCTTCCTCCGACTGGGTCTATGCCGCACAGTCCGCCGATCTGCCAGTTCTTCTTTGGATACGATGTGAGGAAAGAAGCCATCGACTTCCTTCGCAAAGCAAATGCTGCGAAGGCGGACGTGCCTGAATCCGAAGCCTTGTCCGCAGTTACCTCACAAATATCTGAGCAGAAGGAGGCTTTGAACACCTCTCCTACTAAAGTCCCGGGGGGAGGAAACGGCCGACTTTGGCCCAATCTCCAAACCCCAACAAGAAGAGAAAATTGGGGGGAAACCCAGCCCTCCTCCCCGAACAAGAAAAGCAGGATCCGATTGTCGTCGAACATCCATCGCCGGAACTGGAGCTTTCAACCTCAACGGAGCAAAGGATCCTTGATCTAGAACGCAAGCTTGGAGAGATGGAGAAGAAACTCGCCCAACTCACTGTCCATGTCTCTACCATCGAAATCCAACCTACGCCGCCTCAGAGCCCGCCAGCTGCTCAAGAAACGCCTCGGCTGCTATCAACATGATTCCTCTACAGACCTGCTGGAAAAGGTAGTTAGGTTTCGGAAAGACATGTTTCTTCGACGCCAGATCCACGATGGACAAGATATGTGCTTCCGGACGCTTCCTTCCGCGTGCGTCAATTTATTTCGAGCATCTGGCTATGTCCCACATGCGTCCTTGTCGACGGTTGATACCTTATTTATTACTGCCGTGCTTCTCGTCCGCCCTCCGACCTGATCTGCTTTGCTGATGCGGTGGTAATGCGCAGTGGCGAAGTGACGTGACGGAGGCGGTGGCTGATTCTGCGTAAGACTTCAGAAACACACTTTGGCAAAAGGGTCACTTACCACAACCTCCAGGAGAGACATGTAGAAGAAAGCTTCTCTTTCATGGCTGTTGTGGACGCAAATATTACAAGCAGCAGCCGAGGGTTATATGTTCTTTACACGCCAAATTCAGTATGATGCTCCGGCAGGATTACATCTGCATGTATTTTCCAACCGATAGTGTAACTTCATCAATTCTTGAATATATAAGAGACCACCGAGCTCTGGTGTAACGAGCGTCACGGTAAGGAGCCTAAGGCCTCGCAGCCTCGCAGCCTTGCAGCCTCGTCAGCCACTTAACGCGACTTAACAAGACTAACCTGGTAGCGCGTCATTCTTGGCGGAACGTTCTATTCGGCTCAGGCTCTCCGCAAAGTTCAGGCTGAGGTTCAAGTGAGGTACAACTCACAACTCATTGGCAGCCTGACACCTCAACTCACCTCTACAACCATACCTACTCACTCCAACTACTCCCTCCATACTCCAGCTACCACGATCCTCACGTCGAGTCGCTCTTCGACAATTGCAGCAAAGAAGTTCCCTCATCTCAGCGTCTTCTACTGCAGGACTGCGCTCCGCGAATCCTTCTTGCGCGCATGAGCCGTCAGGCTTGTGCGATCTCACTCACACCAAACTCCATACTCGATATTCCAAATACACACCGCATGGCCTCCAAATCGACTTCCTATCCTGAACAATTCCAGCAACGAAAGTTGCCTTATCTCGTCGTCTTCATTCGGTATTACTCTACCTACCTTACCTGACTGCAGGACAGCAGGACTTTTGAATACTTTCTCTCCTCGCGCATGAGCCAACATCCGTTGACTTGTGCGATTCGATTTCACGATGCGTCTCCGCCTCGTGATCCAGCGGCACGCCCTCCCTCCCGTCCAGATCGTCTACACCACCGGCACCGGCCCAGCATCACAGACGAAATCGCGCGACAGCACGATCGCAGACCTCCTGTACGACGTGAATGATCTGGTTCCGCTCGAGTCGGTGGACGGCGAATGGGGTCTAGAGGATTACGTGGTGGAAGTTGTGCCAGCGGTCGATCAGAAGAACAAGACCGCTGTTGCCCCTGCTGCCGCAGCTGCGTACGAGTGTCTCCATTACCAGGCTTGCGAGGATGTCTTGAGAGAAGATGACGAAGTCGTCATACGGGCTTTGTCGTCTGAGGAGTTGAGAATTAGAAGACTCGGCGGGAGACACCAGATCTCCGGGGATGGGAGACATCTTATTGATGGTGTTACGTTTGGGAAACAGTGGTTGAGGAGGGGGAGGAGGCCCGGGATCGTGATTCCTCCGAGGAAGAGGAGGAGGTTGTTGAGCGCTGGTCACGATGGTGATGAGACCGATGAGGATCAGGGTAGACGGATTCTGCCTGCTGACGAGGACGACTACGCCGGTGACTACGCCGGTGCTTTGGTTCACGTCACTTCTGACGATGAAGACGAAGAGGATGACGATTACGTTGATGATGACCTTCAAGTTGCTGTCAGTGCAGAGTTTGACGATGCTGATTCCGGATCGGAGTCAGATCATGATTCTGCTTTTGAACCCTCGGACGCCGAGGCCGGCCATCTGCAGGATGATGAGGATTTGTCGGAAGAAGTCAAACTTCTGCTGAAAGATGCTGCTGATGTTGGCAAGGCTGTTAGTGCTACCGCGGCGCGACAGCTTGTGAGAAAGCAGCTGAAGAGAAAGCGGGATCTTGACGACGAAGGAGAAGATCAGGAAACTTCTACTTTTGAGGGCTTCTCCACGCCGGTCAACTCTTCGAAGCAGACTCGCGTCAATGCTCAGGAAGAGGGAGAGGGAGAGGAAGAGGATCCCGGTTCCCACAGCGATGATGACAGCATGCTACAAGAGATTGCGCAGAAGCAAGCAGTGAAACGTACCCAGAATATCATGGATGACGAGGAAGACGAAGATGATGAAGAGGACCAAGACGTCCAAGACGCCGGAGAATCGTCCAACTCCGACACGTCCAGTTCTGGAACTTCCTCGGCCGACTCTGATACGGATAGCATGTTGGAGGAGCTTGCAGTGCGGCAAGCAAAGAAACGGGCCTTGAATCTAATCCAAGATGAAGATGAAACCTCGTCTGACAGTTCCGACTATTCAGTATCTGTTTCTGACAGAGCAGTCTGCGAGGACGACACGTCGAGCTCTGGTTCTGATTCTGATTCTAACGCTGACTCCGACTCCGACTCCGGCTCCGACTCAGATGCGGATGAGAGCGAATCGGACTCTGAACCGTCGTCTACTTCTTCCTCTGCCTCTTCCTCGTCCTCCTCTTCTTCTACGGCAGAATCTTTATCGGCGGAGCCGTCAGCGTCTGCGCCTCATGCATCTTCTGGACTCCAACCTCCGACAGTTGGCTCGGATGACTCGACGAAGCCGAAGACCACACCACCAGGAAATGGAACTGGAAGGACACACAATAACAACAACAGAGCTAAGAAGAGGAAAAGACTGAATTACCTCAAGCAGCAAGGTATCTTGCCCGAGGATGCTGATTTCCGAGCCCTGGCGGCCTATGACGAGAAGCACGGAAGCATGGAATCAGGGCCAGCTGCTGTGACTGGACAAGTGACACCTGCAGCCCTGGGTCAAACAGTGGAGCATGCTGGCGAGAAAAGAAAAGCAGTTACTGACGATGCAATGAATGGCGTCGACAACAGTGAATGGACGTCAAAGGCTGGTGAGAAGTCCACTTCTGGGCCAGATGATCAGACGAATATTGGGGCGTCTCCTGCTGCAGTGCCGCTGACGTCGCAGCAAGAAGAGCAAGCCGAGATGGAGCCTGCCCCAAAGAGAGCCAGACTGGATCTGGCCAGCTCTCGACGAATGCTGTTCTCTTCTTTGGGGTTGAGGACTCCTAAAACTCCCGAGGCAGAACAGGCTTTGAGAGAGAAGCTATCCAAGTCTGTCCGACCTGTTAGACAACCTAGCGCTGCATCTGCCGCAACCGCTCTACCTCTGCCGCTGCACGACGCATCAGCTGAATGGGATGATTCGTGGAAGGACAAGCTCATCATTGCAGCTGTGGAATGTGAAGGTCAAGGTGGTGCCCTGCCTCCCCCGCCGTTCCCGTTCGAACAGGGTTGGACTAAAGCTTCGAACGATTATCCGTCAAAGGCCAAGCGACGGGCGCGGGATCAAGCTCAGTATTATGAAGATAACCAAGCTCAGGCACAGGAGGAAGAACAAGATGGTGTCGCACCCGACGTGTCGATGCTGGCTTCGGAAGATGTCGATGAATCAAAGCTGGTGGATGGCCCTGAGCCCGCAGCAGAGGAAGCGGAATCACTGGATGATATCCCGATTCCCACGGATTTTGACGGTCTTCCCAACCTTGACTCCGAAGGCATAGTGGCAGGGGCGGTGATTGCGTACAAGGAGCTGCATGTGGATGCCTCGACGAATTATCAACCCGAGATCTCGCCATATCGGGTCGGACGTGTTTCAAACATGGATGAAGATGGTTACGTCCACCTAATCCTGGCCAAAGGATGTCTGGAATCTTCTTCCAATGCAAAGTACGACGAAGAGACTGGGGAGAGAATATATGGCAAGTTTGAAATCATGTCTGATGATGCCGATGCCCAGTCCGATGATGGGGTCCGAGAGATCCAATTTTCAAGTATGATATCGCCAAAGCTTGTCCAAAAATCTTCGGTTGAGGTGCCGGATAGCAACCAGAGCAGCGGGCTGAGAGGCGGAGATGGATCGGATTCCCGCGTCGAAGAACAATATGCAGCGATCCCAGGAACCGTTCAGCGAGAAACGCAGTCGTCAAAGGCAGATGACTCGCAGCCTTCTGTGGACAATATCGCCACACCTCGGAGAAAGGAAATCTCAGATATGATCAAGGAGGCAGGATTCAACTCGGCTTTGGATGAACAACTCCTACAACCTGTAGCGGAGCCTTCAAATCAGCAGAATCAACCTGCGAGTCCTGAATTGCAGAGCCAATCTCAAGAAGAATACCCCCATAGGTTCCGAAAGGAGTCTCCCCGGCTTGATATTCATGCCACAAACGATGAAGCCTCTTCCGAAGTGGACGAAAACGCCGGTGACCACGTCGCTCAAAAGGAATCACCGCCAGCACAGTCGTCATCACCGTTCATACATACCCAAGAAACCGTTGAATATCCTCACATATCGCAGATTGAAATCAACTCCTCCGGACTACATCACACCACAGACAGCAGCTCTCATCAGGATGCGCAGAAGATTGCACCAGCTTCTCCCGTGGACCCGTCTTTCACTGCGTCAGATGAGCGAGATTCCGGCAGTGAGGCAGATCACGAAGACACCGAATTAGCCAAACACGAAGACTCCAATCTGCAACAAGACTCGTTACAGCCTTTGGAATCTGAGGTCCCGCAATCTCAGTCACAGGCGCTCTCATTTGAATCGTTTGGCGATGAAGCTGACCAGGGGAGGTTCCGAGGATAGAGAAGATTCTGAGAACAGAAGGGATTCTTTTTTTAGGTCCTGGTCCCGATGGTCACGATTCTTCGTACCATGAGGGAGATGCGGCCAGTGAAGACGACAGTGACGATCTACCGTCTCTCCTGGATATCACGTCAGGTCGCTCCCAAGCCACAAGCGCACGGCTACGCTCCCGCAAGGTGTCACCGCCACTGGCCAGAAGATCGCTGCGTAGGTCCAAGAAACTGCAAAGCTCGACTCCGCCGAGCAGTCCTGACCTCCTGCCTTCTTCAAGTCAACCGGAGATCAAACTCTCACAGAGCCAACGACAGCCTAGTCTTTCACGAATTCCAGCTGGATCCCAAGTTATTGACTTGACTTTCTCCAGCAGTCCGCAGAAGCATGACGAAGAATTTGAGATTGGCAAGAAGGCGGCTTCTCAGGTTAACGGCCATAAGAAGTCTACTGCTCAGGAGACGAAACAGGAGAGTGGACTAGGGAAACGGAGATTGCTTACCACCAAGAAGGTGAGAACCTACTACTAGATATGCAAGTGGCTACTTCTACGTGACGAAGCAGGAAAGCGGTTAGGGAAACGGAGGTTGCTGACACCAAGAAGGCGAGAACCTACTACTAGATACCCAAGGCGCTGGCGTCGGGATTGGTACTATGGCCAAGGTATCTTGCATTGCTGGAAGCATGAAATGGACTGCATCAAAAAGTAAATAGCTATGAACAACGCGAACAGTCTCGCGCAGCAATAAATAGCTTACAATGAAAGTTGTCCATAAAAGAAAGTCGAGGTCATGACAAGGCTCGCATGCAGCCTTGTAGCAGTTACGGCTCTGCGGAACGTCATTCTCCCGAAAGCGTAATCCACTATTTGGCGACAAACTGGCTTCTTTGAAGAGGAGAACACGGAACATCGCTGCCTGAATGGAAGTCGACTGTTTACAACATCCAGAATCAGCCCGTGTGACCTGTAGCTTGTCTCAGCTACTAGCTGGTAAACCAAACATGTTAAACTGGTAACGTGTGTCGGCTCCAAGCTGCTACCATGGCTCCCAGAATCCAGGCTATAGCCGGGCTGCTTCTCGGTAAGTTTGCTACATGTTGCCTCTGTACAATGATCTGACGAGTCTTCAGCGCTGGTTCTGGCTCTGACATATTCCCAGCCATCTCCGCGAGGCTCTGTCGAAGCCCGAAGCAGCATACCCAACCTAGACGATCCGCCTATCGACTTTGTCCCCGATGAACAGCAGAAGCAAAACTATATTGCCCAAGGCGGGAACGATATTGTTCACGAGATCTGGTCGGTTTTGCGGGACTTTGAGCCGACGTGGAAAGACAGTGTTTCGCCTGCGCCCGCCCCAGGCCTCCTGGACACAGTATGGCATTACACCAAAGTCATCTTCCGCACCTTGTTCATGAACGCGCCGACGCGCCAGGAGGATCACGACGAGAACGACGCACCCAGGATAACAGGGGATTTGAAAAGAGGCGTGGACGCGCTCAAGACGGCCGCCGCCTTTGAAGACACAGATGCCATTTTCCTTCTCGCGGAGATGAACTTCTACGGCAACTTTTCGCACCCGCGCAACTTCACCGAGGCGAAGGCTCGATACCAGCAGTTGGCTGACCTGGACGGCAACAGCACAGCGCAGTACATGCTCGGGCTGATGTACTCTACCGGGGTTGGGGGGCTGGAACGTAACCAGGCGAAAGCGTTACTCTACCATACCTTTGCAGCGGAGCAGGAGGACATTCAATCGGAGCTGACTCTGGCGTTCCGATACCACTCAGGCATTGGGTGTCCAAGAGACTGTGAAAAGGCTGTGGATTATTACAAAGCAGTGGCCGACAAGGCCATGTTGTACTGGCAATCCGGGCCGCCCGGTGGCCACTCATTTGTCCGCAATGCATATCGATGGGTCGAGGTTGATGGCGGAGTGTACGGCGAGGGCGCAAGCGTCAGCAGCTCTGGCGTCAACGCTCCTCGAGACAGTCTTAGTGCTGCGCATGTCGACTACGTCCTAGAGTATCTTGACATGAGGGAACGTCAGGGCGATTATACCGCCATGCTTACGCTTGGGAAACACTACTATGAAGCGCCGAGGGGATACAAGAGAAACTTCCGGAAAGCACAGCGACAGTTCATGAAGATCGCTCGAGCCTACTGGGGCAAGGATGGGAAGGTCAATGCAAAGGCGCCTAAAGGCATTGAACGAGTCGCCGGTAAAGCTGCAGCATATATTGGACGCATGTTCCTTCGGGGAGAAGGCATGGAGCAGAACTTTGAAAAGGCCCAGATCTGGTTCAAGCGGGGCATCGCCAACGGCGACTCATTCGCTCAATACCATCTGGGAGTGATGTACAGGGACGGGCTCGGAGTCCCGCAGGACGGCGTTCGTGCTGGCACATACCTCAAGGCCGCAGCCGAACAGAGCCTACCGATCGCTCAATCCGCTCTGGGTGTCTTGTTTCTCGACCAGGGCGATATCGACACCGCCAGCCGGTATTTCGAACTCGCGGCCAGCGCGGGAGTCATGGAAGCATTTTATTATCTTGCCGAACTGACCAACCAGGGCGTTGGACGGGAACGGAACTGTGGCCTTGCATCCGTCTACTACAAGGTCGTCGCGGAGCGAGCCGAAGTCTTACATTCGCCTTTCATCGAGGCCAACGCGGCTTACGAACGAGGCGATTTCGAACGCGCTTTCATAGCCGCGTTGAAGGCCGCCGAACATGGGTATGAAAATGCCCAGGCGAACGTGGCGTATCTGCTTGATCAGAAAACATCCGTCATCTCCATCCCAGGCATCTCGACAAAACCGGGTTCAATGAAGCGCAGCAGACTTCTCAATGATCCAGAGTTGGCTCTGGCATATTTTACACGCTCTGCCAAACAAGCAAATGTCGACTCGTTGATCAAAATGGGCGACTACTACCTCTCTTTGGCGTCGTCTGCTACAGACCAAAATAACGTCAGAGGGTTGACGGCGTTGTTGTTCCGGCACTCCAAAGCGAGCGACGGCAGCGGGGGCAGCAAGGGCAACGATACATCAGACAATTTGGAAGCCCAAGTCCAATCCAACCTCGACAAAGCAACAACATGTTATACCACGGCGGCGGAATCGCATCATAGTGCCCAAGCCCTCTGGAATCTAGGATGGATGCACGAGAACGGCATCGGCCCCGTAACACAGGACTTCCACATGGCCAAACGATATTACGATCTCGCATTAGAAATGAACAAAGAAGCCTACTTGCCCGTGACATTGGCATTGACCAAGTTACGTCTCCGGTCATGGTGGAACGGTGTCAGTGGTGGGAAGATCAACCCAATCCGCGAAGATGATGACGATGACGATGGATCTGGATCTGGATCAGGCAACGCAGGCAAGAAAAGACCCAAGACCTGGTCAGAGTGGTTGAGTCGGTTCCTTGATGCCGCTGAGGAAATGGATGCTCAGGAAGCCGCTGCGGCGGCCGCCGCCAGGGAGAGAGACGATGATGATTTTCTAGGCTATGCTCATGCCGACCCGGGCATGCCTGGTGGTGATGCCGATTATGCTGCTACAGCTGGAGGCAGACAGGATGGAGCTGGAGCTGGAGCGGGAGCTGGCCAAACGGCAGCCCAGCAAGGCCATCAGTATGGGCAGGACAATGTCTATGGTGCAGAGGAATGGGATGAGATCGATGACGGCCTGATTGAGAGTCTGATTATTATCGCTCTGGCTGGCGCGTTGGCTTTGCTGGTCTATGCTAGACAGGCTAGGCAGAGGGGGTTGGAGGAGGATAATAGGAGACTGCAACGGCAAGAACAAGAGCGACGAGATCGAGCTGCTGGGTTTGGGTTTGCTGGAGCCGCTGTGCCTGTGCCTGATCTGGGGTTTGCGCAGCAGCAGCAGCAGCAGCCTCAGGGGCAAGCACAACCACAAGCACAAGGAGAAGGCTTGGACCCGAATGATCGTGATCGAGGATTGTTCCCGCCGCCTGGACACCCGGAGTTTAATGATTGGGTTGTTGGGGGGATTGGACATTGATTGAGTTCTCAAGGAACAGAGATTGAGATTGAGAGTCAGACACTCAAGTCGATTACGAAAGTGTCCCTTCAGGGTGAGGCTGTCTGTCTACCCTTTGTACAAAACTGAATGGCATCCTGAGGGCGCCCCGTCCTGTCTGCTCTGCGGTGATATACTGTAAGTCCATTTATTCATAGCGAGGAACTTGTGATTGGCTTGTGTGTCGCCATATCAAAAGACATTCATTTTACGTGTCTGCCTGGGTGGCTTACTTTCATATTGAACATGGTATTGAACATGGCATTAAACATGACAGTCACAGTCACATTCAATTTCAAAGTACCGTAGCCTTAGGGCGGGCTTTTGGACGAGACGGATTGTTTCATAGATGGCTGGTATCCTTTGGATCTAGAGTTTTAGTTCATATCTAAGTGGTTGATTCAGCTACAGTGTTAGTTCAGATCCAAGTGGTTGATTCGGCATTCATTTTCGGTTGTCATTGATCGAGAGGAGACATAGATATTCTTTTAGTTTCCTGAGATTCAGTTCTTGTTTCGTCTGGATGGAGTTGAGATTTCCCTTCCCTTCCTTTGCTTTCCTTCCCTTTCCTGAGATTCATGGTTTCCCGTGATTGACTAGACATAATTTTCTTTCTTTTGCCATTCTACTGCACGGTGGCCAGATAACCATACCATGCCATGCCTGTCGCTGTCCGTTCGTTCAAGGATGGCAGTCCTCCCAGATAACCATACCATACCATGCCTGTCGCTGTGCATTCATTCAAGGATGGCAGTCCTCCAAGAAAGAGAAGGGCGAGAGGATACGAGCCGTCCAAGGAAACGCTCCTCTCGCCTTTATCTCCTTTGTGGGTACCGTTTAGTCTTGCCCTTCCTTCGATTTGGATCCCCCCTCCAACCTAGGATCAGCGTCCAGAAGGATGCGGGCCTTGGATCGCTCCAAGCTTTCGCCTCGACTGTGGCTCGGCCTCTGGTCTGTGTCTTTCCTTGCAGAGCCTCAACTTGGCATCCTGGACCGAATGTTCAGACCAGGTGGCAGCGTAGCTTGATACTAGTGCGCCTCTTACTCGCGGTTATGTACGCACGAGAGAGCGAGCTGTTAGCCACTGGCGAAACAGTTCCTTGACTAACTTTCGAGGAGGCAGGGGGCACTGTCCAGGGCAGAGCCCTGACTGGTGGAAAGTCTGTCCGCCTGTCTGAAGCAGGTTTCGTCCGCGTACAGTATGCAAGGTCTCAAGCCTCTGTATCAGTCTGGACGTCGACATTGCCTGCACCATGCCATTCCTCCATGCCTGTGAGAAGGTCGCGTGCCGGGCCAGATATAAATGGGCTGGTTGATACTCGGTCAAGCCTCCTGGCTGCTATCATGCACCGTCTGGACTTTCTTATATTCTTCTTCGAGCCGCTTCTGCATTTCGAAATCGGCTTGACGTTCGCGTTTGATTCGTTGTTGTTCCATGTCTCGAACGACTCCGGCGTGCATGGCCTAGACGATGGTCAATAACCCTCTTCTATCGAATACTATGTAAGGTAGTCTTGGGATCTTACAGCTTGTTCGGCAGTCTGGGCCCAGTGAACGAAAGCGACAATCCCGGCGGTGGCCAGGATAGTGCTTAAGAAGGTCACTTTGGATGCGGTAGACATGGTTGACTGATAGAAGATATACTAGGCAGAGCAGAAAAACAGTTCGTAGAGGTCAGATCAATATTGTAGTAAATGCTGTGTAGTATGTAGGTAGTAGTAGCGTGAGAATTGTTGCATTGAACTTGAACTGCGATGATTGATGGTCGTTTCCCCAGATTCAAGCCACTAAACCCTTTCCAGCTCCGCAGCTTCAAGCTCGCCGCAGCGCAGCGATGCAGGTGTTCACTACAATCACAACCTGAGAACAACTCAAGCGTCTCTTGTCTTTTGCTTTGCCTAGTCTCTGTCTATTGATTGTATTGCTCATATTCGAGCAGGACTTGTTCCGAAGATGGTTTGTACACAGTCTCCGACTCAAACGATCCCGCTAATAGGAATACAGTCTGCCCAGAACTCCGCAGGCATTCAGACGCTGCTTGATGTAAGCTACCCCATTCTCTACTGCCACTGGTCGCTGAGACGTATATAGGCAGAGAAAGAAGCACAAAAAATTGTTCAGAAAGGTGAGTGACTGCATCATTCTTGATCCATGCAATGCTAATGCTTCATACAGCCAGAGAGTGTACGGTACCGACGTTATCCCCACTACGACCCTATCTAACCACTACAGACCGGACGAAGAGAGTAAAGGACGCCAAAACAGAAGCACAGAAGGAAATCGAAGAGTACCGACGGAAGAAGGAGGAAGAGTTTAAGAAATTCGAAGCAGAGGTTCGCACTCGCCGCTTACTTCCAGGAGAGGCCATTACGTTAACCCACTACGCAGCAAACGAGCGGAAACAAAAAAGCGGAAGATGACGCCAATAAAGAAGCAGAGGAAAAGGTCAAGGAAATCGAAGCGGCCGGCCAGAAATATGGAAGTAAAGTCGTCGATGACCTGATCAAGGCTGTCACGACACCGCACCCGGACGTCCCTGAGAAGATCTCCGTGGAGGATTGAGGATGCGGATGAGGATGTCGCGTTTAGGGTCTGACGGGTTCGATTGTCTCTCTTTACATGTATGAAGGAGACCAGGCCGGGCTGTGGTTTGGTGGTTTCAGTCACTACAAGCAAGGCGGACGGGCGCAATGGTGGAAGGTCATGAACATAGATTTGAGCATACTTGTAGGAGTGTGCTGTAATACACGTCTCCTGGTATGAAGCTTCAGCGCCTGTACCTGCTACAAAGTTCAGCCTGGGGGAATGCCGCTCTGGACGAGGCTGTCGTCTACGGAGTCCCCTGCCTGCTACCACAACTTACTTCCTAGGTGGGTGTATAATTGCTATGACGCCATTGAATCGTGAACGTGCCTCTATGACTTCCGCCTTCAAACCATGTTAACAACTTGATCTTCCTTTCGTATTCCTGTCCCGAACGCCAGCTTCGTCGCCAAACTTCCGAATTGCCTGAGGCATGTCATGGAGGGTCCAGCGCCTTCATGCCTCACTGCGGCCGGCAGGTCCGCTCCTTGGCCGTTTACCACGACCCAGCCCTGCTCTAAGCAATGTACGACGCAAGTCTACTCGATCGCATGAACCAGGCCCAGCTCGACCCGAACCAACAACAGACTGCAGCAGCTCCAATGACCATCCACCCTCAGGCAAAGAAGAAAAGCCTATAGACGCCAGTTTCTCCGACCTAGGCCGAGTCATCGCGAAAGACTACGCCCATTTCCAAGAACAGTATTCGACGCCCAAACACCCGATCGTGCTGGCCCACGGGCTGATGGGCTTCGATGAATGGCGCCTCGCCGGCCCGTGGCTACCAGGCATCCACTACTGGCGCGGCATCACGGAAGCATTCGCACGCAACGGCATCGAATGCATCACGACGGCAGTGCCGCGGACAGGCAGCATCGAAGAGCGAGCCGAACAGCTAATGGCTCAGATTGCCCAAAAAGCACGCGGCAGACACGTCAACATCGTCGCGCACAGCATGGGCGGCCTGGACGCGCGATATCTGATTTCCCGCCTCTGTCCACCGCCCGAGGCGTTCGTGGTGCGCAGTCTCACGACGGTAGCGACGCCTCATCGCGGCTCGTCCACTGCAGATATGGTGTTTCGCGATATCGGCCCAGACTTGCTCCCGCGCATCTTCACGGCCTTGGAACGCCTCAAGATCAATTCCGGCGCTTTCTCCCAGCTCACTACGGATTATGTTCGGAACAAGTTCAATCCCGTCACGCCGAATGATCCTAGTGTGAGGTATTTCAGCTACGGGGCCAGCGCGACGCCGCATCTCTTCAGCGTCTTTCGTCTGAGCCATGAGTTGATGATGGTTGTCGAAGGGCCCAATGACGGCTTGGTCAGTGTCTACAGTTCCAAATGGGGCCAGTATATGGGCACGTTGATGGGCGTGACGCATTTGGATCTGATCAATTGGACGAATCGCCTCAAAAGGATTGCTGCTAGTTTTGGTCTGGTCGAGCAGAATTTCAATGCTGTTGCTTTTTACTTGGGCGTTGCTGATATGCTTGCCAAAGAGGGATTATGAAAGAGTCAACGTCATTTGGACCCGATCCGGCGGTCATGGACTGCCCGGGAAAGGGGCAACAGTTTTGCGGTGAAAGAGAATCACCCCCTTTTCGGGTTTTCAAAGATCACTTGCGTTGCTGGATTACGCGTGGTTGAAGCGATCAAGGCGGGCGCATCCGGTAGGGGAATGATGAACGCCGTCTTATCGAGCTGTATCGCTTACTAGCTGTCTCTATTCTTGTTCTTGTTCTTGTTCTTGTTCTGGTTCTTGTTCTTGTTCTTGTTCTGGTTCTGGTTCTGGTTCTGGTTCTGGTTCTGGTTCTGGTTCTGGTTCTGGTTCTGGTTCTGGTTCTGGTTCTGGTTCTGGTTCTGGTTCTGGTTCTGGTTCTGGTTCTGGTTCTGGTTCTGGTTCTGGTTCTGGTTCTGGTTCTGGTTCTGGTTCTGGTTCTGGTTCTGTTCCCTTTCTATTGCGGGTTCATACATGTACGAGTATCATGGAAAATACCTACCTACATACGGCGCTGTCGAGCACGAAGGTCAAGAACATGACGAAATGAGATGATCAGAAATGAAAGGACAAGAAAGAGTACGCATTGAACTGAGTGAACAAAGCATGTAATGAAGTGAACAGAAAGGAAGGGAAAGGAAAGGAAAGGAGAGGAAAGGAATAAAGTACGCATTAAGAACCCAGCAAGAGACGTTATCGTTTCGTGGTCGACAGACACATCAATTGAAACACCGGGAATAAAGTACTTTTTCTGCCTATTGTATATACCGACCTAGGTTGCTGAGTCCAACACTCGCCGAGTCCAACACTTGCTGGGTTTATATTTGCTGGGTTTCAACGTGCCCCATCGTATGGCATTTACCTTGTTGCACTGGACATGATTGTTCCAGTTATCCCAGGTATCCATCGCATTCCGTTTGTCGGTGTGACTGAAGCTTCTGTTAATTTTTGTATCTATCGATCGCTTTTAAATGCAGCGTCATTCTTTCCGTCTATCCAAAGGGAATCCCTTTTCTTCAGCCAAACTTACTGGACTGGGCGCGTGGCCGTCAAACCCGTTCATAGCGGGGATATGGGGTGACGGAGCCGGAGTCTGACATCGACTGGTGCTGGTGCTGGCGCGGGCGCTGTCTCTGAGCGAAGTACGGATGCCGTTGATGTTGAGGGTCTTGCTGTTGCTGTTGCTGTTGCTGTTGCTGTTGCTGTTGCTGTTGCTGTTGCTGTTGCTGTTGCTGTTGCTGTTGCTGTTGCTGTTGCTGTTGCTGCTGGTGCTGCTGCTGTCCTGTTCTGGGGATACCGATGACCCACCGTTCGTGCCATGCTCGGCATTGAGCTCACTTGATGAAGACTGCTCCGAGCAGCCCCCGATCTTCCCGGCAGTCACAGTCACATCACTTGGAGACCGTCGTCCCATGATTTTCCCGGCAGCATATGCACACCCGCCATATGCGAACCTTATCAGCGAGTCGCCTGTCAGACTGCCGACGATGAAGACGTGGGGTGCGACTTGGAGATCGTCGTTGGCTTTTTCGCGCAATGTCTGCCCTGATATCATGCTACCGCCGTTATCTTCCTTATTACTGTCCACTGGGAGGATTTCTCCCAACAGATCCGCCGACAGATAATCCAGCGAACCCCGCCGGCCGACCACATATGCAAGACCACTGACTCGGCGCTGAACAGAAGAATAACAGGCAGATGATGCAAATCCTGATCCTAACCTCAACGTGACTAGAGCCGCGGATCCATCGTCGAGGACTTCAACATTTGTGATTTCGGCGTTCGGCAGACCCTCGTACGTCGCACCCCAGTCGCGGCTCAAGTCGAATTCGGAATGCGTATGGCGTGGGCGTGGTCGAGGACGTTTTTCTTTGGACTGCGACCCCGAAATCGAAAGCGCAGCGAGTTTCATGCGTCGATATACGCCGGCATATTCGGGATACGCATGCTGATGACACGCGCGGAGAGGTGAAGGCGACGTCGCCGGCGCCCATCTATAGACATGTAGAATCCGCTGCGACGGCGGACTCGATATGATCACATCTGCAGCGCTGAAGCCCGACCCGATCACCAACAACGCGTCGGCAGAGCTACCACTACCACCTCGTCGTGGCTGAGGTCCTCCCTCATCCATCTGCGCAAGCGGCCTCAGCAACGGCGGCGGCGGGATCAAATGGCTGAAGATGCCCGACGCCAGCACCAGATTCCTGCACAAGATATGATGCGAAGCAATATAAAACCCGTCATCGCCGTGTCTGGTAACGCCCGACACTTGCTCTCCGTAGGATATCGAGCCGCTGATCCCCGCAAACTCAGGATACGCAGCAAGGTAGTCTGCCACCGCGCGCCTCGAAGGCCTCAAGTACACAGGCATAGGCCGCCCATTGTTCGTCCGCTCGTAGTGTTCGGCAAACCCGTACCCAGGCAACGAGATCATGCCCGCATAGCTTAACGTGCCGATATCCCAGCTCGCGTGTACGGGGTTGTCCACCCACTGGCCGCCCGCGCGCGGTGTGTTTCCTATGACTTGATGCGTGATCGCGCGCGCCGGCTCATACCGCCATGTCACGCATGTTTTCTTCTGCGCGTCGTCCGTCTCGCCTAGGGGTCGGATGAGCGTGTCGAGCAGCACATTCACGGGAAGGGCTTGGGTCGAGTACGAGAACCGTGACGCGGTGAAATGCTCTGTCAGCGCGTCAATGTCGACATTGAGGAGTTCATGTTCGCCATGACTATCACTATAAGGGTGAGGGTGAGGGTGAGGGTGATGGTGGGAAGACCGGACCAATTTGTCGTGTAGGATTGGGTCAGGGTGTCGACTTGACTCGTCGTAGCACGGGATGTTGCCGTGCAGGATGTAGGACAAGATCAGGGCCGAGGGGCCGTTTCCTGCAGAATCAGAAGTCCAATCAGTTTAGTTCTGGTCTGGCTGAGGCTGCTTGTAGGGTATAGAGGTAGGTAGGTAGACGGGCGCATGTATATTATTTTATTGACTCACCCACAATGACAGTGTCGATTTGTCGGGGCTCGCCATGAGCCATTGGGATCCTCGTGAGGAAGTCGGCATTCTTCACGTCTAGCGCAGAGGAGGAGGAAATGCTCGAGTGTCCATGAAAAGTCTAGAGGAGGTTTCGTAGTTTGATGGTGCAATTCTTTTATTATTATGTTTATTAGTCCTGCAACTAATAACCTTAACTCAATATTGCGTCAAGAGACGACGATGAATACCGCACACAGAGTATAGGATTCGATATTGCCCCACCACTATGGAGCTACGACGGTGTCTGTCTTTGACGAGTACACTTCCTTTCCATACTGTCATACCCTACCACCAGCACACGAGATATCGGATATCCGGAAGACATGTCAATGGCCATTGTATGTGGAGTTAACTTTAAAGATATACGACAAGACAGTGGAAGGCTGAAGCGGGTGGCATCTGTAGTATAGAGCGATGGTATTGTATTGAAGCCGAGTTACTGTCGCCCTCATCCGATCCGTCCGGCAGCCCGCCATGCTTCGCCTATGTCTTCCATTGAGGAGCCCTTTTCTCAAAGAACGCTCCTATACCCTCGCGCCCATCATCCGATCGTGCATGTAATGCCATCAACCGTCCCGTCCACGCCACCGCATCTTCATATCCATCACCTCCGGAGTCTTGCCCTGTCAGTGAAAGCTGCGTCCAGTATCCCCATTTCCCTAATGCTTGAGGCTGTCCCGCAGTCTTCTCTGTTAGTTGGCCGACCATGTCGGCGACTCTTCCCTCAAGCGCCGCTTCATCGTCCACGACCTCAACCGCGCCTCCTGGCAACTGATCGGCTCGTACAGACTCTGCCAATGCCAACATTCTGTAAGTGAAGGCATGGCCCAGCCTACGCGACACGGCAGTGGATGGAGATGTGCAGGGTAGTCCGATAGACGCGCCTGGCAGTCGGAACTGAGTAGAGGCACAAGCAATGGGCAGATCCGTGGTGAAAGCTAGTTGTGCGCCTGCAGCTGTAGCGAGGCCTTGGATGAGGCCAATCACAGGAGCAGGAGACCTTCGGATCAAAGACATGACCTCCGCACATAGTGCAAATGTCTCTTTGACCTCATCGTGACTGAGCGTTCGTAGTTCACCTAGATCATGGCCCGAGGAGAAGACTGGACCTTCACTCCGTAACACGATGACCTTGGGCAGTCCTTGCCGATGTTGGAGCCATTCGCTCGAATGAACAAGCCAACCGTACTCTTTGCTGCTGTCGTCTGTGACATCTTTGGCAGCTGCCTCCAGTTGACCCAGGATCTCGGGTTTGAATGGTGGTAGGAATCTCAGCTTGCCGTCAACAGGAGATTTGTTGTAAGCATGCAGCTGGTCCTGTAGGTCTCTAAGGACGGCGAGGGATAATGCATTTCGTCGTCTGCTGTTTTTCAAGGCTAGATAGCTTGCTCGGGCTGGTAAGGATGGCCAAGTCATGATGTAAATGCGGTGCCAACCATAAATAAAAGGAAATGCGTCGTGATCATGTCGGGTATATTCCAAGTCAAAAGGTCGCTTGAACGGTTCCGATGCTGGATGCCGCCAATGCTGGATGCCGGGGTACTTCTCTCCAAGCGGGGGGGGGCTGCGAAAGTTCCGAGATCTGCCCGGAGGTCGGCCAGCATATAACATACAAACTAGCCTCAACATTGTCGTCAATAATATACCTATCTTTGTCTCGAAGGTGTGTAGGGAAGATTCAAGCTTGAGTCAGCATACAATCCCCCCGGTGGGCTGGAGCATTCGACTTCGCTGCCAGTGTCTGTTTGAAAGGCGTATTGATGAGAGCGGCCATCCATATCGACACTTCGAGCGAGATGCAATTGCCTGCTTGATCAGATGACCTGTCGTTGCAATTGCAGGGAAGTGTCAAATCCATTGTGAATAGCTCTCACATCATAACAAGACTGCCGTTGCGGCGGTCCATTAAATCGGTGCCTCTCCGACGGTGCATGCCATTCTCTACCGGCTTGTTCTTGTCGTTGATGAAAGGCTTCCGTGGCCAATCTCGCGCAATGTCAATTGACGCCCTTGGGGCCCAGACCTCCAAGAAGAGAAATATGAGGTAGTCGAGAATGACGCAGAGACAAAAGAGTTTGCCAGCCCAGATACCACATCCATAGTATCGTTTAAGGCGGTCGATCAAGGCATAGGATCGGCTGCGGGTAGCATTCCAGCTTGCACCAGGGTGTTGGCCATAGAATTCCTCTTCACTGATGGCACCGGTAATGCCATCGTACACTCGTTCCGTTCTTTGAGCAATGTCCGTCCAGGAATACATCATCTTAACTTGATCGTGGAACCGCTCGGTCTTGACCCTGCCTGACCGGAGTGCAGCAATTGCTTTGCCTGTGGCCAAAACCAAATCATCCTCTTCAGGTTTGGCAAATGTTGTCATATGTGCGGGAAGCACTTCTGGAATACCGCCAACTCTGGTACACACGACATATAGTCCACAGCTCGCAGCCTCCACAATGACGGTTCCAAAAGCTTCGGTCAAGCTTGGATGTAGGTATATATGGCCCCGTACCATCACGTCGCGCACTTCCTCGTGACGAACAGGCCCAAGGAGTTCCACTTTGTCTTGAAGCATCTGTCGTTCAATCATCTGTTCCAGGTCTATGGCTTTAGGTCCTGAGCCTGCAATGACGAAGCGCACATTCGGATGAGCCGCAAGGATTCTCGGTATTGCTGCGATCAGGAGATCCGTGCCTTTGTTGTAGAAGAGTCGAGAGATTACCACAATAACTATGGTATCTCCCGGCCCCAAACGTCGAGGCATCGGCCTGGGTCGCATGTAGCCCATTTCTTGCGTTTTGGGCAGATACGTCTCAGGCTGAAAATTCTCGGCCACCACAGCATTGGGTATAACGGAGACCATCAAAGGATCAAGAGACGCTCGGAGGACCGTGTTTTCCTTGCAGGTATGGCTGACACATATCACATGGTCGACATCACTGAGCGTAAATTTGAGGAGTTTGTTGGTCAGGATCGAGCCTGCATCAGCAAAGCCAAACAGTGAGTGGTCGGTGAACACAGTGCGTAATCCCATTGTCCGGGCATGCAGAATGGCCTCGTGGCAGAAACTGCTCAAGCTGGCATGGCCGTGAACTATCTCGATTTGTTCTCGGATGACAATGTTTCGGAAAATGGGGAAAAAGGAGAAGACTGTCGGCATGGTTGACTCGCGGTAAATGACCAGAAAGGGAACATGGTACACCTTCAAGCCGTTGGTTAAATAGCGTACTCCAGTTCGCCCTTTGTAGGCGTGTGTAATGACAACGACCTTATGACCACGATCGATCAATTTGCTGGATAACTGGTAGATATGGCTTTCGACGCCCCCTGGCTGGGGGAAGAAGAAGTCGCTGACCATGGCGATGTTATATGGCATTCTGAACAGTCGTCCGTCGACGGTGTCCAGTTATAAGAATCGAGAGCCGACAGCTGCATGCTGGATATTGTTCCCGAGATGCGAAGAGGAGAGAGGATGCTAGGTCTACTCATACATAGCAGGACACATGCGAAGCCATGTTGAACACGGGGATGTTTTGTACCTGCTTTTGCATTTGATATGGTAAATGCTCCGCCATTGTGTGGTACTGTATAATACGGTGGATCACCTGCATCCAAAGGCGGTGTGCAATTCTGCCGGCGGAATTGGAGATTCTGGGACTTTTTTCCAACTCGACGAGGCTGTTGAACGAAAGACAAAGGGAAACATAGCAGCCGCAAGACAGTGCGCCTTATCGAACTCGGGAGGTTCGTTCGACCTTTCCCATGTCGAACTTCTATGCGCGCTATGTCCCTCCGGTCAGCAAGCCCGACGAAGTCACGAATCCCTCCACGAACAGCCCTTCTACAAATGCGACGAAGCGAAAGCGAGAGGCCGATGTCGTGACCAAGCAGAAGAAAGGCAAAAAGGCCAAACTGTCCGAAACGGTCGACAATGCGCCTTCTCAGTTGACCGAGTCTTCTCGGTCTCGTGAACATCCTGCGTCTGGTGACGACCTGCCTACCACTGCTAAGAAGAGCATCCTCGACAAGTACCGCGTGACGGAGGTTGCAAAAAGCGCGAACCCTTCAGCCGACATAAGACCCCGCCGACCCAAGACTCGTGTCCTTCAGACCGACCATGTTGCGGAACCCAAGAGCACGGAAACATCAAAATCTACAGCAAGCTCGAAACAACCAGATGCGGAGACAGACGATGGAGCATACCACAGAGGACATGCAGCGGTGCTGTCAAAGTTCGAGAAGGCCAAACAACAAGAGTCGGACCATCCTCGCGAATCGACCATAGACTCCAATCAACCACCTGTTGAACTCCACGGTCTTGAGCCCCTGCCGCAACCCGAGCAAGTGGAAGTGGTTCCCAGCAAACCAACATATTCTACCCTGCCTGGCTGGCAGGAAGCCGCGGTAAATGTTCCTGGAGACTTGACAGCGACATTTGAATCTCTAGGAGTATCAGGCCAACTGCTAGACAATCTGCACAAAAATGGTCTAAGCAAAGCATTCCCGATTCAGGCAGCTGTGCTTCCCTTGCTCTTGGACAGTCCTCATAAACATGATGGTGACATCTGTGTCTCGGCGGCCACTGGCTCTGGTAAAACACTAGCCTACGTCTTACCGACGATTGAAAGTTTGCGAAATCTTGTTGGCACGAAATTAAGAGCCGTGATTGTTGTTCCAACCAGAGAATTGGTAAAGCAGGTGCGCGAACTATGCGAGATCTGTGCTTCGGGTACTTCACTCAAGATTGCTACCGCAGTAGGCAGCAAGTCCATCAAGGAAGAACAGGAGATGCTTGTCGCCGAGGAGAAGGTTTATGATCCTGAGCAATACCAAAGAGAGCAGGAGAAAAGCCTTGATTGGTCTTCCTTGTCTCTGGAGAAGCTCGTGCACCGGGTCGTCTCTGAGGACTTGGTAGATTCTGTGGGTTATATCACTCGCTACAGGTCCAAGGTGGACGTTTTGATCACAACCCCAGGACGACTGGTTGACCATCTCAACTCGACACCAGGCTTCACGCTGGACGATGTCAGGTGGCTAGTGGTGGATGAAGCCGACAAACTACTCAATGAAAGCTACCAGGAGTGGATTGAGGTTGTTGTTCCAGCTCTGCAGTCCCGCGCTGCTACCAAAGACAGGGATGATCTGCTTAGGTGTATGAGGATGACACCACCTAGACGGAAAGTGAACAAAGTCCTACTGTCGGCGACCATGACCCGCGACGTGTCCAAACTCAATGCTCTTGAATTGTACAATCCCAAAATGGTCGTCTTGGCCGGTGGTTCTTCAGCAGACGTGATCGCGTCCGGCGGCGCCGTCGCTAATCTGGCCTCCGAGCCGGTCCCCCACGACCTCACCGATGGGTTCCATATACCTGAGCTGCTCGACGAAGCCGCCATTTCTGTACCTGATGGATCGGAGAAGCCGCTATATTTGCTACAGCTACTCGAGAAACACATAGGTGTCGTTTATCATTCAAATCAAACGACACAGAAGTCGGCAAGATCTGCGTCTTCGTCAGACACAGACACAGACACAGACTCAGACACATCTTCAGAATCATCTTCAGATTCGGACAGCACGTCGTCAGAAGACGAGGACAGCTCAAGTTCGGAGAGTACGTTGTCTTCCGAGTCAGACTCTGACTCAGATGTGCAAGTCGGACCTCACAGAACGTCCGAACCGACCAATGGAGCTGGAAAGTCTCCCAGAGCCCTGATCTTTACACGCTCGACAGCCTCGGCTACTAGACTTGCCAGGCTGTTGACTCTCCTTTGGCCTGCACTGGCTTCTCGAATCTCGACCCTGACCCGCAGTACTGCATCGTCAGCTTCGTCCCGTCGGGCATTGTCGTCCTTCCGAAATTCCAAGATATCTATCCTCATTGCCACGGATCGGGCGTCTCGTGGACTGGACGTACCTGGCTTGGAGCATGTCGTCTCGTATGACGTCCCTAGCAGTGCATTGACATATGTCCACCGTGTCGGCCGGACTGCTCGAGCCGGAAATCCGGGTCATTCGTGGACTTTTATCGAGCATCGGGAGGCTGCATGGTTCTGGCGCGAGATTGGAGGCAAGGGGAAGAAGGATGGCGTCGATCCGGAAGGCAGCGACCTTACGATACGACGAAGCAAGGCGATCAGACGGCTGAATCTAAGCGTAGAGAAGGACGATCTCAGGGCAAGATATGATGAAGCCCTACAGAAACTAGGAGAGGAGGCCCGAAACAGTTAGGTCTTATACATACGCCCTTACATTCGAGTCCACGTCTAAGATGGTGGTTTTACCCGACTATTCTCGGGATTTGGGGTTATGGAATTGCAGATGACTTCTTCCGAGAATCTAAACAAGCTACGTCCCAGCGGTTGTCCCGTGGCCTACGTATATGTTGGAGCGGTCATTCTTTTGTCTGCCATCTTGACGAGGCTGAGCACTAGGAGAAGGTCGTCTTCTCCTCAAGAGCTTCTAGTACTCCGCCGTAGGAGAATCTCTAGAACGTTTAGAGGACTAAGTCGACAAAGGCGAATTGAATTACCTTTGTATCAATTATTGATGATGCACGCCACGAATCTTCGCAATGAAGCAATAGGCAACAAAGCCATACTGCAGGGGAAGAAGACTTCTGGAAGAAGTGCAGATTGTTGTCCCCCCGCCAATAGGAATCCCTCCCATCTCCTTGATCCCCGCCGAGGCTGAAATCGCCCTTATCACGATCACGGCATGATACCTACGGATGCTTCAAAGAACATTTCATCCACTCATCCGGCAGGTTTCATGGAGCAGGTCCCAAGCGAACTCATCTCGAGTCTTCTGGCTCCATGATTGGGTGCGAGTCTGGCTTCTGGCTTCTGGCTCCTGGATTCAGGCAGTGAACCTCGTCGGAAGTGCTGGTGATAAACTCAGTCTCCTTGGCCACCACAGTCTACGGCTCACCCGCCCTAAGAACCAACCCCAGACGCAATACTCCAAAGTCACGAAGTCGATGGCAAAGAAATCAGAATAGAACCACCCTTTACAACATGGCTCTCCATGAGGGCACGACAGGTCTGACTCTCCCGCCTCGGCACTGGCATCTGAACCTGTCTTGGAGGTTTCAGATTTATAAGCTCTCACAAGATCAGCCTCAGAGACTCAGGCATGGAAACGACTAGCATTCGCTGCCGGGAGATTGGACGGGGTTGGACTGGATTGGATTGGACTGGACTGGACTGGACTGTCCGGCGGAGGAACAACCGATGACTTACTTGCTGTGCCTGTCATGGATCCAGTCAACATCCATCGCGTACAACGAAACGTACCCAGGTGTATCTTCGCAGGCTGACGAACAATCAAAACCGGCGAGGTTCCTGCTATTGTGGCTTCTTCTAATCATGATTACTATACCAAACAATCTGACTGAAAAGGGTGAACCACTATCGTCGCCAGAGCATGGGCTGACGCAAGAACCTTCGACTTACAGCCTGTCCCACGCGGCTGGTTGGTGATGGGCGTGACCTATCAAGATTCCACGGAAACCCTCTCGTGGCATCGCTCTTCATCCTTGCGTCCAGGGGCCTTGGTGGAGACATCTCGATTCTGGGGGTAAGTTAACTTGTCCCGTCGAGATCTGAAGCCAACCTGAAGTTTGAACTCACGATTACTGATAACAGCACAAGTACGCAGGAACAACATGTAACTGTCAGATGAAGAACCGAAGAAAGCCACGATCCCCATGTTTCATTGTTTCTTGCAAACCTCATATCGACCCACAGTCCACAGTCCACTCTCCTTTCGTATCCGCAACATTGGCTTACCCTTACCGCTTACGTGGGATTCGCCCGCCATCATGAACTCAAAAGACTACGACGTACGCGAAAGTCAGACATTCGCAAGCCACACGGATTCAGCACCACCTGCCTGATACGGTACTGGTTTCTCTTCCTGGAGTAGCTCAGAAGACCATCTCACACACTACACACAAGACTATCTATGGAGAGAGCGAGAAATTCCACTATTACCAAGCTAGACTGACCGACCTCCCTTTCTCCTCCTTTCCAACCTGCCAACCCGGTCAGCCCATAAGAGCCAAACCCTCAACAAGAAATCAATCTACCCAGTCTCAGTCTGCTCCGTGGGAAATTGGGTATGAATATTTCCAACCAATTCAACAGGTGAATCTAACCCTGTCTTCAGTTCAGTCAGTCCGTGGTCCACACACCACTTACCATCTTGGGACACGGAAAGAAGAGTCCAAACCCCATCTATGTATGTCGAGGGTTAGTCAGCGCCGGACGGAAGTTAGAACTGACCCCTGCCTGTGGAATGGGTGTCATACATCTCGTATAGATACTTATGCTGTATGACCTTTTTGGAAAGTCTCTCGTCTACCTTACTTTAACTCAGGCGTCTCAAGAAGCTCCCTTGGTCTAATGTTGTTGAATACCTGCCTCTGTGTAACTGCTTGAGTATCAACTCATTATACAAGAGTAAATATAAAGTCCGCCTTCTCTGTCTTGTTTAGATTCTTAGGCTTTGTACCCTTGTTAGACTCGGACTTGAGATACGTCCGACTTTATAAAGTAGTAAAAGTACCTTATAAGATTTATCCTATACATACATGACATGACATGACATGCACTGCTCCACATTTTTATACCTTTTATATACCTAGCACCTAGGTATGTATGTAGCCGTATGGTATAGAATTGCTAGTTCATCAGGTTCAGTAATCATGGATCAGGCTATGAAAATCCAGCACTTAGACCTATAAAGCTATAGCCGCAGTACTCTCTTCCGCAAAGTAAAACAAAGTAAAGCAATATCAGAAACAACCAAGAAAGACGGGCCTTATGATCAACCACGCCTGCCTTAGAAAACGCTCCGAATGTAGACGGTGGTAATGGTATATGGTGTCTTCTGCATTTCAACAGAGTGAATAGGTAGGTACCTACATGGTATGGACTCGAGACGATACAATTACTTACCTAGTATAAGCTCGACTTCGAGAGTACATACATGCATGCATGGATACTGTAGGAGGACAACGACATATAAGGGTATCTGTGTATGCAAGCCCATTGTCGTCCAGATCAACTCAAAAACCCTCTCCTTGCGTTTCTGGCCCGTTCACACGAGTAAGCGTCAATCTTGACTCCGATGAACACTATCTCGAAGCCTCCTTTGACCATGTCTCGGACCGTGGGTTGCACTCGTAGACGCCATTGCCCTGTCCGAATGATCCACTCCCCCGATCTCCCTCTTGACCGCTTCCTTGTCTCTTCCGCTTTTTGGACATTCGATTCGTTTCGGTTGGTGCGCTCGTAGAGGCTAAGGATTTCCGAGCCGCCGCCGCCGCCGCCGCTGCTGATGAAGATGCAGCTTGCGTCTGTCGCGTTTGAGGATGACGCTCTTGGCCGCCCGTGGCCGCGACCGTGACATCTGGTTCAGACCCCGAGTCGCTGGGCCCAGCAGACGGCCCGTGAAGCATGACCTGTCCCAGTGGACTGTCCCGATCGATTTCGTATTGTTGACCGTCCAACGTGATATCTGTGGCGGCCTCGAAGCGCACTTTGACACGATCCTCGCTGAGCGGTGTATGTCCCGGACTTGCAGATTGAGAAGCCGGCGGCCCACTAGACAACATCATCAACCCTAACGGTGCATTCGTAGGCAGATTCATCTTGTTCGCGACTACCTGGAACAGAGAAGAAACGCGGGCTTTGGCCAGACCGTGAAAGTCGACCCTCATCTCGTTCAGGTCAAGCAGTGTACTTTCGCCGCCGATTTCCAAGACCATTTCATACGATGTGTCGTCTACGAAAGGTCTGGCATAATATACCCAGCCTCCCACAGCCGACTTGTCTCGTGTTGTAGAAGCGCCGTCGCTGATGTACGATACGCCCGAGGGCTTGACATCCTCCAGACGCAAACAGATCTCTTGTTTCTGTCTCTCCAAATTGTAGCTGATCTCGTGAGCAATGATTTTCTGCTCGAGGCCTCGAAGGTGGAAGTAGCGACAGTCGCGGAGGAGTTCGGCTCGGTGGGATTCATTTCGCACCTGCAACGGGTAGCCTCGTAGCAGATGGAGTAGTTCGGCGAAGATCTCGGCCGATCGTCCGGGAACTGCAGGAGGAGTAATGGACGGGGGTCGGAGTAGGCCTCGACGGTCGAGGCCGGGGAAGACTTCATCAGGGGAAGCGAAGAAGACGGCGAAGCCGAGGGAGAAGAAATTGGGAGAATTGCCGGGTTCGGAAAAGATATCTTTCGGGATCTGAAAGTGTCTTTCGCCGATCTGGATGAAGATTTCCGATTCAAACAATTGGTTGATGAGCCGTGGCACTAGAAGACCTGTAAGTCTTGCACGAGAGACTGTTTCTGTTTCTGTTCTGTTTCTCACGTACAACTGTAGAACTGGGCGTCGGCAAATAACTTGACGAAATGACTTCCATCAAGAGGCTTAACATAGTAGCCTGCAAGGGTAAGGGGTCAGCGCGCTGCCATATGGGTGAGCTGGTAAATGAAACCTTGTAAATGCCGCACTACATCTCTGAAGGTAGCAGGGTCTCGGTCAATATAGAGCGTTCTCACACCGCCGGATTCCTCGTTCTGTCTGATTTGTTCCTCGAAAAACTGGGTAAAGTACGAAGGTGCTATAGACTGTATCAGTTTGAGTCTGTGAGGTTGTAGATCAAGCTGTAAGCATACCATCAGAAGAAATAGACGCCCCGGACAACCTGAAGAGGTCCGACCCGATTTGAATGGGAAAGACTTTCTCGGCTGGCAAGATAGAAGGTGGGTGGCCGGAAGCAGTACGAGTACCCCTATTGCGAGTCGAGCCTTGTGACGAGGTCGGTGGCAAGTTTGTTGATGGTCCAGGCGACGAGGCGGAAGACGGCCTTATTCTTCGATTGCCAGTCGAAGCACCTGTGGTTGGATTTGCCCGATGACCGGCAAGCAGGTCTGAAGAGGTGGATTCTTCATTAGGGGAGTTCGGCCCTACGCCTGACATCCGCTCGAAGGTCGCAGAACGATGGATGCCGGCCAAATCAAGTCCCGGCTCTGCTCCCAGACGAGATGATGCTGTAGAGCTTCTTTGGGTGGCGAGAGAGTTCGCCTTCAGCTGCAATCCAGATCCAGGAGTGATGGCCGGATGAATGCTGCTACCGATAGGGTATCATTTGATGCTCTGGTCAGACTGTATAAGGAAGGCTGCGAATGGGCAGGTGAAGAAAGAGCAGTGGTAAATCGGCGAAATGAATGCGCGTCGAACTCGTGGAAAGTCTTGATATCTCTCGCAATAGTATTGTTTGCTCGTATAGCGGTAGTAATGCGAAATTAGGCAATGTCCCAAAAGGAGCCAACCGCTGAGATCGAGAACTGGCAGTGTCTAGTGCACGGATAGCTGCAGCAGGCGCATCGGTAAACGAGGAAGCTAGAAGGTGTTGAGAGTCTATGTTATCGACAGGGTCGGAGTATACCTCTCAGTCTTGGATGAGACAGGCAAGTCGCACATCTGAGGGAGGATTGTTAGCAATGTCAGCAGGCTCAGGCTCGGGATCACCCTCGGAGATGTAGTGGTTGTTGAGGCATCAGTACTAGCCGGTAGTACCGTAATCATTAGTAGTAGCTTTGGACGTGGGTCGGACCCATTATCTGCGCAGTACCAGTGGCAGTCACACCAGGCCTTGTCCTGTGGCATAATAGAGATGGCTGGGGACGTCAATTTGGTGCCCGTGATCTGTTCCGCAAAATCGAAATTCGGATGTGGGTCGCTTCCATCACTCAGACTGAGGTCAAGCCTTTTAAACCCTCGCCATCTTGAATGTCAGCAATCGTCTGCCGATAATCATATCATTTGCCCACGCCTGACGACACATTTGTATCGGGCCGAGCTCACAAGTCGGATCAAGATACGGAGCTCCCGGGCAGCAAAGCCGACTCCAGAGGATGGTAAAAGGTGTGGGAACGCTCGTAAGGCCATCACAGTTTCCAAGGCGCCCATCACAGCATCGGAGCCAAGCCATGGACACGGCTGTTTCCGCCGTCTTTTCACCATACTGGGCGGCTTCTTCATCGGTCGTCTTGACAGCCTCAGGCAATCGTCTGGTGTGCGTCAGAAGCCGCGTGGAATTGAGCCCAGAACCAGATTTTGGGCGGATTGTACGATGAGTAAGCCCTGAGTAAGGAGATGCTGGGATTTGCCCGATTGGCCAAGGTGGTCTGAGGGCTTTCATGGGGGTCGGTCTTGTGATGCATGCTGATTACCAACGTGCCGGCGCCGTCGAAGTTAGTCGGAAGTGTGGGACGGATGCAGGAGTGGCAGGAGATGGGCTGATGGGCTGATGGGAGTATGGGAGATGCTCATAGGGATGATAGTAGTACACATAGTACGTAGCTGGTACGTACTAGTGATGGGAAGGGCGCAGCAGTTGCAAAGTATCTTCCAGCTGAGGCTGTCGTTCGTTTAAACACCGAGCGGCCTAGCTGTTCGGCTCGAGCAGAGCAGCGGTCTAACTCAGGTGCGGCGACGGTGAATCTCCTGACAGGTATAACAAACCAGGTCCAAGAGTCCTAGCGGAAACATGGGGGAAGGCAGCCTAGACTCCGCGATGCACTTGTGTTCTTTTTCGTCGTGAACTCAAAGTTGTGGTTATCGACATTGGGCTATAGTTGCAAGACTCCCCCCCTGGGTTGGACCTGCTTTTGTTGGTGACCTGTGGTTCAGATTCAGCCGCAAGATGAGCAACCATGGTGTGCATATCTTGCCGTAAGAAGGAAAGGCACCTAGAGGATGCAGCAACAACATTCTCTCCTCCATCACAGAAAGTGTCGGGTCAAGAACGAAAAGACCAGGCGTGGTGACAGTTAACGGTCTCTGAATCGAGTCTACAGGTCGATATCGCTTTAAGAATATCCGGTAATAACGATCAAGTACCGACAAGAAGGCGGTGAGAGGATGCTGGTGGCTGTTCTGTTGAGATTCGATGATCCAGAGCCGCCAGATGCACCGCACGATCCAATCCCATATATATTCGCAAGGACCGAACCACGACGTCCCGCTCGCAATGGATTGTTCGTTGCTTTCCCATTGATTTGCACAAAGAAGCGCTTTCAATTGTGGTTAGCTTTCTCCGTACCAGCCGAGCGTATCGGGTGTTTTTCTATGCCTAACTCGGTGAAAGAAAAGACGAGGAATTTGATGTGCATCTGGTATGAATATGTATATTGACAAGGCACAGAACCATCAGGCATCAGCCCCTTTCCTGGGTCGAGCCCTGGTCCTCATCCGTTAGGGTAGAATCGTATTGCCGACACACCAGACGAGAACTCCATCTTTCAGGCATACCAAAATGGTTGGGCCAACCTGGGATTGTCAGTCTTGTTCACCAATCAACATCTCACGTCGCAAGAGCCACCAAGCACCGAATACGCACAATCGCATCACAAAGAGGTTTTGAACTCGCCCTCCAGTTCGATGATCTTTGCAACGGACCGCTTGTATGCCTCTCGCTCTTGGATTCGGTCAAGGTAGGCCCAAATCTTCGGATATTGTTCAGCAGAAAATCCTGAACGGCTTCGACCAGCTCCCAAGGGGAAAGATAACAGAATATCTGCCGCAGTGAGGTCTGGCCCGCAAAAGAAGTTCCCACCATCGGGGGAAGTGGCTAGCTGGCCCTCCAGAAAATCATAATGGGTTTTGAAGTTTCGCTGCAAGAAGGAAGATTCAATCTTGCTCGCCACGCCGTTTGTGACAGGCTTGAGAAAGAAAAGAACGGGCGAATTCCGGATTCCTGGTACGTGTAAGCACACACCCTAGCTTCTGCTTGGGTAGGAAGGTCTTACTCTGCACCAGCAACGATATCAACATCAAAGGCATGATACTGCCCTCAGCATAGTGCATGAGCATTCGGTATCTCAACCAAGATTCGGCCTCGCCTCCAATCTGGCCATCTTTGCCTTCGCGATATCGCTTGGGAATCAAATGTTTTCCGTAGTAGTCACAAATATACTCAGCAATAGCGGCAGACTCGGCAAGTACAATAGGTTTTTCGGCACCTGGAACTTCGACCTCGACGACAGGAGACTTGCCAAGAGGAAATACTTTCTGAAGCTCGGGAGGTGCCAGACCTTCCTTGGTCCGTTTGTACGTTTTCAAGTCGTAAGGAATCCCCAGTTCTTCAAATAGCCAGAGGATTCGATGCGAACGAGAAACCTCAAGCCTGGGTTATGTCAGAACAAGCCAGCGATACGTCTGTAGACGAATTGATCGGGACCAACCAGTGCAGCGTGATTTTGGGGGTCGCCCCTGGAGTAGGGGAGGGTGATGCCATCTTCCTGCAAGTAATATGCCACGGCAGAAGTTAATTGGAACTCCTAAAGACACAATCAAGATCACTCTCACCTTCATATATACAGAAGCTTGGTAGTGACTTCATCCCGTAACCATTCGGGGGTGGATCGGCTGCGTCTTATCTAATCACAAGTTGGGCCTTCAGCTTACATAAGGTAAGAAAACAGTGCACCGCCACGCCAAGCATTTACCAGCCCCATCTTTCAGCCACAGCAGCTCAGCGGACCTTCAATCGTGATTGTCGACATCGCAGGTTCGGTCAAGCTGCAACACATCAAACCAGCCTTGACATCTCGCAGGTGCTCAAACATGGCCGGCCCAACACGTAAGGAAACTCTTACCCTAGCATAACGCACAGGAAACAAAAACATGCTAACCACTGTGTCTCTCTAGCGTTGCACCTCGATCCTGCGCTCGAGAAATATAACCGTACGTCACCCGAGTGCGATCGTCGACGATATGCTCGCGGACCTCATGGCCGATATGGGGTCCTTGATATCTCGCAATGAAATGTCTGGTCGGCATCACTGACAAGAGAATGCAGAACTCAACAAAGAGCGATGGAGATACTTCAAATGGACGCCCAGAACGGCCTGGATCTCGTTCATGTACGCCGTGGTCGTCCCTAGCGCGGTCGGATACGTATTTGCGAAAACGGATGTGAGTTCAACGACTTTCCAGCACCATTAGCGGTGCTTGACGCTCACATGTACGGGACTCGCTTGCTAACCTCGCGGCAATAGGGCAAGTGGGATATGCGCGGAAAGCTGAGGGGTGACACCATCAGGGAGTTTTGATTTCGGCATCGACACAGAGTTGGCGACTACAACTCGCAATGAAGAACTTGTACATATGCTACGGCTAGGGGTTCAATATGCCAGCAGTGCTGGAATGAGACAGACCTTGTGATACATCGATTGTCCCCATCAATTCATCCCAGATCCAATATCTTCCGCGTGCCGCATGTCCTCAGGGCTACGGATCCTCCTCTCTGTTTTACCTCGCATTTTTCCTCGTGGTACTTGCTTACACGGGGATACTGCCAAAGACGCTATCCACGGCGGTGAGATCGGAAGGCGTTGAGAGCCTTAGCCAGTGACTTCTGGGTTTGATCGAGTTGGTTCTCGAGTCAGTGACATTGGCAGGCTTTGTTACATGAGAGTTCGTTCGAAGGGCCCTCGCATCCGGCCGCTGTCATCGACTGGCTGTGCGGTAACGGATCCACAAGGCTTCAAGCCGCTGCTCGCTGAAGAGTGGTTTCCAAGCCATGATGGTACTGGTGACGCCTTTCCGGACAGACCTTGGATGGATGCACAAGCCGCAGTCCATGGTAATAGAATGTAGCCGGTCCGCTCGCTTAACGGTCAGGCTTCCAGTCTGTGTCACACAACTTTCGCGCCAGGAACCGTCTCAGACTCAAGCGTTGAGCTACGAGCAATGCCCGTTGCCATTGACATTGTGTAGATGGTTTGTGGCGTGCAAGGGCGTCATCGATAGCAAGAACGTCTACTCCCGGTTTCTAGGTTCTTCAATTCAGTCGTTTCCACATTCCCAAATGTTCAATGCCCTCTTCATCCCACCGGCCTAACCTCTCGTCGGTGACAAACCCCAGCTTTGAATACACCTTTTCAACGTTGACCTGAGCATGAGTGAGCACCAGGCCATTCCAGCCAGCACCGATCTCATGCTTGTGCGCGGCATGATGTTGGAAAGCAGCCTCTATAAGCTTCCGACTGAAACCCTTTCCTCTAGCGCTTTTGATCGTTGCAACACGCCCCAGATTGACATATGGCTCTTCCGACGGGTCGTGAAAGCCATTAGGATGAGGCCCGTGAGGTGGTGGGACGATACGAATAACAGAGACGGGCTGGTCTCCTTCGTATGCTACCCAGTGCCAGGATCGCGGATCGTCCTCGTCCAGCTCCGGCTCTAGGTCGCATTTCTGCTCCTCACAGAACACTCTGATTCGAATATCCATGGCGTCCAGAAATAGTTGAGGCGCTCCCTCCGGACGTGGGTTAGCTGGAAAGCCATGAGGAGCCACAATCTTGCCCGGCGGCGGTAGCATAAGAATCTTCGTGTCGTGAGAGGTCTCTGCCATTTTGCGTGACACAGTAGAGCAGCAATCGGTCCTTATGATCTTAAGTGGCTACCGCCCCGACACACTGTATAATCAACAAGCGGCGTTTACAAACAGACGCCTGCTCAGAACCGAGAACGGCAATAATTAATGTAGGATGGATCTCTCCCTCAGCGTTGTGCCGTTATTGATGTTG
Source organism: Exophiala sp. LBMH1013 (assembly GCA_024611085.1). Classification (NCBI taxonomy): domain Eukaryota; kingdom Fungi; phylum Ascomycota; class Eurotiomycetes; order Chaetothyriales; family Herpotrichiellaceae; genus Exophiala; species Exophiala sp. LBMH1013. The sequence continues at coordinate 953,505 of JAMFLB010000002.1, forward strand.
TCGCGCAGCGTCTCAAGATACAGTGGATCAGGTGCTGATAGGGTGGCATCATCCTCTTTCCCCAAAGGTGACTGCTCTGGCTTTCCCATTCATTGATTGACAATGCAAAACCGCTTCCTCCACTGCGCCTTCTGTGCTGTGGTGCGTTTCTTGTGAAATGTCGCTCTATTATGATGCGGTTACAGTCTTGACTAACGATGACCGCGGAGGATCTCTGAAATCGAGGATATATGGGAACAAACTGGAGTTGAAGTCGAAACCTGCGCATGTATACGCCTTGATCTCGGAGACTGCGAAATTCGACCACTTCCTCAAAGAGGTGATCGACAATGCGGGAGTTCTCTCCCATGAACCAAAGGTTCGTAATCTGTCGCGCCTGATGTGGTGTCCCTGCTGACTGACGCAGCCGGCTCTATGGCACGTTGAATAGTTGACTCCGATTCTTTCTCTACTCCTTATCCACGACCACTTCTTTTCTAAAGGTGGGATTGCAGCATCCGCCAGCCATCCGCTCCGGCAAGCGATAGAAAGGCACAAAGCAAGACTGCATGCAGAGTTCACAAAGGCCAGGCTGAGAAGGAAATGCGCAACATTAGGTGACCTGAAAAGGCATCTTCTGGAAGAGAACCCCCCGTCGCACCGTTCTCAACAGCGATGGATTCGAATCAATACGCTGAAGTCGAGCCTGGAGGACCAATTCGCAACCACCTTCAAAGGCTTCAGGACCGATGCAACGATAGCCGAAATAACAAAGTCCCCGAGCACGGCTCAAGTCTTAGCCATCGACAAGAACATCCCGGATGTCATCGCACTGCCTCCGGAGGTAGACGTCACTAAAACGGAAGCATACAGGTCAGGGAAACTGATTCTGCAGGACAAAGCCTCGTGCTTCCCAGCATATCTGTTGCTAGGGGGACAAGGCAATGGCGACGTTGTTGGCGACTGCATTGACGGATGCGCGGCGCCCGGAAACAAGACCTCGCACATGGCTGCTCTTCTCAAGGATACGAACAGCAGAATCTATGCATGCGAAAGGGATGTCATTCGATCCAAAACATTGAAGGCTATGATGCAGAAGAGTGGTTCGGAAAATGTGAAGGTCCTCTTCGGGCAAGACTTTCTGGCCCTTGATCCTGGTTCGTCTAAGTACCAGAATGTCACTCATCTACTGCTTGATCCAAGCTGTTCTGGTAGTGGTATCGTTGGACGGGAAGACATTCCTTCACTATCCCTGCCGTTAGACCCCCGCGCTCAGAAGACCCGGACAGGGAAGGCTGAAGGCGAATCGAAGAAAAGAAAGAGAGGTCAAGAAGATGTCCGACATGTGCCGACAAGGGTAGATAGTTCACCCGATGCGGAGGAGATCAAGCAGACTGCTCTGGATCCAGAGCGGTTGCAAAAGCTATCGTCTTTGCAGACCAGAATTGTGGAACACGCTCTCTCGTTTCCCGCGGCTACACGAGTCACTTATTCAACCTGTTCAATCCACTTTGAAGAGAACGAAGCTGTTGTGTCACAGGTTCTCGCTTCCGATGTTGCAAAGTCGCGAGGTTGGCGCGTGCTGCGCAGAGCGGAACAGCCAGATGGTCTGCGTCAATGGGAACACCGAGGGGTTGGGAGCCCGGCCGAGGCTGATATCCAGGCCCTCGACGAGGACCAACTAGAAGCCTGTATTCGGTGTCATCCAGCGACTGATGACGGAACCATGGGATTCTTCGTCTGTGGCTTTGTTCGCGCAGATGAAAGTGACTCCAGCACCAATGAGGCTGATGATGGCTGGGAGGGCTTCGGCGATTAGCAGTGACAAACGTGGACGGTGGTCCGTTAAGAACCACAAAGGTATGTCTCTGCAGACCTGATATACTACCTGGTACGTACCTACCTTGCCGTAGGTAATAGTATACCTAGGCAGGTACTTGGTATTATCATTGATGCCAAGCACTCGGCCACCAAATGGGATCAGTGGCGCCTGCTACAAGGCGGCCAATCAGCGTGGCGCCAAGTCGGCCCGTTGCAGGCCCAAATTCAACGTCTGTCGACCACTACATACAGTATTCATTGTTGGATATCTTTATACCAAACACAGCTACCTCGGAAATCTCCCTTCTTTGAAAGCACATCGAGCGGCCTAGCAGGGCGTATCGATCGCAGAACGGCTCGAGTATTTCACGTAGGACAAATGTGAAGGCCAGGCATCACAAGCCTCGGCCGGCACGACCCCAGCATTGGTCAGAGACTTGTGGGACGAATGGCTAGGTGTCTGACGGTACAACTAGTGTGAGGCATCGATATTCCAGACCTGTCCAGCGGTCTCCCGTCACAAGCAGCAAACATGTTCCAGTTTGGCGCATCCCCCATGGAGGACGAAGCCATACCTCGAACCACGGGTTCATCAACGGGCAATTTGCTCAAGACTGTCAAGCGTCAGATCACTAGGAACCGGGCGAGCTACAGCTGCGGCACGTGTAGAAGACGTAAAGTCAAGTGCGATAAAGTCCATCCTACATGTGGCGGCTGCAGAAAAACCAACGAGCAGTGCATCTACGGTCCAGATGATGGTTCATCGAAGAGCGTCCCTCCGAGCCTGATTGACCGGCAGAGCAGCTTCGAAGCTAAGAAGAGAAAAATAAGCCTTTCGACTCCAAGTCCATCTAACTCGCCTTCTGTCCCAACGCCCTCTGATTTGGCTAGCTCCGGACCTCTACAGGCAATCCAAGAACAGCTGCATCGTCTGACCACGATGATTGATGCTATGCGCCAAGAAGGCGATACGACCTTGCAGCTGCAATTGCAGGAGTTGCTCGCGCCCAAGTCCTCCAGCTCGGACCAAGGCCCCTTTCAGCGGAGGGGCTTGAATCTAGATATGTGCCAGACAAAGGGCAATCGGATACCAGGAGACACCAACGATCTTAGTAGGCCGTTGTCAGGATTAAAGTTGAACAATAAATCCAGAAGACCTGAAGATCCACTTTGGGACCACATTTCCGAGGAACTGGAACAACTCAATCAGCGAATGCATGACCAGAGAGGCGGCTATGCCTGCCCTACAGGCATTCGGGATAAGCAATGCCCTGGAACGGGGACAGGAATTTCCGACGGACATCATGCGGCGGAAAAGGAGGACTTTTGGGAGCCAACCAGTTTCCGCAAAGAAGCTGGTCAAGAGTTTCCACATTGCTACAGTCCGGATAGCAGTTGTCCGGTCTGTCAGATTATGCCATTCACCAAATCCACGCTGCTTCAAGGAATATCGGTTAGGTGCACACCTGAGAGGGCAAAACATCACCTCTTAAAGAACATACCTACTAAAGCCCAAAGCAATGTCCTTCTCAGATGCTGGCTGTCAGGAGTGTACCCGATCATGCCAATATTGAATCCTGCCGAGCTGGTGGAAAAAAGCGAAGCCTTTTGGACTCGCCTCCAAACAAGTCGCTTCTCTTACCTAGACTACTCTGAGATGGACAGTTTGACGCTCCTCTATGCGATCTGGTATGCTGCCTCCCTGAGTATCTCCCTCAAAGGGCTCCAGCGTTGGTTTCCAGATACAACCAGAGCCAAACTGGCCTCCGGCTTCCATGATCAGGTGGTCCTATGTCTGCACGTAGGGTCTTTCACGAGGAATATGACTCTACAGAAACTGGCGGCTATTATATTCATCGTTTCGTTGCCCAGTGCAGAGGAGGAACCCGTACAGGCCAGTTTGTATATGCAGCTTGCCGTTCGGTTAGCCACGATGATGGCCCTTCACCGGGAACCTACCTTGCTCGACGTCTCTAGGTCCGAAGAAGAATTTCGCCGACGATTGTGGAGTCAGATCGTCCAAATGGATGTGTCGCTCGTCGTGATAGCTGGTTTTCCCTCCCTCATATCCGAAGCTTTCTGTGATACCGGAATGATATACGAGGACCCGAAAGCCGCGGACGTCGATGGCACCGAAGGAGCCCATGGTCGAGCGACTGAACTGTCCGGTTCTAAGTCCAACGGGGATGCAAGGATATCATCTCAGCGGACATTGAAGCTGGTTGCACAGGCCAGATCAGTCATGGCCAGTACACTGCGAACTGTGGTGTCAATCCACCTCGGAACGAAGACGCTTACGACTGCGGACATGCACGAGATGAAACGAGTCATACAAGACTGCGGGGAGGAAGTCGATGCAATTATCCAACAAATCCCGGCCAAGGGTTTACCTGAAATGGGCTTTGTTCCTGACGGACCAAAGGCAGGGCAGCAACGCGTTCTGGACTGCGATCAATTCATGACTACTTCCCTCAGCCCGAAAGAGGCGGACTTCTACATGACCTCCACGTCTTATGAGGAGTTGTCACCGCCACTAGCACGTTATTACCGGCCGAAGCTTGCGGCTTACAACAAATGGGCAAGGATTACTTTGTCCCTGCTCAAGGACAAGCTCCACTGTTTCGCCTATGCCCCTTTCCTGAAGAACGCAAAAAGCAAGTTGTGGGGTGTTGGGAGGCAATGTGCCCTCCATATCTGCCACAGCTTTATGAGAAAGTTCATCTCCCTCGCCACCGACCCTGATCTAGAGCCCTTCCGGTGGACGTGGCCTTCGATGCATGGACCGCTACATGCAGTCATGATCGCACTGGTCGATGTGTACGAGAGGCCAAATAGTATCGAGGCGCCCAGAACGAGGGAGCTGATTGACGGCATTTTCTCACTCTCGGATCCACAGTCGGGCATCGTCGGCGGTCCTAATGGCGTTAGTGCGCAAAGGCCTCTGCGTGAGGGTGGCTTGGAAGCCTGGGATATGTTGCGTGGTCTGCGCTCTGTAGCCTGGCAGGATGCTGGGCTCGATCCAACAGTCTTATGGACCGAGGACGATCAGGTTCAAGTCGGTCTTGCCACTCCACTCACCGATACGCAGAAGGTGGCTCGGAGTCTGAGAGAAGATGCCTTGTATGACCGTGACTGGTGCTCAAAGGAGAGGCAGAAAATGAAAGATGACATATCTGAAATGAAAACAACGGAGAATGGTGCCCCCTACATGGTCAGGCTGGCTCATGCTGGGGCAGAAGCACTGGAAGGATTTTCCTGTATACGTGGCCTACGGAACCAGTTTCTCGAAAATATCGAAAATGATCCTTTCCTCGGCCGAAATCGAGGACTAGCCCGCCGAAGAGGCCAACCAGCCATGCCTTTTCCTTTGCCGGGCAGGTTGGCACAGAGCTCGCAGAAAGCAGCTGATGCTGACGTTGGGCTGGATCGTGTACTACAGGTGAATGGGCATGTCACCAGGACCGAAACTCACTCAGGAGATCTTCTCTATCCCCCCACCGAGAATGGAGTCGCCCATCAGGGACAGACTGGACCTCCAGATCGCACTGGCGAACAAGTCTCCCCGGGAAGCAACGAGGTTCCAGGACTTGCAGGGTATCGACATGGTCAGCCACACCCGCAGCTAGCGCAGACGGAAGCACAAGGTTTGGCATCCCCCAGAACCGGGAGCATTGGTGATAGTATTCATCAACATCAAAATCATCAAGCAAGCGATGCGCAGGATAACCCCAATGCATTGGGATCTGGGTTACACCAGGACAGCTTAGCAGACACGAAGGGTGACCTCGGGTTTGACTGGGAGCGCTGGGACGCAGTGTTTGGCCAGTATTCGGCCTTTACCGACTTAATGGAGGACGTGATATGGGAGGACTACGCCGATGAATAATACAAATACCTTGGTATCGCCATCTTCGAAATACGTCAAACGGGTATATATATCATCGATATGCTGCAATATACGCCTGCGGCAGAAGCTGTTTCCAACCAGGATACCAAGGACATATGCCGAGCGCCATGGACTCACAGCCGGTCGGAAGATATGTTCGATTATTCCAACGTGGTGACGATGTCTGTGGAGAGGAGATCCAACAAACGCTACTTTGGCTTCGATCTGCGCCGTCTATGTCTGAGTCCGCCTGCTTCGATGAACGCCTCGATGGAGATTATTTGGAAATGCGAGAATATCACATCGAATTTGGTGATATCAATCCTCACACGGCCGGCTGCGTGCTATACTGGCTCTGCGGGTCGAAAGGTCCCTCCTGCCACAGAGATTCTCATCATGTCATTGTCCCTCATGTGCTCCCTGGTCGAGACATCACCCCTAAAGAAATCATTGGGACTTCTCGGATCCGTTCCAGTGGCCACGACTCTTCTATATTGGCTGGCAAGGAAGCTGACGGCTTGATTTACCAGGAGTGATAACATGGATTCCGGTGTGGTCGTTGTCGTCGGTGAATGCAAGCCTATGCCGGGGATGGGTAACAATATAACCCCCGGTCAGGGATGCGCAGCCTCGACCGGGAGCTGTTCACAAACACTCGAGCGAGCAATACCACTTTCAGTCCGACCGAATCTGTGATTGTATGTCACTCTGACTTCATCGCCAGCAACCTTAGCAGAAGCAAGGCTCGACTCTGAAGACCACTTCGGCAGAGAAGTCCACTCTCCAAGCGGGAGTTCTGTGAGACTGAGATGAGAGTATGAAGTTGAAGCACATAGCCTTGGATATCGGTCTTCACGAAGCAGAACTGGCCCACGTCTTTGGCGACACCGAGATAAGTCTGCATGATACAAAAGCAAGTGGGAAATTCTTTTCCTTCTCCTCGACCCCAGCCGATCTTACAACAAGTGAGACGACTGACCTTTTCTTCACTTGTCACCTCAATAAAGGCATTCTCGGAGGACCGTTCCTGAGACGATCGATGTCCATTGGCCCTATCTTCACATCTTCAATACCCACCGTCGTCACTCCCATTTCACTTGTACCTCTTTACTCTCACTTGAACCTCAAAGGCTGGTGCTTATCTGACCTTTATATATCCTGTCACCACATCCTACCTTTCCCAGTGAGGGTATAAAGGACCCTTCTCCCCACCAACCGATACCTCCGACCTTCTCTTCTCTTCACACTTCGCGATACTCTCATCCATTGTCCTTCCCTTTCTCCCTCTTCCCTATCCATCGCGACATCTAGAACAACACAGTCTTGTCGCGCCATTGCCCCTTCATCATGGCTCATGTTCAATACGAAGGACCTTGGTCATTCGACTTTCATGAGGACAAGCCATGGTGGAACAATGACACTGAACATCCTATGAGCGACCTGAAAGGCCCAACATTGGAGTATACAAGCATCCCACTCACTCGATCTTTCCAGCACAATGACTAACCAACACGTATCTTGGACAGACAATTACGAAGCCCCATGATCAAGGTCGTCATCGGCAGCGAAGAGAAATACGACTGCAAATCCAGCGGCACTGACACCGACACCAAAGATGGCACCTCAACCGATCTCCCAACCAACGTATTCTATCTCAACAAGGCATTCCTGGTTGAGCATTCGACGCTCTGCGCCATCCTTCTTGACACCACTCCGGACCGCAACGTCATCTACCTTCGCAACTGTGACCTCAAAGTCGTTGAGACATGGTTGAGGATTCTCCTCGAGGGTAAAATTGAACACTACCAGTTCTCAAACGACGACATGCCGTTTTTGGGGCAATTGTTCGACTTCAGCGATTACATGGGCTCCAGCCTTTTCCACAACGAGCTGATCGACTGCATCCACTATGGCGATCCCCATGTCTACACGCTCAAATACCTCAACGATCTCAAACAATACTCTGGTGCCGGCATGAACCTTTTCAAGGAGTATGTCATGGACAATATTGCCTGGCGCATCCTCAAGCTCGGATGGGTCGGTTTCCTGCAGGCCGGTTCACTCGACACAGGAAACGATGAGAATTCCATTCCGGAAAGTGGTATCGATGTCGACATGCTGGAGAAAATCAAGACAAAGGTCAACGAACTGACGGAGGCCCAGAAGATACGATATGTCTATCCGCCTGGTATTGGCACCTGGGCCGGCTGCAAGTATCATCTCCATACCGACAAGGATAGGAAGCATTGTTTCACGTACGGCGGAACAAAGCTACATGAAATCCTGCTTTCGCAGTGGGAGAGGGGTCTTGAGCACCGTGCTCAACATGGCATTACCTCACGATTGGATTATGAGGCAAACCTTAGGTTCAATCCCGCGCTCAAACACAATGATGAAGATTGGTAGTCCAAGATGCGGGTACCGCGTTCAGGCCGAATCAATGCTCATGCATGACACGACCTGGAGCTGGAGTTGGGGTTGGGGCTGGAGCTGGAGCTGGATTTGCTGGAACTTGCTGGAACTGGACACGGAACTGGAGTTGGACATACACATGTTAGCTGGATCACGACATTTCAGCACGCACACACACAGACAGAGACAGACGTCTAGCGCGTCGTCTAGCTACTGGGGGAGGAAGCAACCAAACGCTGCCGATTGCACAACAACGAAACAGAGGCAATAATTGCACAAGGAACGTCTAGCTAGCACATTTCCCAATTGAAAATTCACTATCAACATTCGCTCCCATTGTAAATCTTCTGGTGGTTTCCAAGTCTTCGTCGCTAGTAAATGATGTGGTATGTCTTACAACTGTTGGAGCATGCTTGTGAAAATAGTGTTGAAGGAGTGTTGTCACATAGGAATAAGGTACTTTGGACAGCACTTGCTGTAACTGCTTGCAAACCTGACTGACTGTCTGGAGGTACGGTATACCAGGAGCTATAATGTCTCTCTGGCGAAAGACCTTAGTGGTATCTTGGTAGTGATAATACACGACCGCAAGGCTGAGTAAGTAAGGGGGTAAAATAAGGCTTGGACTAACTCGGATATTATTATCCATAAATGGCATCATCATCTATCTACCATTCTCTTCTTCCTCCGCCTTGCTTACAAGGCAATAGAACCCACCACCAACATATCAGTTCTATATTATACCAACCAGTCTTTATGAACATTCCTCTTGTATATCCTCACATCTGTGCTGTGTGGAGAGTGCGGACCATGTGGGGGTGTCTTCACCGAAGGGGATATCTGCCTCGCTAAGCACAGCCTGGCCCTGATAATACTCTACTCTTCCATGGAAGTGCGACTTGTTACACAGAAGCAATCCTAACAAGCTGTACAAACTCTCTCTTCTCCACAGCTTGTAGTCCATAAGCGAATGGTTGATCGTCATAGACCTTCGAATTCGCTTGTAGGACAGAGCTTGTTGGACAAACAGCAAACAGCTCCAACCGCTGGACATGTTTGTTTTCCAATTGGCTATCTATGTTTGCCTTATGTCTCCAATTGGCTATCTATGTTTGCCTGATGTCTCCAATTGGCTATCTATGTTTGCCTGATGTCTCCAATTGGCTATCTATGTTTGCTTTAACTTGACCATGTTTGTCAAACAAGCAGACTACATCTCAGGCAGGTGAGCCGCAGGTCTGATATATCTTGCCACACATCCATCCTTCAATGCTGGATATTTCTCTACCCATTATATATATCTCCTTTCATCAAAATGTCCCAGACACCTTCTATATATAGAGGATGTGTGTGAGATTCTCTCACCTTATAGGTACAGCGGACATATGTAAGAGTCTCTCCCCTCCTGGATGTTGGTTCTCTGACTGAACCCAACAAGCAGATGACTTGGACCGGCTCCCGGCAATTCCCCAAGATCCCATTCCCTCCAATCTCCTTCCCTCGGAGAGCGTGGAGACTCATGACGGACACAACAGAACGAGAGGAGGCCAGAAAGATGCGAAGCATCTTTGAGACCGTCCAGTCCATTCCGTGAGGAGGGAACAACGGCCAAAGCCCAAGCTGAAGCTGAAGCTGAAGCAGCAACACGTGACAAAAAAAGATCATGATCGTTTTGCATACGAGTTCCTGCCCCTATGGACGAAGCATGACAGCAACTGGGCCAGAGATCCGTGCCACGCCTCCTCCACCACTGGATGCCAAGCAGTACGGCAAGCAGTTGGCGGTTCGGTTCGGTTCGATCAATCCAAGAAGAAGGACAAGAGACCTCAACGTCGTCGAGACATGATAGGAAGCATTGTTTCATGTACGGTTCAAGTTCAACAAAGCAGTATGAACTTCTGCTTTTGCTTTTGCAGTGGGAGAGGGGTCTTGAGCACCGTGCTCAGCATGGTATCACTTCACGACTGGATTATGAGGCAAGACAGACCGTATGTTCATTGTTCAATCGCGAGGTGCGTTGTATACTCATCTTGTCGACCAGGGCGAACTTGCACTGCAATGAAGCTCTGCCTGTGCAGCTGATTCGATCAAAGTCTGCACGTACTGTACTGGTCGCAGCGTTCCCGGAGGACAACTTTCATCCTGTTCCAGAGGAAACTCGAGTGGACACGTTCTATGTGATCTTTGTGAAACCACTCAGCCTCGAAACCAAAAAGCCTTATGGTCCAGAGACCCAAAGGGTGAGGCAGGGAGACCCACTCATTTTCTCCACTGTTGTACCTCTCAATTGGGGCCTCATCAAGAACCAAGCTTACCCGGACGAAACGTGTTGCACTGTTTGTCACGAGCCAAGAAGAAATGCCGGTGGTGGTGGAACACATCGACATCTGGCAGCGAGCAACGGGTTCGAAGTAAATTGGCCCATATCAAAAAGCCCTGATCATCGGACAGGGTTGACTCATGCGGGACTACCGGTCGAGATGAAGGTCCTACATTACGCCGGGGAGAGAGCTACAGGGACCTACCGGGATACCGGAGCTGTCATGGAGCGCATTTCGTGTTCAGGAAGGAGCAGGCAGGATCCTTACAATCTACGCCCCCTGCATTAAATGCCGCCATATGTACAGATTCGCATATATCGGTCAGAAACCCACCGGCGACTCAAGAAAGGACAATACACTATTCCGCTATACTACCTGCGCCGAAGATCTCTGCTATAATTTGTTGGCAAACAAGGAAAAGTCAGACCAGAAGGCGAATACAATACGTCTCTGTGCTGAACAAAGGCACCGTCCGACCAAACTCCATGGCCGGGGTGTCCAATACACTATTCCGCTATACTACCTACGCCGAAGATCTATGCTATAATTTGTTGGCAAACAACGAAAAGTCAGACCAGAAGGCGAATACGTCTCTGTGCTGAACAAAGGCACCGTTCGACCAACTCCATGGCCAGAGTGTCACAAAAGAGCTAGAGCTTGATATCGAAAACAATAACAGGGCGGTGGGCGAACCGACCTGGCCAGAACCAGACAATATCGAGCACTCGGGGGGGTCGCCGCATGATTTCACAATCCATAGCTTGTTGGTGCAGATAGTTGACCAGACTATGTAGCCATGTTCTCAACGAAGCTGATACTAGAGAACAATCTGACCGTTCAGAATCATCCCTTCTTTTTGTCTTTCTTTTTCTTTCCTCCTCCACCGCTTGTCTCCCCTCCCATTCCACCACCTAAGCCAGGCATTCCGCCCATGCCGCCCATGCTACTCATCATGCTTTGCAGCGCACTCATGTCGGGCATGCCCCCACCGGGTCCACCAGCCGGCAACTGGCCCTGACTCTGCGCCTGGCGGATTTCCTCCATAGCCTCCTTGAAGAAGTCGTCCTTAACGCCTCCACCACTAACGGCAGGCGAATGGACGGGTAGGATGGTACCCATTTTCCAGCCTCGCGGGACGGGGACGGGCTCTTTGCCGAAATTCTCGGGGATCGGCAACCCAGGGATCTTCAACAGCAGCGCGTGGTTCGGAGTGGTCGGGTGCGCCTTCAACCACCGTCCCATCAGGGTGTAAAGGTGTGCCTTGTTCTTGATCTTCGGGTGGACAGGCTGCCGTGTCTCCGGATCAAACAGTTCAATGCGTAGGCGGCCTGGATTCGCCCAGTCCTTGGGATGTGTCTTGTCCGGCTCGAATCCAATTCGGGGTAATGGTGCGGTTTCAAGAAAGATGGCCTTTGCGGCCTCGAGGAGGTTGATCGCCAAGGGATTCTCAATCGCTAATGAGGAGTTCACTCGTCTTCCCTCGGCTCGCGTCCGCCTGCTGTCGAAGTATACGGGGTATAATGTCTGGAAGGTCTTGATGTGGTCACGGCTCGGCGGTTGCTGAGATGGATGTGCGGACGGGGGAGGAGGCCGGAAAAGTGTCGGGTTGGAAGGTATCGATGGCGAAGCAGATGATGAAGGTGGTGAGGGCGGTCTCGCTAGCTGGATGATCTGGTCGTCGGATTGTGGGAGGTAGTTGGAGGGGTCATCGATGTCGGGGTCCGAGTCGGACAGCTCTTCGACTTGAGCGTGTGACATTTTGGGTGTAGTGGTCCCTGATGTATATTACAATAGAGTCCAAGGGCACTTCTGGACGGTGGTTTAAGTCCCTCGGGTTGTAACCTTGCGAGAAGTTCGTATGTAAGGTGGAAACGACGTAGCGCTGCGTCTTCCAAAAGTTCACAGCGGCGCAAAATGTGGGGAGGTTGATTGGACTTGGCGCAGCCTCGTGTGTACGTAGCCTTGTATATTCAGCCTCGCCATGTCGCCCCGTAAACTCGTACATGATCCCGACGGCGGAAAAGGAACACTGCCTACGTATTTCGCAAGACTACCTTTTATGATGTGCCTCTGCCATACCCCAGCGACCAGATACGTATAATAATACGTTTCCAACCATACACGAAATCATTGGCACATTCCCGGCAACCGTCTGAGACAGAAGCTCTGTCAGCCAAGGGGATTGCAGCTCTGGGAAACCTCAAGATATAATGATACTGAACACCAAGCTGTCAACGCCCTATACTTGGCCCGACTCTTCCCAATGATCATTATGCGGCAGTGCGAAATCACGACTAAGAGTGACGAAGCAGAGCGAAGACATGGAAAGTCCAAGGCATGAGTTGATCCTCATTTTCATCGTATCTATGACATGACAGGCATGAAATATATGTGCTGCAAGCTGGTCCTCCTGTAAGACCCGTCCTCACTGCTTACAGCAAAGCAGCAGCACCAGCGGCGACGGCACCAGCGAGAAGTAATCCATTCTTGACGACGTTACTATCGGCACTGTTGCCAGACATTGTCGCACTTGAGCTGGAGCCCGTGGCACTAGCACTGCCACTGGCACTACCGGAAGCCGAGCTGCTCGAACCGCTACCACTGCTGTTGGTCGCGGCGCCGAAGACGCCGCCCTGCACAGTACTCGGGGATGAGCCTGTTGCATCTTTGGCAGCTGACTTGTACGCGTCGAGAGTCTTGCCGCTGGATCTGAAGGGTATTGAAATCAGTATCTGTCGGCATAGGGTTGCACATGAAGCGCATGAACGATGTCCCCATCTGGGATCTGGAATCGGACTTACGGTGGGTTCACAACCATGGCCATTCCGCCTTCACAGTGGCCCTGGGCAGAACAGTAAAGCCAAAGAGGATCAGTGCTGTTGATCATGATCCGCCAGACGTCACCGTCGTTGGGGAAGCCCGAGTATACACCCGCGCCGCTGATGGGCACGCAGGGCTTATCAAAAGTGCTCTGTGCGACTGAATGGCCGGATCCGAACGTGAACTCGACCCAGTCACCTTCTGCGGCTGTCACCGTGTCAGGAGTAAAGGTCAATCCTGGGCCGACCTTGACGGAGTGGATGCCTGAGGCTGAAGATGATGATGCTGAGGCGGTGGAGGAAGCGGAAGCGGAAGAGGAGGCCGAATCGCCATATTGGGGAGAGGCGAAGACGGCTGTGGCTAGCACAGACAGCACGACGCTGGTTGATGACAGTACTGAATGCATTGTAGTGGTTGGTGTGTGAATGGTTGATTAAGAGCGAGGAACAACAACGAGCAGCGTGACTCTGAATGAACCACGAGGGACTGTATATATATGGTTGATTGAAGGGCGTCGAGAGAAAAGAATAGTCAGAGGCTTCTCTGGCGGAGGTGCTTTTGGGTTGAGTGGTGAAGATGAACAAACCTTTGGCATAGACAGACCTTCAGGTCAACTTTATAGATGCCTCCAAGGCGGCGCAGTAAGGGGCTTCAACAACCAGAGCAGCGCCAGCACCAAATATAGCCAGACAGAACACGTTTGAGTACCTAGTCAGTAATCGTGATCAGTGGCGAGTTAGAAGAGGAGACCTTCTACGCAGGCGTTTACCCTCCTGGTCGACGGGCAATGCGAGACTCATCATGTTTGACCTTCTAGGTCGGGTAGGATTCTTGTGAGAGGGAAGCATTGGACCCAAGAGGTTGAGGAATGTAGCCGGCCGCGCAACTTCTCCGGGGACAAAGGTGGCTTGCACTGACAGGCTCCATTGGCTGCTGTAGCCTTGGTGTTTGTCGAGAGATGTTAGTGCCCGTGTAAGCGACGAAACAGGTCGGAAACACGAGCCCCTGTGATGGAGACGGGGCCGCGTCCCCTTGAATCCTTCGCAGTCGAGACAACTCCAGACGTCCTCCTTCAATCCTCTCGGGGCTTCAACTGACTGAACGTAGAATGGGCGTATCGGGGAACCGCACACCCCAAATATCGTCCCCAGATTGCAGGAATGGGGTCACACCACGGGAGCCACCCGCATAGTACTGGGAAATAAATATTCCCCTTGCTCTCTTTTTTTTTGGCACACGGCAGACAGCGATGCAGCCTCGTCGAACTTCCCCGTACTTGTCACTGGATCTCGGCTAGCCGCTGAACCGTAGTCATGACCAAGCCCATGAGGTCGCGGTTGCTGATCAGCAGGGTGACTGAGCGGTCATCACACTATTGGGGGCAGAACTGGACCCAGATGATCCTTCGATCAAGGAGTGCGTGAAGGATCGTGAAGGATATATTAATCTAGCCTTGACGGCAATCGGCTAATGACCTCGTTGAGAATCCCTCCATCCACCCACACAGACTACGTACCATTCTTTCTGGAGCCTCTATTTGACCGGTGTCTCTCCGCAGTCGATGGATTCCAGGAACAACACAAAGCTTCTTTGGGCGCAACAGATGAGGACGTTGGCTCCGCCTCATTCCAGTATCATCAGACATCATCCGGTTCACGACATCATCCGTTCCTGAATCTGATGGCGCAGCCGCAGCCGCAGCTCACTCATCAGCGAAAGCATGTCTCGGAACAGCCAATGCGACATGTTTACGGTGAATATAGAGTGGACCTCAAAAATATCCTGGAGCGTGATGGAGACGAGAAGAGCAGACTTCCTCATCCCAACAAGCGGGTCGAAACGTGGCAATAGAGAAAAGGACAAGGATAACGATACCGAACGTGAAAGCAAAGACTCCATGGAAAAGCGCAAACACTAGTCCGGAAGGTCCATGAGCAAGGCAATCGACACCGTTGGCTCGAACCACGACAAATAAAAAAAAGCTGCTCAGCAAGCCTCGCACTCCCACTGCAGACGAGACCAAAACTGGAACAGGGCCCATTGTAGATTGGTACCAGACCGGTAACTGCAGCAAGCCTCGCACTCCCACTGCAGACGAGACCAAAACTGGAACAGGGCCCATTATAGATTGGTCCCAGACCGGTGGATGGAAAGGCCATGGAAGTCCTCAAAGCCAACAAAAGAAGGGATGGTAAACAGGCCGACGCGAGCAACGCAAATGCCATCCAAGGATCTTGCTGGAGAGCCGCAGTAGCAGCAAGATAGGTGTGTACAAGGTGAACAACATATGTTTCGACTGACATCGACTCATCTCTTGCAGTCTGTAGCATTGCTATACAATAGCTGGTATACACACGGGCCTATCCAGCCATCTTGTCGCGAAGCCATATCCTAGAGAGACGACATTCGCCGTTTATGCCATTGACATAGTTTATAGCTTCGCTTGAGATTTGGCCTTCGCCAGAACCGGTTCCAGCTTCGTAGCTGTACGAGCCGTGTCAGCATTGCAACGGATATCCAAACCCAGGATAGAACATTTCCTTACCTTTCATCACGTTACCCTTGATCTTCAGCTTCCCCGTCATAAACAGTGTCTGTGCCTTCGTCTTGCCTGCAACCAATTTGCCGAAGTTGTCGTCCGAAAGTAGAAGTGTCACTAAACATGAGCCGTGTCAACAAATACCACTCTTCGTGAGTACAGGTATGTTCTTTGCCCAAGAGGACCACTGACCATCAGCCTTCTTGCCCTCCGGCGCCTCGCCTTTGCCGACCTTGCCAGTCTCTTTGAGGTCTAAATGCCATGTCTCTTCCTGGCCCTTGTCGTTTGAGAGTTTGAACGCGAAAACGGCGCCTCCTTGCTTGATCGCGGACTTTCGTTCGGCGTCACTCGAGTTCAAGGTTTCGTTGATGGCGTCGAAAGCCGCGGAGGAGGGAAATGAGTCTACCAGCCAGAGTTAGAGTCCGACCATTTTCGTACGACTGACGCCGACGCTTACCGTTCTTGAGAGACATGATGGTCGATTCCTTGCGGGTGCGGACGGAAAGCAGGGAAGCGTTGCAGTGGACAGGTTTCTGAACCAGAGAGGGCTTGCGGAAGACAATGGATTATCAATAAGAAGACTGTTATAACTCTAACAAGCAATATAGACAGAGGGAGGGAGAGCGAAGGGATCACATGGCCTGTTATTAAATAAATCGTGGTCCGGAATGAAGTCATCAAAACATGTGAAAGCCACAAATCGCCGAGGCTCGTATTTGGTCGTATGCGCCATCGGGCCCCCGGATTTCGATCCAACATACGGAGGATCCTCAACCCCCGGATTTCACGGAGCTGTGGTAGACATGCGCGGAAAAGATGTTACTGAAAAAGGCATTGTTGCAATCCATTGGATATGTCGGTAACTCAGTAAGTGACCCTCGTGGTGCTAGGACAACCATAATAGCAGGGTATCCATCTACGCTTTTCCATGTGCGCCATTGCCAATGCCAAACACTACACCCATTCCAAGTCACTTCACTCCTCCGGCTTGACAACCGCGTCCTTACACAGTATTGCCATGCGTTTGAAGAATCGGCGCCATTCCAGGGGATCCCCAGATGCCTTGACAAAACACACTTCAACCAATCCTTCACCAACAACTTCTAGAGCGATGTTTCCGGTCAATGGGCATCCTCGACTATCCTGTGTCTTCACTCTGATCTTGAACTCATAATCATCCGCTTCCGGCCTGGGCATGAGCGGAGGTGGCACGCCCAGCCGACTCAAGGCCTCCGAAACGTGTGGTACAAGTGCTTTCAATGACCAGGCGGAGTAAAACTTGGTCAAACCTTGGGCTGGAATGATGTCCTGGAATCTCCGGGCCATTTGTGTTCGACTGATAGGCACACTTGGCGTTGCTGCAAACTGTGACATCGAAGGTTCGTCTGCCAGAAAGTTGGACGTCGAGAGGGATTGTGTCGCAGACATGCCACCAAACCCAAAACCAACCTGAGTACTGGAAATACCCAGCTGTCTTGGTCGCGCCCAGTCGAACAACATATCCT
Organism: Exophiala sp. LBMH1013; assembly: GCA_024611085.1. Lineage (NCBI taxonomy): Eukaryota > Fungi > Ascomycota > Eurotiomycetes > Chaetothyriales > Herpotrichiellaceae > Exophiala > Exophiala sp. LBMH1013. Next base: position 970,788 of record JAMFLB010000002.1, read on the forward strand.
CGGTTGGCATGTCAGGCTGTGTTGCGGCCATTGCGCACTCACGCGGCCCATCAATGTCCATGTCGTCGGTCGTCTTGGCTTTTGGCTGCGTCCCGGCCAGAGGATCGGCATCAAAGCTGACGTGAAGTGCCTCGAACATGTCTGTGGCCATTGTAATGGGGTCGGTCAATCGGCCTTTCTGATCCAAGAATCTGTTTGGTCTGGTGAACCACGGGTGTCGTCGCACATCCTCTAGGGAGAATCGTGATCTGACATCCACTTTCATCATTCCCCGAAGAAGTGAAAGCACATCTGCAGGAAGGGCATCCCACAACTCGTCATTTGGTCTGCCGTTACTCTGCAGATACTCGCTGAACTCGTTCGGTCGGCCATCTTCATCCCAGCCTGCCACTGGTTTGCTCCATGGAGTATTTCCGGCCAGCAGGACAAACAAGACGACTCCACAAGACCATACGTCTGCCATGTCTGCCTGATAGCCTGTGCCCTTTTTGCCGCCTTGTGTACTACCTGATAGTACTTCGGGTGCAACGTATGGTGGACTCCCACACAGAGTGGTCGCAAGCTTTTGCCTGCCATGGTACTCAAATAGAACGGCCATCCCGAAGTCTGCGATCTTAAGGTCCCCGTCCGCAGAGAGTAGGATATTTTCCGGTTTGATGTCGCGATGAGCCACTCCTTTGGAATGCATATATCCAACCGCACTAACAAGTTGGGTGAAGTAGACATGTGCGATATCTTCTGCAACCCCAGCGTCGGCCTCAATTTTGTCAAACAAGTCACCACCTTCAGCCAGTTCCATGGCAATCCACACCCATGATGGGTCGGCACCGTGGTCGTAGAATTCGATCACGTTTTTATGAAGGCCGAGGTGTTTGTGAAGGGAGATCTCGAACTCGATTTGCTTGGTCTTGATCCGGCCATATTTCAAGGCATACGCCTTGTTGATGAATTTGACTGCGAAGACAGGAGTTTCGCTTTTTGCAGGCGCAGCTTTCTTGATGCTGTCAACAAGTCAGAATGAGTCTCCTGATACCGACAACGTGTGCGGACAAGATATGTTACCATGCGTATGCTCCAGAACCAATTGTTGGAGAGACAATTCGAAACGGCACTCGGTCAGGCAGAGGCGCCAATTGCGAATGCGGGACGCCGTTCATGATGAAAATCCCAACTTTCCAACGGTGTCCTGTCGATCAGACTGGTAACATGATATTATCAGAGTGTCATGATCAACCGGACGCATTGAATTGCTTGGTAGCCGAGCAGATGAGTGGCAAACGCGTCGTGATGGTAATGAAGCGTGTCGTGTCTCAAAATCGTGTTGTTTAGAAGCCGAGGCGCGCAGTCAAAGCGTGAACCTTTTTGTTACTGGAGTGATGGGCGCCATCAACAAAGCCATTCTTCCATCCTTCATACTCTCGCCTCTCGCACATCACGATCGATCTTGCCTCACTACTACGGCTCTCTTCACTGCTTCGGTATACTCCCTCCATCTCTCTTGTCCGCGTTCCTGTCCTTCTCGTCCCTAGATCCTCGCAATCACTTTTCTGTTATTCTGCACTGTCATCGCCGGTCTTACAACCACTCCGTTTCGTTGTCTAGACCATTCTTCCGTTTTCAGCATTCCACCCACGCATTCTCGACGTTTGCAGCCGGCCTAGCCCACGGACGCCGATCTATTTCATTGCCTTGGATAGCATGGACTTTACTCTTGAAGACACTCAGAACGCTGCACCAGGATTGCCCAGCATGGCTGAACAACACAAGTTGGCCGCCGTGCCACGCAAGGCCGATACCCAGAGTGTTACCAAAAGGTGGGAACTTTAGTCGACTGAGATAGATCATTTACTAACCCGTCAAAGGCTTCAATCCGAACTAATGACCCTCATGATGTCTCCTACACCCGGCATCTCCGCCTTCCCGGACGCAGATGGTAACCTGCTACACTGGACCGCCACCATTGTCGGACCGAAGGACACTCCTTACGCAGACCTTAATCTTAAACTCAGCTTCGAATTTCCGGGCAACTACCCCTATACTGCACCTACTGTCACGTTCAAAACGCCAATTTATCACCCCAACATTGACTTCAGCGGTCGGATATGCCTCGACATCTTGAAGGACAAGTGGAGCGCGGTCTATAATGTGCAAACAGTATTGCTGAGTTTGCAGAGTCTGCTAGGGGAGCCCAACAAGTGAGGCTATCTCTGAATTTGGATTGACAGACAGTTACTGACGACGGAACGCAGTGCCAGCCCTTTGAACAACGAGGCCGCCCAACTCCACCAGAAAGATCCCGAGGAATACCAAAGAAAGGTGCTGGCTCGTCACCAGGAGATCGATGATTGATGGACTGGTGCCGGAAAGACCCATCTGGGTCATTGGAATCGCCGTCAGCGAGCCTGGTGTTCCCGGCCGATGGTTGCATTGGTTGGGTGCGTTGGCGTGGTCGACACAACGTTTGATACCTCTCGTGAAGCATTTGGTGGTGGCGTGGTCTGGCATAATAATAGGATGGCGAAAGGACAGGCAGGGGTTTGAACATCCTGGTGTGGAGGGAGTTATCAACTTAGCGGCGCATTCACATACCCGAGCAACACTGTATATCATGACATCCTTTTCCTGCTGTCTTATCTCACAAAGACCGATTAGATGATCAGTTGGCGAACAGTGCTACAATTCGTCGACCCAGAATCGATTATAGCCGTCATCCAAGCCCTCAAACAATTCCACACCCCAGTCTTTGCTCGGATTATTGAACCTCGACCTCTTGTCCTGGGCGGCAATTTCCTGCAACTCTGCTTTGGTGAAGGTGACATTGACACTGCCGAGATTCTCAAAGATATATTTCTCGTGGACACTTTTCGGAATCACAACGGTGCCTCTCTGAATGCCCCAGCCGAGGATCGCTTGTGCCGTCGTGACATTTTTCCTGCTAGCCAGATCTTTCCAGAAGGTATCTTCCAAGATAGGATCCAACTTTGGATATTTCCCTTTATACGTCGGATTCGAATTGGCCAGCGGGCTATACGCAATGACCTTGATATCGTGTTCGATATGCCAATCGACAAAGTCCTGTTGCTGAAGGTACGGGTGCGTCTCGAACTCATGTGCGTATGGCCGAATCTCGCAGTTCTTCAGGATAGTATCGAGTTGTCGTGGGCTGAAGTTGGACACCCCGATGTATCGAGTCAGATTGGATCGGACGAGATCCTCCATCGCCCGCCAGGTGGTGAGAATGTCCGTGTCCTGGTCGACGATCGTGCGGCCCGGTTCGGTGTCTGGAAGGAAGGCGACGGGCCAGTGCATCAGGTATAAGTCGAGGTAAGGGATTGAGAGGTCGGCAAGAGTCTTCTTCAAGGCTGGAGCGACGCGTTTCGGCTGGTGGTCGGTGTTCCAGAGTTTGGAAGTCACCCAGTATTTGTGCCGAGAGGGGCTGTGGGAGGATTTCAAGCCCTGGCCTACGAAGTCTTCGTTTCCTGCGATGGTGATCAGTTGGATTGGGTTGGCTTGGATTGGATTGGAGAGATGAAGATGAAGGGAATCGTCATGTACGGGGGTGTGTCCGCCGTGCATAACAATATATCGCCTGCAGGTCCAAAATTGCCTGCAGGTCCAGAATTGCTGGAACATCAAGTCATGGGAGGTGGTATGCTGGATGCTGGATGCTGGGGACGTACCATAGGCGGCGGCCGAGTCGAAGTGGTTATAGCCTGCTTCAAAGGCATACTCGACGGCATGGGTTGCCTGTGTTTACAAGGATGTGGTTAGTTTGTTTGTCGCCGTTGGGACGTGCGATCTCAGAGTCTCCATTGCATATTTAGGTTACAGGATCAAGCTTGGGAGATTGAACACTGTTGCAGTGTTCATCCGGTGCCGTGCCGTTGGAATCAACTCACATCTTTATCCTTGGAGTTCCATAGTCCGAGTCCGATAGAGGGTATGTCCAGGCTCTTATGAGAGGAGTCTTGAATGGGAGCTTGGTCTTGATCCGCAAGCGCTCCGGAAAGGAGGGCGGGAAAGAGGATGATGGCGGAGAGGATACGCGAGGTTGACGAATGCATGTTGTACGGCCTTCCACCTCATAGGGCACTTCGAAGCTGTCAAATAGCCTCGTTCATATGAGATGGTATATTCGAAGATGTCGGAGGCAGATAGATACTCTAACAGAGAGTCATGTTTCCCAGTTTTCCACTGCTTGCCGGTGTCGTATGTCTATATCATGATCTTCCGATGATCAACGAGGTGGCTGTCGACATGTGAAACGGCCATGTCGTCACCGCAGGATAATAGGGCGGAGTATAGAGGCGGTAGTGCTGTTCTCCGGTATGTTTTATCCGCCAATAGCAAGTCGACATTCTCGGGCCTCTGCCTGCAAACAACAGCCATCAAACAAGAGACCTATTCGAAGGAAAAGAATAGGCTCCTGTTGCCAGCAAAGCGTTCTGGACTGATAAACAGAGTGTCAGTCCTGGTACTTGCGAGGTGACTTTATGAGTCCGGCAACCGTTTTCCTGACCTCGTGATCGAACGGCGATCTCTCCCAAACCACCCCTGGACATGCGTCGCGAGAAGCCCACAAAGACATCACCACGCGGAACGACTCGCGCGATCTTCTACTGATCATGAATACCCAGCCGTGATGCCGTACTAGTGGACTGACCCGAGCATCCACGATTTCCTCGGTCAGCATGGAGCGTTGGCTGTGCGCAAGGGAAACGTCGAGGAACCAGAAGAGTCGAAGGTTCAATTAGGTTTGAAGATCTCCTCGAAGGCCAGAAGGAATATCTAGTTCATATACGATAAAATGCCAGAAATGTACCCAAGCAAGGAGGGCACTCGAAGCTGTCAACCTTGCTGTCATGGCTGTCTGGCCGCAACCCCATTCCCGGATATCTCGAGACACAAAGTGAGCCAACACCACCTGCACCGGAATTGCGAAACGAGAGAGCCTTGTGTTGCCTCCTAAGGAACTTGCGGAAGAGTGGATAGGTCCTTATATGTTCAGGCCATGAGGCGGTATAACAAAGCACCGCATTGTGGACGCTGACAGCCTGTCGCCGCCCCTTGCCTCAGGTCGAGAGGAGACTCAGGTGTTGTGGTTCAACATGGCTATGGAAACGACTTGTAACGGTGTACAGATGTCTACAAGTGTCGTCTGATATCCAGAGAATCAAAAGTAAGTCTGGGATGTTCATACTATGGAGCCTCTAACATCAGAATGCCACGCAATGACGGCAATGGCATGAGGAGAGTTCCATCCTCATCTTGCGTTGCTTCCGCCCTCAGCGTTGCAAGGCAAGAGCCCACATGCGTGCCTTGCCTGCCACCTACAGCAGAGGTTTGCGCCGTCGTACTCGGCCAACAGTGACCCTTCCGGATTGATCACTGGGCAGCACCATATCGACCTTTCTATTATTAATAGCTCAGGACAGCGGGTGCAATGCGCCGGGCCCTGTTCCTGAGGGGTTTCAATCTCATTCGCACAAAGGCTTCCACCCACGTCTCATCAAGGTAACTGTCCACATCTGGCGGAGGGTCATCAAACAAATTCCGCCAGCTCGGAGTGATATCTGTCCGTCGCGGAGTGGACCAATCAGAAGTTGAGCTTGCCGAAGTCGGGCATTCGCGTATTCAGCCTTGTTACACTTCAAGGCTGCGCTGGACAAATTGCATCCCGCCAAACGGTCAAAAAAATGGCTGGATACCATCTGTGAGGAGCGCCTGGTCGTCGACAGCCATGAAGTTATTCCGCATTGTGTGTCAGCATTATTCAGCTCGTGCATCAGGCGGAAAGCAATCCTTGTGAGTCTCTCCAAGTGCCAGCGTCGTACGCCAGATCAGCTTGCTGCCTTTGTTTTTCTACATCCAAGCGATCGAGGCTCGAGGTATAAAGTCTCAAGTCCCCTCGACACTGCTCGATTCTTTTCCACCAGTTTTACAACTAACAATCTACATTCCCTTCTCATAACTACCACCGAACATCAGCATGGCTTCATCACCTTTCCCTTCCCTCCCAGTATCTCAAATCACCATCCCATCTAGCCCACTCATCAATGCAGCATATGCCTATGTCAAAGAACACACCAGCGAGTGTACCCTGAACCACTGCCTCCGCAGCACAGCATTTGCGTTGATCATACTTCGCAAATTTCCCCCGCTAGCATCTGCAAACGTCGACACGGAATCATTGGTCTTGTCAGTTCTACTGCACGACATGGGCTGGGCAACAACCAAATCCCTACTGTCTAGTGACAAAAGGTTCGAAGTCGACGGAGCCAACATCGCACGAGACTTCATCAAAACCAACACCACAACAATACCAAATCGCCAAGCATGGGACAAACATCGCCTTCAGCTCGTGTGGGACTCAATCGCCCTGCACACTACACCTTCGATTGCGCACCACAAAGAACCCGAAGTCTTCGCCACGCAGCTGGGCATCTTGGCTGATTTCCTCGGTCCCAACATCCCTCTTCCCGGCTCCGTCGTAACGGTGGAAGAGTATAAAGAAGTGGTTGGCACTTTTCCCCGCCTCGGATTCAAAGATGCAGTAGTCAATATCTTCTGTGGCTTGTGTCGCGAGAAACCGGCAACGACATTCGACAATTTCGCCAGCGACTTCGGCAAGATCTATGGACTTGACGGCAAGGGGGGCGGTAAGGACGAGTGGAAGAAGACCTGTGAGGAGAACAGTGCTGCAAAGCTGATGCTCAATGGCTTGGCTGGCTGTGAACAATGGGAGGGATAGGAAGGTGGCACACTCTCTTCCAGAGGCGGGTCATCTCGCTTTAGTGCGCAAGCTACGGTGTGTTCAGGGAGTGCTGCTCCTACTTTGTAATTGCAGTCTATAAATCCTGGTATGAAGAGAATGGAGGCTCCTCGAGGAGGATGCTGTGGAATAGATAGCTGCACCGTCGAATATTGAAGGGTGATATCATGAAGCTGCGGCCGAGTGTACCTTAGTCGAGAATATTTGTCTTTCGTTTGGTCTGTCTCCGCAGAGCTCCCTATCTAAAGGGCCTAGGGACAGTCTTGACTACAATAGAAAACAAGCCTAAGGCATGGGGTTCCTTTCCAAGTGATAATAGACGAAACTGGGAATGTCCCATAGATATTTTGACAGCTATGACAAAGGGTATATGATACAAAGAAAGAAAGGAAAGGAAAAAATCAAATTCAGCACTCCAAGTAGCCAGCTTACACAGGTTCGACGGTCCTGAGAGGGACATAACTCCCTCTCTCGCGCTCACCTGCCCTCCTCTTCACCAACGCCCCGTCAAACAATCCAGAGACCAAGTCCCTGACGGTGCCAACGATGCCTATCTTCTTCTTCTGACCTAACACCGGCACATGGATTTTAGAACCCTCCATCTCCAGCGCGTCGACAGTCAGCCATTTCGGCCTCCGGGCCCATCTCAATGCCAGACTAGACAGCGTGACAGAGATACTACTGAACATCATGGCAGTAGCACTCATCAGAGGCGGCATATGGTATCCAAAGGGGAGGAAGATGCCCATGGCAAACGGCAGTCCGATGACATTATACGCACAAGCCCAGATCAAGTTCATTTTGATGCGGCGGAAAATGACACGACATAGGTGCAAAGCGGCGGGGATGTTCAAGAGATCGTCGGAGCGCATGATCACGATATCGGCTGCTTCGACGGCAATGTCGCTGCCGGAGACCAATCCGATGCCGATGTTCGCTGTGGCGAGGGCGGGAGAGTCGTTGATCCCGTCACCGACCATGGCTACTATTTCGCCTTGGGATTGGAGTTCCGACACAATAGACTGTTTCTCACCCGGGGAGACAGAGGCGCGGATGGCGTCCGCCGGTATGCCGACGAGTTGTGCGATGCTATATGCGGTGTTGTATGTATCCCCTGTTACGAGGGACGTGCTGATTCCCATTTTGTGTAGGGCCGCAATGGCCGCGGGAGCTGTAGGCTTCAGTGTGTCAGACAGTTCGAGCATTCCGGCGTATTCGTTGTTGATGGCAACGTGGACGGTTGTGACACCAGTTTTGGACTTCTGCTTCGCTGCGGTTACGAGGGCGGATGTTGGATTCCCTTCATCTTCATATTCCGAGGGGATAGGGATCTTCTTGTTGTGGAGGAATTTTGCATTCCCGACGTAGACCTTGTATCTGCTTTGGTCAGATGCAGCTGAGGCCGAGCTATGGTGCTCAATGACAGCAGAGACTCCCTGACCGACTGTCACCCCGAATGTGACGACTTGCCCGGGGAACGGCTCTTCCTCCTCAAGGTCGAGTTTGTCTTTTGCTGCAGCCACGACAGACCTGGCGATAGGATGCTCAGAACCAGCTTCGGCGAGACCCATCAGCGTCCACCATAATTTGACCCTCGATTCACTCGAATTCCAGAAAGAGTCAATGTGTGTATCGGCAACTTTGAGCTTGCCGAACGTCAGAGTGCCGGTCTTATCGAGAACAATGTGCGTGATCCGCGTGGCCGCTTCCAGTGCTGCACCACCTTTGACGAGGATACCTTGCTGGGAGGCAGTACCAGTTCCCACCATGACCGCTGTCGGAGTGGCTAGGCCCAATGCGCAGGGGCAAGCAAATACAATGACAGAGATACATAATTTCAGGCAGACCATGAACTTCCCACCGCTCTGCTTATCAACAAAGATCTCGGGTGGGTTTGGCATGGTATGGCTGAGAACCATCCATCCGATAAAAGTGAGAAGACCAAGCAGAATGATGACCGGGACGAAATAGCCGGCAACAAGATCCGCCATGCGTTGTATAGGCGCTCGACTTGTCTGCGCTTCCTGGACCAGAGTGACGATCTGACTCAGTTGGGTATCTTTACCCGCACGAGTGACCTTGAAGTCGAGCTTACCGGCTCCGTTGACCGTACCGGCAATGAGAGCGCTGCCCTTCTTCTTGAGAATAGGCATGGGCTCTCCAGTCACCATACTTTCATCGACGTAGCTCTCGCCGCGCGTGACAATCCCGTCGGCAGGAACTTTGTCTCCAGGACGAAGAATGACGACATCTCCAACTTCAATCAATTCCGTGGGAATGACCTTCTCGACCGCCGAGGGTCCCGACGGTGCCGACAGACTGTTATGTCTGGAGCTGATCGATGGGGTCTTCTCTAGGGTTGGGGATTCCGGGACAGTCCACGCATCCGCAAGCTTCTCGGCATACAATGGATCTTCATAGATGGTCGCCATGCTAGGAGCAAGGGACATCAGGTTTGACAGTGCTTTCGATGTCTGTCCTTTTGCGCGGTTTTCCAGCCATCTGCCCAGAGTGATGAAAGTGATCAACATGGTGCTCGTGTCGAAGAACGTCCCTGGTTTGTTATGGGGTGGTATCAAGACCGCCACCACGACTGCAAAACAACTGAAGAAGAACGCCGCCGATGTCCCTAGGACAACTAAGACGTCCATGGTGGGAGATCTATGCTTCAGACTTTTGTATGCTGACCTGTAAAAACGCTTTCCAACGCCGAATTGCACCGGAATCGTCAGAGCGCAGCAAATAACATCGCCCAGTAACAAGCCAGGCAAAATCTGTATTGCCCCAAAGTCTAAAGAAGGCAGAAACATGGGGAGCACCATGCTGATCAGAAAGACAGGAATGGCGAAGCCAACAGATGTCAGGAATGCGCGCCTCCATTCTTGAATTTCCTTGGTTTTGGCCAGTGACTCCAGTTGGGCATTGTTGTCCTCGGAGTCTGCCACGAGCGCATTGAAGCCAGCTGCTTCGATGACACCAACGATATTCCGCAGACCGATCACCGCGTGATCATAGGTTACGGTTACCCGGGAAGAGGATAAACTGATGACGGCATTCTTGACGCCAGGTTTTGATCTCAATTCATTCTCGAGATCCGTCGCAGCTTTGCCGTCCGGGAGGCCATAGATCTTCAGTTGCTGAGTAGCATTCGTGGCGCCTTGGAGTGTTGTTTCGGCTTGCGATGATACGATTTTCGCGTCGAATCCAGCATCTTCAACGAGCTCGACAATCTTCTCCGAGGGCAGCACTACCGGGTCATGCGAGATGACCGCGCGTTGTGCAAGAAGGCTTATATTAAATCGCACCAAGCCTGGAACATCCTTGAAAGCGCCTTCGACGGACGAGGTGCACGCGCCGCAGGTCATACCTTCGATTGCGACGGTGGTGGTCCATGTAGTAGGAGAGGCGCTGTGCCCGATGGCATCTCCATCGGGAGAGTTGGCGTCCTCCTGCGTCTTCGAGTCCACAACTGTAGCATCAAAACCACGATCCTCAATTATCTCAGCCAGAGCTTCGGCGCTGATTATATCTGCGTCGTGTTGTACAACCGCCCGCTCAGCCAGTAATGACACGCTCATGCTCTTGACGCCGGGCACGTCCTTGAATCCAGCCTCCACTGAGGAAGTACAGGCGCCGCATGTCATCCCTTTGACCGAAATCGTCGTAGTCGTTATCTTCGGCCCGTTTTCCGCTGATTTATCGTCTGTACCTTGCTGCCCGGCCACCGGGGCGGACTGAGGCATGTCCGTCGTGAGAACTTCAGCGTCGAATCCGCAGTCTTCAATGATTTCCGCCAGCTTCTCCGGCGGAAGCTTTGTGGGATCATGATGTACCACAGCTCTTCCCATCATCAGACTGACAGACACTGCCCCGGCGCCGTCTACGCCTTTGAAGCCCGATTCAACCGCCGAAGTGCAGGCACCACAAGTCATGCCATCCACCTTCAATGTCGTAGTGGCCATTAGTGGCGGTTGTGCCCCCTGCAGCGCCTCCATCTTGCCTATACTGTGGATAGAGAGCCCTCGGGGAGATCTCTATGTCGAAGTTTCTATCCAAAACGGGGTGTATTATAAAGCATGTTTCAATCGTTCGAATTGGCTTCGGAGGCGAACGGAATCGGCGGAGAGCAATCGAGAGTGGCAGGGAGCGCGTAGAACTTGAAGGAGTGTATGAATGACAACGCAGCGTAAGCCGGCGTGAGGCTGACTATTGCGACACCGTAACGCCAGTAGAATGAGGTGAGAATAGAAGACGAAACAAGGGTGAGACGATGCAGTCTTGCAGTCTTGCTTACCATAGACATCCAAACACGAACGCGGCCCCGGAAGCAGACAAAAGGGGGCGGAAATTTCGGCACTAAAAATACCACAGGCAACCTACGAAATCGAGCGCCAGTGCCGAAGTGGCTTCTGGAATTGCCAGTGCTCAGTTACCCCAGGTTCTTTGCCTGTCAGTCCACTACATACGCGTACTTCCCTCAGGTACCTACGTGTGAGGACGTTCAGTCTGCGAGGGTCCTGTCAGGCCATGCCTTGCACACAAGGGTAAGACTCGGAGTGATCCCAAGAGCCAATAATGCGCTACATACCGAGTCTTGGAGTTGGCTTCGGGGCGAATTGTCGATAGCGCAGCAACCAAGAGATGATCGAGATGATTCATGATCTTAGAGTAACCAGTACAAGTAGGACTCGGCGTCGCCGGATGGCGAACAGACCTGAACAGACTTTGGAATCGCAGCACTTTATGCGTGGAAGCTTGGGAGCCGCCTGTGCCGTACCTATCCAAGTCCCTACCTAGGTTAAACTCTTCTTACCTACCTACCTTGGGTAATCCAATAGTCGTTTATCTTAGCATTTTCATTCATTGAACCTACGGTGCCGAACAGGCCCTTATATAACAGGTATGCAGTAAATAGAGTACTTCCACTGTCATACTAGGATCCAGTTGCAAAAGTCTCTTATAAATACTCTACGCAACAGCTCTACAAAAAGCGTAAGATTTTGGCTCAGAGGCACGCAGTCGTCAAGAGAAGCAACGCAGCCAAGAGGGCAACGCAGCCGACGGTACTATCAACTCGTCAGGTAAAGGGTTTGGCAAAGCGAGATACTGCTCGATCGACGGGGCGAGACTAAGGGGTTCATCAGAGGATCAGAGGATCTGAGGGATCAGAGAGAATCACGCCAGAAGGTTGCGAAGCTTCCAAAGCTTCCATGCCTCCACCGCTGCGCCTGTCGGACCCACCCAAATAGGCCACTGTAGCCGAGCGGCACATTGTACCTCGCGCCTCAGCCTCCAATTCTGGTCGATTGGTTACTAGAATTCATCACTCATGACAACCTGATGTTCCTACTTCAGGAGGCGAGAGATAAAGGTTCCAAATTACTAGGTAGCAGCGACCTCCAAAGCCCCGGCACGGATCAACTCACCATCCGCAGTCTAAGACACGCTAACAACGAGTGATGCAACATCATTTGCAGCGATCCGGCCAATCGATAAGCGGCGTTCTTATCCTCCAATCAGCATCGCATCCTTCCTCTCCCAAACTTGCCCCTTATACGTGAGAGGAAGGATAACGCATATCGGTTGGCGCAGGCGGCAGCCCCTCATTCGTCATGACCGGGCCAGATGTCACTAGATCAAATCAACGCACGCCGGCACGATGTCACCTTTGGAGGAACAACAACCACTTGCGCTTTGGGAACGTATCTGGAATCTGTTCCACTCTCGCCTCCATATGGGACGCCTATCTATCACTCGCGGTCGTTGCATCATACCACAGTGCATGTCGCTGATAAGTGCTGTTGGTCCCGGTCGCGACACATGCGAAGCTTGGTTGCTTTAAAACTGGGGTAGTCCCGGTCATCATCCTCTTACCCTCTTGCTTTCCTCTCTCACATCATTCTATCGCCAAGATGAGTCTCAAGAACGATCCCAATGCGCTCGGCGAGAAGCCGCCAGTCAGTGATGAACCCGGTTATGAAACGGGTACGCTCGCCGACCATGCACGCGGTCGACAGTTCAGCATCGACCCTGAGGATCGTGCTCTGGTGGCAGCCGACCAGAACAAGCTTCACCGCAGTCTCAAGGGCAGACACATGCAAATGATTGCCATGTAAGTCGAATCGGGTCGAGTCCTCAACCTGAAGTGCTGTGTATACTAACCGATGCTCCTTAGTGGTGGTGCAATTGGTGCTGGTCTTTTCGTGGGTTCCGGTGGTGCTTTTCAGACTGGTGGACCAGGCTCTGTGCTGCTCGGTTTCATGATTATCGGTTAGTTACGGTATACGCTGCAACCACTGCGATATGATGGCTAACGCGACTTTAGGTCTCATGGTGTATCTCATGATGCAGGCCCTCGCAGAATTGGCTGTCATGTATCCAGTCAACGGGGCTTTCACTATGTACATCTGTCGCTTCGTTGATCCCTCCTTGGGGTTTGCCTGCGGCTGGGAGTATGCCATCAGTTGGCTGACCGTCCTTCCCTTTGAGATTTCGGCTGCTTGCAACATCATCCACTACTGGCCAGGATCGCATGGTATCAACAACAGTGCTTGGATCGTCCCGTTGCTTGTTGCATTGGTCGCTATTCAGTTTTTCGGTGTGAGGGGTTATGGCGAGGCAAGTCTGAGTTCAGCGAAAGTCTTTCAGAGAAGAAACTAACTCTTGAACAGGTCGAATTCGTCCTTAGTATAATCAAGATCATTGCCTGCATAGGCTTCATGATCCTGGGTATCATTATCGACTGTGGTGGCGTTCCAACCGACCACAGAGGCTACATTGGTGCAAGATACTGGTAATACAATCCTAGGACAGGCTATGCTACCGGCAATGCTGATGATTGGAAACAGGCATTCACCCTACCACGCATTCCTCCACGGGTTCCACGGCTTCTGCAGTGTCTTTGTCACCGCGGCGTTCGCCTACACTGGCACTGAGTTGACCGGGCTGGCGGCTGCGGAAACAGTCGACCCAGTAAGGGAGATTCCAAGGGCCTCGAAGCAGGTCGTATGGCGAATCGCCATCTTCTACATTGTCAACCTTTTCCTTGTCGGTTTGATCGTGCCGGAGAACAGCCCCTTGTACAGTGGCGAAGGTTCCGAATCGCGTCACTCACCGTTTGTCATTGCAATCCAGCTTGCTGGCATCAAGTCCCTCCCTTCGATTTTCAATGCGGTCATCTTGATCGCTGTCATGAGTGTTGCCAACTCGTGCACTTTTGGCTCCACTCGGACCATTCAGGCTCTCGCTGCAAATGGTGCGCACCTAATTCCCTCATTCTCGGACGACGCTAACTTGACATACAGGCATGGCTCCTAAGATTCTGGCATATGTGGACAAGAAGGGCCGTCCTGTGCCTGTGACCATCCTCCAGCTTCTCTTCGGTTGCCTGGCATTCATCAATTTGGCGAAAGACGGTGGAACGATCTTCAACTGGCTCCTGTCCCTATCGGGTCTTGCCATCCTCTTCGTCTACGGCAGTATCGCTCTGGCTCATATTCGCTTCCGCAAGGCCTGGTAAGTTCCAAACTCCACTTTCTGGTCCGGGCCTCTCGGTGATTAGACTAACCACTTTCAGGGCTGCCAACGGTCATACCTTGGACGAGCTTCCCTTCAGAGCCACGTTCGGCGTGTGGGGTTCGTGGTTGTGCTTGCTCATCAACGTTCTGAGTCTTATGGCTCAGTTCTACGTCGCTCTGTATCCTATCGGCGGCCCTTACCTCGATGCGAACACCTTCTTCCAACTCTACCTCGCCGGTCCTCTGCTCATCTTCCTATACTTGGTTTGGAAGGTCTACAGCTGGTGGGCCCGCTCAGCAGACCGCCCGTTGTTCATCAGAACCAGGGATATCGACATCTACTCGGGCATGAGAGAGAGTCAGCGAACCTTGATTAGTGGCAGGGAAGTCCCAGAGGAGCAGAGGCGCGCGAGCATCATGGAGCTGCAGGAAGCAAGGAAGAAGAAGGGTCCCAAGGACTATGTCATGTCTTTTATCCACAACATCATCTAAACCGTCGCGTTGGAGGACCGATCGTTTATATACGAGGCTCAGACTGCGAGATGTCAGTCGCTATGGGTGGGTACAAGAATGGGGATGGACGGTGTGGATATGCAGCTGGATCCAGAATTGCCAATTTACACCGCGCAACACTACTCGGCACCGTCTTGTAGGTAAAAGTGACCTGCCTCAAGCCTGTCGTAATCCAATGTACCACAATATCCGAAATCTGTTACTTGGAATATCTCCTTCAGTTTCTCTAAAGTAGATGGGAGGGCGGTATCCGAGCTCATCATTCCAGCCGGTAGCATAGTGGTAGAGGTGCCTTTAATGGCAATCAATATTAACTTGCGTTACCCCTTAGGTGCCCCTCAGCTGACAGGTCGTCAGCTCCAGATCAAGTCAGTCGCCGCAGCTTGAAAGACAAGAGTATTCTGTTCCCTGGCCGTCATTTTACATAGATTCGTAGCGCTTCCCAGACGTTCAGCGGCTTCCTCACAATTTGGGTCAGTCGCAGGTGCTCGGACCTTTTGCAGCCAAGGCTGGCGTGGAGCATCTTTCCTCCATCCGCAGCCTGAGTGCCACGCGCTCTGCAGTTGGCTGGACATCTACGTAATTCAACAACAGCTCAACATCTTCTCGTCCTCCATCTCTCCCCAAGCATTCTCTCAGCCATGGATCAATCTCAAACCAAAGCCCTGGCGGCGATCCAACCCTTTGTACATCTCGCGACAACCACCAAATCGCCGTCTCCCCGTTTCGTCGCCGAGCTGATCAAAGGCGCTATATCCGCACCAGGCACCTACGTCTTCGCCGAACTCCTCCAAACACCAGCCTGCCAGAGTCTTCGCGGAACCGACCTACAGCCATGGTTGACACTGCTCGAAGTCTTCAGCTGGGGCACCTACGAAGAATATAAAAGTACGTCCGTCCATACCACCCAGGGCAGCTGAGCCAAGCGCTCTATCTACGTAGCCAGGGCAAGGCAAAGCAAAGCACAATTAAGACTAACGATCTGTTCTTCCAAAACAACAGGCATACCAGGTCTACCTGAGCTCGATGAACCTCAAACCCTCAAACTGCGTCAACTCAGTCTCCTCACACTTGCCTCTCCATTCGCTCCTGATGGCAATGACGGCACCACCGCAACCAACGCCCTCACTTACCCGTCCCTCCTCCAAGCCTTGTCCCTTCCCGACCCAGCAAGTCTCGAATCACTAGTCACGCAATCGATCTACGCTGGCCTGCTGACGGCACGGCTCTCACCGACATCCAACCCCCCAATCGTCAACGTCACATCCGTCGCTCCTCTGCGTGACCTGCGGCCCCAATCTCTGCCTGCGCTGCTTCAGATCCTGCAAACATGGGAATCGAGATGTACTTCTGTCGTGGGCGAGCTCGAGGCCCAAATCCAAGCGATACGCCAAACAGCTGCAGAGCGCAACGCCACGCAACGGAATCGTCAAGCGGTGGTGGACGCAGCTGTGCTGAGTGACAAGATTGCGGATCCTGGCGAGTTCAAGATGGGCCCCGGCGGGCGTCCGACGATCCGAGGCGTGCACCGGTTGCCGAGTAAGCGCGATATCGACCAGCAGATGCAAGGAGAAGGCGACGATGTCAGTGATGACGATGGCCAGATGGACTTGGACGAGGGCGTTGGTGATCTCGGACATTATCATGGACCCAGCAGTCGCGGAGGCTATAGTGTTGGGAGCTCTAGGGGCGCGAAGAGAAATAGAGGACGGGGCGCGAAATCATGAATATAATGTGTATGGTGTGCATACCTAGAGAAGTCTGGTATTAGCGGAGGATAGCATGCATTTCAACTGGCGTTAGGGGGGTCCAAATGTCTTCAATGATCATCTTCAGACAAACAAGGTATCAGCAGCATGAGCAACGATTAGAGAGAGGCCCATGACTCGCTTCCACGAGATGGTAGATCCGCAATCCCATCGCATAAAAGACTACCATGGGCACTAGACGGGAAGGAAAAGCAGCAAGCGGGACCACTTGAATGGTGCCAGTGAAGCATCTCAAGTTGCTGTGTTAGGAGTATTGCGCTGAGTGGAAGCTCAACCAGAGAAGAAAGCTAATACTATCCTCCTGGGTATCCAAGCTCGCAAGCTCCTCCATGTGAGTGACTGCTTCGTCGACAGTCTGCAGCATTTGTTGCTGTACATCCCTCGATATTACTTCCGCCATCACGCTGTCGTCCAGCCCGATTGCAGAATTCGTGCCAGCCCATGCTGTGTGAAGGCGATCCCGATCGTCATACAAATCCAGCCATTATTAGTCTCGGGTCGCGAACTGACTGCTTGCTTGTGGTCCCCCAATAGCTCTCTCCAGCAAAAGCACAAGTGTGTCAACCGATTCCTTTCCTGGGCCTAACGCCAAACTCCGCGCCAATTCGTTTCATCCGTAACATCATTGCTGCTCATCCATGGCCGTAGAGTGACGCTTCAGAATCTCGTGCCTGGAACAAAGATGAACAAGACGCTCAGTGCGACCGACGCAGCGATGAACATGAGAAGTGCCATGGTCGCACGAGTCAGAAGTAGTCGACGAACAAAGGGCTCTCGGACTCGCGACCAGTTCATCCAGGTGTATTCGCTGAAACCGAGGTAGGCGGCGACCAGGTCGAGCTTGTACTGATAGGACACGAGGAAATAGCAGCCAATGGTGAAGGGGAGGATAACCTGAGGTAAATGTCAGCGATCTGACGATCTCGTAACGGCGAAAGGTAAAGAGGATGGTCGGGAGGAGTCTTACCCAGCATCTAGTACTTCTCTCGGTGTCTGTCAAGATCATGTAGTAACCGCCCCAGAAGCCGGCACCCAGGCTGGAAAGGCCGATGATTAGTCTAATCAGCACACTCAAAGGAACCAGGTTGCCCAATGCTTTGGCCTGAAGAAATCCGGGAAACGCGTCTCTCTCCATGGCTTGGAAAACGTAGTCCTTTGCGTCGTCGAAGACTTCGGGGTCGTCGCGTCCTTCTTCTTCGATTGCGCGGATGATTCGGTTTACCATGCTATCAGGTAGTACAATCTCTCGCTCCGAACCGGGCAGGATGAAGGTGTAGAGGATCTTTTCGGCGCTGGCTTTGATGTCGGCTCTAGCAACACTGTGGCCGGGTGAGTTTGAGTCGGTGCGCACTTCGGGAGTGGAAAAGCTGGGTTGTGGTAGTTGTTCGGAGGGAGAAGGTCGATCTGCTGAGGGACGACTGAAGTTGCGAGAATGTGCTGACCCCAGACTGTGTGATGGAGAATGGTCAACCCCTCCTTCTCTGCTGCTGGCTTTGCGAGCTCCGCCGTTGTCGGATCGTAGAATTGCAGACACTCTGGACTCTTGGCCACTCTTCCTCGGGTCAACACCTTCGCCTAGATCGAAGCTCTCTAGCATTGCAGAAGATCGTTTACTTGTGGCTTTCTCCATCTCGGGGGTATCGACTAGCATGGATCGCCGCAGTTCACGCACGTAATGGCGGCATAGAGACATGTGCTGCGACACATCTAGCCTAAGATCAGGTCAGTCTCTGTCTTGTCTAACGCGACAGATAGCACAAACCAGAAGTCCAGGTAGTCTACCGAGCGCTGCTGGTCGCGCATGTAGATGTAGAAGGAGAATAGATCGACTGGTGCCAAGGTTCTTCTACCAAGGACTTCCATCAACGTCGGCAGCCGGTTGCGCTGTTCAAGCTCATGGTCGGGGTTTGTGTGATGCGCCATTGTGTCGCTGCAGTACAATATTGTCGCAGTTTCTCACTGTGCAGCGCGACGTACTCCACTCAGAACTGATCGATCTTTGCTGCCTGAGCCAGACAATGCCTGGAATTTGTTGATGTTCAAGTTGGCAGAATATTAACACATCTGCCAGTTGAAAGGGACAGACTGAGTTGTGGTGCTGAAACTAAGGTGAGGTGAAATCGCGGAAAGGCTGACGCGGTAGAGGTTAATCGAGGTCCTTACGCGGGAAACACGCGCCGTGAAAATAAGGCAGTGAACACGAATGCTGAAAGTGTCAATAATGAATGGAAGGGTTATGAACGTCTCCGTATCAGACTTGATCGAGCGGGTGAGGCGGTCGTCTGTTGGTTTGTTGCGAGGAAGATGCATTGGCCAGAGATGAATTGCAAGTTGGCTGCGCTCGGGGCAACGAAACAGCCTGGCGTTGATCTCGACGCTGATTGGTCCACACCGTGTCACTCTAATCTGGCATCTTGTTACATGTTCGGTTCCACTGACCAAACGATTGCCTACGACTATCTCACAGTATTGCGTAGGGAGGGGAGACGCTTAACATTGGAACAACGCCAGAAAGAAAGTCTTGATCATCGATCACTCATGTCATTCATCATTTCGTACTTAGTCATGCCTTCGAATGCAGTTTGGGTATCATGAATCGAGAAAACCACCCACCAACCAACAGTGCTACACCAGCCCTATTCCCTGCCAACGCCGTGCCGGATTTAAATGACGCCATTCATTGCTCGACCTTGTGCAGCAAAGTTGACCTCGGATCACTCCGCCAAGTGCTAGATGCAGTCAGTATGAGAAAATCCCCTCCAGAATATGGAAGACTACTTACCGACCACTCCGGAATGTTCTTGATCTGCTGCCACATGAACTTCTCAAGCTTGTTGGCACTCTTTGCGTAAGGAGTGGTTTCGTTGTTGTATTTCCGACAGTTGTCGAAAATGAGCTTGGCATCTCTGATGAAGTCCTCTGGCCGCGGGTAGAGATCGTTCTGCAAGCGGTCCTCCATGGTGGACAGGTCCATAGGCTCTTTGATAACCTCATAGTAGTCAGGAACTTCGTCTTTGTTGACGGGCTGAGCGAATGGCCACGCAGCTGTATGATTCTGCATGTCATTGAGTAGATGAAGAAGTTGGTTGTAGTTGGGACCATGGCGAGGTTGCCGAGATAGTTCATCCATTGACGGTGACCAGCCTGACTCCTTGATTGCAGGAATAGACATTGGGTCGATTTCAACGATGCCGTTCTTCCACTGTGCAGGCGGTGGGTGGACGATATGCGACTTGCTCACAGCCCGTATCTTCGCCATGACTGCTTCCTTCTGCTTCTGCAGCATGCGTGGAGCCTGGAGATAGCGAATCTTCGGCAGCATGCTGCATTGCATGATTGTTCCTCCTTCGTAGTCTTTGATGTAGCCCATCCATATTGACTTGTCCAATGTGATTTCCTTCGTGAACCCTTGCTTCTTGAAGTAGCCGATAGCATAGTTGTCAGCGTAGGTGAGAAAGTACATGATGGGAGAGGTAGCCTTGACGTAGTCCTTCAGGTGAGCCATCAAATGAGCCCCGTAGCCCTTGACTTGCTGGTCCGAGGAGATGGCGCAAAAGACAATCTCTGCAAACTTCCTTGAGTTGAACGGTCTGTATGTGATTCCACCGACTACTTCCAAAGGCTGCTTGACGATGGCGATGGATAGATGCGTTTTATCGTACACTAGCCGTGCGATATAGTCCTTGGGCATCTTTGGCAGTTGCTTCTGAAAGATGCATTTGAGCCCCGTCAAGATGATGTTACTCTCGCGCGAATTGTCATTGTTGACCACTCTGAATTCGATGAGACCTTGCTTCTCCTCGGCGACTGCAGGCTTATCAGGGAAGTCGACCGGCGTAGGTGTGATCGGAGGATCCGCATCGGACTGTACATGGGGAGAGTTAGTATCAGTGCTCCAAGGAGTCTCGGGATCAACGGAAGGCCAGGTGAGTGGGCTGCCGCTGTCGGTTCCGCCGAGTAGGCATATTGTCGAATCTGAATCGGAAGACATATTACTCGGGAAACGATACAGATTATCGTCAGGCGGAAACCGACCGAGCTGGGGTGGTGAAGCCATGGTTTCGGGTTGCGAATGGATGTAGGGAGTTTACCTCTTCTTGCTTCGTAACTTCCTCAGGCCCGGGAGACTCAGTACGTGCTTTCTTGGGGCGTGCCGAGGGTGCCTCTTCAGAAGCTTTTCGTTTGGCGCCTTCCTTGCGTTAACTGTGCTGTCCATGATATTGTAGGCGGCGGGGCCTGTGACTTACTGTCGGGGTTTATAGGAGCCATCACGATAGTCTCAGATTCATCTGACAAAGCGCGACTAGGGTTGTGTGGTGTCTATGCTTGTTCGTCCTATAATTCTCCTTGATTGTTTGAGAGTCTTGTGAGAGCGACGACGCGCATAAGAACAATGATGGTGGCGGCGACGTGACTGGAGACGCAGTCCAGGGTCCAGATAGATACCAAAACGGAGATCTATCATGCCGCCTTACCACAAGGATGGATTACTAAAGGCGGCGTGTCTTATCACTGTGAAAGGGATCTAGTACACAGTACATCCCCTGCCACCTTGTTTCTACGTACCATATCCTCCGTGTCACCCTTTCCCACCCTCCATGTGAAGCTGTCGACTTAAAGACATGAAGGCGTAATTCCTTGATTACCTCCATCTCCAATGAACCTACATACTCATTAAGGCTGTTATTGAGGACGTAGAAGGAGGCTTCAAAAACTATGAGTGCAGAATGGTTCCCAAATGTCTGTGGGCCCAACAATGAAACAGTCCTTTGTGTCAGGACTCTACATCAAGTGAGGAAAGCGGAAAATACTGCTGGAGTTATCAGGGTAGAACTGCACCAGGTCCAGCTCTGACTCTAAGGCCTGCAATCGCGCATGTATATCCTTCTCCAGCTACGCTTTCGAGTGTAGCTCTGCAGAATCAAAGCTTCGATGGCCCCAATGAGTGAACGGTGAAATGCATCACCAACCACACATATTCATACAAGTCCGTGCAAGTTGCTAATTTGTATCACTGCTGGGACTGCTGACTATCCAGGGTAGGCATTTCTCAGATACCTAACTCCTCGGCTCCCCACACTCGGAGAAAGCGGGAGAGACTGGGGTTATGCGTATCTGGGAAATCAATCGGAGACTTCACGTCAGACGACACCACTAGCTGGCCCTCGGCTGTCACGCAATGAGCACTGTTGCGTACAGGTCTCTGATCATTCATCCCCGGTCCGATGATGGCGGATCGAGTACTTTGCTCCTCCTTTCGGGTGGGAGTCTTACTGCTCTATGTATAGCCTGTGAAATGGAAGCTATAGGTTCAGCCTGCCATTGTCTCGTCGTTATCGGCCGCAACTGACGCACCCTCCTGCTCTCAACCTACTTTCGTACATCGACCCTCTATCGAGCAGACCTGCTTTGCCTGGAGTATTCCCGTTCTGTAAGAACTGGAAAAGACGGATCATGACTTCCCAGAATCCCGACGACAAGGCCGATGTCCTCATCATTGGTGCAGGGCCAGCAGGGCTGATGATGGCAAGCTGGATGGCTCATTGCGGCATCAAGGCGAGGATAGTGGATAAGAGAGGGACTAAGGTTCGTCGTCCGGATCTGGCCGTCGTAACGTGGATGTTCTGATGAATCCCAGATCTTCAATGGTCAGGCGGACGGTCTCCAGTGCCGCACCCTTGAGATTTTTGATTCCTTTGGTTTCGGACACAGGGCTTGGCTTGAATCCAACCATATGCTTGAAATCTGTCTGTGGAACCCTAACAAGGATGGAGTGATCCAGCGAAGTGACAGAATCCCGGACACCATTCCTGGAATAAGCCGCTTCCAACAAGTTGTGTTGCACCAAGGACGGATCGAGCGGTTCTTTCTAGACTCTATTGCAAGCAAGAGCGATATCCGGGTCGAACGAGGCGTTATGCCCACTAAACTTGAATTGGATGAGTCTCTGGTTGAGGAACCTGAAGCGTACCCGATCACGGTTACACTCCGACATTTATCCGAGGAGGAGGCGACTCCAAATCAGACTGCGACTTCTGCGAATGGCTCTGGAATTGCAGATGGTCTATTTCGCAGCAACCTAGCACCAGACGACACAGAGGATCTCCTCAGAAAGTCCGAGCTGAACGATAAAGCCGACACAGAAGAGACTGTGAAGGCGAAGTATGTATTGGGCGCAGACGGGGCTCATTCTTGGGTCCGAAAGCAACTAGGGTTCAAGCTCGAAGGGGAGTCAACCGACTACATCTGGGGTGTCCTGGATATCATCCCCATCACAGATTTCCCCGATATCCGTATGAGATGTGCCATTCACTCTGAAAGCTCAGGCAGTGTCATGGTTATCCCTCGAGAGAACAAGCTAGTCCGCCTATACATTCAGCTCACCACAACAGGAGCCGAGAAGACGGGCAAGTTCGATCGTTCGAAGATCACACCAGAATATATTCTACAGTCGGCTCAGAGAATCATGGCACCTTACAAGATAACGTACCGATATTGCGACTGGTGGACCGCTTACCAGATAGGGCAGAGAGTCGGTACGCAATTCTCGGCCAGCGAACGCATTTTCCTTGCTGGCGATGCCGTCCACACACATAGGTAAGTGGTTGTGTCCTCAGATGATGGTTATATCTAGGGTATTTATGAGCCAAACTTTTAGTCCCAAAGCTGGTCAAGGAATGAACGTGAGCATGCAAGATGGTAATGTACCCAGCCATGTTATTGGGAAACAGCAGACTAATGCTTCATCAGCGTACAACTTAGGTTGGAAGGTGGCCAATGTCGTGAAAGGCACATCAAATCGTTCCATCCTCAAAACTTACCAATCCGAACGACGACGTATTGCTCAAGACCTGATTGACTTCGATCACAAGTTCTCAAGGCTCTTCTCCGGTAGGCCAGCTAAGGACGTCATGGACGAGGAGGGAATCAGTATGGCCGAATTCAAGGAGGCCTTTGAGAAGGGCAACTTGTTTGCCAGCGGTATTGGTAAGATACGACTCTCCTTCCCAACAATCTAGATGCTGACTAGTCACAAGCTGTCAATTATGGCTCTAGTATCATTGTGGCAAAATCTGGCGACTCGACTCAACAAGGAGACGGCTCGGACGTTGCAAATCACAATGAAGCATACAAGGTCATAAGCAAGCAATCACTAGCCAGGAGAGTGGAGGTTGGCAAAAGAATGCCCAGCTTCAAAGTCCTCAATCAAGCCGATGCCCGCCCATCACATTTTCAAGAGCTCCTCCGAAGCAACGGTACCTGGAGAGTCGTCATCTTCCCTGGCAATTTGACTATTCCGCGCCAGGCAGAAAGGCTCGCAGAACTGGGCAGGAGACTTGGTGAACAGGATTCTTTCCTCCACCGTTTCACCCCTGGGAAATCTAGGTATGACTCGGTCATCGAGTTGCTTGCCGTCCACGCTGGCAATCGTCAAAAGTTCACTATTTTCGACTTCCCCGAAGTTTTCCGTCATTTCGACGACAAGGACGGTTGGGACTACTGGAAGATATTTGTAGATGACCAGTCATATCATGAAGGTCATGGACACGCTTACGAGAACTACGGCATTGACCCTGAAGAAGGATGTGCCGTCATCCTGCGACCAGACCAGTATGTGTCATATGTTGGAGCGATGGACGATTACGATGCCTTGGACAGATTCTTTTCGGCTTTTATGCTTGAACAAAGTGGTCAGAAGGCTGGTAAAGTGTCTGACTCACTATCGAAGATCAGTATCGGCACTGGAGATGATGGAAAAGGACGTTTCCCGGACGTCATCGGAAACTCGACAAGCCTAGTCACAGCCTAATCCCTCTCGGCAGGTGAAGTGCCGGTTGTATAGCAAGGCTGAGCAAAGAGATGATGCTGTGCACCAGAACTTACTACACCTGGTAGATGTTTAGAAGAGAAGCTTCGTGAGAAACTTTCTTGCCTGGGATGAGGCTGGCAGGCCAAGGGGGAAGGAGGTGCAAAGCGGCATGAGGTTTGTCCTAAATAGAACCCCCGGTTTCGGGATACTTTCCGAACTGTCGTTTCCGCGTCTTTCAATGACCACCTTTGTCTGTACCTGATAGTATATTGCATGTGGCCCAGACCGATCATCTCGACGCAGTCAACATCTCTTGACACGCAAAAGGCTACTACGCACGCTGACGTCCACGACCGTCGATGTCGACACTGTCAATGTCTCTCTACGAAGTCTGGCAAGCAGCGGCAAGCAGCCCTTTCCAGCCCGCGGTTGGTAAGGACAGCCAGCTTACTGTAGGCCTGCTCCTGTTGCTCATCGGTAAGCGCAATGCAATCGGCATTCCTACGCCAGAGACTGAAATTGGCAGGTTTGATACTCACTGGCCTGTTTGGACTAAGTACGTGCAGCCGTCCAGCTCTTCGTTTCATCCAGCTAATTATTGCAGATCGATCTCCTCTCTCGATACCTCTGTTCGGAATACCAGCCTCGCTAGCGTTCGGGTAGGTCTTATATTGCACCGGGTTGAAATAGAATATTGATGGCTGTGTACAGTATTGGTGCCATCTACGCCATCTGTGGCTTTGGGGTCTACGTCTGAGAATAACTCGGTTCCCTGGTGCATACCCGGCGGACCATACGAGGGGAGAGTTAGAGGACGTCATCGCTTGACCGATCACACCATGACGAGTTCGCCCATATTCACTGCCATCTCCACCTCGGCGAGGCAACTGCACTCGCTGCTCCGATGTATAGCCTTCGCCCAACGAGCAGAGGTCCAGATCACTCATTCAGGCATAAGGTTCTCAGTGGAAGAAGCTCGAGTTATTCAGGGCCTTACCTTTCTTGACAAAGCGTTGTTTTCAACGTACACACTGAATCTTGACGAGGATCAGCATTCACTGCCTCCGTTCTCAATCTCGATTGTGGCGCTGCTGGAAACGCTGCAGATCTTTGGCATAGCAGAGACAAGCTCTTCACGGAATCCTTACGGGGGCTTCTCCTCCTCATATGGGAATGCTTTCACGGCCCCAGCTCTTGCATTAGGCGGTACCTGCCGCTTCTCCTACCAAGAGCCTGGTGCTCCACTCACCATCACTATTCAAGAGGGATCAGTCACCACGACGTGCGAGATGAATACCTATGATGCCCACAATGACTACGAAGATGACGGTGGCATCCCCCTCGATCGAAACGCGCTGTGTCTGAAGGCGATCTTACGGAGCACGTGGTTGCATGATGCCATTACAGAGTTGTCAGGAACCAACCCCACCACCCTTGTCTTGAACGCTTCGAACCGGTCGGCCCCATACTTTTCCCTCGAGGGTGAGGGTGGACCATTCGGCGATAGTATGGTTGAATTCATGCCGGAGTCGAAAAACGACCCTGCCCCAAGCGGGACACGAGGCAAAAAGCAACCACTTATCACTGAGACTTTCTCTGTGGTAGCGCCCTCTGGGTCGCATGGGAGAATCAGACAGTGTTACAAGTTTGACATGGTAAAGAGAGCAGGCAGAGCTATGGCATTGGCAAGCAAGGTCAGCGTTCGCCAGGATGAGCAAGGAGTGTTGAGCCTACAGTTTATGATTGACCTTGGCGATGGTGCAAATAACGGTGCACATCGAGATGAAAAGGCAGCCGCCGCCGCCGCTCTACCCTCTCCTGGAAGCGTTGCCTTTGTTGATTTTCGTTTTGTCCCGTTAATAGGCGACGACGAAGATAGTGGAAGTGAGACGGCATCCACGGCGGACTCTGATAGGCAAGAATCTAACAATGTCAGCCCTTGAAGGCATAACTTCTTTCTGCTTTGAGCTATCTTCACTCATTACATTATACTTCACTTCACTTGGTTTACTTCACTTTCCTCGACTTTACTACTCTCTCGCTCCATGCTCGTCAAGTTTATCTTACAGGCAAGAACTGCGTTCTTCCTAAGTGGCTTACTTTTCAAACTTCCCTTGTCAGCCCCTGTTGACCCGCATCACTCGGCAAGTATAAACAATCATCCGGCTAGATATTGTTGCTGCTTTAGTAAGTACCACGCTAACCCAGAATAGTCAGACCTTTGGCCATTCGGGCAGATGGCCGGCCGGATTTCCTGGCCGATTTCCTTCATCTACATCGCCGCTTTTCCCGCCCATATTTGGACGTCATGCGAAGTCTGAACCAACACAACGGACCGAAAGGACACGGACGACTTCGCGCACTTCGCGCACTTTACTCTTCAGATACCATTTGTTCCTCTTGAAATGGCCCTAGCCGCACCTCGATGACTCGGTACAATTGGTAACCGGCGCTTTTGCTACTACTTGTCCAGGCTTCAGGCTAGTCATTCAGTATACCGACCCGCCCGCCACCATGCCAGACGCCGTGGAAAACGACCGCGAGCTGGAACGGCTGGCATCAAACAACCCAGCCATGACCGTCCCAGCCAGCCAGATAATCTCACGCTCAGAACTCGAACGAATGCGGTCACGAGGCAGCAAGACATTCACAGCGTCAGACCCAGCAGGGGACACTGAGACCTACGTTAAAGATCCACCATCACCTTCGTCATCTCCGTCCGGGACAGGATTGCATGCACAAATCTCGAAATACGACGTCGGCTGGCGACGAGTCGTACGCAATTTCTCGCCATCATGGTTCTCGGTGACCATGGGCACAGGGGTTGTGTCCCTGCTGCTCATCACCATTCCTTACAAGGCCGACTGGCTCTACTGGCTGGCAGTTGTGTTCTTCGTGCTGAACAGCATCCTGTTCGTGTTGGCTTTTGGCACTTCTGTCCTGCGGTATACGTTGTACCCAGAGATCTGGTCGGTGATGATTGCGGACTCGACGAATTCGCTGTTTCTCGGCACGATTCCTATGGGTTTTGCGACGTTAGTGGAGAGTTGGATATTTCTGTGCTGTCCGTACTGGGGGAACTGGGCCACGACGGTTGCTTGGGTGTGCTGGATGATCGACTCGGTTGTGGCGGCTGCAGTGACGGTGTCGTTGCCATTCCTGCTCATGTCGCAGTCTCATCAGCATTCGTTGGACCGGATCACTGCGGCGCAGCTGCTGCCTATTGCTGCGACGATTGTTGCTGCTGGAGCTGGTAAGTCAGTCCCAAGAGAGAGAACGTCGAACACCTCAAACCAGGCGTTTCTGGACGCCGCGGTCTTCGATCTGAGTGCAGAACAACTCTGACAATCTTTTCCTGCCTACACCACTTGCTCCATCCAATCTGACTGCTCCCCGAAAAGTCATGCTCTTCACGTCATATCCTCCAGCTCACATACCCTTTACTCTGGCTAACAAGATCTTCTCCCTTCAAACCTATAGGAAGCGAAATCGCCGAGATCCTCCCAAACCAGAACCACGCACTCGGCACGCTCCTAACATCCTACGTGATGTGGGGCATGTCGACGCCCCTAGCAATGACCATTCTCGTCATCTACTACCAACGACTGGCTCTCCACAAACTCCCTCCACGCGAGGTAGTCGTGTCTTCCTTCCTACCTCTCGGCCCGCTAGGCATGGGCGGCTACACGATCATGTACCTCGGGCGGGTTTCGAAAGAAGTGTTCCCCCGCGTCGAATTCTTCCATAACCTCACTGTCGCCGGCGACGTGGTCTATGTGCTCGGCGTGTTCGTCGCGCTCATCATGTGGGGATTCGGCCTGTGTTGGCTTGTCTTTGCGCTGGCCACTATCTATCGTACACGTCCGTTTCCTTTCAATATGGGTTGGTGGGGATTCACGTTCCCTTTGGGCGTGTATGCTATCAGTACCATGACGTTTGGGGTGGAGATGCCTAGCGAGTTCTTTAAGATGCTGGGCACCATTCTCAGTGTGGCTGTTGTGCTGCTTTGGTGCGTGGTTGCAGCGGGGACGGCTAAAGGCGCCTGGTCGGGCAGATTGTTCTATGCGCCTTGTCTGAAGAATCTGAAGAAGAATGAGACTCGGCCGGACGAGAATACTGTGGACAAGGAGAAGTTGCCGGGGAATTGAGTACGGAAAAAGTTCTTGCCGGGGAATTGAGTACGGAAAAAGTTCTTGCCCTTATATGTGTGTACTATAGCGCTGGATTGTTGTCCACTGTATTCTTTATGTATATACTGACAGAGCGTGTGCTGATCGTATCGATACGTTGGAAAGTCTTGCTCAACATTTGTATAAAGGCTATCGAGCTGGCTTCTTGTCAAATTTCCTAAAGCCAGGCTCTGTCCACATCTGTATCATACGTAGACAGGCCCTTTCGTTTCTCTCCCATAATTTTCCTTCAGAGTCACTCGTACTCACTTTCAAGGTCAGAGTCGTATCAGCCTCAGACTCGACCTCGATACTAATCCAGGACTTCTTCAACTCAATACAATACCATCGACATACCATACCATAGTATATACCCGCCTACCTAACAAGTATCTACCATAGTCAGTACATACCATAGTATATACAGGTATATACAGGTATATATCTAAACCCCACCAGTAGGATGCGTAGGATCAATCCATTTAACCCCCTCCGGCTCCTCAACAGGCACCACATCCGGCAGATTCACAGCAATAGCCTCGCCATCACTCCTCATAAGCACACACTCCAACGCCTCGTCTTCCAGCGCATTGATTTCCTGATGCGGCACATACGGCGGCACATAGATGAAATCGCCCGGGCCGGCCTCAGCAGTGAACTCGAGGCTCTGGCCCCACCGCATCCGCGCCCGCCCTTTGACCACGTAGATCACGCTCTCGAGATGGCCGTGGTGGTGCGCCCCCCGTTTTGGCGTTCGGGTGGATCGTCACCGTGCCGGCCCATAGCTTCTGCGCTCCTACGCGGGCTGTCGTGATTGCTGCGGCGCGGTTCATGCCGGGTGTCTGCGCTGTGTTGGTGTCGAGATGGTTGGCGGGGATGACGCGCACGCCGCTCGAGCGCCAGGAGTCGGGGGGGTTGGTCGGTGGGAGATGTTGCTTGGAAGAGATGTGGGGGTGGGTCGTGAGAGTGAGAGTGAGGTTGGGAATGGGTGTGGGAATGGTCGTGAGAGTGGCCGTGGTCATTGTCGTGGGAGTTGCCGTGAGAGTGAGAGTGGGAATGGGAGTTTGAATCCGAGGATGGATCGTTGTGAGAGTGTGTGTGGGAGTCGGGGTTCGAGTCGGACATCTTGGATACTGGTTTCACTCTGATCCTGGAGTGATTGTAAAGTAGATCGGGTAGTTGGGTAGATCTCCTTTTCAAGCTGAAATGGGATATCGTGACACAGAGAGGTCCCTTAGAGGCTAGACTTTTGACGGTTTTGTAGAGATGTGGTGTCAGTCGGTCAGTCTGTATGTCTGTCTGTATCCCACTATCTGTTGGGCTGATCGACGTAAGAGTCAGTCGAAGATATCCTGTTCTGCTCGATGTAAACTCTTGCTATCCCACACCTGAGTCGAACGTACCTCAAAGGCCGCTGGTAGATACCTGAGATGGACAACGAGAGGGGAGTATGTCTGGTAATTGAAATTGTAGTTACTCGATGGATATTTCCCGAGGTCTAATACTTTGGGATCTGTTCGGTTGCAGTATCTTATTGGAGAAACGAACATGGAACAGTATCACGCAATTTGTAGCGCCATGACCTCTACACAGTAACTGCCACGACGCGACATTGCTTCGGCTACCCCTAGATGTACCTCCATCTAGGATCACATTTCTGTCGGTGACCTACAGCTCTGGGGTCAGATACATATTCGAGCATGTCATATCTTCAGTATCTCCCTCCAGTTCTGCCCATCCTCACCGCCTTGATAGGCTGCGGAGGCCAGCTTCATATCACCAGCTTCTGCCGCCCAAATCTACGGTGTCCAGCTCCCTGCAACTACCACGTCCTTGAAAAAGTCGGATCGCGCGTCTCCGGCTTCCGCAAGCACAAACAACTCACGCCATGTAGCATACATCTATGCCCATGGGATTCGCAATTTCGCAATCGGGCTGGCCATTCTCGGTCTCACGGCCTATTGGCAATGCCAGACATCGCTAGTAGCTCAGACGACTGCTCAGCGGTGTCTGGGTATCGTGATTATGGCTGGCACATGCTGCGCAGGCAGAGAATGGTCAAGCAGTGGACGGGCAGACAGGTAAGAAGGCAGCTCGGGTACATGCGCTTCGGTCTCTGGCTTGGTTAGCTGGAGGTCTCTGCTGTTTGTTGGGCTGAACCAGACGATTTTGTGAGAGTATTTTTACTTTGTCTTTGGGCGGTCCTTGACAGGCCGTCTTGGGGGTTTGTGTGATGATTGGCAATGAATGTTGCTTTGTCCCTTTGTCTGAGGTATTCCAGCTCTTTGTCTGTCGTACTCGTCTCGTCTCGTTTCGAGGAATGGAGGAGGACGGAAATGAAGGAGGCTCTTGGTTTCTGCTCTCCAGTTGTCTAGTCTTTTTCGTTGGTATCTTTGAGCCCTTGTACTCGTTGTCGTCTCAGTAAAGTGTTCTTTTGGTGTTGTGATTGTGTCTCTCTGAGCTCTTGTATGTTTGCTCGATACGTATGCAGACCGGTATAACGGAGGAGTTGCTTCTTGCTCTACTGGACACGAGTCCCGGTCAGGCAGTGTGGAAATGAGGACGAGTCGGCGGATTCTACGGACTTGAGGAACTGAGAAATCGAGCAGTCGAGGAGTATGCGAAACTAGCTGGTGAAGCGATCATGTTGTGAGAATGGAAGGAATGCTATGAAGCAGCGGGGCGACACACCACTTGACTGTCATAATCAGCAATATGCCATGGACCTGGAGCTTAAATGCGCTGAGATACAGATACTGGCCGGCGGTACACATCGTATCTACTGCAGAGTCTACCGACGACGACGACGACGACGACGACGAGCTTCCTCAATCTAGCGACGACGATATCAATCGACAGGCAGCGACGTGCCTGGAGTGACTGCTCTTTCCCCCTCCGTCCTCCTGACATACTGTCAACACCAACTCTACCATCTAAGGCGATGCCACCTTACCTCACTGACACCTCACTTAGCAGAACTACAACTGGTACAACTACAAAGACTCTCTTCTCCAGGTCCAAGCATAAAGCTTGAAAATGATGAAAAGATAGATGATAGAACATATCTGTACACAGTTAGCAGGGCTTCGACGACGGACAAGAGGGAGATGGACGAGCGCAATGCAAAGGGAAAGGCGATTCTGAGGACCCGGCCACATACGCCACCCCGAAGGGCAGAATATTGTGGACCTCCACCATCCCGCCTTATCAGGACGCCCGACAGCAGTGGACAGAGCGAAGAAGACCAGCCAGAGCCAACTAACAATGGAGATTAGTAGCAGGTCTTCTTGCTAACAACCTCTGTGTGTGAGACCTGATGAAGGCGCCTCAGTTTTGTGTACAAGGGCGTTGAAGAAAAGAGAAAGAAGGAAGGAGAGAACGGGGGGAGGAGCAGATACTTATACCCTTCTCATGGTCGCCAAGACCGACACGAGAAGGAAAGGCAGCGATGACGACGGCAGCAAATGGAAGGCAGTAGTATCGGACGGTCGCGCTGGAAGAAGGCAGTGGAAGCCTTGAAGAGTGAAGTGGGAGGGATCCTAGAGCACAACAGTGGCCGGTGAGTGAAGATCTATTGACATTGACCGCCTGGTGCAACACGACAAGATGGATATGAATGCCGAAGTGGAAGAGACGAGCAGTGACCATCACGCGATGACTGGCACATCCAATGGAACACTATGCTCGGAGGCCGAATTGATATTGAATGGCTGCAGGGTATGTTGATCTTGAACTCTACGTGACTGCTACGCGGGTCGCCATGATATGGTGAAGACGGAGCCAATTGACTGCCTGGTTCAGCTGCCTGTTCCAAATGGAACCCAACAGCTATTGATTCACTTACCATTGAGAAAGGGTCGCCAGGCTGACACGCGACCGACACTAGCCAGCCATCATCTTCATCAGACACGGTACAAAGGCTGATCCACCCACTGCCTACCTTATTGTACAGCCTACGGTACTGCCCACCACTCCCACTCGCTCACCTCGGACACGTTGGTCATGCCAGCACACTCGACGAGTCTCGACTATACGAGGGCCAATCTCTACGAAAAGTCATACAGACAAAGAGAAGCATACGCACGCCTACTGTTCAATCAGAGATAGAGAGAGAGAACAAGAAGGAGTCACGTTCAGGTCTATGTCTATTGTTCCATTGGGCTGAGAGCTTTCAACTGATCCTACCCTTCTCAGCTGCAGTGAGGATCGCATGGATATCGAATGGATCCAGCCCGGCTACCACCTTACTGCGCTGGGATACAAGGCTGAAACAACCTTGATTTATTGGTGGATCAACATCGCCAAAGTTTATTTGAATGGCACGCGACATTCTACAACCACTGGAAACAACAACAACAACAACAATTGTGGTATATTGGGTGACTGTACCGCAGTAATTCAATCAGACGCGGTCCCCTGACGATTCAGATCTTCAATGCATATGGTTCGGAAAGAACAATACAACTATACTCCCAACGCTGTCCTGCTCGTTGAGTATCATATCATACCAGTCACCATGACGTTAAGCCAGATTCTTTGGACTGATAATGACATGATATTCAGCCCGAGACGAGTATTCAGTCTCTTCCCATGGCTCGTAGGAAACTTGGCCTTGCCTTGTCACTGCTTGCAAGGGCACTACTTGTACCATACCATTCGTGCGTCTTCTACATGAAGGCACCGGTCTCAGGTGTCCCGCTCTAGGACTCCTCAGTCATCTACTCAAGTAGACAGGTCAGCCTCAGACCTTTATTCAGGATAGATAGTCGGCCACGTAGAGATACAGTAGTATAGCTAGCTACCTTAGGTAGACAAAGGACCAACCCGAAACGGAGAAAACGCCTTGGACCAATCAAAGACAACAACAAATTGATACAACCAGTCGAACCGCCTGCACCAAACCACCCGTTCTTTAACCGTGACAACTCATTCCTCCCTCAAACTCCCCGTTTTCCGTTCTCCCTACCTATTGGGGCAAATGACATGCCATCAGCCTTGGGACTCGATCATTCAGACCCAAATACTGTCGCCCCATCTGGTGACATTGAATTCCGCGCCCAAGCCAGCCTCGTCACCCAAAGCACGTAGCTGGCCGACAATGACATCGCCGGGATCAGGTCCGTCCATCAACGTGTCTTTGACGTGGATGATATGTACCGTAACGCCCTTGAGAGGATTAGACAGCTTTTGAGGCGTCTGCGCCCCAGAGTCGGGATCTGATCCGGTATGGAAATAGAGGTGTCCTGACGACAGTCTGACTGCACCGGGAGGTGTTCCTCCTTTTGCTTCGACGGGGCTAACCGTGGGATTAGATTGAAATTGGACGGAGCGGGCGCGATTTGGAGAGATCTGTTTCGATTCTCGAGGTTCATGCGATCGTTTCCGTCTCGACATGGAACTTGCCCGATGGCCAATGCCCACGTAGCTACTGGTCTGGGGCTGCGGGGAAGGCATAGTATCGGAATGGCTGGGTGCCAATTCTGGCGTCGCCGCTAGGTCACCGTTGAGTCCTCGTCGGCGTTTTCGTCTTATTTCGGAGGGAGTCGGTGGCTGTTTCATGCTCATGGTACTGCCTGCTGTTGACGCGGATATTGACGGCGGTTCGAATATCCCTTCATCAACTTGCCCGTCGCCTGCTTGCTCGGGTTTCACCTGACCGGACTCGGAACCCGATTGTCGGCGTTTACTGACTACGCTGTTGGCGAGAAACTTCAGTTCGGCGATCAGATGTCTGGGACACAAATGTCCATACAGGTCTTCGTTGCGGACACTGTCATCGTAGGAGCATTCGATAAAGATGGCTTGAAGAGTTCCGTTGGCGATCTTGGCCGCCGCGTCTTCCCAGATAATATGGTTTCGTGGGTACATGCTGACCGAGTCGGGTTCGACATCTCCGAAAATCAGGAGCTCATGGCCCGTTGAGTCATTGCGTATGAAGAACGCGGAGCTTGATACCGGCTCGAACATGTAGTTTCCCTCCATGTAGCTTGAACCTCCTGGTCCGCCCTGTATACCTGGAGTCACCGCGCCCGATGGCATGTTCATCTGTGACGGCCCACCTGGATAACCACCGCCACCTTGCGATTGTTGTTGAGCCACAGCTGCGAAATAGCCATGGTCGTCGGATATCCGGGACAGTCTCCTAGACGCATAGTTGTATTCAGGTTGGGCCCATGAGAAAGAATCGCTGTGTTGATGAGATATGCTGTGACTTCTCCGCTGGCATCTGCCATGACTCAAGCTCCAACATTTAGTGGCCAGCCCGTCGCAAACATTGACGTACCCTCGCGATTCCCCTAACCCCAGCCGCGGATTGCCCCCCTCGATCAACCGTCGATAAGTGACGAATCCCACGCCGTTGGCTTCATCCGACAGGTTGGGCCACAGCCAGTCATTAAATATGTGGTTCTTGATCGCTTCGATAGTGGATGGTAGCGCCACGATCGCCTTTGCTTCACGCCCATATTCCAGCGCTGGGGTGTTTATCGCCAACGACGATAGATGGTCAAGATGTGGATGCGTGATGAGAAAGGCGTAGAGGATTTCGCGGAAGATATACAAAGCGTTCGCTTTGGCAGAGATATTGGGGAACTTCATCCCTGCGAACGGACCCGACTCCAGGACCCTGGAATAGCCCTTTGGCGGTATTGTCTCGGACGAGCCGGGCATTTCGCGCTGTAGAATGCGAATAATGCTGGCCAGATGTGCTCCTGCATCGACCGCTATCATGGAACTCTTGCACCATTCTGTCTGAGCGGCTCGCACCAGCATTCCTGTGACATTGTCTTCGCGAGGGCCGCCCGAGGATCCCTAAAGATTTAGTTAGCGATCAACCTCCAGTCAGTCCTCCGGAGAGCGCCGCAACTATCATGACATTATGTGGACATAAAATGGAGGGGATGGTTGGCCTCACAATCACCCGTCACCCAAGTACAAGCAATCTTTTACCATACTAGACTCCACTTCATATGAGAAACTTACCAGCACTATAACCTGGAAAGAAGCACCCTCCCTTTTGCCATGCACGCGCAGCTCAGGGAGAGCATGGCGTAGAGCATCCTGCTCTTTCATGAGTGTATTCGCCGCGTTGGGCTGTGTACTGCGCTTGTCTATTGTTTGTCCCCTGGCTCTTTGTCGTCTCCGGCCCGTTGCACAATGCCTTTGTTCTCAGGCGGCCGCCTACGTAAGGCTAGTCTGGGATTTCAATGTTGTCCAAGGGCTCATAAGGCGGATCTGGATCGGGTAGCTGCTTCGAAGGTGAAATGGGTACAAAGAACCGTGCTGGAGCTGAGAACTGATGGCAGGTGGAAAGAGGAACTCGGGCAGGTCATTTGAGCGTCGAACAGTACGAGAGTGTCTGTTCACATGAACGCAAGAGGTGGACGAGGACTGTTTGTCGCACGGGGCATCTAGGAGAGAGTCAAGCATTGGAATGTACACGGGCAGCGCCGAGCAGACATCGCTAGTCTGAGAAATCGGTCTTTTGGCGGATGAAGAGTCAAGACAAGGACGTAAGCAAGAAGAAGACTTTCTTATATGTTATGGCTGTATTGAGGAAGAAAAGTAGACCGTGCCTAGGAAGCCTAGGATGATTGACCATTTGTAAACGTCCGTGGTCGATTTCGCGAGAGTAGGAATAACAATGAGGCATTCGCAGACTGCGTCATTTCTATGATGCACCCTGTGCCCCTATCAGCACCTTTGGACATGGTGCTTGATATGGGCGACTTGTGGTGGGTGCTCGCCGCCGACTGGATCCTCCAGTTCCCCGTCACTTTAACGTCCCTGGGGCCTGGGGCGCCGCTATGGGTCGCCGGCGGACGCTACGAAAGTTGGGCGGGCGACGAGCAATGCCATCTCCTATCCACTTGTCTCATGGATCCAAATTTCCGTCGTGTGTTTCGTTAAAAGCCTTCCTGTTATAAAGCTCAGGTTTGAGATTGAAAGATATTCTACATTCATGCCCAAACGCAACACGACAGTGACCATAGCCATCCTAATCCCATAAATCGTCAATGGTAAGAATTCATTTTCATACTAGGGGTATCTTCATGGGTGACTCGGTCCGGCCGCTTCACCTACGGCGGCATCATAAGTCGGAATGGGCGGCTGGCCCGTCCGATCATCTGACGGATCTCTTCTCCCATCCTCATCTCTTGCTTCACTGCTTCTGCGACTCCGAGGAGGACTACTGTACTCTGGGGGCGGAATGATAACCTGCCCGTTTGGTGTATTCTCCACAGGTTGATTTTGGATATCGCTGAAATCGAGCAAAGTATTCCCTTGGCTGGGAAGATCGTGCGTCGAGACATGTGCAAGTTGAGCCAAGGATATATCTGTTGGTGAACGAATAGGCCCAGGACTCAGTCCGATCCTCGCGAGCCCGCTGCGCGTTCTTGAATGGCCTGGGTGATAATCCGGTTGTCGTGCGCCCTCCCGGCCAGTCTCGAGTAGAATGCTACCTTGCTCGCTGCCGTACGGTGGAGGAGGAGCAAGACTACCAGTCATTGGTGCCAGGCCCCATTTCTTCACGTTCGCTTCGATGAACACAAAGCCCATTTGTCCAAAGTTGACATGAACGGTACAGGGGCCGTTGGCACCGACAGTCGGGAAGAAATTTTGATTTTTGAGGTTGTGAGCGACCTCGTCTAGTTTTTTCCCGTTACGTGTGAAGAAGATGCTTCCAATCCGGGGTCGATAACCCACGCCGATCACATCTCCTTGTACATATGGCGGGCCGTAAGGGGTTGCTGCAAACGGTTGATTATATCGTCGATGACCTGTCGAAAGGTATGCAACTGAGGTTTTATGGAAACCTAATCCGTTAGTATCGACGTACTAAATTGGCGAGGCATAACCTACCAGGAAGCCGGAATAAAGGGTATGGTTTGGTCGTCATCCCGATGCTGATCAAACTGGTTTCAGGCTTGTCGTATATTTTCGCCTCCCAGTAGTAAACCTCATTCTGTTTCGGGACCGGTAGGTTGCTTTGAACGCTACATTCCGAGTCAAAAAACTCAATTTCCGTCCTGGCTTCGACAAAACAGTTGGCGATTTCCAGCTCGGGTTCAAACTCCCAGGCCGAGACGCCCTTCTCCTGGATGGCGAGGAACTGCGACAGCGATATATCGGTCTGAACGGATTCGGGCGGATTTGCTTGAGTGAATGCTATAGAAACGTTAGAGTCCGAACATGATGAGGCCTGAAATGCCGACGGAAGCCTACCCTTTGCCCTTAGATATTCTGCCCGTTGCAACTCATCCATTGTCTCCAAAGCCTCAGCCTCTTCCTGCGCAAAAGCCTGCTCATCATCAAACTCGCCGGGCCGGCCTATCCGGTCTAATAGAATACGGCCCCGCGACGTATATTTGAAGAAGAAGAAAATCGCAAGCACGAGAACTGCGATGCCCGCGGAGCCGAAAGCGGACAGTACCCCGATAAGAATACCACGGCCTGTCGATCCGCCATCGTTAATGTTTATTACAATGGACCCGGTCGAGGGACCGGCAGTAGATTGGAACCGGCCATGCCGCCAGCTGGAGTGATCGTCTGACGGTAGTAATGAGGTAGGACCGGATCTTAGGGAGGTAGGAGTAGAACGGATGGAGGTATCGAAGGTCATCGCAAGTCGCTCATGTTGGATCTGCTCAGCGCCAGGCTGCATCGCTCCCAAATTGATTTTGTTCGATGAGAGAGGGCGAAGACGAGACAAGAGGAGATAGATTGTGGCGGAGAAGGATGGTGTAGGAGGAAGTACAGGTGCAGCGGGGTCTAGGCCTGTCGAGGGAGCTAGAATCGAGTAGGAATGGGCTGAAGTTGAGAAAGGATGGAATTCGATCTGAATCAAGGTCAAGTACAGTGCCTGCCTGTGAAAGACATGAAACACAAAGCCACCATTTTGATGTCGGAACTGTGCTTGCTATGATACCATAGGGCGATGATGTCGAATTGGAGGGTGTGCAGAATGCAGATACTGATGTTACCAAGTTCGTGATGGAAGAGCAGCGAGCACGAGCGAAAGGAAATAAGTTGTTCCGGGAGGCTTGTGGGCTCCTGTCAGTTGCCGCACACGCACCCAGAAGGATGATCGGGCGATGGACTCAGGCGCTACAGGCACTACGGGCACCCAATGGACAATTCTCTGGCTGCCAGATAACCACTAGAAAGTGCCTATATCGGAGGATTTCTACGGATTGATTACAGGGTGGCGCCAGCGGTGCCAGCGGCCACAGTGCGTGCAGTAGTGAACTGCGGCACCGCCATAGCAACAGCCATCCATAATTGCACTGACCAGCAATGCCAAGGGATCTCTCCGTGACAATGGGTTCTGATTGACAAGTTGACAGCCAATGTCTACAGTGTGGGAATCGAGAGCTCAGGAGTCTGTCAAGCCTCAGCGATCTTCTATGGACTCGAACGGCTGCCTTCTATTCGACCTCCGCTTACAAACAGTTGCAGGATGGCTGTAAGTCATCTCCAAAGCCTCCGGAAACGCGAACATCGCTCTCGGGATTGCTCGTTCGGTGCACCCAAGCAGACCTAGACTGGAGTTCGAATGTCGTCGAGCAGTGTCGTCTATTTCACATCATAGTCCGGCTCCTTTTCAGATCTTGCTCCCTTTCCTCTTCGACTTCCATCCAGTCAGCACACTTCCACCGTCGATCTCGATGACATTCCCCGTCATATGCGCCGACGCAAGACTGCTGAGGAATATAATCAAACCTGCAAAGTCGGAAGGCTTCCCCACGCGCCCGGTAGGCTGTCGCTCCAAGAGCGTATCAATGTACTTTTCAATACCAAAATTTGTCATTCGCGATGGGAACACGCCACTAGCAAGATCAGGTCAGGAACACATGTATAAGTAGCAGCCGGGATTATCAAAAACTCACGGGCAGACGCAGTTGACCATAATGTTCAAAGGAGCCAATTTCGATGCTTGCATTTTGGTGAGATGGATGCAAGCTGCTTTTGACGGGCCATCTGCATTGGAAAAATGTCAGCATCGTCCAAGACTGTCCGTCGTCGCTGAACATACAGCTATATGTGCCATGGCCAGGAGCCGAAAGACCACCATCATCCGTGGTTGTAACATCCGTGGTCATGATGCCGGCCATCGAGGCAATATTAATCACTCGTGACGGCATATCAGCACTGGTGCCTTTAAGCAATAAAGGCTCTAGTCCGACGGTCATGTAGAAGACTGATTTGACGTTCAATGCCATCAACTTGTCCCAACCTCCTTCGGGGAAGTCGTAGTAGGATGCTCCCCAAGAAGCGCCCGTGTTGTTGACAAGCACAGTCAACCGGTCGGTACGCTTCTTGACCTCGTTAACCAGTCCGTCACATCCAGCTTTGTCCTTGAGGTCGGCCACGATGTACTCGCACTTCCCCGGACCAAGACCATTCAATCGATCCGTTGTCTTCTTCAATTCAGACTCCTTGCGACTGGCGATAAACACTCTTGCTCCATTCTGAATAAACCCTTGGGCAGCCATCTCACCCAATCCGGTGGCGCCTCCGGTGACGAGGACCACATGGTTGCTCACATCGAACAGCGTCGAGATTCTGAGATCAGCTGTTGAAGTCATGGTCGAATGCGTTCCCGAAGAGGCCAGTGGAAAATGTCTAACCACGGGACTGGTATTGCACGGTTCCCTGGAAAATTAGTATAATCAAAGCAGATCACCTAGAGGTCGCATAGGTATATATGATATTGATCTGGGGAAAGCAAAGATGGGGTCATCGGGAAGGTTGACTTGATAGTCTATCCGGAACCTCGGCTGTTTGAATGATGGTTGCTTGCCTCAAATTTGGTCGGCTGCGGCGCACTCGAGTATTCGTATGACCTCTACCCTTATCTCTACCCTTATCATCTGGAGATGAAGTCAACCTGGAATTCAACTTCGGTGTATCCGATTCAAGCAATTTGGCATTACCATCATGGAGTTTACATATGTCCTCGGTCAGTTTGGGGTATGATATGAGGAGCAAAGAACAAGTTGCGAAAGTTCATATACAGATCATCTGGTCCACCGTAACTACCTAAGGGTATTTTGCGTCGTCAGGTTTCAGGCCGCTCCTGTGGTGCATGACCGCTGTGCCATCTGTTTCATCAATGTGTCGGGCGCATCAGAATCGTATGCGCAGCTTCAAAGGCGACAGGATATATCAGCCCGAGGAAAAGGTAGTATTAGTCTGATGTCCCAAGGTGTTTTCGATGAACTGCAACTGCAGTCACCCGATTCTCACGCGCTGGCAATGTTCCTCCGTACAGAGGCAAAATCGGCCGCCGGTGTTCTGACTCACGAACCTTATTCGGCGGCCGCATCGGCCACGTCCACGCCACCGGTTCGATGACTCTCACACCACGCAGCCTCGTTGTGCCTGTTTGAGGTCCGAAAACGCAGGCACACCCGTTCTAGTCATACAACCATCTTGCGGTTCTATGGTCTCATCGGGTCTGTCTCATGTGACTCACGCTGCCTATGCCGTCGAGGGTATGGATTTATCCCAGGCAAGTCTACCTTCCTATATCAGTCTATGATGTCGCGTCTTCCGCATCCATCCTCAAATCTGCTTTTACCGCAATCATCCCCCTAGTTCGCAGTCAACTTCCGTTTGGATTCTTTTCGCCCCCTTCCCTGAAGAGCGAAGCCTCTCCACGCTTTTCAGACTACAATGGCACATAAACACAACCGCAGACGAGTGCGCCCACGTGGTCGCCGCTCTCGTGCAGTCAATTTGACCTTCGACACCTACGCCCACTACACGCCATCGCTACACTCTTACTATCCTTTGCCCTCATCAACTCCAGCAGATGCGCGGAACCAGACTCCCACACCGTCCTCTCTTCGATATCCCAACGTCAATTCCTATCCGAAGCAATGGCACACTCGCTATACGGCCGGGCAGAGCCGTGAGGTCGTCCAAAACAAAGGAACGGTCAAAATTGAAGATGAACAGATCAAGTTATTCGGTGGTGAGCCCGGGGACGATGTGGGGCTTTGCTACAAGATGTTGGAAGTCTTCGAGGGGATGAATTGGATCGATAGCCTCGATTAAGTCTCACGAAGCACACGAATCATGATTTAAGTTCTACAGATAGGGCGTTTTGGAGTATACGGCTCGGGGGAATGGCATTGAATCTCAAATCACCGGAACGGGGCCACCTCAATCACACTTTGTGACGCGAAAAGAAGGCATTTCAAGATAAGCGAGCCGACGGGGGGCTTTACGATTGACCGGCCACTGCTGAGGAAGATGTTCGGTCACATGCGGGTGAAAGTAGGCTGGTTACTGCTGTTCGCTGCATTTCTACCAAGAGGAATATGTATAATTTGCACGGCGTTGGAGCTCATTGACATAGGAGTGCGGCGCTTGCTGAAGGTGATGAACTGTCATAGGAATCGATACAACCATCACTACTACCTAGTATAGCGTAGTAATGTATCCCCCCTCTTAGGCCCTGTTCGGCACTGCATCCAGGAAACCCAACGAAGCACCCAAAACGTCACCTTTTGGGCGCGTTTACAGCACTTAGTTGATCCCGGCACCCACTCGGATATTATCTGAAATGTGGACTTTGCTCACGTAGTTTCTACCCGTGCCATCTCCTATTTTTATTGTCAGGCTCTTAGGCTTCAAGTTATACTGGCCGACAGGTTTGGTCGAACCCGTAATAGGTTAGCAAGCTGATGGGGAGCCTGGGGCCTGGGTCCGGACTAGTGCGGTGGATCTGTGGCGTCAACGCCACACATTGTTCCTTGCCCAGTGACTTTTGTGAAGCTTGCCCTAATGCTTGTCTCACCGCATTCAAGTTGGAACCATATGCCTGCGCCATGGTTGTCGGGACACCATTTGATGATGTGGGAGGGAATCAGGTACCTACCTACCTACCCACCCACCGTAGGTAGATGTACCTATACTAAGACTGCGGCAGTGATAAGGATTGAATATCAGGTACCTACCTAGGTTTATATGTGCCACACATCTGACGTCGGCCAAGAGATCAGGCCGCAAGTTTGTTCCGCTATTCAGTCTAGCGTTGTCCTTTTGTCGATCTTGACCCCACTCTCAATCAGGCTGTCCTCTGTACTCCTGCATCATCTTTGTTTCTCTTCTTCCCAGTTTGTCCAAAGACGACGCGCCGTCAAACCTGAAAACAAGGCAGGATACGATTCGGGGATCCAGCTAAACACGATCACCCTCACCATCGCGTCATTCCTGGAGTTGGTTTATCAGTTCATCCAAGCTGAAATACTCGTATGTTCTTCCTTCACAGCGCTTCATTCTCACTTCAACTTCGCCCTTCACCCAGTTTGCAGCTGGCCAGTAGGGGTTTCTTCTAACACTTGGGCCTAGTTGAATCCTTGAACCTCTCCTCCCGCGGACCCTTCCACCGCTCACAAACCTCGTCTACTTCCATTCCCGCTCATCATCCTTTGTAAACTCACGACCTTCATGATGGGTTTGTTCTCAAAGAAGCGAAATGGCGGCGCAGTCACCAATGGCGGCACCACCACTCATGGGCCAGAGACAACCTCGAAGCAGCCCTTCGACGTGGAATCTGGCCACTTCAACCGTCGACCAACCTTTGGACAATGGTCAGTTGTCCGCTGCATCCTTCTCCTTGAGCATGACCTCTTCTTTGAACATAACAAACTGACACCCTTCTAGGCTCAAGTTCACCTGGCTTGATATCTTGACTATGGCTGCCATGGGCGCAGTCGGTCTCGGAATCTACGAAGCGAAACCGGCTCCGAGTCGTTCGTTCCCAGTCACTTTCCTCGATGGAGAGATTGTCTATCCTCAATTTGCCTACCCGCTGCGCCACGAGATCGTCCCTATCTGGCTTGCTGCCCTTCTCGCCTCCCTGATTCCCATCTTCATCATTCTGTGTATGCAGATCCGCATACGATCCTTTTGGGATGCCAACAATGCTATTCTCGGTCTTCTCTATTCTCTCATCGCTGCGGCTGTCTTCCAAGTCTTCGTCAAATGGCTCATCGGTGGTCTTCGTCCTCACTTTCTCACCGTCTGCGACCCAGATCCGGCTTTGATTACGCGTGGCGGGTCCGGTTTCCGCAGTGTCATGTTTCAACGTAATGTCTGTCGAGGGAACCCTGATCAGATTGATGATTCTTTGGAATCCATGCCATCGGGCCACAGTACCGCCGCATGGGCCGGTTTCTTCTTCTTATACCTCTACCTCAATGCCAAACTGAAGGTCTTCAGCAACTATCACCCAGCCTTCTGGAAGTTGATTGCACTCTATGCCCCCCTCCTTGGAGCTACCCTCATCACCGGCGCTCTGACCATCGATGAATTCCACAACTGGTACGACTGCTTGGCCGGCGCCGTCATTGGTACGGTATTCGCCATCTCGGCATATCGCATGCTCTACGCCTCTGTTTGGGACTTCCGATTCAACCACATTCCTCTGACCCGCCACACTCCTTTCTCCTACGGCGCTGGTGCAGCAGGCGCTGGTGGTTTCGAGTCTGCCGTCTTTACGAGACGTGCTGGATGGGGTTATGAAGAAGCATATGGCGGCGCTCCATTCGATGCTGCTCATGGACTAAGAGGACAAATGGCAGGATTCAACACCGATGCCGGCCCTCACTCTGGCGGAAATAGACATGGTGATGTCGAGCAGAACGCTGGCTTCGCCCCGACAAATGGAGTCAACAGTGGCTACACCAACGGGACAAACACCACCCATGGACCGCCTGTGAATGGCCTAGACGGGCGCTACCAACCCAGAAGAAGTATTGAACGAAAGGCTGTCCCAGTCTGAAGATGTGACACCTCGTCGCGGAAGACTACGGTGTCGTGTCTATGAGGCTCGTGGTACGGTTCGTCTTCGGCCGTTCATATGATATGTTTGACGAACAAGAACATTTGCATGGAGTATGGATTTGCTCAGTTCAGCAGGCAGAGAGCATGGAGTA
Source organism: Exophiala sp. LBMH1013 (assembly GCA_024611085.1). NCBI lineage: Eukaryota > Fungi > Ascomycota > Eurotiomycetes > Chaetothyriales > Herpotrichiellaceae > Exophiala > Exophiala sp. LBMH1013. Next base: position 1,015,288 of record JAMFLB010000002.1, read on the forward strand.
TGGATAGTGGGGAATGACTTTACTCTGGCATGCAATAACGCAATCAATAAAGGATGCATTATCTCCTTATTGGAAAGGTCAACCTTAAGTGTTGCTGGTTCTCACCCATGACTCTTGCTAGTTAGCCGTGGTTGTAGTAGTATGAATACCCACTACTGCTCAAAGCCACCTGGTATGAGTTGGTTTTTCATTCCTCTTGATTGTCAATAACACTATAGCTAGTAGCGAGTATTAACTTATACGGAGTCGGCTTCTTTTCCCGGCCTTGTCTCGCCGTTAGGACTGATGAGATCAAGTCGATATTGCGGTCTGGCCATCTGCGCCTTGCACTACAAAGCCTCTATCACTGGGCACTGCTGACGGAGGACTTCGACGACTTCTAACAAGAAGACTCTGGCGGTTGAGTTTCCATCGCTTTCAAATGATCCGTCCAGACATTTCAGCATGGCATCCCGGTAATCGACCCCCATGCTGTGTGCTATGCGCTTTCGGTTGCTTGATTTGCAAAGCTCCTTTCGAAACTGCGCGGCGTCGTGGGTCCACAATGGAAACGCAGGTCTCCAGGTTGCGATTTCAAACAGCAGGACGCCCAAGCTGTAGATGTCGAAGGCTTTCCTGTAGCCCTCCCCCGGCTGTCCCTGAGCTAATGGGTGTCTGTAGACATTGAAGCGTTCACTGTGTTCAAGTTTCTCCGACAGTTCGTCAGGCTTGTCTGGTCGAGCATAGGCAAATCCACAAAGGTATGGTCGACTCCATCGAACCTCATCCCCGGCGTGGAGGAAAAGCACATTGTGGCTCCTGATGCCCTTGTGAAGCCATCCAATGGTCAGCAAAATCAAGACTGTCATTGCAATCTGGTAGGCAAGCTGATATCGTTGCTGCAACGTCGGGAGGCGTTCTGGTGGGGGTTTGTTCAACAACTTGTTGAGGGACACGGGCCCTTCAGAGTCAGATGCAGGGAATTCAAAGACAAATCCATATTTTTTGGCCGCAATATCTTCGAAGTACCCTTTGCAGTGCAGTGTCATCAGTTCATTTGGCTTGTCGGCTGCGTGAAGCATCCTAGCAAGGATACCACACCGGCCTTTGACGCGGATGGCATCTTGTCCTTGAAGGATACGAGAGTCCTTCCACTCCACCATAACCAACCCATGACCATCTTTCGCCCAGCTACGACTGCCGGCTGTTCCCTCTTCGACCTCAAGACCCTCCGGCTTAGGGTAACCCTCAAGGTCCCTTCCTGGAACATCCCACTGGAATTTGGCGATTCGCTGCTCGAGGTCTTGATCTAGCGCCTTCTGAAGTCTGCGCATTGCAATCGTCCGCTGTACGAATTGCTGTGTTTCTCCACCACCCAGAGCGGCGCCAATGTGGGCCATTTGCTCATCGTCCCCTTGAGGCAAGGTTAGGAGCACCGTTGCAGTATGGTGAGGCGATTGCAGAGGCAAAATCATGTAAAGACCTCGAAGTAGGCTCTCGACCCTCGCTAGAGCAGCTTCTGCTGTGGCCTTCTCACCGGTGATCCAATGTAGACGGGCCCCAGCCGAAACCGACTCCTTTGTATTTTTTAGACCTCGTACAGACTCCAATTTTGCCAGCTCGATCTTGACGGACCGAAGCGTACTCTCCGTTGTTTCCTCGTGAGCTTTGAGGGCGCGAAGTTTTGCCAGTGACACGGCCTCCCCATGTTCTTTATATCCGAACCAGTCTCTTTGCCAGCTATCAAGAATATCCCGCTGGAGCAATAAATGCGTAGCCAGGTACGCGGTATCGTCTTCCAAGTTTAACGCTTGGGCATAGAGGTCGATTCCCGCCTTGATGGCATGGATCAGATCAAGTGTAGTCGAGAATGCTCCCAGACCGAGCCCTGACACGCCGATTTGTCCTGCGAACAGAGCAGAATCCATAGCTAGGGAGGTCGACGGGACTGCCGACACCAGCGTTGCTGGAGGAGGAACAATCTGTCATCATCCTACGCCGGCATTGTCATGTAATTGTTCTTGTACGTGGTTGCGATCGACTTGCATGCGGGGGTGACGACTATGACGAGGCTCTCAAGAGGCTGCGCCGCCCTTTATTCCCACGACGTCGACAGGCATGAAACCCATTAACGACCAAGTCCCCAGTCTCTATCTTCAGAGATGAGTTCCTTCTGGGATGAGCCCGTGGCTCCCTCCGTGGTCGCCATCTCGAAACTATCAGACTCCAAGCTTCAGCCTCGTCCTCCACGATGTCGGGATTTTCTGCAATTCCTGGCGCTGATGTTCTCGACCTCAGCAGCTCGTGCGATCGGTCTACATCCCGTCCTGACCAATGCTTCATCGCAATTTTCGGATGTCAGCATGGGGGGCGCCTCCTTCGATGTGCGAAGAGTCAAGATCTCAGCCTTTCCGAGCGGCTTGAACGAGGCAGTGCTGAAAGACCGCGAATACCTAGTGGTGAAACAACCGCGTCCATCTGGCGTCGGCGTACGCGTCGAGACGATGGATGAAATTGCAACTGAGCTTGCTATCCTATCTCACGAGGGAATCAGGAGACATCCAAACATCATCGACCTGTGTGCGGTGGTCTGGCATAACTTTGGGACCCCTGAATCTCCACGCATCGCTCCCGCCCTGGTGGTGGAGTATGCCGAGTTCGGGACGCTCAGTTCTTACCAGGCTCGTGGTCTGTGCCACTCTGCGGTGGAGAAGTTTGACTTCTGCAATGACATTGCTCAAGGGCTCTATCATCTCCACCAATGCGGCCTCATCCACGGCGATGTGAAGGCTTCAAACGTATTGATTTGCAGACATCCACAGCGATCTGCTGTCGCTAAGCTCTCGGATTTCGGCTTCGCTCTCGCGCTGGACGACGAGAATCCCAGGCTCATCGGGTTTACACAATATCTCGAGGCGCCGGAGAGCCACAGTCCTTTGGATCCAAGGTTCCTCGTCCAACTTGACGTATACTCGTACGGCTTGCTGGTGCATTCAATTCTGAAGAACGGGGTGCAGTTCTACAATGCCATCCCAGAAGCTGACCGCTTAGACACTGTTCAAAAGATGAAGAAGTCCAACTGGCTTCCCAGCGTGCTACAAATCAATTTACTGAATACTCTCAACAACGAGAAATGCCTTTTGTTGATATTCTGTAAGGTTATTGCCTATTGCCTGCGAGCTGACCCGAGCGAGCGCTTTGCAGACATGGCACAGATCCTCAGTCTTCTCAGATGGGCGAACCCGCGGGATTTGGACCCTGCACTCCATGTTGGTGAGGATCTGTATAAGTCATTTCGATTTCCAATTGAGATGTATCACAAAGGCAAAGACGCGGTGATGAAGGCTTTCGAACAACAGCTTGCAACGTATTGTGAGGCGGTCAAAGATCAAGTCCCTATGATCGAGGCTCTCAAGGATATGTATGCTGCTAGAATGAATCTTGAAGTTGACATGATCGTGTCGAAACCAAGCTCATCAGGCGCCACTGATTACGACTGCCGACCAGGCTTAGACCTGACGGTCTGGAGGTTCATTCATGGCGTGTCAGAGTTATCTAACCCCTCCGACAGCGAGAAGTCACTGCCACCAGAGTTTTTGTAAGTCGTATGCCTGCGTTACCCTCTCAGCCATTCACTTCTGATAGGGCCTCAAATCCACCCAATTCACGAGTCTCTCTCAAAGAGCACGCGTTGGTCGATGTAGGATTCACTTTCAATGTCATCCCTTTTTCGCTAATTGAAGGGCAGCTTTCCGAGCACGACGAGGTGCTGAAGAAGATGGCGGTGCCTGTCCAACTCTTTATTCTTCAAGAACTCTTACGATCGAGAAGTTCTAAGGAACCTTCTATCTCTAGCCCAACAACATTGTTTAATTTGGGCTATTGCTATATCGACGGAATTGGCACAACAGTGGATGTTGATCAAGGCACAGACCTTATAGAACAATCCGCTCGATCTGGTAGCGTACCAGCCCGAAATTTTGTCCTCGGCCTGTACGCTGCCAATGGGCATTTGCCGGACCTTGACCAAGCTGACCTGTGTGACTGGTGCATAACCATAGCTGAAAGATATCACAGGCTGCCACCGAGAGTTTTGAGCTTACTCGGAGCAGAAGCAAAGCAGCAGCTGCGAAGGATACAGAGACCCGAGGCACCTATCGATGTGTCAGAAGGACCCCCGATGGTCCATCCCGTAAAGACTCTCGAAGGGCTCGTGATTAACAATAGGGATGACAAACTCCAGGAACTCCTCGATGCTCATCCCATGCTGGTTGACACCAGGAACGCTTTTGGCCAGACGCTACTCATTTCGGCTTGCCAATTAGGAAACCTGGAAGCTGCACTGGCTCTCATACAACTCGGCGCAGATGTGAATGCGGTCGACACCAACGGATTTTGTGGCCTTCATTGGCTAATAATGTTTGAAAAGTCCCAACAGACGACTCTTGTGGGAGCGCTCGCCGCGAAACAGGTCAACACGGGCCTTTCAGGCGTGTGGCCTGAGTCAGAGTCACCGCCGTACAATCTTCGCGGCGGACCACGAGCCAACGGCACTCCTCTCCACTGGGCGATCGCGTTTAGTGATCTTCAAGCGGTTGACCTGCTTGTTTCACTGGGAGCAGATACAATCCGGGTGAGCCCCGAACTCATTTCACCCCTGGATACTGCATGCCATCTCTGCGATGTTGCCATCATGCAAAGGTTGCTGGAAGATCCCAAAACCCGAAAGGCCGCCCGAGAGTATCGCCCGTTGTCGGTAGGGAACGACCCGATAACCGTGAATGCATTATTCTGGCTCCTCGGGGGTGGCTCACGGTTCAAACGGTTGGTAGGACAAGGCCGAGACTATGAGAGTCGGACTGAACGAGCGATCAAATGCCTCGTCGAGGCTGGGGTATCATGCGAGGCTGTTCTTCTGGCAGGTCCTTTGAAAATGTCTGCTCCGTTCGCTGTCGCCTATTACCACTGCAACGCCGACATCATGCGGTCTGGACTTGCCAACGGCTTTCTCCCCTATGTCAACTCAACCTTCGACGGAGCTACAAGCGGAGGGCCGGCGATGTCACTGGCCATTGCACAGAAAGATCGCGACATGTTTCGCTCTCTCCTTGAAGCAGGCGCATCAGTCACATGGCGTAATATGTACGGGCAAGACGCGCTGGGCCTGGTCGGGAAAGAGTTAGATGACGTCTTGTTCGCAGAGCAACTGTTGCAAAAAGGGGTTCCAGTGGACGATAAAGACCAACCTATGACGGCTTTCGGTGCAGCCGTCTACTGCGGCAATCTCAAGGTGGCGAGATACCTCTGGGAGCAAGGAGCCAACAGAGACGCCAGGAGTCCAAGGAATGGCATGACCGTGCTCGGTGAGCTCATTGGGTTGCGGACCACCAACGCTGCCGAACGCATCAAATTCGTCCTTGATCTACCAGACCGCGATGGCTCCGATGGATTCATTGCGTTCCACCCGCCGGGCCAACCTGAGGGATTCTCTGTTCTCCATATTGCCTGCTCGCCTTACCACGCCTTAAGCCCCTTTACTGAAGACCCCGAATCCGAGGAGGCATGCCGGTTAACTATTTCCCTTCTTCTCCAGAAATACAAAGGTGCGGAGTATTTAAACAGCAGAGCAGGCCCACACCACGACGTACCACTGGGTCTTGCCGTCGAGATCGGCAACCACCATGCCGTGCGCTTACTGCTCGAGGCTGGCGCCCATCCTAATGCGCGGGACGAGTATGGCCGAACCCCAATGGATAAGCTCTACTGGCGGTACTGCTTCCCGGCGACACTAGACGTGCTTAAGGACGTGCGGAACGACAGGCACACGCTGGGGGAGAGGCTGAGATTTGTAAATCAGAATACATCGGAGATCTTAAGTCTCTTGACTTCGTATGAGGCGAAGCCTAATGTCTTTAGCTTTCCAGCTTGGTTTCAGGGAGATAGTGGCTACAGGTCGCTTGACTGGGTTGTGGCAAGGCTTGAAGAGGAGTCTCAGCGGCCGCCTGTGGATCCGACGCAGCCAGTATGGGGAGACATGACTATCACCGTTCCGGAGAAACCGATGCAGTGGCGCGAAGAGACACGGCTGGCTGGATTATCCCTGTCTGATAGACAGGAGCAGGACGAATCTTGACATGAACATGCACACTGTCCGAGTTGCGATGCTGTCCACCTCCAGCATGAGGAAGGATGCGTCTAGATGCAGCGTATCAATGTATGGTACACGCTTGCACAATGAAATATGCCCCGTACTAGGTGCCAGCTGCCAGCTGCCATGCAACTCTCTTGATAAGAAGATCGTATCGTTCCAAGGCGATATAGAAAGATTGCATGTCCCTGTCGTGCCCTTATCCGAACTCCATCTACTTGACTATGCAGAAGTCAAGTCATGCAAGGCCCTGCCAAACCACCAGGTCCTTCCCTATCACGACTGACGACCAGCAGTCTCCGCCAACACCTCTTTCACAGCATGCAGCAACCTAGGATGGATGCTCGGTGGAGCAGCAACCAAGCCCAAATTAGCCTCCAGATTCCTACCCAAGCCAAAATCAAACGCCTTCCCACTCGTATCAGACAAGACACCGCCGACCTCGGTATAAATGAGCTGCCCACCAGCATGATCCCACACCGAAGCCCTATAGGACCTATCAGGCGGGATACGAACCATAGCATCACAACTGCCCAGCGCCAAGGCAATATACTTCATCTGCATGGACCAGATATTAGTCCCGGGCCAATTCTTCGAGCCCGCCCTCTCCGCGACGGCGCGATGGATATCATGCGTGATATTGCCACTTGCAAGGGAATCGACCCAACGAATCTGCGCCGGATCAGTGACATCTTTGATCCTATGCAGCTGTTTCGGAGCGACCATCTCCCCCCTGGCAATCGGACGGATCCAAGCACCCTGGCCCTCGACAGCCGACAGCATCAACCCCAACCCCTGGGCGTCGACGAGGTCTTCGCGAACCTCGCCACCCGGACCAACAAGTAGATTCGGACATCCTAGCACGCCGAGTTTCTGCACCCCGTTCTCCACTAACGCGAGACACACCGCGTACTGCTGGTTCCGCATGAACGTGGCCGTGCCATCGACAGGATCCAGCACCCAGTTCCGCCCGCTTGAAGACCCAGCTCGGGCGCCTAGGTCGATGGTCTCGAGCATTTCCGCTTTCGACGATACTTTGCCCAACAACTCCTCGCTTGCGGTGTCGTCTAGTGAGGTCGTCGACACGAGCTCCCATACTCGCTCGCACAGCGCTGCGTTGCCTCGGAGCGCTTCGGCGTCTTCTTCGCCGATGAAGCCGTCCTGGGGAAATTGCCGGTGTAAGGCGCTGATGATCAGTGCTTGGGCCGCGAAGTCGGCGATCGTCACGGGGCTGGCGTCGCTTTTGTCGATGGCGCCTTTGTCTAGTGCTGTTACGATCCGTTTGGTGAGTAGTGAGGCGCGTTGCACTGTGAGGAGAGCAATGGACAGTTCATGGCTGTAGGGTGACGAAGAGGGGTTGGGCGCCATTTGATTTCGTGGTCGTGGTATATGTACAGGACAGTACAGTTTGGAAGGAACACGTCTAGGCCATATAGGTACGTTCCTGTATAAGAAGTTGTTGCTTGATGATGGGCGCTTTCGTGGGTATTTGCAGTATTGGGAGGTGCTTGGTTTGGTATGGTTGACCGGGGTGCTGTAGAGTTAAAAGCCGAGTTAAAAGCTCTCATCTGATCAATTACGTACAGTACCTTGGTTAGGTAGGTAGGCGGAGCATATAAAATTTCAATAGGGTGATTCGGTAGAAGGTACACCTTGCCGAGATTTTATCTTGTGCAAGCTAGTCCTTACCATGCGTAAAGCTGAAACTTAGATCTGACCTCCAACATCCAAATGCCGGTAATTCCTCCTGCTGTCCACGCCTTGGACCTGAGAAAGGTACCATTCCCGCCGTGGATCGTAAATGGATATTAGCCAGCCAACCCCGGACACCGTGACTGTCTACGATCCAAGCTGGTCATAATCTTGGATTCTCTGTACCGACCTGCTACCGGCCGGGCGTCTGAATGGAGTCTACCGCTAGAACTACTGATTTCGGCACCGGTCCTCGAATGGGCCTGTCAGAAAGAACGGTCATGATATACTGTGTGCATGAACGAATGCTATGAACATCATGCTGCCCACGAGCTCTGGAGACATTCTTCTTCTTCTTCTTCTTCTTCTTCTTCTTCTTCTTCTTCTTCTTCTTCTTCTTCTTCTTCTTCTTCTTCTTCTTCTTCTTCTTCTTCTTCTTCTTCTTCTTCTTCTTCTTCTGATGGAGGTCCAGTAGTGGCGGGGCCAATGGCTGAGAAACACCCCGAATCTCATACCCTTGAAGCCCTGGAGCTACGTCAAAGTTTGCCCGGTGATGTTAAACTCGACCCTGCTGATCCCATTGTTGCCCGTAAGCCACAGTGTAGTAAGATTCTGGCCGGTCCAGGCAAAGTTCTGCACGGTATAGTTGGTCTGGATGCGGATGAGAAGCTGGCCTACGTCGTCCAGAATGTCCACGCCGTGTCCGGACCCAGTCAGCACCAGGCCCTCCTTGCTCACTTTGAGACCATCTGGGACCCAGTCCTGGGCTTGATAGAAGGCACGCTTGTTGGACACTCTTGTGCCATTGTTGGAGACATCATAGGCATAGATGGCGCGTTTCCCAGTCGTGTTGAACGTCGTGCCCTGGCTACCGAGTCGGGGATCGATCGTCCCTGATACCGCGCCCGTTTCCGAAATATAGAGAGTTTTGCCATCAGGAGAGATGGCAATGCCGTTCGGTTCTTGTATGCTATCGTCGATGAGGAACACTGCTCCTGTTTCCGGGTTGAATCGATAGCTTGCTGCAGGCAGTTGTGGGGCTGTGTCTGTCAACCCGTTGTACCAACTATAGTACGGGTCGGTGAAGAAGATGTCTTTTGTGACTGGATGCACGGTCAAGTCGTCGATCGTGTTGAAGTAGTAGCCGAAATAGTTGTTCAGAAGGACTGTGGAGCGATTTGTGGCCGGGTCCACGGTGCGGAGCGAGACTCGTTGTTCGACGCCCCCGAGGCTGTTGTTGCCCCCGCTTGCGCCGAATATGATCAAGCCGTTCCGGAATGTTCCTCCGTTGGGTGCATAGATGGGCGGGTCGGGCAAGTATTCGCTGAGGGTGGGAGGTTCCTGGTTCAGATCGACCACTAGTTGAGGCAGCTGGCCTGTAGGAGGGGCTAACTGGGATAAGAACAACAGATTCTGCTTTGCGGCATAGACTGGAGCTTCGTGCACAGCTGGAGAGACCTTGAATACGAACTCGTAGCTTGGGTTCGATCCCAGGTACTGTAGTCCACGTTGGCGATCGAAAACCACGAAGTTGGCGGTGTCTAGGAGACCTAGGGTTGTCGCGTTTTGATCACTGGTGTTGCGGAAGTCATAGTCGGCTTGGTTGCTCGAGATCGATCTGTTGAAGTGATATGGCAGTACGGAGGCCTGCATTCTCAGTATCTTTCGACTCGGAGGCAAGTGCAAGACCTACATATTTGTTGACGCAGACAACTGTTCCGTTGAAGCCGCAGTCTTCCACGATTGGTCTGGTCACTCCGGATGGCTGAACTTGCGCGTAAACAGCAGCTGCCCAGGAGAGGGCTAGGACGTGTGCAGAGATCTTCATCATGTACAACCCATCACAGATCTCGCAGCTGAGAACATGAAGTCGCAGGTCGAGGACATGGCAGCAAGGTCGTGCCTTTTCAAATGCAGCATTGCGCGCGGGGTCGTCTATTTTCCGACATGCGGTCGTGTTGGTGAGGAGAACTAGCTTGCTACGGCGTCATAGTCCGTGATGGCGAGCTTTTTGTGGTGTCATCTTCTCCGTCCATGCAGGTGGCTTGTTTGGAAACAAGCCGAACAATCCTGAGGATGAGCCGGGTGGACTACTACCTAGCGACCAAGGATTCGTGGTGTGTGACGGCAGTGGTGTTGACAGTTTGTGGGGTTGGCCTTTTTGCGGAGAACCTTGTCAGGGTTCAATTGCCGTTCGGTGTAATGCCCTGCGATGCCAGTCGTGGTAGGGCTGGTATCGGCTTCGGCTCCCACTTTGGACCTAGCATTCCCTGTATAGAGGTGTTTACAGGGACACCGCGAGGACTCTCAATGGCGTGCTTGCAATCCTGTTGCGTCTTCTATGCCAGCATTGACACTTGTCGTTGGATTCAGGGACTCGCCAACGATATTCGCAATGACCTTGGCTTTCGCATTGGCCTTTGCGATACGGTCATCGAACTCTGTGACCGACTCGTCCGAGTTGTCTTTGGCCATGGTGCTGCTATCGGAAGCCGCATGGAGTGCTTCAACGTGCTTTCGGAGCCGCGTATTCTTTCCGAGAGGCACGAGCAGTCTGACAGTTTCGGCCAGTTTGAACTGGTCCTCACGAGTCAATACCTCAGGGCCTTCCAGATTGGCAGCCTCATCTGCATGCTGAAAGGCGCTGCTCCGTTCAGATAATCTGGCTTGCCAAACAAGGGCTCGGCCATGAAGCTTGCCCAGTTCGATGGCTTTTTCGTAGCCCTTTTCAATTCCAAAGACCTTGCCTTCAATCATGCCAGCATAGGTACTGTCGGCGACACCAGCATCAAATCCTTCTTTGTAGTAGTCATTCTCCAGTTCCAGCAGGCCATCGAATGGATCGTCTGACATTGCGGGTTTTGTTTCGGTTGGTCAGCCTCGTTCCCAAGTGATATTGGCCTCCTGGCAGGATATAAAGGAACCAATATGCTTTTGGGGACCCTGGCTGATGAGTTATAGAGCAACTAGGTCTCCTGGTGCCACACTCGACGTACAGAGACAGATAAGGACTCGATTTGACCCTGAAATTCGAGGCTGAAATTGAGATGCGGAGGTTTAACGTTAAGCATGATATTAGCGGCTCGGCAGGCATTACGATCTCGCCGCCTTTAGTGCCTGCGGGGGATTTTGCGTGTGACTGACTCCTCGCCGGCGGCCCTTGATGAGAACATTACTACAATACACACGCCTGCGCTTAGATCCTGCCAACGTCTCCTTGCAATCAAGAAGGCTGCCAACGTTGCCGCATATTTCGACGTGAGCAGGAGACTTCGAACTCGCGCAAACTCCCCAATAGACTAACCTTTCGAGGCTGGTTTGTTATTCAGCTCAAATCGTCACCAACTTTGCTGAAGATGGGCTCCCAGAAGATTCTCCCCAAGGAGGGCGAAAGGAATATTCTGATTACATCTGCCTTGCCTTATGTCAACAACGTGTGTACGCCCAGTCTTCTTCCGTCATGCTCAACTGACCCGTCTCCAGGTGCCACATCTGGGAAATATCGTGGGCAGCGTGCTCAGCGCCGATGTCTTCGCTCGATACAACAAGGCCCGAGGCAGACCAACTCTCTACATCTGCGGAACCGATGAATATGGCACGGCGACCGAAACGAAAGCTTTGGAAGAAGGGGTTAGCCCAGAAGAGCTGTGTGCCAAATACAACAAAATCCACGCAGAGATCTACGAATGGTTTGAAGTCGGGTTTGACATGTTCGGCCGAACTCCTACAAGACAACATACCGAGATCGCGCAAGAAGTGTTCCTACAACTGCACAAAAATGGGCACTTGACCGAACATACGAATAGCCAGCCATATTGCGAAAAGCACGGAAAGTTCCTGGCGGATCGCTTCGTGGAAGGAACATGTCCCAAATGTGGCTACGATGATGCTCGCGGAGACCAATGCGACAAATGTGGTAGTCTGCTTGATCCTCTTGATCTCATCAACCCCCGGTGCAAAGTCGACGGAGCCACGCCTGTGACGAAAGAAACCAAACACACCTATCTACGTCTGGACGAGCTTCAGCCCAGGATTGAAGAGTGGTGCAATAAGTCCATCGAGCGAGGTGGCTGGTCAAAGAGTGCCAAAGTCATCACAGAAGCATGGTTGAAACAAGGATTGAAAGAGAGGGGTATCACTCGGGATCTAGCCTGGGGTGTACCTGTGCCACTGCCTGGCTATGAGCACAAAGTGCTGTATGTGTGGTTTGAAGCTTGTATTGGCTATCCATCCATCACTGCCAATTACACGGAAGAATGGCAAAAATGGTGGAAGAACCCCGACAACGTTCAGCTATACCAGTTTATGGGCAAAGATAATGTGCCATTCCACTCTGTCATTTTCCCCGGATGTCAGATAGGCTCGGGCGAGAAATGGACTCAACTACACCATCTTTCCTCCACCGAATACCTGAATTACGAGAACGGCAAATTCAGCAAGAGCCGTGGCGTGGGTGTCTTTGGAAACAACGCAAAAGAGACCGGTGTGCCCCCGGACGTCTGGAGATACTACCTATTGAAGAACCGACCAGAGTCAGGTGACACTCAATTCGAATGGCGGTCCTTTATCGATGGCAACAACTCGGAACTGCTAGCCAAACTAGGGAACTTTGTCAACAGGATCATCAAATTGGTCAACTCACCCAAGGCCTACTCTGGCGTCATCCCCGACTTTGACGCCCACAATCTTCCCGACTCATTCAAGGATCCATTGGCTGAAATCACCGAGCTTTTCAAACAATACCTTGCCGAGATGGAGGCTGTGCACCTTCGTAACGGTGTTCTCGTCGCCATGAAGATTGCCGAAGCAGGCAACGGCTTGATCCAGGCTCACCGCCTTGACAACTCCCTGATCGCAAGCGACCCTGCTCTTGCCGCAGCAGTGGTAGGAACGGTTGTCAATTTGATTTACCTCTGCTCTGCGATATTCGAGCCATACCTTCCCGCCACCTCTGCGTCGATATTGAAGCAGCTCAACGTGGACTTCTTGCGGATTCCTTCCGAGGAAGACGTCGCTAACGGCTGGTTGCCTACATACATCAAGCCGGGCCACAAGGTCGGCAAAGCAGAATATCTCTTCACACGCATTGATGAAAAGAAGGCAGATGAGTGGAGGGAGTATTTTGGAGGAAGCCAGGCCGAGCGTGAGAAGAAGAAGAAAGATGAGGCCGAGGCTGCAGCCAAGAAAGCCGCTCAGAAGGAGAAGGTGAAGGCGAAAAAGGCCGCACAAAAAGCTGCGTCTGCTTCCGGCGCCGCCGCCGGCGGTGGTGGTGAAAATGTCGAAAAGAGTGCGAAGGGAGGCAAGAAAGGCAAGGAATTGGCCAACGGCGTGCCCGAAGTGGGAGAGGATGCGGCCGTTGCAAAGGTTACTGATGGTGTCGCTCAGGTTACGTTGCCGTCGTCTTGACCATCAGTGGGAGAATAGATCATGTGACTTTTGAAGAGACATATAACCGACTTCTAAGAGCTGGATGATGTGACGCGATGTTTGCGAATCGGGTAAACCTTCAACGGCTTGTCTCGACTTGGCAGTCTACCAGGCTCGGCGCCTATATGACGACGGTTTCAGAAGGGGAATGTGGTAAAAGAGAGATTAGACCGAAGGAAAGAGTCCTACGAATACATCTCCTGGACCATCTTGTCTGGCTCACGTTATCTACTGTCTATCCTGGCAGCCTTGCGATTATCTTTCAAGTCTGTTGGTCGATGGGGACGATGGGAAGGAGTCCCACCGGTGCAGGGTGTCCAGGTCCCCAGTCCGCCGTCCGCCGTCCGCCATAGATTAATAATACAACTGGGACCCAACTCTAATCCAGGGGCTTGGGGAAGTTCACAGTAGAGTACAACTTGCATAATACTCGCATCTCTGTCAGCAGTCCCATAGTATGGCACAGCACTGAAGTTAGGATCCAGCGGCAGAAGAGCGCGCGGACGAGAAGAGAAGATTCGACCGAGCGGACGACGAGTTCAATACGTACCCTTTGTTTCCTTCTGTTATCTCCGTGGTTGTCTTTTTCTACGGTGGGGTCCAAGTTATTCGATAATGATGATCCGCCCACCATCCGGATGAATAATCCTTTTTCTGCGGTCAGGGGGCCACAGCCTTGCGTTCTTGCCTCGATCCATAGACTAAGGGTACTGAGTTTACACAGGCTTGTAATTCTGTGTTGTTTCTTGTTATTGGGAAGATAGGATTCATGGAATCTCGATCGCTGCAGGAAAAGATCAAGATGGTTAGCCTGATGGAAGCGGGGTCAAAGAGGTCGTATTGGCAGCTAAATCCTTCTACTTTCTTAACTCCGATCTAGAGCTCAGCTGAGGTACACGAACGGTGTGCGCGACTCGCTCAAAGTCATTCCATCAAGATTCACAATTCCTTCTTGGCTTGTTCCGCGGCGCCAACAATCCAATCAACGACCGCCTTCTTGTCTGTCACCATTGGGCAATGGTCGGCGTTAATGCTGGTCACGTCGACCTTGGTTCCGGTTTCCTTCTCAATCATCTCGATCTCGTCCCTCTGGATAAATGGCGGGACACATCGGTCGTCCTCACATAGTAGATATGACACCGGCACGTCCTTGTACCCGGCATAGGTCAGTTCGTTGATGAAACTGATAGAAGAATGTTTGGGGAACTGTTTGACAAAAGCTGTACCCTCTTCCGGGGTCAGGTGGTTGAAAATAAGTTGCGCGGTGTACTCGGGATGAGCCTGGTGCATCCAGCCGGTTTCCTGCGAGTCAATCATGGTTAGTAAAAGTGGTGGAGGAGAATTTAAGGGTAGGTTGGAGTTCCCAGGTGAGGCACTCACATCGACTGGAACATCAAGCTGCGTGTCTTTGGGGACTTTCGCCAGTACGCTGGCAGATGTGCCGCCAAGGGCTGGCACCAGGCAGGTCATGTATGCGAGGCGAACGATGCCTCCTGGTTTGCCTTGCTTCTGCCTGTCCTTGACTGCCAGCCCTTGTACGCTCTGGGTGACGGGGACGCCGCCGTACGAGTGCCCGACCAGGACGACGTATTTGCCTTCGTCGGCGAGCTTCTCGACTTCCTTGGCAATGAATGCCGCGTCGTCGTACATCGTGGGCAGTGGTCCCGGTCGTCCTTCACCGGCTTTCAGGCCTACAGTGGGCATATGCAGTGCGCGGATCTCATAGCCTTGAGCGGCGACCCCGCCTACCACTTCGTCGTAGAACTGGGGAAGAGAGAAAGAGCCGGGAACGAGTAGGATGGAGAGTTTGGACATTTTGACTGCTAGTATCGTGGATCGGAAAGTTGTTGCTGGGGTTGTGATAATGGCAATGGTAGTCAAGGTGTTGTAGACTGAATGCTGGATTGATGAGTATAGAAGTCGTGTTGGTACGACGAGAACATTCCTTCTATTTATTCTTTTTGGAGTCTCTATAAGAGTGGGACGACTTTAGTATAGAGCCCGGCCGAACTGTTTGGTTTCCTCCTGGCCTCTCATCCTGCGTCATTATTGGTGGACAGTTGTTTCGATGTATTGCGACGCAACGAGTTTAGTTTCTGACTGTCAGAAACAAGATGTGTTGGCTGACTAATAATGAAGCATCAGAGGGCACGTCCGTCGACGCAGACTTGGGTTCGTCCGAGTCGCCTACCAATGCGGCCAATGCATGAAGCTTTGATAACACTACTGGATCGGTCATGGACGCGATGGTCTCCCGTAACGTGATGTGTTGCATACTTCATTCTCCTTCATGCTTGAGTGTCTCCGGACTTACCTATAGTCATGCGCGGTCACCTAGGTATATTAGGCTAGCTGTCCAGCCGTGTTGATCGGCTTGGTACAGCATCACAGGGTATCATGGTCAAACCACAACTCGAGACGTGGCGAGTGAAGAGGAACTGCTGTTTCATGATCGATGAGTCTTGCCCTCACTCAGGCTGAGGAAAAGATTGTCTCTCTCTCGTCGAGTTGTGTGGTGTTGGCGCTGGGGCAAGAAATCCCCCACCGTATTAAATCTGCGCTTCTTTCTCCATGCTTCGCCATACTCTTGGCTCGCTCCAAGTGGCTGCAAGGCTGCCGCTCGTTCACTCTCAAGCGCCTGGCAGTGTTGGAGATTCACCAACATCGCCTACAAATATGATAAATTGACGCGTCTGCGCAGTGCCCAGTGGACCATATTCCCTTCAGCCAAGATTGCCTGCCATACTCTATACTCGACTCTTGCGGTACCGAAACTTGACACCACACCAACTCTCCATAGCGAGCATCTTGTAAACAGCCGACAAAATGTCTGGCCTTTTCGGTAGCGCGGCGTCAACCACGGCTGCGTCAAGCACCACAGGAGATCTTTCGAAAGATGTTGCCCTTACCTCACCCCCCGAAGATAGCACTTCGGATCTTCAGTTCTCACCAGCCGGTGATTTCTTAGCAGTCGCGTCATGGGACAAAAAAGTTAGGATATACCAGGTGAACGAGCAAGGTCAGAGTGAAGGCAAAGCAGCCATGGATTTCGAAGCTCCAGTGTTAAGCTGCGCTTGGTCGGAAGTATGCACACTATCCTACCTGTCCTCGTCCAACCTGCTCACATGCATCCTAGGATGGTACCAAAATCGCAGGCGCCGGTGCCGATAAAACCTTCCGGCTTCTCGACCTCGGATCGGGAAACATGACGCCCCAAACGCTTGTCGCGCATGAACAGCCTGTCCGAACGTGTCGCTTCGCCAATATCAACAACTCGCCCATCTTGATCACTGGCTCGTGGGACAAGACTGTCAAGTATTGGGATCTCCGGTCACCGAACGCCGTCGCGACACTACAATGTCAAGAACGAGTTTACACCATGGACGTCAAGAACAAACTGTTGGTAATTGGAACAGCCGACCGGTACATTAACATTGTTGACCTCAACTCTCCCGAAAAATTCTATAAGTCAATGCAGTCGCCGCTCAAATTCCAGACAAGAGTGGTTAGCTGTTTCACCGATGCCACGGGTTTTGCAGTGGGCAGTATCGAAGGAAGATGCGCCATTCAGTACGTTGAGGAGAAGGACGCGGCCAACAATTTCAGCTTCAAATGTCACCGAGATACTCCGACCACTGGCCCAAATCGAGATGTTTCCAACGTCTACGCCGTCAATGCCATTTCATTCCACCCCATACATGGGACTTTCTCAACAGCAGGCAGCGATGGCACTTTCCACTTTTGGGATGGCAACGCAAAACACCGATTGAAGGGATATCCGAATGTCGGGACACCAATCACAGCAACAGCATTCAACAGACAAGGCACGGTGTTCGCGTATGCAGTTTGCTATGACTGGAGCCAAGGCTATCAAAAGAACACTCCGCAAACCCCTAACAAGATCATGCTTCATGGTGTGGTGCCAGAAGAAGTGAAGCCCAGACCTGGTGGAAAGAAGAGGTGATGACAGGATGCATCATGAAATCAAGCCACTGAAGTGCGGATGGCACAGAAGTCGAAAGAGACATGACTAGAATGACCGGCAACGAAGCATTGACAGATCCCCAGCGGCAAGGGAAAGAATGTCGCAAGCGGGCTGGAATGGTCACATATTGAATCCAACAGTTTCTTGCGATACGTGCAACTTTTGCCGCTGTCGAAAACGACTAAGGCAGAGTGCCTGCTGAAGGCAAGACTGGAAGGGCAAAAGTTGGGCAATCTAATGATAAGATGCAAGGAACCTCAATCAAGCACGCCCAATCCAATGTCGACTTTCTGAGTTATTGCCTACTACGGGCCCGGTCACGCTCTGTTGAAATGTGGAAGCACAGTTCGTCTACACCTCCAGCTCCAGCATACAGAGCCGTCAAAACTTCGAAACCCGTGCCACCCCGATTCCGAGCATTTACTGTCCCAGCCGTCTACCGGGCCCTAAGGGATTCCTATAGGTTGGCAGAAGAAAGGACTGGACAGGACCAAAAGAAGATTAAATCCGCCGGCAGAGTTTGTGTAAAATTTGACTAAACCCTTTATACCTCAGCCCGTAGTAGCAGCAGTAATGCAATAAAACGCCGCAGAGCATCGCTTCCCCAGACCCCTAGCCATGCAATGCTTTACTCATATGACTCCTGTCGTTGTATTCATGCAATTTTGTAACAGAACCCCAAAATTCAAACCCTGAGAATGCCCGTCACAAATCCGTCCGTCCTGCCACGCCGGTTGTTGGTGCTCTTGCCTTGCGCAGTCTGCCCCTAGAATACCGTCATGCACATCAACAGGCATGCTAATATCGGTATCGTCTTCTGTTCTGCGACGCTTCGTCGGAGAAAGAGTGTGTTTAATTGGGCAAGTCTCCCGGTTCGATTTGTTGCTGATGCCGCTATGGGCACACGGACTGCTCTCAGTTCATGTCCATGCCATCCTCCTCATCGCCCTCAGTTTCTTCGGCCGTGTCGCTGGGCCGATGACTTCTCCTGCGGTATCGGTACCCACTTCCGAGCCCAAAGTCGTCAACACCATCATCCCATTCCTCACCGCCAACCACCCGTCCTTCCATGTCCACGACCTCGCATAGCTCCATCAGACTCTGGCGACTGAGACTTCTGAAACCCTCGGTCCGGACAACTCGGCCCCAGTTCATCAGGCAGAACCGGGCTGCCCGTGTCCTCAGCCAGTCCTCCTCGGTGCGACCAGCCCGCTCCCAGATCACAGCGGCATGCTCGATGTCGATTTCGCGCGACAGCCGGTTCACACAGAGAACACGCAGCTTGGGCATGTCGTACAGGTTGGCCATGACGAGCATGCCAGCCACGTCTGTCAAGTCTCGGCAGTAGACCGGGTGAGGCGCGATACTGTCGGTGTACAAGTAGTACAGGAAAGCGCGTACCACAGAGTATGGTTCGGGAATGTGCATGCGTGAAGTCTGGAATTCGCTCATCTTGGCCGCATACAGTCGTTTGAAATGTGGCCAGCGGGCTTGAAGTATCATCTTGTGCACGTGGATCGGTTGGGAAACGTTGGCAGCTTCCGAGTCCGACACGAACATTTGACTGCTAGTCGAGTTGACCGAGAAGCGAGGATGAGAGTCGGCCTCGGAGATACCGTCGTCGTCGCTCGATTCCGTATTCGCCGTGATGGTGAAGTCACTCATGCTGGCTTCCGGAGGTTGGTCGAAGATCGCCGCAAGATCCATCCCAAGTCCTGTACCGACGGTGGACGACGCGGTGTGAACAGTTTGTCGTTCGGAAGCGAGGATACGGTTTTGTTCCGATGCCATCGTCCCGGCATCCTGCGTACCTAGCATGCCGTACCTCTCAAGATCAACGGCTAGGACTTCGCTGAGTTGTAGTTCCTGATTGGTCCCGATCAACTCGTCGGTATGGGACCCAAGGAGCCACACCTTTGTTCCATCTTCGTTAATGGTGCAGTAATGCCATTTATAGCCGAGTGGGAAGATCTCCGTGCCTTCCACAAGGCGTTGCCATCTCAGGGAGTCCAGCTCGAGAGAGGACAAATTGCATTCACTGTGGCGGATGTTGGATGCTGGTGTTACGAAATCGAGTAAGGCTCCTGAGGAACAGACGTGGAAATGGTTACCTGAGGACTGGAAAGGAACATGAGGACCTGAAACGAACTTGAGCGACGATATCGCTCCCGGTGCAGTCGGCTTCTCCCGACGACTGGATCGGATGTGGAGACTTCCAGAATTGGCAGTGTACGTGTCGGTGCGGGCAGACTGAGCCCAGGGGTCCTGCCTTGCGGCAGGTATATGGCCCATTGTCGAGTATTGCCTCCCTGACCCGGAGAGCGCAGGACTTCCCTTGAGGTCCAGCCACCAAATGTCAGATGAGCGTTCCATATCAGCACCAAGACCACCCAAAACCCACAATCGACCACCCCAAATCCAGGCACTGTGGTCAAATCTTTGCACAAAGCTCCATGTCTTCGACCACGTCCACGTCTTCAGGTCTAGGTAGCAGATGTCGTCGAGAATGAAGTTGGCTTCACCACTCAGTCCACCAAGGATAAACAATTTGTCCTCGTAGACGACCGCGCCGTGTCTCGCGCGACCTTTGGGAATGGGCCCTTGAATGTCGGGTTGCGTCCAGTGGTGGTCCTTTAGGTTCAAGATGACCACATCTGACAAATAATCGCGATGCTCGTTTTCGCCGCCATAGACCAAGAGCTTGTCCCCTTGGTAGAGCGAGGCTGAATGTCCCATCCGCACCCCAGGGATGTCTCCATAATTATCCACTAGCGTCCAGGTTAGCGTCTTCAGGTCCAGCTTGAGCACGTGATTGTAAACTTCGTCCGTAAACTGATCAAAGCCTCCGAACGCGTAGATTTGGTCGTTGCCGCAATATGTCACTGAAGCATTGACGAGACATGCTGGCTTTTGACCTGATGTCTTTGAGATCTTGGGCTTCATGCTATCTTTGACTGCAAGGCCGTTCTTGGCGGGGCTGGTAGGCATCAGGTAAGTGGAGCCAGTGGGAGTGTTTGCGTCGGATCCGGGAGTTCTAAGGCCTGAAGCGATGCCGGCCCAGGACTGACCGATGCTATGAGCAGGAGCAGGATGAAGACGCTGGTGTGATGGGGGACGGAATGCCATCGTAGGCACTGGTCAGCTCAGAGGAGACCGCAAAAGCGGATCAGAGAACGGGACCGGGGCGACACGAGGAGAGCAACTGTAGAGATCGTCCATCCACCGCAGGTGAACATAAAGTAGCTCAGATCAGCAATTGGCCGAAAGCGGGCCGATGAGCATCTATTGCAGGACAGGATGCGTGTGCGTGTGTCCAGCAACCTGATCTTGAAGGTGCCAGTCGTAGTGAACGAGACTTTTGAACGTCGTCGTCCGGAAAAGGATTAAGGTGATACCCGGATAGCGCCTTGGCGCTGACATAAGGATTGTATGATGTCAGCATCGGTTAGCGTTGTTCGCACCTCGGCAGGTCTAGATCTAGTTAGCCCAACTTTAGTTGCCGTGGGCTGCGGTTGCTGTGTCAACATGCGACCATTTATTCTGGTACTTCAACTGCGATGCTTCACCTTGCAGCTTCTTCCTCTTCTTTCTTCTCACCACATATCCCTCTATCCTCTCCGAACTCATCACTCTCCTCTACTCTCTCACATCCTTGCCTGTGCATAGCCTACAGTCCACTAGATCATACTTGCATACGCTAGATTTGATCGATCCCCCCGACTGCTTCGCCTGTGCCTTGCAACGTTCGGTTATCCAATCATCCAACAATTACAGCGACACTGAGACTTACTAACAACAACACGACAACTTGTTCTCAGGATCCATTCAGTTGAGCATCTTGAGATATCACTGAATTGCTGGACCCAAGCACAGACTTCATCGACAAGATCTGATTGCTTAATCGACAACATTACTAACCCTCCGAGGTCTTGATTGATCCTCGGTCCACAGATACTTTGATCGATACATTGGATTGTCCATTCGATCACATACAACATTATGGCTTCAGTGTCGGTATCTACCCCCCCTGAAGAGCCATCATGGCATATTCTCCACAAAGACGGCAGGCGGCAGAATGCCTCTTACTCCCTCACCCAGGGCGAGAACCACAAGCGTAGCCACCAATGTCTCTACACATTCATCCCCTTCTACTCCTCTGCGGAAGGAACACTCCATCCACAAGCCAGAGCCCTCAACCTTTTTCTCGAGATCACTTTCTCGGTCGGTGTCGAAATTTGCCTACGCCAACTCTCCCAAATCCAACATTGCCAGAAGTCGACAGTCTCCCAAACAACTTGATCTTGGTGTCTCAGATTGGACTTTGACGGGAACTGGCCATAATGCAACCTCCACACCATCAAGAGAAAAGTCACGCAAAGAGACGGCGTTGAGATCAAGAGTTGGCAAGACTACCATTAGACTTCCACACAACACCGCAGACCGATTCATTCCCAATCGGGCTGCAAGTGCTGGCCTTGCTACGGCGGGATGTGGAAAAGCTGATGAGAACACCAGACCTCGAACGGCTGGAGTTGACGGATCTGTTGTGCTTAGCAATGCTGCTGCTGGTGCCTTTGGCATTTCTGCCCGAGGTGCAGATGTGGACATTACCACAGCATTGGAAACTCTCGGTCTGGACGATGACAACACCACCTCATCTTACACCCGATCAAACCCTGACTCAACGGCCTATGAGTCTTCCTTGGCTTCTGCTTGTGGCATCTCCACAAGCCAACGCATCCTAGAATTCAAGCCAGCCCCGCCTGAATCGTCCAAACCCATTGATCTCCGATCTCAATATAACCGTCCTTTGAAGCAGGCCAATGCACAGTCTGCACAGTTCCGCCGACGGATTCAA
Source organism: Exophiala sp. LBMH1013 (assembly GCA_024611085.1). Classification (NCBI taxonomy): domain Eukaryota; kingdom Fungi; phylum Ascomycota; class Eurotiomycetes; order Chaetothyriales; family Herpotrichiellaceae; genus Exophiala; species Exophiala sp. LBMH1013. The sequence continues at coordinate 1,037,377 of JAMFLB010000002.1, forward strand.
TCTGCTCCAGAACGAGTGCTGGACGCCCCTGGTCTCGTGGACGACTACTACCTGAACCTGCTCGACTGGAGCTCAGGTAACCAGGTCGCCATTGGCCTCGAACGCAATGTCTATGTCTGGTCCGCAGACAGTGGCACAGTGAGCTGCCTGTTGGAGACGTCTCCCGATACCTACATCAGCAGCGTCAAGTGGTCAGGAGACGGCGCCTATGTCGGTGTTGGCCTCGGCTCCGGCGAGGTGCAAATCTGGGACGTGGAGGAAGGCACCAAGCTTCGAAGCATGTTCGGCCACGAAACCCGTGTCGGCGTGATGGGATGGAACAAGCACACCTTGTCGACTGGAGCTCGCAGCGGACTGGTGTTCAACCACGATGTGCGCGTCGCTCAACACAAGGTCGCCGAGCTCGTCTCTCACACCTCGGAAGTGTGCGGCCTGGAATGGCGTTCGGATGGTGCACAACTGGCCACGGGCGGAAACGACAACCTGGTATCCATTTGGGATGCTCGGTCCCTGGCCGCACCCAAGTTTGCCAAGAAGAACCACCGCGCCGCAGTCAAGGCTCTTAGCTGGTGCCCTTGGCAGTTGAACCTCCTGGCCACTGGCGGTGGATCCTATGACCGACATATCCATTTCTGGAACACCACGACTGGAGCACGGGTCAATAGCATCGACACCGGGTCGCAGGTGACAAGCCTCAAGTGGAGCAACCACTACCGAGAATTGGTCAGCTCAAGCGGCTTTCCCGACAACTCATTGAGCATCTGGAGCTATCCCACCCTGGTACGCAATGTCGAGATTCCAGCACATGAGAGTCGAGTCCTCCACAGTTGTCTGAGCCCCGACGGTCAGATGCTGGCCACGGCTGGTAAGTTTGGGGAAATCTGTCCTTCTGGGAGACAAGGCTAACATCGTGACAGCGGCTGATGAGAGCTTGAAGTTTTGGAAAGTCTTCGAACGGAAAGCGGGAATCAATGCAGCATCGTCCCGGGAAGGCGGTGTCGGTAAAGGCGGTGCCATGGCGAAGCAGATGACTATTCGCTGATGCAGGTCCATGGTCCTGCAGCCGCAGACATGGATGCTCCGAGCGAGAAGGGAATAGTGACTTGTTTTGAGCATGGTGTTCAGGTCAACATTGGGGGCCAATTTCAGGGTGAAGGACGAATCATGCTAATGTGGCTCTTTCTGGCTGCCGGTGGTCTGTTTGGAGTATGGTGACTAGTATGTAACGAATCTTCTTGATATTGTAAACTGTTCAGGAGATGAGTGACCCTCAGCGGTGACTCTCAATTTGATCCTTGAAAAAGAGTATACATTGTAGACTTCGGACCGTGATGTTTCCAGTGCGTACATGGCATGATCGAGTGCTCTGCTTTGGTAGGCATCACCACAACCTCTAGTAGACACGGTCACTGACATCTACAGCATCTCTGTTTCTGTAAACGGTTCCGGGCGCTTACGTGCAGCATTAATGCCGGACTGCTGTGCATGCGATTGGACAGGCGCAGGTGGGAGGGGTGTGTGGACCAGTTCAACTTCTACCGTCTTGCGAATCATCATCAACACCATCAACAACCGCCATCCATCTTCTTTCTGTCCACCTGCTCTTCTCTGTCTCTCTTGATCTCTCTCTGCCTTGTTCCGTCTGCCCCCCCGCAGCCTCTCTAGCTCCCCCCCCTTGCCGTCGAGCCGCAACACCCCTCCCTCACCTTCGGCGCTTAGACACCTGACTCGAACTGTCGACCTTCTTCACCCCCCTCCACTCATCGAATCACATCCTCAGTCCTCGGTGATCTTCTGCACCGCACCCACCGTCTATCACAATCTAGCTCGTGGCTGACCAGGGGCACTCGAATCTCACCATCCCGCTGGTTCCCTAATTCTCCGATACCCTCAACGTCCAGTATCCTCTTTCGAGCCCTCCTTAGATCCACCCTCCGCAACTGTTCGAGCCTTTCCAGCGGCGTGCTGCCTCCTTCTTCCTGGCCAGTCACGTCCATCCCTCGACGCGCTGTCTCCCCTGTGAAACCGCCGGACCATATGCCTGCAAGATTTAGCAGCACATTGCCTAAGTTCATTCTGTTCACGAGCTAGGCGCGGCGCGAGTCTGAGTTGTTGGATGGCCCGCACCTCAAGAGTGACATATGCTTTCTGTCTATGAGAGCTTCTTACACTTGCTCATACTGAAACTTCGCATAATGCTAGCCCAACGCAGGCATAGCCCTCAGCTCCGCATAAAAGCGCACCCTGGGTGCAAAGGAAAGTCGAACCCTACGCTGAAACGATAACCAGCATGGGGCTTTCACTTGCGCAAAAGAGCTCTTCCCGCCCTACGGCTCCCCTCCTTGCTTCTCCAGCCTCTTTGTTGACAAACTCCTAGCTGTCGAGGATATCTTCCAATTACTATCGTCCACGTCCTTGACGGTCTGTGACCTTTTCTCCCGAATTCTGACAAACCATGCGCGCAGGATCTTGTTCGGATCTGTGATTGCAAGGCGGGCATTGCCTCGTCCACTCGCCCTCTATCTGTCACCTCTCTGCCAACCCGCATTGCCTCATACGCGACCACTTTTCCGGCCGCAACATATCCATGCGATTTCTGGCCTGTGTAGCAAACACTGTTCAGGGAAGCTCGTATAGCGGCAGCTACGTCGAGTAGTCTGCCTTGCATGACTTCTCCTTCACCTTCTTCGCCCAACATCTGCTCCGCCGCGAACCTGACTGACTGACCTGCCTGTTCTACTTTTCGCTCTCTCGGTCTGGCAAGCGTGGTCTGTTGTGCCGCAGACCCAGTGCCGCGGCGAGATGATGGCAGTGAGGGCTCCTCTCGCGTTCAGTCCTGCACCAAACCCTCTGTTTTCGCCCTTCTCGCCCTTCCCAGACCATCCCGACTCGCCGCGACCCCGAGTTGCGGCGCCGTCAGGTCAAAATATGTAAGTCTGGAGGGCAGGACCGTTGACCGCGGAGATTGACCAAGGGCAGGTCCGGAACAGAGCGGTCGTACGTGACCGGCGAAAGCCATCTCAAGGCCCCTGCTGTCAATGATATAACTTCACCGCACCATCCTGTTGCTCCTTCTCCCGTAAACTCGGATGTGACAAATTTTGAAGACGTGGAAGAAGAGGTTGAACAGGAGATAACCGACACGACAAGCCATACAAAGGAGGAGCCCGTCACTGAAGTGCGCTCGAGCTTCAAGGAAGACCAGAGACCGCGAGTCAGTTCTCCGCTCAGGAATAGCGTACAAAGAATTGCAACTCCCTTGACTGTTAGTGAGCGGCATAAGTGTTGTCGGTCTCCAATGCTGACGGAGCTCGCAGCTCGACACAGCTTCAATGCTAGGACAACAACTTCGTCCAAGATTGGAAGAGGAAACAGAACCGCAGTCGGCAATTCACATTCCGACCGAGTTTGGCAAGTTCGTAGGTTTTCTCGAACTCGGCCCACCATAACGTGCCCGCTAATATTGCTGCCAGCCCAGAAGTCAAGCATCAGAACCTCTTAACCAACAACATACCCAGAATCCCCAAAACAAGGCTGAGGAGGAGTCCTCACCAGTAGAGCCAAAGGAGGTCGAAAGAGCTAGGGCAGGTTCTACTGATTCTAAGAGATCAGATTCTACTGTGACCGAAGCAGTCCCCAAATCGACTACAAAGGTTCGTCATCTTCCGTCTGCCTTGTTAGATTTCTAACTCAGGTGCTTGTCAGGCTCATGGTGTTCCCATGCCTCCTACTCCCCTTCAGACCAGCCTTCCTCCGCTGCCAATCCTGCACGACTGGTCCCGCACTCCCCGAGCGCAGACGCGGCAAGACCTTAATGTGCTGAGCCGTCCTGGTTCGAGTCTCGCGAGTATTCTCTCGGTCTTTCCGTAGCCCTGTTCCTTTGACTGATCCTTCACAGGCATCTTGGAGGGTGACACGGATGATCATCCCAGCACAGACGAGACTGGGGACGAAAGTCACCTTGACAGAAGCTTGTTGCGTGACGCTGAAGCCGAGCTGAACGCTCTAGGCAAGGCATTATCGGAATGCTGGACCTTGTGCAATACCCTTGCAAGCCTGAGCCATCTCCACAGGGAAAGAATCTTCAACTTCTCTGGCCGAGGCGACATGCATGAACACGCGTGGAAAGCGTGCTGGAGATTATGTCAGAACCTTTACAACACCCGCGAGGACAGCGGACCGGACGCATTTTCGCACAACTCGTCCAGGCCCACCCTGGATCTTTGTCGGGACTTCTGTCAGGCGCTCTTTGAAGTTCGAGTGCGGGATAATGAGCCCGCGGACTCGGTGTTAAGAGTAAGCTTTGAATTGAACAATCACCTGTTCAACACGCACGATCGAACTCTCCCTGAGGCTTTCCGTGAGAGGACATTGGAGTTTTATATTACTTTGTGTCATCGGCTGATGAAACAGAAATCAAGAATGGCGGAAGAAACGGATTCATTGCTCCGAGCTTGTTGGTCCCTGGCGGAAATGCTGTTCAGCGTACGGCAGAGCCGACGGCAAGGAAAGAGACCCGATGAAGAACTGCTCGGTTCGGCAATTCTAGCTTGTTGGGAGCTGTGTGACCTCTTCAGAGACGGCTGGACACGAATCCGGCCCGAAAGAGGAACTCCTCGGCCCAGTCAGGCAACATTCACCCAAGCATTCAACCAGGCCAAAAGGTCTGGATTTACGCCATGGGACGAGAACGTGAATCCCAGACTGCTTCCGGAAACGCCCACCACCATTTTTGAGGACACCGTCACTACCATTTCGCCGGATGAAGCGCCCACTCCGAACATACTTGTTCTTGGGGCTGACGAAGCGTCGCGGATGTCGACTGCTTCGTCGAGTTCTTCCGTTTCCACCGGCCGCTCTGGACGCCAGCCCTCTCCTAATTTTCGCAAGTCTCGTTCTGCCCAACCGGGCCCGCATCCAGGAAACCTTGCAAATTACGCCCGACGATCGGTCAATTCTTCAACCTTGTCACTTCCAACCTCGGCCATATCCGAAGGAGGTCCCAATCCGGTTTCAGCCACGACTGTCTCAACTGTTCGGGACCCAGGCGATGATCCGATCCTAATCCTACTCAAGGCGTTATTCGTTAAGGCTGCGTTATCAACGGGCCGCGGGTACACACAGACTGCTGCCGACCCGACTCTGAAGTCCCTTCCGGAATTTGTTAGAAACCTCCCTGACACAGCTTTCGGGAACGAGGCATGGCAGGTGGCGTTGTTAGACAACTATCGAAAGACCATTGTGAACGATTCTGGGTTTCGGAGTCTAGGCAGTGCCGGGACAGTGGGTGAGCGAGGAAGACTGAATCCCGTCGAGGTCGGCCGAGCTGTACTTGGCATGACCTCCTGCGTGTACGGTTTTGGATGGCTGAAGGATTTATATCGGTTCGTCTTCGGGTTCTATGTCGAGGAAGCCCTTAAAGGGATTGACAGCAATGGCCCACAACACAGCACTGCTCATGCGTCGGCCGACGGGGGCGGTGGCGGTGGCGGTCGCCGAACAACCACTGGCAGACAACACGGAGTGGGAGTCACTGTTGCGGCAAGTCTGGTTGCTGCCGTCATGGGCAGTACCAATCTGGCGGGTGGCAGGGATAACAACAGTGATATTACGCCAACAGGTGGTGGTAGTGCAAAGAGCACAGGGAGTGGCAGTGTCAGTGGAAGTTCTAGAGGCGGAGGTAACGGTAACGGCAACGGCAACGGCAGGAGGACGATAAGTCAGTAAGCGCTCAATTCGACCTAGACGGAGCAACAAGACCTCGAAGGGACCAACGGGGGAACTCTTGAAGGTACTGTGCACAGGCAGAGGCCAAGAGCAGTGACAAGATTTTCAGTTCAGCCATTCCGCGCCGGCGCTCGATGTCAATATACCCTAGATTCCTTCCTACATTATACTTTATCTCAGCTATCTACTGTACCTGGCTATATCACAGTATATGATAATGAACACAATCAATGTCAAACCTATTACTGCCTCGCCTTCTCTTGTTTCCCGGCAGCCGAGATCGAAAGAAGTATGTATGCCTTCATAATAACGGGCATATGATATGACCATGGAGGAACTGGGGAATAAACCACCTACCCTGTATTGTTACTTCGTATATCTGGGTTGCTTGGCCACATATATATAAAAGTTACGATCTCGGTCCTAGTGAGTGCCCTGGACCCAAACAAAAGCAGAACGCAGAAGTAGAAGTAGAAACACACATGATTAAAACAGTCACTGGGCTCAAACGTGGTATATATATATACCCAAAGGCAGGTGGTAGGTAGGTAGGTATTTTGCAGTCCGAGGCTTAGGTGCTTGCTTGCTTGCTTGCTCTCGACCTGACTGACGCGTCAGGTAGAGTGGGACGGATAATACATTTTATTTCCTCTGGTCAGTCTTGCTCGGTCAGTCTTGCTACGGTGATCATGGATTATGCTTTTTTCCCAACGCTGGCGAGCGCAAGCGGTACACGAAGGAAGGGCAGCTGACGTATCTATCTACCTTATACGGCGAGGACCAAAAGTGACGAGGCTACTTACCCACCCAACCTACCAACCTACCTATCTACTTGACGATTTCGACGAGCAAGGCGGACGCAGAGTCTCGTCTACAGGCGAAAGCAATCTACAGGTTAGGGTAACGGAAAAGATGCAGCACATGCAATAAAACACAGCCGTAGTTCTCAGATAAGATGGTGCTGGAAATATCAAAAACCTGGATTCTTTTGTTGGTGGCTTCTTGCTTCACTGCCTCGAGAAACCCGTTCGAATCGACCTCTCCCCTTCTCTCACTTGCCATCACTGTTCTCATCACTTCATCCTCCGTTCGTCATCTATTGCTCGCTCTGGGTTTTCTCGTCTTGACGCTTTAATCTCGGACGTCGAGCCTTGCCGGCATATCTCCCTGCTCGGTTGGCCGCTCCCCTTCCTTCATTCTTCAAAGTGAAAAGTGATCGGTAGGTTGCGTCTTGTGAAAGAAGCGCCAAATGTGGCTGGCTACCCATTTCATTGGGATCTGCGTGACACCTCTCTCCGATAAAGCATAAAGCGAGTCCCGGTCATGGAAGGTTTGCTTGTAGGTGTGAAATGCAGGTCTTGATGATCGTCCGACCCAAGAAACGCCTGGTCCAGTATTAGAAAATGAGGGCCCTGGTCCGAATCCGGAGTCATTATAGTTCGTTTGCTTCATGCTGAACCTCATTGCCTTTCCAAACCATTTCATTCATGGATGATCCCAGTCTCGACTTGCCGCTCCTGTCGTGAAAGCAATTTCCAATGGTGTGGTTTTGAAGTCGTGAATTGCGTTAGAGATGATAGATGTTTGCTGGTCCAAAAGAACCGGGATTCGAGGGGCGGTTGGTGGTATCGTGCGGAAAAGTGGTAAAAGATCCATTTGCTTAAAGATTCGAGGCCAAAATCGCAAGTACTGACTCCGCTCGGAAAGAAACCGTTGGGGCATCGGCGCATTGTTGCGCAAAGCAGGGGGAAAATGCAGAAACTAAAATCTCAAACAGTAACAGAAAGGAAACACATCAGCACGGCTGAGTGATATGAGGGATGATTGTCGCTCTATGCCACAGCTGCGGCAGGGGCAGCAGCGGCAGAGATATCGGTAGCATCGACAGCAGGAGCAGTTCCGGCACCCTCAGCAGCTGTTCCATTCGTCACAGCGGCCGCTGCACCATTGGTCTCGGCGGCGGTGCAGTCTTTACTGATGTGGCCTGGCTGCCCGCACTTGTAGCAGGTCTTGCCAGCTGCGTTCAACGGGCCGCCGTTCGGGGCGGTACAGTCTCTTGAGATATGGCCCTGGAGGAAAGTCAGCATGATATCAGAATCCGAGAGAGCTTCAGCTCTTACAAGCTTGCCGCATGCGTAGCACTTCATGGCTTGAGCCTGACAATCTCTCGCATAGTGGTTGGGTCCACCGCATTTGTAGCAGGTCGCGGCTCGGTTGTTGACGACACTGTAACCACCGCGGAATCCGCCACCGTAGCCACCACGACCGCCACGGGCGGCCGGGCCAGCAGCATGGCCAGCATTTGGTGTAGGGCAGTTGCGGGCCAAATGGCCGATTTGACCGCATGAGTAGCAGCGACCACCCGCAGGGCCACCGCTGATGCGCAGGGTTGGGCAGTCGGCCTGAACGTGACCTAGACCCTGACAATGATAGCATTGTTTTGCTGCACGAAGATGCAATCAGCCACCAAGACTCTCCCAGCTGTTTCGAGAGTGAAACTCACTCTCAGTAGTGCGTGGCATTGGGCACTGGTTTGATTCATGACCTGGTTGCTTGCAGTTGTAGCACAGTCTCTCGGAAGAGGTGCAGACTTCTGCGTAATGTCCAACATTGCCACATTTGTAGCATGCGCGACGGGAAAGAGAGAAGACATCCTTGAGAATTCTTCGATCTCCTTCCTCTGGTCCTGAATATTACGGTGTTATTAGACGTGCTCTCATATTTTCCTGGGCGCAAAATGACTTATGCGAGTCGCAAAGTTCTCAGTGAGGATCGAAGGGAGTAAGTCACTGGGCGATAAGGAAAGTGAAGTTCGCGTCGCCGTTAAGCATAGTGAGGAAGCATACCTGCTCAGTTTGACCTCGATAGAGTATCCAAAGGCCGCAACCTGTGGCTCAGTGTTAGCCGCCTAGCTGCGAAGTCGCGCGGATAGGTGCAGAGGGGGAAAATGCCCGGTTCGAGGGAGGGGTCATCTTTCGAAAAAGCTGCAGCGCAGTGGATTGGGGACTTACAAAAGGCACAACTTCCCACTCGACCTTTCCGACGACTTCCAGCCTCCTTGAAACCGTACGACCGATCAACACCAGCTGATCAGAAAGGCGACGGGATTGTCCAAAAAAGTCGCAGGTGAAAAGCAGATGGGGACAAACGGGCGACGAAACGGGCCAAGACGAACTTGCTCCAGAACCTGCCTAGCGTCATATGGCTGGTCACGTGGGACGAGTCTAGATTGCGCCTCGGGGGATCAGGCTGTGTCGGCAAGGCTGCGGAAGACTGGAAGCATCGTTCTTTTCCACCTTTTGGATCTACTTGCGTATCGAGTATGCCATTCAACCTGTGCGCCTACACCTGCCGGACGCTGCGTACGCCGTAGTCTCGTTTACCATGCCAATTTCGCGTCCATCTCGCCCGTAAAACAACATTGTTTTGCCTACTTACTCCTCTTCTGGCTTGCTCCTCTCAATTACCGCAGGCGCCCTGATTTCTCGTCCGCTCAAGTAGTTGAGTCCCTCGCCGCCCTATCATGTGGTTAGTCAAAGGTGCTTAAACGTCTGTATGAGGGAAGACCTACATAGCTGATGAGAGGAGAGACCTCCACCCCAGCATTGTTGCCTTCTGAAACCACAATCGCTCCTGCGTTGCGTAGCCATCGGGCCCCTTGATCCATTATGTCTTGTTTGCTGGTATCAGGATTGTCCTCTGACGTGCCGCGAGCATTCTTCAATGGAGAGAACTCCTCCTTGCGATCCACCTCTAGACAAGCAAACTTCTCCATCGGGACGAAGGGAAAGACATCAAAGACAAACTGCTCTAGCTTGATACCATTCGGCTTCTCAGGTTTCACTGTCTCGCCCGTCTCTGTGTCCATAAAGGGGATCTTCTTTTTGGCAACGTGGTGGGGCAACCGGTGCGCCCACTCCTCGATGCTCTCGAAGAACCCGAAAGAGTAGTAGTGATTGACAATGTTTGCCGCTCTGAACTTGAGAAGACCCGAACTGTCTTTAGCTTCGGCCATTTCCTTGTCAATCTCCGAGTACTCAACCACGTCGGGCTTGCCGTTCTTTTGCACAATAAGACCGACGGGTTCGTTCGCTGCTCGCTTCCGTACCACCTTTGTGGCGATGTCAACTTTCTTCGAGGATGAAAAGCCAATGAAGACTGGGTCAGCAACCCTGGCCAGGCAATTGTCAACACAGTAGGCGTGAACGTGTTCGATACCACGCTTTCGCATGTCATCGCGGGATCCGGACATCAGCAGTGCCTGGTAGATGCCACCATTGCCATCAGGTGCTACTGCAACCTTGGATTTGCTTTCCAATAGGATCTTCCCTTCGTTCGAAATGCAAGGCAGAACGCCTTGTTCAAAAATAATGACATTCTCCTTGCACAACCCAAAGTAGTGGTGCTCTTCGAAAAACTTCTCCGTCGGGGCTCTGGTAGGGCCACTAGTCATAACATACCAGGGCACAATTGGTTCGGTCGACGAATTTGCATGATGTTTGGCCAGCTGTTGGACTTTCCAGATTCGCTCCGCTTGCAATTGAAACAACGACTTCTTGCTGGGTAGACCGATGTCGAAGCAACCTTTTGGATCTGAGCTGCCCAATCTCGTTCCTTGTCCACCTGCTAGTAGCACCACGGCAACTTTGTTCTTTGCAATGAGGTCAAGCCCGGCAGTGTACCATTCATTTTTCTGTTCTTCCGAAATATCGAGGAGGGAGGCAGTCACCGCTTCTGGGAGAGGCTCGACAGAGGGTTGTTCGTCTGAGGTTGGTGGTGGGTGGAGGGCTTTTTCCGCGAGCTCGTTGACACGTTCTGGATCGAAAATGGACAGTTGATCAAACAGGGCGGCTTTTCCCTCCGTATCCAGTTCGTCGTAGAAGGCAAAGACATGGGCCTGGTTCTCCTTCTCATACTTCTCCCGCAATTCCTTCAAGTCCTCTCTATCGGGCTCTTGTACTGGGGCTCCATGCTCAGGAGATGTCAGGTGCAGTTTCTCGAGCAGACTGTTTACCATGGCTGCAGCCATTTTTGGGGTGTCTGTTTACACTGTCGGTTGCGGCGTACACCGGATTGTGGACTCAACTTCGGGCGGGTGTCAGGTGCGAAAGATGTTTGGTGGCAATAGAATGTACCACCCGTGAAAGGGAGGACTGATGCTGACACTCTGGAACAAAGGAAACGGTCACCTCAGTTGGGATGCAAGGGGGCCTGAGCGCAGTGAGACAGAATCGTCGACCTGAAACTGCGCAATGCACTGGCCGCAGCCTCGTGGTGACGTAGACAGCCTCATTCGTACCACCATCCGTACGACTGGGCCAAACAAGACACATTCTACAACACGACCTGTTCTCAAACATTGCTCAATGTGGAAATGCTATACTGGTGTATCATGTGGCTTGAAAGACTAGTGGTACAATTTATAGGTACTCTGATACAGTCGTCGGTCATCTGTCTCTCTCCCTCCATGACTTAGCGTGGTACCCTGCTCTCCGTCTGTCTCTATCCCTGTCGGTGTCACGATCCCGCCCATCATACCTATCCCGCGGCATATGATGATACTCGGCTCGGTATCTCTTCTCCTTTCCGCGATCGTCGCGAGCCGCATCATGCCCATCATATCGGGGACTTCGACTTCGAGATCGTCGTGAGGCTTGCTCTGGCTGGGAATCTCTGTTCCGCCGGATTTCGCTTTTGTCAAAGACCATTCTGTAATTCCCTCTATCATGACCCCAATCATCATCTTCCCGGTAATGCCGTTTCTTCTCCAGATTTGCAATGCCACCAAATCCGCCAGCGTGCCTGGCTCTTTTGGAATTGGTGGCATTCCTCCATGTGTCCGAAAGCTTGGAAACGCTCTGCGAAAAGTCCACATGAATTCGATGGTCATCGATCAGGACCCCTTGCATCTTGAAGTAGGCCTGCTCGCAATCCTTCTGGTTTTCGAACTCAATGAATGCATACTGAAGACTGTCTCCTGTACGTTTGTCTCTGATGACCTCGCATGACAGGATCTTGCCAAACCGACTGAAAATTAACTCAAGGTCCTCATCATTGGTGACCGGATTTAGTTTGCACACGAACAAGACATTTTCTGGGGGCTTGACTTCTGCGAATGGAAGGTCCCCAACCATCTCCAAGGTAAGGGCTTGGGCGCGTGCTTCCCGTTCCCGTCGCAGCTTCTCCATGGCAGCCTCGTCCACTTCTTCGCCCAATTCTTCATCATCAGCAATCATGACCGTGGCTAGCTGCGCTTTACTCGGCGCAGGACTTGAATCAGGCACCACCAGGCCAGGAGGATCGTCAAAGGGATCTTCTAGGATGATGGTGTGCCGGATCCGAATGTCTTTCAGAGGTCTGCCATTGGCATCTGTGAAAGCATCGTTGATCTTCTCGAGAGTGTCGAAACCCTCTACCACCATACCAAAAGGGGCCGCTTTCCCATCGAGATAGTCGATGTTGTCGCCTAGTGTAATGATAAATTGACTGCCCGCAAGCCGCTGATCGGGATCCTTGGGAGAAGGCACAGTGGCCATACTGACCGTGCCGCGCTGGATATGCTTTGCTTTTGGGTCAATATCGGCTATGAAACTCTTTTTCGAGGGACCAGAGATGAGCCCCCAAATGGAGCTTCCACCATCGCTTTCAGGGGAGTCCGGCCCAAGCGGATCTCCCGTTTGACAAGAAAAGCCTTTTTGTACACTGTGAAATGGAGAGAAGTTGTAGTACTTGACTTTGCATAGTTTTAGAAAACTGAGTATCTAGTCAGCACAAAGTCACGCAAAGGAAGAATAACACGCACTTCTCGCAGCATTTGGGGGCGCTGTCAACCATGAGATCAATCACGATCTCACCCAGAGATGTCTCTAGTAGAACACTCATGGCGAGGTTTGGAAAGAGGCAAAGAGTGTGTCGTGGGCTCCTCCTCTTGCCGCACACCCCGTAGTGAATGTAGCCGTTGTTCGCTGGTCCTCACAGAATTTGCAAGATATTGTCTTGTACGGAAGTGCGCCACAGAAGTAAGGACCAGCGCATGACAAGATCATTAGAACTTCGACTATATCTGTAGACGATGGCAACTTTGAAGTCGGTAAGTTGGGGAGGTTTCAAATGACTCACGACCGACGGTCATTCGTCTTCAAATGACGATATGGCCAAGCTACATCACATGACCACGCTAGTCTAAACACGGCATAGTATACGAATAGGCCAGGCTTCTTCTCACAACCGCCCAGAAGTTGTTCATGGACACTTGAACCTCGAAGTCACATCTAAGACCTGTACCTCAAGGTACCTTACCTTGCTCGTCGACGAAATGCATTGGGTCACAGTATCCAGCGTTGATGCTGCCGAGAACATTGTGCAAGCGTTTCCGGCGAGGGCTCTCCCGTTGGATGGCCAGACTCTTTCCATGTCGCCAGGAAAAGCTGGTCCTCCCTTTCGCCTCGAGTACGACTCATCATAACGGGAGGATTGACGACTCCTTGGCCATGGACGCCCTTTCACACGCGCCTTCTTGTCTTCGATACGGGCACCACCGTCTGATTCTGTGAACCTTCATCAATAGGCTCTCGTCTTGGCCTTCTCCTGTGTGACAAACTGAAGCTCGAGGCAAAGCGTTTGTACTCACTTAACGGATAGTCTAGTGAAGAGACGCTGAAGATTGACCAAGAGATAACCCAAGTGTCCAAAAGTGGTGGACCGCTTTGACTGCCTTCCATCACGTTACAACTGCACGCAAAATCTTAGCCCCAATTGACATGGTCAACAGCTGGATATGCAACCATCCACGCCGTTGCTCCTTTACACAGAAATCCCCCCGATTCTGTCACGAACCGTCTTCTTTGTCGGCTTCCACCCGCTTCGATGACAGGTCCAGCAGTCTAGCCCTAGTCAGTCTTTCAACCTCGTTTCTACTGCAACATGATTTTCTTAGCCAGTTCCCGGACCCTCGCAGAGGGAATCTGCGATCAGATACGGACTGATTTAGAACTGGAAGAGCGATGTTGTCGTCCACGTGGGACTGCAATTAACCTTGCAATGCACCTCCATTAAGCCAGGACGACTGTCTTGATCCGCAATCCGTGGCGATCTGCTTTTCCCTTCGCTGTCATCCCCCTCCAATGATTTCCCACCCGGGCAAATTATCCCTCTGCTCACAAACTTGGAGCTAGGAAGTGGTGGACCTGTGCTTCCAAGCTGCCTCATGATGTGCTGTACGGCCGCATGAAAGGAGGGATTTACCTGGTAGCATTTTCATCAAGGTGGCAACAGTAGTTGCCCTGCTGGGGCTTCATGCTAGGTCCATTACGCCTCTGTACCACCAGCCTGCACTCGATCCTCAACCTCTGATTTGTCAGGATATTTGGAGTTCAAAGTTGCGATGCGCGAGGCCCATCTGTTGACATCTCTGTGTGACGAGAATCCCCTGCAATGTTCCGCAGCCATTTTGCAGGTGATGTTCAGGGGCTAACCTTGCAGACAGAATTCGAGCCAACTGAGACCACCTCAAACCACTGACACGCTTGAATCTTGCTGTCTGTCATGTGCATCAATCAGATTGTGAGCCTGTCGCTATGAAATCCTCCGCAAGTCTTGCAGCGGCTCCACCATCCCTGCCAAAGCCGTCGTTCGAACGGCTTGCTAACAGTTGACTCAGCCAGAACCTGCACGGGCCGTTCCAGCACTCTTTTACTTCTGCGCAGAAGGAGAGAGTCCGGCAGCCACGTGGGGCCTGCTGGGCCTGGCTTAGCAGAAAGGGAAAAACCACTTCATCACGCTTGCTAGGATTTGGAAAAGGGTTGTGACGAAGGCTCTCTTCTGGTTTTCCGTCTGCTAATTGAACAGCTTTCGACAGTTGCAAGTTTGCTCGAACACGGATGCTGCGTCTCCCATGCCAACAACTATAATCTCCAACCAATCACTGGATGCAGCAAGCAGGTTGGTAGCAAACAGCACCCGCCCCTTTCCACACTTGGCTGAGACCAGCATCAAGTCTAATGGACGGTTCACTTTGCGCCATCCACTCGAGTTGCCAGTCGAACTGGCTGTCACGCTCTCACCTACAGATGCGTCCCAAATAGAGGCTGCAAGACGTGTCGTGTCTCCCCACACGGAACCTGTCGACGCAACGTCCTAAAGCCAAAGCCCCCGACGCATGATGCTCAAGGACGATTTGCAGGTTGGTCCTAAAGTACCATAGGGTTATCATTGGCCGAAACTGTGCAGATTTGTTTCACAGCTGATATTGTGGGCACCTTATCATCCTCTCCACGACTGGTCAGGCCCTTCCTTCGCCCGCTAAATCAGGTTGTCGTTGTGGACCAGGTATGGTCGTCGCACGGCGGAAACCTGCAGTAAGCCCGTTACAAAGAAATCTTACGACCAGGTTTCAAGGACAACTCCACCAGTATGACTTGCTGTGAGCGTGGGTTGAGGCAAGCAGAGCCTTCGAAGCCCAACACAGCTTGTGATATGACATATTTATGAATCTGATCTGGCTGGTGGGGCTCACACTGTCATGGACCTTCAATTGGTTTACATCTTTGAGGACGCTGGTCTTCGCTGGAATGTGGCGCTACTTCTATATTCTCCGTCAAATCGTATAGCTTGGGTCCAAGTCCTTGATTGATCGAAGCATTCAAACAATCTGCTCATTGCACCAGACGCCTAACCTTGAAGTCGGTCGGTACTGGTCTGTGAAGGATTCCGACGCACTTCAGAAGACACAAACACCCGCTCAACAGCGCTAGCTGGGGCCTCAATATTCAATATGGTACCTAACAGCCCCGTCTCTCCATGCCTCGTATCTAACTGATTCCCAGATCTCAACACGACTCTACAATCCAGACATTGAGTTCTTTAGACGCAATGATCGTGGCTTTGGTATGCCACTAACGCAGCATCAACCTCAAGATCAGTACGAGACAGGAAGTCACCTCAGCAGCCATACCACGCCGTCTTCAGAGGCCGAGCAAAGAGCAACAAGTGGCTCGAGAAAGCGCGTTCCAGTTGCTGTACGGATCAAGTTCCTTCCTGGAAAGACCCTTGAGGATTTTGTACTGACAGCCTGAAGTGCGAGAGATGCCGGAAACGCAAGATCAAATGCAGTGGTAACGAGGGGAACAACCAAAGTTGCGCCAATTGTATCAACGCCGGCCATGAAGATACTTGTCGATTCCTCCGGGTAGGTCCACTTCCCGAAGGTGAGAGACATTGCAGAGTTGACATCGGTCAGGTCTCGTCGATAGAACCGGGGGCATTCAACTTTCGAGGCTGGCAGGGCCCTCCTCGCTACTCTCCATATTCTCTTCCCATGCACCATCGGCTGAACTATGTATCAATGCCCTCAAGATACAGTCCGCCGACGTCACTGCAATATCCAACTGTACCTACGAATGTCGACTATGGCGGTTACTCTAACCCGAGTCCTAATGTCGAGTGGACAAGAACATCATATGTGCCCTACTCACCTTACCCGGACGAGGAAGAAAGCAGTCCATATTCCTCACAAGTGCAACCGCCTCCGTATATCCTTCCAAACACAGATCCAATGTCCACCACAAATGCCTACTACATGCACGCTCAAGGAGTCAGACCACATCACGCGTCACTCTGGCCTGAGCCGCAGAATTGTATGCCTCAAGCCAACGCTCAGCTGGCCAGTTCTGGTTACAGCCAAGGTCCTCAATCTGTTCATACCATGGTAATTGCTGGAAACCCTCCATCCGATCGTGTTCTGCCCACGCCCATTTCAGCTCGGAGCATTGTCTCTTCAAACGGCGCCCATATAGACAACACCCCAGTTACCAGTTCCGGCCAGCAGAATCCTTCATGTTGGAGCGGTGGACATGCTGCCCCTACCCATCATTCTCACTCCTCGGCGCATGTAAATACAGACGGAGCACGAGACACATCTATCGAGAGAGCGAACGCCTCTTACATGCCGTACGCACACATCGGCTTGAACGACACTTTGACAACCACAGGCCTCTCCCACGGTATACCTCTTACGGTCAATGACATACAAAACTCGACCGCGACAGGGACACCGGAAGACTCTCATGGTTCCGGCACCAGCCTGAGGACGGTTTCCCGCGGAAGCCTCAAGGCGACACCTGAAAGTACTTCAGCACCGTACAGTTACATAGATCCGATGGCTGGGCACAGCTCTCAGTTGAGGAGTGCTTCAGGTCAACTGTCGAATGGATCGTTGTACTGCCGCACACAACCCATGGTCACACGAAGAGAGCCAGCTTCGGATGATTGCAGCCCGGACTGTTCGAGCTGTCAGACTGATTCGGCGCGGGCTTCGGTATTGTCCATTGGTAACACCTCTCAAGGGTATTGATGTCTCCCTGTGAACGTATCAATACCCTGCAGACATTCGACGATTAATTGGATTACGGATTGCCTCAAGCCAGGGGTTTATAGGACTGCAAGGTTGGTACTAGAGTGGCATCTATTTCTTTTTCGGGATTCGCTGGGACGGCGGAAAACTAATGAATCAGCATCATCGTCCTTTTTCCTTCGTCGTGCTTTGTACCCCATGTGTTTGCACCTTATGGGCTTCCAGGTATATGGAAAGGAATTCCAGGTGGGAGAGGGATATCATGTCAGGTCGTGGCTACTTCCAAAATGGCGGCATATTACAGGCCCGGCAAAAGCATCTGTCCACGGTTTAAGGGAATGTTCTCGGGTTCAGGGTCTGTCTTTTGATCAAAATTGGTTTGCGGTCATCTATCATGTACGTCTATTTCCGCACCGAGAGATCGCCCGGCGAAGGGTGCCTGGCGAAGGGTATCGGACACGCAAACATGGCAGAAGGAAAGAAGGGCTTTGTATTACGCTAGCAACTGTTGTTGGGAAAGGTCACGCCGTACAACTTTGGCAAATGTAACGAGATGGGAATGATCTGTAGCATTAGCCGACAGGAAAATGATATTCTTGGTGTAAGATGAACCAGATGCGAAACGCATCATATTGATCGATCGCATAGCAGTCGACAATCTGATGCGCCGATATCAGAGGATGCTGTGCCGACTGGAATATCATGCAGCACACCGAGAGGATTTGGAAAGGAATACGAAACGTGGGCAGGCTTCAGTTTTGTCGTTGTTTTTCACATTCAGTATCGACTCACTGCACTTGGAGCTCATACGCCAGTGCCCGGTGTTCTTGATGTCCAGTGCGTAAAACATTGTTCCCATTGAAAATCTGATGCAAATCGATGTTTTGGCTGGCTGATCCATGATCCAGGAAAGAGCCCTTGATTTCCCCCCCTGGACTGTATTTTGCTTGCGACACCACGACTGTCCGACTTGCAGGAATCTGCAAACAAAACTAGCAAGGGCAGAGCTCATTTCCTTCTAGCCCATGCCCCAGGCTTTCATCGACGACCACCCCCGACTTAATTCATCCACCACCATCAACCACCACCACACACACCTCCGGCACCACCCTCATCATCACAACCACCACACAAGACCCAACCGCAAGAAGAGTGATCGCAGCGGGAGTGCCGGTAGCATAAGCAGCAGCGTCACATTTATTTCTTCTTGTCCTTGGAAGCACCCTTCGTCTTGGCAGTACCTCTGACCTCCTTCTGTCTGTTCTTTCTCTGTTTGCGTTGCTGTCTGCTGGCCTTCTCGATCTTGGGGGGCGTGGCCGACACGGACAAGTCGGTAGTAAGGCTCAAACTTCTTCATGGCCTCGACGCTGTCATAGATCAGGGCGAAGCCGGTCGATTTGCCGCCACCATATTGCGTCCGCATGCCGAAGACGTTGATCTGGTCTTTGTTCGACTTGTACACTTCGGCCAGCTTGGCGCGGAGGTCATCCTTGGACACGTTCGGTCGGTTGGGGTGGAGGACATCGCTGAAATAACACACGAGACGTTAGTATAATTGCTCTCAATATCAAACGAACTGATCCTTGTCTCTTTTTTCTTTCTTTTCTTCTCTCCGCCAACATCGAGGTGGTGGGTTTGTTTGTGCGATGGAGCCATGGGCAATGCTTACACGACCATCTGCTTGCGCGAAAGCAGTCGGTTGGTGATGAACTTGCGGGTTCGGATCGTGACCGTTGAATCAGCCATGGTTTGCGAAGTCTGTTGGGTGGGATTGTCGAACTCGCAACGGAATCTATTGACCGTGAATCTGGTCGGTTGTCTGGCGATGTCGACGAGATTCGGTTGTGGTGGCCCTGCAAGTTGATGGAGTGGTGTCTTCAAACTGCCAGTTCGAGTTCGCTGCCACTGCAAAAAGTGCGGGCTTGGCATCTCGAAATCTTGGCGCCTTTTTGTAAGGAGTTGCGCTAATCCTAATTGGGTCGAGGAAGTTTTGACGACAACTCGGACAACTCCAGCCATTATTGTTCCACCATCAACACCACGATGATGAGATCAGAGCTTACATGGCTGAGCAAGTCCATGTCAACCAGAGAGGCATAGACATGACCTAGGTCTGCAATCCTGCGGCAGAGCAGCCGGTATCGCCGGCGCTGACCTACAAGTACTGTTGCGTTATGCCTGCGGGCCACACAAGCCTTGCCCAACGTCTTGCTTGTCATTCCTTGTTTCTCTTACCAACCTACCATGGATATCGCCCGAGCAGGAGTCGAGCTGTGTGTGGTCAAGTTCTATCGTCAATACATGCAGCAAATCAATGACCTGACCTATCCACCGGGGAGTCTCCTCGTGAAGCAGGACATACAGGACTGTTTATACAAGTATTTCTTCGACGGGGCTCATAACAAGTTCCTCCCTCCTGCACGGTATCAGACGAAAGTCCTGAAGCATATCATTGAAGAGATTGAGAAGTCATGTCGAGATCCCGATCAAGATGTATGCCTTTATTTCGCATTTTTCTGGCATTTCTTCTGCATCAAACCCAGTCTCCGTCGACGAGTCGTCGTTTCTTGTTTTTCTGTTCTGCTTCTTCCTTGCCTCGGCTCCCCAGTTGATGCCCAGCAGCTAGTTATGCTCACTACGCTCCCTGTCTCCTGTATCCCGTAATAAGAGAAAAGAAACCTAAACAATCTAACCACCGACGCCAGCAGCAAGTCTCAGACCAACTAATGGAGCACATGGGCTACCTATCCACGATCCCAGCCCCCTCCATGCAAGACGAAGCGCAACAAATGCACATCCACTCCTACTACCCGCCTCTCCCGCTCGACGAACCAGGAATCCATCCGATCCTGATCAAAGAAGCACGCAACCTACTATCGCGAGGCAGCAACGTCGGCCTACGCACATGGGAAGCAGCCCTCCATCTAGGCTGGTACCTCACCACCCAACACCCAGAACTAGTCCGGGGCAAATCCGTGCTTGAACTCGGCGCGGGCACGGGGTTTTTGTCATTACTCTGCGCGGCTCACCTCGAGGCCAGCCACGTCGTCGCAACGGACGGGTTGGCACATGTCTGCGAGGCCTTGCAGGAGAATGTCGACTTGAACCGTGAGAACGGCACCCTTGGCGACCATGACCCTCCTGAAGTGCGGCTGCTGGACTGGTCGGATCGGCAGGAGCTCGAGCGAATCATCTCAAACTCCCATTCCCATTCCCATTCCCACTCTCACTCCCACTGCTCGACAGAGGCACAGACACAGACCCAGACACAGACACAGATACAGACGGGCACAGAGACAGTGACAGAGACAGAGCAATCCAGGCGCCACCGCTACGATCTGGTCGTTGGCGCCGATATCACGTATCACCCGGACATTCTGCGCCCGTTGGCCGAATTGCTGGGTGTGTTGAAGGACAAGTTTCCCGAGACCGTCATTCTCATCTCGGCTGCTATTCGGAGCGACACCTTCGAGCGGTTCAAGACCATCTGTAGCCACGAACTCGGCTTCAATCTTGTAGAACACCAGTGCAAGATTCCGGACGGCTTGCGATACTGTGGCTTCTTTCACTCGGTGGCTACCGAGATCAAAATCGTGTCTCTGGAGCGCTGACTGTGACCATGGCCACCAGACCAGAACAATAAGGGATGAAAGCGCTGGCGCGCCCCTCATATCATCTTTTTTCGAGCAGGCCGAGCTTCTATGTGCGCAGACACAGACCAAAAAAATGGTCAGCATTGTATGCCCCCCCAGAAAATAAACCAAACAAATCGATACGAATTATAAATTTAATTCTGCTTTTGACATGACTCAAGTTCATTACATATTATATGTACTAGGTATTATGTAGGTGTATATGCAGTTACGCATAGTCAATATGTACCTTGCTTGACCGGTCAGATCGTGCATTGCAGCAAGCTGATGACGAATCTGTAAATGAAAACGCTCACGGGGGTATCATCAAACCATAAGGTAATGAAAAAAGGAGCAGCCAAACTCACAACATATGACCGATTTGTTTGAGCGAGACAGGCAGAAATAGTAAGCCTGAAACCAGGACTATGGCCGTGATAGGGACGTAAGAAACTTCAGAGCTCTCGACAGTTACATAGCCACTGTGCATGCAAATTCCCAGAGTTCCCTTTTAGCACCTCCACCGGCCCTTCACGTTGGACGTCTGGTCTGCTGCGATGGTGCGAGGCATGTAGAAGTGTGTCCCACACATCGGCGGATGCCGATCAAACACCACCATCAGCAGAAACCTGGAGAGGAACTTGATGGGGAGTGAAGAACTGACTGACTTTCAGTCAATCTCATTCTCCTAGAAGCTCCTTTAGTCCCTCTACATCCATCATCTTCACTTGTACACCAGTGGGAGGTTGATTCCGGATTGGTTTGAACCCGGGTATCGCCCCTTTCTGATTGATGCCTGGCGTTCTCCCACCAGGCAACTGAAAGGGAGACTGTGGATGTTGGTCGGCGGAGGAGGACGAGGACGAAGACGTCGTGGTCGATGTAGACGGTCTGACATCTTCGCTTGACTTCACGGGCGCGACGCCCCATTTCCCCCTGACCCAACTGCCAACCAAGCGACCCAGTCCGCCAGAGGATGCTTGACGTTGCTGCGTCGTCGATGTTGATGCAGGCAGTCCAGCAAGTCCACTCAGCAGTTCGACGCTCACGCTGGTATTCCTGTCCGATGAATGAGGCCTGTGAGCAGCTGTGTCAGCCCATGTGGGACTATTCGTGCTGAATGATCTCGTCGAACTCAACGCGGTGAACTCGGTCACTGTAGCCAGGGGAGTGGCAGAGAATGATCGCGTCACCGATGGAGACATTGCAAAGTATGCTTTGTTGCCCTTCAACAAGCTGCTTGATGACGAAGTTGAGGTGGTGGGTCTTTTGGCAATATGTATATCCATCCCGGATATAGAAACCAAGGAGTCATGGGACCCTGTTCGGCGCAAGCGTGGTTGAATAGCCACCTCATGCATACTACCAAAACCATAGGCTGGCTGGGGCGTCAACACGGCGCTTGTTGGTGTCTGCTTATCATGGCTGTCCAGAGCAACTGCCTCAGCCTCCTGAACTGGGATAAGAGGCGAGGTGGGCGTCCGTGACACCGAGCCCGCTATTGAGACCTCCAATGGAGCGCGGTCAGGCGGTTCCGTCTCGATGTAGCCATTCGGTTGTGCCTCAGGGATGAGGATTTGTGAAGGTTTAGGTGTCAAATCATGGAACTCAGACTCTGTCGTGTCGAGCTCCTCTGATTCTGAAAAAGGCTCTTCTCCCAAGTAAGGGAGAGCTTGCGTCTCTGATCCTTCTGAGCGGCCCTCCCGAGTCTCCTGTTCATCCTCAACCAGGTCTGTTAATGGCGCTTCATTGTCCGGCTCTTGACACCTGGCCGCGAACGCCGATCCCGAGAACCCAGCAGCGGACTCTGGACTTGTCGGCCTAGATGACTCTTCTCCAATTTC
Source organism: Exophiala sp. LBMH1013 (assembly GCA_024611085.1). Taxonomy (NCBI): domain Eukaryota; kingdom Fungi; phylum Ascomycota; class Eurotiomycetes; order Chaetothyriales; family Herpotrichiellaceae; genus Exophiala; species Exophiala sp. LBMH1013. The sequence goes on from JAMFLB010000002.1 coordinate 1,059,930, forward strand.
AGTCCGATCGAAGATGGAGCTGCTTTGCTCGAAGTATGATTGTGGGGAACTTGGAAAACTCGACAGCAAAGACGAGGTTGTCGCAGCGGATTGCAAAGACCAACGGGCACGCCTAGCTCTGGGAAGGTGAAGAGCGATAGGCATGATTGGACTGGAAACCACCCGCTGAGGCCCCGAAAGTGGCGTCGACGGCGTCGATGATTCAGGAGTGGCTGGAAGCATGCCGACCCCCATGACAGCTCGCCTCCGTGCCGGCTTGCGTATCGTAGGCGTACGATCTCTTTTGCCTGCAAGTTTCGCATGATAATGGTGATGTACGTGGACCTCTTGCTGTACTTGTTTCGGAGAGGGTTGAGACCAACCAAGCTGCTCGCTCAATGGTCGTGATCTTGTTCCTTCTTGCGACTCATCAAACTCGACCGGCTGGTGCTCAAGAATCTGTTCTCTTAGATTCTGTACCTCGTCATTCGAGGTCTGGAGCAGTTCGCGCAATTCTGCAATACCCGCCTGAAGAGTTGCATTGTCTTGAAGGATATCGCGGACGAAATGACTGACCACGTTGGTACCGGATGCACCTCTTTTGAGACCCTGCAAGGCCGCGGCACCTTTAAGTCGGCCTTCCGCGCCTCCCAGCTCCCTTTCCAGGACCCTTTCACGTTCAAGTCTCGCAACAAGTCCTTCAAAGCGCTCCTTCTCTTGCTTGGTCTCCCATTCGATCCTTTGAATGTCAGATTCGAGTTGCTTGACTCTGAGCTCACTCTCTTTCCACCTTCGAATGGTGTTGCGGGTCTCCTCCCCAGAATCGTCCGCTTTCCGCGACAGTGTCACATGGTCTCTTTCCATCTCAAGCATCTTGAGCTCCAATTCTTCCGCGCGGCGGGTGAGGCCATTCAGTCGTCTGATCTCCGACTCACTATCTCGAAGTAGTGCCTCAAGGCTCTTAACATGATTGTCGCTGTCCTTCAGGGATGTATTGGCTGCATCTAACTGACTGCGCAGCTCACGATTCTCTACCTCAATCCTCTGGTTGGTTGTCTGTAAACTCGTCCTCTCGTTCTCGAGTTCGTTGATGTAGGCTGTAAGACGCTCATGTTCGAGCTGCGACTCTGTGACATATGATTCATGGCGAGTGAGCAGTGCCTGAAGAGCGAATGTTAGCCCACTGCTGGCCTGCTTCTTCTCCTGCTCAGCACTACAGAGCGCCATGGGTAATATCATCATCCGTCTGTCATTTCATTGTGTCTGGAATGCAGAGATGGGAAAGCCGTGGAGAAGGGACTTGCGCACAAGTCTTAAGACTCAAGAATTTACAAAGGCTCTTTTCCCCAGGCCGTGGGCACCATCACGAAATTGCATGGATCCAAGCGCAAGATCGGGTGTGCGGTAGCGAGAGGAAGAATTTTGAACAAATCGAACTGCGGCCTCATGGACGGCGCACGTACCTGACCAAGTCGCGCGGCGGTCTCCAGATCTCTCTCAATGCCACCAAGCAGTGTGTTGTTGTGCTCCCAGTAGATGCATTCTGATCTGCCACAGCAACATTGTAATTTCAGGTCGCCGCCCGAAGTGTGGTTATCATTGGTCCGACTCAAGATGGTGTCCACGTCGTCCGGAATGCGGTCAGAGCGCGTGTCAAAGCTGCATGGAGCGGGGATCTCGTTGTTGGTGTAGCAAAAGGCCTTGAAGCGGCTGGAGGCTGCGTTGAAGGGTGAGGCCATGTTGCGGACATGTCGCAGGATGTGTAACTGTTGTGTTGATGAGAGGGAGTGGGAGATGCGGTGGCTTCGAGGATGGGAGAAAGGGCGAGGACCGCGTTTGGTTCCTTCGACCCCGTGATGCGTTATTGCAAGATTTGGTCCCGCTAGAAAGCAGCGTCATCGAATGGTGTCCGTTGGTACCGAGTTAGTTGGATCAATTGGTCCAGCCTCGTCAGCTTCATGGTCGCCAATCGGTCACTTACCGATGCCGTGCAACAATTTCCAATGGTGGCCCATTGCTGCTCGTTGCCGATTCAAACAATTGGTCCGCGAACAACAAAGGCAGCTGGTGTTTCAGCTTAGAAGACTGTTAGTTTTGTGGCCAAAGTTCCTCGGCTGTCCGAACCGGCGAGCTATGGGCACGGTCAAAACAATAGATTAAGAATATTTCATGTAGGAGAGGGAGCTTGGTACGGTTTCTCGTGCCCTGATGCCCTCTGTATACGGTCACACTACTACTAGTACTGTCCTGGGATCAATCCGGAGCACCTTGCGGTTGTCGCAGGAGCGACTGTCAATCGGTGTCTTGCATCAACATTGGACCCTGTTTCCTTCTCTCGAGGGCTCTCTGCACCGCTTCACGGACTTCAGGATTTGTTCTCAGGGCTCCCATGAGCAAGGTCTCTTTCATGCCGGCCCGGAGCATCTCCGATTTGCTCGCATCGCCCTTGAAAGGACTCAGCGCCAACTGAAGTAGACCCACAGCGTCTGCGTCCAATTTGCCCGCCGCCTGAGCCAGGTGGGCGACCTGCTGCTGAGTCTGGAGATCTCTCGTAGCCGCAGCTTTTGCCGTGGGCGGAGCCAGTTGCGAAATGAAAATGTTCAAGGACATGGAAAGCTTCCTTGCCAGACCCACGATCTGGAAAGGCAGCAGATGTGGTGGTAGTAGATGGGGGAAGAATTTATGGACTGTGGAAGCCCAGAGCAGAACCAGTCGAGGGGGCTCCCATGTGTGCGTCAAGAAATACAGCTCCAAGAATGCCATGCAAGCAACAGCGAAATAACGCCAGAACTGTCCCCATTTGGGCAGCCAGATATAGTTCAACACCACCAGTAGGCCCGCATTCGTGAGGTACTCGGGGATCTTTGAGCGTAAACCAGCATAGACATAGTCTCTGATGGTCTTGAGTCCGGGGTGTTGCAGTTGAACAATGCCTGGTCCGAATCGATCGTAGGCAAATCGCTTTGCAGGATCCAAGATTGTGTCATGCGCGAGTTTGAACTGGACAAACACCCTGTCCGCTCCAGGGACAACCTGTCCGTTTTCGTGCAGTTTGTCTGGGTGGTATCTTGCCGCCAGCCTTCTGAACCGGCTCTTCACCTCCCTCTCCGTCGACCAAGGCGTGACACCAAGCAGAGCATAGAAGTCGCCCGCCAGCTTGACATCGTACAGCGCCTGAACAAGCGTGTATAGGAGGTAGAGCGATAACACGAAGACACGGATTCTGCGATTATGGTACGCGAAAAGAGGCTCCCCGGGCCGCGGATGACGCTGTCCAGCGCGAATGGTGACTCGGTAGTAGACAGACTGGAGGAAAGCAGTGGCATACTATGAGATGCGTCAGTAACCGTATCGTTGCTGAACGCCGCGGGCGTCATACAGCAGGTAAGAATGCCCACCCGACGAGAGAGAAGGCCTGCGTTACGACTCCTTCAGCCATATCGGGCTCTGGGGGCATTCGCGGACGACTGCATTACCTTGGAACTCGAGTCTCAAGGAGGATGAATAAAGACGGCGGTGGTCAAGATGTTGAAGCGTCCATGAGGGGATTGTTTAGAACTGTTCAATGTGCTTGTATGAATATTATTATCACAATCTGTGATTGACGGGGCGGAGGAAGATTACTCCGTGTTTCCGTGACCCTTTTACGCAGCCTCGTCCGTGTTGTCGCACTCCTACATCAACAGTGAGGCCTGTCTTGACCTATCGCCGCCTTCATCTTTTGCGAGCATACACGCGCAGAACGTAGCACACCTGTAGGGATATACAGTCTCTAACCATGCAGATTTACGCGTAGAAGGCTAATAGCGGATAGTTTCTGATCGCAACAGCATTTTTTGGATTCAATTTGCTCTAGTACCTGAACAGGACTACTTGATCAAGCCTTCATTCTTTGTATCTCCGATCGTGGAACCCGGCAAGGACCTCGACAGTGCCGTCTCCTTTCTCAGCCCAGCGTTTGGCAGCAATATCTGGATTCAGCTGCAGGGTCTGCTTCGCCTTCACCCACTCCTCGACAGTCACGAGCTTGTCGAAGCGAGGAGTCACTCCGGCCTTCTGCAGTACGGGGCTATCAGTGATAGGCAGCAGGACAGTATCGTTGTGTGGACGAGCAAAGTACAACAAGCCGGTACGGTTATATCGTCGTTGGTCCTGAGGCGGAGCAACGACCCGATGAACAGAACTTTTCAGCCATCCGCCGGTCAAGTGGCTGATAGTGTCAGCGAGGTTGACGGTGATGGTGCCAGGTTCGGGCTTAACATAGGTCCAGTTGCCGTCCTCGCCGAGGATTTGCAGACCAGCGACCGGCTGGCGGAATAGAAGCGTGACGGTGCCCAAGTCGGTGTGGCCGTTCCGCTTGCCGTAGTCGCTGGCCGCCCATTCCTCCTCGGTGCGCGGGTGGTAGATCATGTATCGGAAATGATCTTCGCTCTTCTTGTCGTACGTGTGCTGCTTGACCAGGTAGTCCTCATCTGGCAACTGCAGGACAATGGCAAACAAGCGTAGCAGCGGGAGCACGACGTTGTTGTGCAGCGCCTTGTGGAATTTCTCGATCTCCGGCAGATGCGCTTTGATCAGGTCGGGATGGTCGTATTTGCCAGCAAAGTCCGGGATGAATTTGGCAAAGTTGTATATCTCGACGTTGTCAGGTGCTCTGCCTTGCAGGCTCCGTCCCGCGCGACGCCAGCCGTTGTAGTCTGCCTCTGAGTAACGGACTTCATACTTCTCCTTTTCTGACACCGGCAGCTCGAAGAAGTTCTTCGCCAGGGTAAACTGCTGATCCACCTGTTCCTGCGTCAAACCGTAGTTCTTCACATAGAAGAACCCGACATGGTGTACGGCATGTTCAAGTTGCTTGGCCAAACGCTCCTTGCCACCAGGGCGGTCATAGTCTTCAAGATCGAGTGTCACGAGCTCCGCCCAAGGCAAGTCCTCTTTGGTCTCTGGAGGGTGCACGTATGGCTTGAGACGATTGTAGTCATACTGATGAGGGTCCTTGACAGGAACAGTAGGATCGACCTCAGTCTGCTGGATAGTGGTGGTCGACATCTTGGAGATCTGATATACCCTGGTCTTTCCGGTCAAGCTCGCGAACAAAGAAGTGAGGTTGATTTAGATTCAGGGACCGGACAAGGGACAGAAACGTTGTGATCAAGGATCAACTCGTTTAAATGGGACGACCAAGCCATGCCTCTTATCAGTCGATGTTCCCAGAACCCGGGATGGTTGGAGGAATATGCTGTCAACATCCCCTCCAATGTCGTGATAGTTACCCTCGGCACTTTATTCGTCCAGTCGAGGTTGAGTGCTGTGACCGTCCATCAGACCTCCGACAAGTCGCGTTGCGCTCCGCATAAAACAACATTGAGCGGGCCATATTGCTTCGTGAACCGAATTGGTGCAGTCCGGTGTTGATGCCATCCAGTTCCAGGCCATCTTCAGTCTGCCAAGCTTACATGGTGTACGTAGATACTTACATGTCCCCTCTCAAGCAAGAGCCAGACACTCGGATGGCGTCAGATGGCGTGCTTAGCCCTTACATTGCGACACTTCTGTCCCTCTGCTAGTCAGAGCGAAGTGATAGGCAGGAGCCATCGGAAGCCTGTGTTATTGACAAGTTCCACTGGGAACATTCTCGCTGCAGACAGCCTCGTGCGCGAGCATAAGGGTCTGTTTATGGCGCGGCGTGGTATACCAGCCCACAGTAACTGTCTACACAAGGAGGTATCCCAGGAAGGGGCAGAATTCCCCGGCAGTTCGAACGGGATGATGCGGCTCGAAGGTGCATCTGGATCTGTGGTTCCACTCAGCCGCGTTGACCATTGTCTTCATGTTCGGGTCCAGTTGCGTGCCAACGGTGATTGCTGGATCATGCCATGGTTCGATCTAGGCCAGAAGAATCTGAATAGTCATTGGTGCCGGGCGGGCGCTGCATATGGGGGCAAAAGCGCTGTTCAAGTCTGCGATGGTGAAATTAATGTTCGAATGGTGCAATGTGCGTCGATAGTCGTTATATACGAAACGTCTCGAACAAATTGATTGGGGTTTCGCTGGCCAGTCCATCTTCAGCCTCTTCACGAAGTCCATTCCACGAGCGCTGAAAAGGAAAACACGGGACAAGCAGCAAGAGGATGGCAAGCAGCACGGCGCCGTCAAAGCCGCTGGCTGCAGTTGGGATAGATACAGTACCAGAAGGTGTCCACGACACTGAATCCTCAATTGCTGAGCCGGCATCTTTGAGTGAACCCAAGGCATGGGAGAAGAGTGGTTTCAAAGGAGCAAGCCATCGGTATTTCCGTGCCTTTCAGCGATACGCCTGGGACGATCCAGATAAGCCCAAGGACGAGAAGTGGTTTCTGTTCAAGCTGGATCTCTTTCTGCTTTCCTCGACCTGTCTCGGATATTTCAGCAAGAATCTCGACCAGGCCAACATCAGCAATGCGTACGTATCTGGCATGAGCGATGCTCTGAAGATGTATGGCAGTGAGCTGACATACGCTGGCAACGTCTTCACCGCCGGTTATGTGGTCGGCCAAATCCCCGCGGTGATTCTGGTAACCCGCGTCCGCCCATCGATCTTGGTTCCGACAATTGAGATACTATGGTCAGTCCTCACCTTCTGTACCAGCACTGTCACATCAGTGTCGCAGTTGTACGCCATTCGATTCCTCATCGGCCTCTGCGAGTCTGCATACTTCCCAGTGGTGATATATATGGTCAGCTCCTGGTACACCAAAAGCGAGAGGGGGAAGCGTGTGACACTCTTCTACTGCAGCGCCACCCTTGCAGGCATGTTCAGCGGCTACCTGCAGGCTGGAGCGTACAAAGGCCTCGACGGCAAGCTTGGACGTGAAGGCTGGCAATGGCTTTTCATCGTGTGTGGCATCATCAGTCTGCCTATCGCCATTTCCGGATACTTCTTGTATCCCGACTTCCCAGAGACAACCCGTGCCTTCTACATCACAAAGAAGGAAGCACAATGGGCAAGAGACAGACTGGCGCGCGAGGGTTTGAAGCCTCTAGGAGCCTCGGCGTGGGACCGAACCAAGCTCTTCCGCATCATGAGTCAATGGCAATTTTGGATCTTGCCGATTGGGTACTTCCTCGTCCAGGGCAGCTTCCCCATCTACCAGCCGGTGTACGCACTCTGGCTGAAATCAACTCACCATTCCATCTACCAGATCAATGTCTGGCCCACTGGCCAAGTTGCCGTCGGCGTGGTCGTCCAGGTCCTTGCCGGGATGATTTCTGATTCTCCGCTGCTGCGTGGCCGACGATGGCAAGCGATGATTGTCATGGCTGCCGGGACCTTGTTTAGCACCATCATTCTGGCTGTGTGGGATGTTCCCGATGGCCTCAAGTATGTCGCATATTATTTATCGTACTCGGCCGCAGGAGTTCCTGGCATTTACTTTGCATGGTACCCTGATCTGATCCCTCACGACCACGAGATGCGGGGGTTTTTGATTGCCACTTCAAACATGTTCAGTTATATCCAGTCCATATGGTTCACCATCACATTCTGGAGGACTATAGACGCTCCAAAGTTTCACAAGGGGTTCATCGCAGCATCGTGTTGGGGAGTGGGACTCATGATACTCACAGTGATCATCCGGCGTCTGGAAATTCGGGACAAGAGGAGGCGTCAAGCCAAGAGTGAAGGAGCCGATGATATTGAGGTTGCTGGGACACTGACTGCGGTGCCGGACAAGACAGATACTGCTGCTTCTCTTGGATCAGAACACGAAGAGTCCGGTGTCAGCAAGTGATGGGCTGGCCAGGTTCACGTCAACCATTCGCAGGCCAAGTGTGCACCTTCGTGTTAGCGGAGTACAAAAGATAGGTTCTAGACGTTGTTTATGTACGTCGTGAAAAGCAGGAGGAGATTCAAAGGAGAATAGTGAGGAATAAAAGCTGCCAGACAAGATGCTCCCTTTAGAAAATAATACATCGTCACGTGCTCCATGACTAAGCCAAACACCTCAACGTTGCTGCCCACTCTATTCGAAGCACAATAAACAATCACCATCGACTTCTCACAAGAAACACACGAAACAAGAGTACAGTCTACCCTAGATATCCCGAATTCCCGAGTTTCCACTGGACCGATCAAACTGTCTGTTTGAGACATGAGACTTGAGACTTGAGACCAGATGGAAGGACGCTGTCAATGTGGCCTCATCCGCTTCACCACGCCCACCAGCAGCCCCAGCGCAATCTACGTCTGCCACTGCACCGAATGCCGGCACCAGTCATCATCCACGCATGGCATGACAGCCATGTTCCCATCATTTGAGATCGAGCCACCTTACCCCGGTGCCATTGCAATCTACAGCCGTCCGAACCCGCATGGGCGAACGGACGGGTATTTCTGCACCAAGTGCGGGTCGAGGCTGATTCATCGCCCGGTCTCGCATGACGGCGTGCCGGCCAAGGTCGTCAGTGTCAAGACGGGATGTCTGGACGGCATGACCAAGGAGATGTTGAGATCCGCTGTGCATATTTGGACGAAGTCGGCTGTTGTCGATATTCCGAGCGGAGTTGAGCAGTATGAGGAAGAGCCGCCGGGTGAAAGTTAAGTTTCAGCGATGAATGATCGGCGGGTGAAACGACAGAGGAAGGGGATGGATGAATGAGAAGGGGAGGACGTGAAGAGAACAAGAAGTCAACCTTGTCGTTGGCAGTGTCCAGCTCACCGGCATCTGTATTTCTCCGGTGGTTGTTGGAGTATTGGCGATTGGGTTTCCCAATTGGATGTCAAGGCTACCCTTGGCCATGCATCAAGCGAGGCTCCGTTTACGCTTTCGTCAGTTCCTATCACCTTATGGTGGGTCATCGACCACGTGATGGCAAAGAATTAACGCTTTACGCTTGTGCTTGCAGACCTCGCCAGCCATATAAACATTACGTAGAGTACTTTGTACGTGGACGCTCAAGGAGTCAGATCTATTTTCAAACGGGACCGAGAGAAAGGAACTCGAGATGGAAAGCCCAAGGAAACACGCTTTTCATCTGCTCATACATAAATGTAGCACAACGGCCCACCGGTCGTGCTCATAACATCCTGGTTCTCGACGGTTGTGGCCAGACTGCCCAGGAAGATGGGATCAGTCAGCTTTCCAGGCGGGCTACCGGTCGGGTCAAGCGTGGAAGTGCCACCAGTAAAGGCCTTGCCGCGGTTCTTCAGGTCCTGGTTCTGCCACATCCACCATGTGCGATCGATCTGGGCGTGGTGCAGGAAGAAGGTTGGCTCGCCAGGCGAAGCGAACAGATCACCGCCGGGGTCACCGCCAGTGGTGAAATGGCCGCCGGTATGGACGCCGTAGAAGCCGGCCGAGAAGTTTCCTTGCATGCGGTCTTGAAAGGATCCAATGTCATTGTAGTTGGAGACCAGGTCATAGACGTCCGAGTCCTTGGTCCAGTTGGACGAGACCCACGAGGAAATGTCCCGGCGCAAGCAGCGAGGGTTGTACGCCAGGGGGTCGGGGTTGCTGTAATCAATGATGCCGGGCTCGGCCAGAGTCGGTGACACCGGGCCCAGGTTCACAACGTAGTCTTTGAAAGGGCCGGTCGTGACGCAACCCCCGCCAGAGCCGGGAGGGATGCAGTTCAGCCCGGTCGGCAGGGCACTGGTGCAGTTGTGTGGTGCGTATTCGCCGTTGCCTGACATGCTGTAGTCGCTGCCATCGAAGAGTGGCGAGTTGAGAGGGTCGAACGCGTACTTCCCCCAGTTCCAGTAGGGCTGGTAGCCTGTGTAGCCGCATTCGTTCCGGAGGGCTTGCTCAAAAGCCCATGTAAAGTACCGATGCCAGGCCAGGAAGTTGGCAGTTCCATGGATCGACAAGGTCTGGTTGATGTGGACCGCCACGAAGTCGTCGTAGCGCGTCTTTGCTCCCGCTGCGAAGTCTGGGTCTTGCGACGGCTTGCTCATCAGACACAGTTCGGCATCGATGTACGCCCGTCTTTCCTGCTTCGATAAAGTCGACCACTCCCGTCGGATGGAAGCATTGAGTACATTGCACTTTCCGGCAGAGTTTGTGACCTGATAGATGGCCAGGTTCAGAAGACCCTTGGCTGCTAGAATATCGGTTTGCAGCGTCGAGGCTGGGATGTAGAATGATGCAGCTGCTGCTTCGGTAGAGGTGTCTCTCTCTGACAGGTCGGCGTTTTCCACAGACGCTGGAGCGGCCTGCACGCCATAGACAGCCAAGAAGGCCGGTAAAAGATGACGAAGCTGCATGTTTGGAACAGTACCCAAAAGACCCAGAGGCCGTATAAAAGAGTGACAGAAGGGGCCTCAAGTGAGGAAACCAAGACAAACAAAGAGCTTGTCGTGGGGAGCGCAAGTTCCCTGGGAAAGGAAGCAGAGCACAGCGGCGTCAAGAGTATCTTATATAGAGCTTCTCTCAACAACCGTATCTATGCCACGTGGATGGCCCCGTCCGAAGCCCACTCGGCATGTGAGATAAGAAGCAGAGTGGGATCAAGCGATGTAGGGCCAATCTGTCGAAATCAAATGGTTCTCTGCAGTCGAGTGTGCAGCGTCGAATTCTAGAACTAAACGGTGCGTGGCTGTAGACCGGGACATAGAACTAGCGATTTTCCACTGGGTTGCCGAAACCAGACAGAGACCAACGGGTTCAAACCCCAAATTGCAAGCATCCATCGCATAATGGGGCCCAGCCAGGCCTGAATTATGTTGTGGAACGTGATGTGCAACATGACGGTCGGGGATCGAGCTGGTGGATGCGTGGTAGACGGCCTGGACAGGCATCTACCATACATCTTAAGAGGTATATGATCAACAAGCTCTTGCATGAGATTCGTGGCTATAGCACCCTATACATGTACTGTGGGAGCCAGCATCTGCATAAATGTAGGTCTGCAGGGTAGCTTTGATCGAGCGGGCGAAAAGATAAACCAATAGTGTAGATGTGGCGCTTCACAACAAGCATCACACCACCCACAGAGGTTCGCTGAAGAAGAATTGGGGAGACGGAGATTCCAAGGAATGGGCACCTACCAGGATACTGCTAAAAAGCCATGAGCTTTGCACTATTCGATGGGTATTCCCCTGGGTCAGAGCCGAAGACACAAGAGACCAGACAAAGGATGCAGGGAAGCCGAAAAGGTGCGATACTCCGAGGAACTATAGCAGAACGAGCGGGGACTGAAACCCCTGCACTAATACAATGCACTAAAGTAGAGCGCTAGTACGCTTTGAGCTAGAAGTGCATTGGCGTCTACGCTAATTTCAACCTCCACCCTCGACTGGCAAAAAGTCCAATTTTGCCTCCGTCAAAGCTGTCACTCCCCGCAAAGATCTTCAGCCCTGGTGTCAGTGCTTCACAAGGACATGATGACTATCCTTACATTGCTGTTATGGACCTTTCAAGTGCTTGCCGGCCTTATGAGTCTATTCTGGTGTGACAGCTGCTTGCCTTCAATACGACAGTGCGACCGCCGCCTGCTTCGGGGCATGAATACCCTGCACTGCGGGCCCAGGTATGGCTAAATACCCCTTCCTCACACCGAGGTGTCGAGGGGCCCTTAGCCTGGTGAATAGCTTGGTTTCCCTGGCTAGGTTTTATTACAGCCATCTACGACTCCATTTGACGTGCCTCACTAACCGGAACTGTCTCTGCATGACTGTGAGGAACAGGCTAGCTCGGGTTACATGGCGGTTGGCGGAACGCCCGTCCCGCAGGACCATGCATGCAATGGTCAAGGCCGTGAGGTGGATCATCCTCTCTCATAACAAGGCTCAAGTTCCTGCCACAGAAACATCGGCGGTGCCTCCCGGCAAGATTCAACCATGGACGCCACCGACCCACAGCCTTGACCTGGGTTGGCTTGATCGAACCCTCGAACTGGCGCCAAATTTCGAAAGGCCCTCGGTCGTACCAAAAGTTACCTCTCCATGGCAGCTGCGGTGGATGGACATGCTGGTCCCAGCTACTTCACTGAATGCCATGGTTAACGGCCTCAACAGCATACTAACGCAGTATCCTCACTATCGGAGCAGTGTTTCTTTGGCGAAGCCAAGCCACCACGCCGACAGAAGCCCAGTATTTCGCCATCTCTTCCTGGTAAGGAGTCCAGCCAGTCTCTTTATGTGGCACTTACGGTGTCGAAGAAGCCCTGCGTGTTACATGTAGACGAAGAAGGCATCTCAAAATTCAGGGGACGATCGCCCAGGTCTTTAGCTCGCCATATGGCAACTCGTTAATCATCGTTCATCGCTCTCCCCAACGCTGTTCGATAAGAAGGTCAGACCTGCCCGGTGTCAGACGACTTGGACCTCATCTCCCCATACTTTTGTGTTGTCCACCCTGATTTTCATGACCTTCTTTCCAGCATTATGGTCATACCCAGTGTCTTGTCTCTATTGCTGGAGCGAGCTGCCGAAACTCCTCAATACAAGGATGTATCCAACGCTGGCAAACTACTGGCGGTTCATGGAACCTTGTGTGGCCTTGTCATTGTCACAATGGCGCTGAGGCTCTATGTCAGGATATTCATGCTGAAAAGCGTGGGCGCGGATGACTATATCATGGTCGCAGCGACGGTGAGTCCCCCAACAACCCATACCCGTCCCTCGTTTCCCAAGAGACATCTGCTGCCGTTCCTGAGAGAGTATATTCTGACTCCAACCGTCCTTAGGTCTTTGCTGTCGGCGCCCTTGTCTGCTTCTGTGGAGAGGCTGCCGCGGGCGGCCTCGGTCGGCATCCCGCACTCGTCAAACCCGCGGATTGGTCTCTCTTTCTACACTGGCGATATTTCCATTCAATTATAACCATGGTTGGGGTCAGTCTGGTTAAGATCTCCATCGCCTGTTTCCTGCGCCGATTTGTGCCGAACAAGAACTACCATCGCTTTCTTGTGGGCTCGATCGTGTTCCTGGTCGCTTTCACCCTCTCGTGCGCGGGGACTTTGATTTTTAACTGCGGCTCCCAAGTCTCTGCGAACTGGGATCTCGACTTGCGTGCCTCAGGCAAGGCCAAATGCTTCAGTTCAACCACCTTCACCAACATTGGCATTTTCAACAGCAGTGTCAACATCGTTACCGACGTCATTTTCGCGCTCCTTCCTGTCCCAATCGTCTGGAAACTGCAAGCCAATCTACGAACCAAGATCACGCTGGTGGCAATTCTCGGCCTGGGTCTCTTTGCCTGTGTCGCAAGTATAGTCAAAACGATTCTGCAGTCCAGAGCGCTCAGTGACCCTGACTGGACGTTCCATGACTCCTTCTTCATGTGGAACAATATTGAGCTTTCTATCGGCATTCTAGCGGCGTCACTACCATCGCTTCGCCCTTTGTTCGTCATGATCCTCGGGGCCACCCAGAAATTCACTTCGAGCGGCGGCCGCGCTGCACAGGACTATGTCAACTATGATGCAGACGGGCTTGCATACCGTAACGCAAAGTCAAACGGGCGGAGCACCGGCAATCCCGCAAGACAATATTACCAATTCGGTTCGCGACATTCTACAGAGTTGGGAGATCTACGCAGAGGTGCTAGCGTACGTGCTTTCGGAGATGATGCTAGTCACGCACAAGGAGTGATCAGTACAGTCACGGCTGGCGACAGTGACAGCGACAAGGTCATGCTCAGTCAAGATTTCCACGCCGTCGGGGTTGACAAGGACTGGGTGAAACCTGGCGGGTCAGCTATCACGAAGACGACAACTGTTCAAATAGCACGATATTAAGATGAACGACTTTCCACCATGGCCTATGCACGCAGCCGCAGTCGCAGTGGTGCGTCTGAAATATAGTCGACGTCGTTACCTGAACGCATTTTATTGTTGGTGCAGGGAATCGGTACCTGCAAAAGTTACGACGCGTTGCCTCCTCCGTCTCGGTCTAGGAAGTTCAATCGACTCGTCATATCGACGAAGCTTGTGGTTAGCATCATGACGGAGCACAGAACGACCTTCGTTGACCTAAAAGTGTGTATGAATATATGGTACTTCAGAATGCGGTGTTCGAGTACCGCTGAGAAACTTTCTCTGAGGTGAGATGTACAGAACAGCGAACTCTATGCTCATAGCAAGCGATACGACCACGAGCAGCCTTAGTGCAGCAATACTTTCTGATGACGATACACATAGCGTTTCCAGGGGTGATCTCATTCCGTATCTTGGTGGTTGCCAAAGCTACGCCTGCCCAACCTACGCCTACGCATTGCAAGCAAGGTCAGAGACACCTTGCCGGAACTTGCGGCAACGGTCATGTTTCGACCTCGGCGAACAACTTCGGATGATGTTTCAATGCGCGAGTACGTACCTGATACGGCGGTCCTCGTTAGACGTCGGTTGGTACCAGGATTCCTCCCGGCCGGTAAAGGCCGGGAATAAAGTGACCAGGAATGCGCATCACAAACCGAAGCCGAGACCTGACTTCGAAACTCTTCTAGACTTGGTTACAAGCCCGGCTGTCCATCGCTCGCACTTAGTCTGTCACCACCTACCACCTGGGTGCATCCTTGGCGCATCCCTGATGCATGCTCAATCCACCCCTCGGGAAAGCGGCTTGCCTTGGAGCTTCAAAGCTTACTCCACAACTCTTGCCTCTATGTCCTTGGCTTGTTTTTGGTCAAATAGAGCACCACTGACTGGGCACAGTACAAGGGGCGTTCTCAGCACTTCTTTGTATAAGATGTTTCAGGCGAGGCTCATGCACGCATCAAGAAATATGACACCTCAGACACAAAATTACGTTGGACGGTCGATGTCCAGCCAGCTGTCGTGCATCTTTTCTTACTAGAAAGAAGTGCCGCTAAATACGACGAGGGACATCCGGTTATACGCCTCGAAGCCATGGAGCGTCCCGAGCTCAGAATGCCACTGTAAAATTCGCTCGTCGGTGGAGCAACGATCCCCCGCTGGTCTTGGTCAAAAGTTCAGCTTTGGTGGGTACATTGACTAACATGTGGATATTGATTGACAACTTGTTCAAAGTACCTCAGTGAGGTGTGGCCACTGACAGACTACAACTGTCCCGCCCGGAGAACCGGTCATCAACCTCATGGTAACATGTCGGGCTTTGTGCGCAGAGATTATCAAGCTCCATCATTTACTCAGTTACCTACTCATCACAAAAAACTACCCCGGTACTTGACTTGCCTTGCCGACGCCCGAGCTCCCAAGAGAACCAAGCTGCAATAAGGTGATTTCGACAATCTCTGCTGAAAGGCTAAGGAGGCCCTCGGGCATAACGAGACCGCCGAAGAAGTACAAGAACAAATCACATACTATCAATACCCACTTTACGAAGTACTGTGCTATTATTGTTCCTTGGTCGTACGGGGGACGCCCGCTAATGCAACCTACACTGACCTAGGTACTCACCGCCTCCCCATTGTACTTTCGGTAACAATTCTGACTTGTCCTCATTCAGGCTGGGTTTTCCGACGGTTGCTTCGCCTGCAGTTCTGGCCCGTTGCAACCTTGGAACTTCACATTTTGGCAACTGGACTACGTACGAACATTTGCAGCCATATCCCATCGATATGAGTCAATTCTCTGCTCGAGGCTACTGCATTATGCACCCGTAATCCGGTGCACGTGGAGTTCCGATTACTCGGTTGTTGGCCTGTTCACCACATGGTTTCCTCTCAGACTGACGAACTCGAACCGGGTCGGACTTGTGTGTGCCTTCGCGTGGACGTGAACCCATCTTTCGCGCGACAGAGATCAGACCCCTTCCTCGAAATAAACGCCTGAGAACCGGAGCGACTCATGCCCGGCTTCCGAGGAAGACTCATTCTGCCCCTATGGGCCAACTTGGAACTCAGTACATGCCAGCCGGCATTAAACAAAATGATGTGAGTACCTGTTAAGCTGGGCGCTGACTCCTACCTCTCCGGAAGCCGGGAAGCGCGCGTATTCATCTGAATCTCGCTTATTGACACGACCGAGACATTTCGTGCAAGGCTTGACGGCGATTTCGTCCAAACCAGCCACGTTCGCCCCTGAGCAAACTGAAGTGGACGCGACGAACCGGACCTCAGTACCAAGCCATACTTATTAGAACGATCCACTGGCTAAGGTAGACGGACTTCATTCATTTTTACGATTAGTAAGTACGTAGGTATCAACACTGGCTCGGGTCGCTTGAGCCTCAACGACAAACCATTCTCCACAGTATGCTGGCTTGGATATCAGACCCTCTTCCACTTTCATCCTCCCCTTCTCGATCCAGACATTGTTGGAGCATGACTTTTGAAAAGAGAGGAGATTCGCGAGTGCAAATCAGGCAATGTACCATCGCTGCCTACTGGGAACAGTTCACTTGGTTCCTCTCGCGTCAGCACAAACCAATCTCGCATACTTGCCATGTGTGTTTATCAAGACCAGACCCTGACGTGTACATTAACTACGCCCCGGCAGACAGACAGACTGTGCGTTGGTTCCTCACCGCTACACTCCATCTACTCTTCGATCTATTGTTCGTGAGAACCAGATTGGCACCGAGCGAGGAGCACTTTGGCCTGCCCCCTAGCTCTCGGCACGGAATTGGACAAGATGGGTTCCACCATAACACCACTCTATGACAATCCATAATACCGTTCTATGAGAATTACGAGAGAGCCACCGTACTTTAGTACCTTCGCCTCGCCTCTGCGTTCATTTTGGACGCTTCTACTTACTGTCCACTGTTCAGGGGCAGGGTGCTGTGCGCCCTCTACCATCGTGGCCACTTCTACTGAGACCGAGATAGAAGCGGAACAGTATCCCCCCGACAGGAATGTCGTACGAGAGACTACCTGCGCTAAGTTTATTGAGTTTCGGACCGGTAAGCATGAAGCTTCGTCTCGACATCCACCAAGAACAAGACAAAGACACCAGAGCCATCGACATGTATGTACTACGGCTGCGAAGATGACACGACATTATTGGCTGGCCCTCTATTGTCGCAACTACGTACCTTATGTACGTATTTAAAGATGCCCGGTCGGTTGAATAGGTACGTATGTCGTTGCTGTTGCTTTGGGGAATCCTAGGACTCTGCTAGCATGCTCCAAGCCAGCGTGTCCCCTACAGACCGGACAGTCTGGGCGACTTGCAAGCAAGCAAGTTCCCCTTTGAGCTTGCCTGGATACTTTATCTAGCGGATTGACCTTAGGACAGACAAACACATCGCGCCATGGCCCTTGGGCTCCGACTGCGTTGTGTCTCGGCTGCCACGGTGAGCGGATGCTGAATGTTTGGAACACGCAGGCTTCCATGAAGTTTCCGTGGAGCCGTATCTGCAGGTTATGGGAGGGTATTGTGGCACCGGGTTTCTTGCCTAGTTTTTTTGGGGCGGTCCGCAGCCGGCCATCGACCTAGTCGTTACAGAGGACCATGTTATGAAGGCGAGCTATGCTATCTATCTCAAAGCTCCGGAGCCCAGAGCCCTATCTTTGCACAGAAGAAGATATACTAACTCCGACTTTTCCATGGATTCAGGCATGATTATGATTTCTCTGTTACTACCCTTTCAAGCTAAGTGTAGATTCTCATACATAGACAGGCCTCCTTCGCAAAGAGTCCGATATGCACGGATGATCCGCTGGAGTCTCTTTACAGGTTCGCCTGCAATACGTCCCGGTCACTCTGAATGTCGGATTTCGAGAGCATTTTGCCGTGCCTCATCAACTCGGCAGACTTGACCATGATAGGATCCATCATCATACTTGCAACGGCAACGATTTCGTCACCCTTGGCATAGTACGCTGCGAACTTGGAGTTCTCAGGCTCGCCTTTGATGATGAGATCGTCCCAGCCAATGGCTCCGGAACCGCAGTATCGCAGCTGACTACCCAGGGCAGACCAGAAGATAGGGATGAACGGTTTCGGTTTGCTGGTGGGCTGGGCGATGAGCTGGCCTACGCTGCGGCCCTGGTTCTGTGCGACGTTCCAATGCTCGATCCGGACAGGGGCTCCGTTCCCGCCGGGCCCGTGGTAGGGATATGTGGCGATGTCGCCGATAGCGTAAACGTCCGTGAGCCCTTTGACGGCAAAATTCTCGTCCACGGCCAGACTGCCGTCGTCCAGCAACTTCACTTTCGGGTTGTCGCGCAGATACTCTGTTGCAGGCGCCACGCCAATACCGAGAATCACTAGGTCGGCTTCAAGCTCAGTGCCGTCTTTCAGCTTGACGGCGCCGACAGAGCTGAGACCTAATGCGTTGGCAACTTTCGAGGCCGGCACAGCGGAATCGACGCCGGCATTAAGATAGAACTTTGCGCCGTTCTTCTCCAGCATGCGTTGGAAGATCTGGCCGACTTCTTTGCCCATGACTCGTTCCAATGGCGCTGATTCCATGCCGACAATCGTCACCGAGTTGTCCTTGGCAAGGGCGTTGGCGACCTCCATGCCGATGAAGCTGGAGCCGATGATGACAATCTTCTTGCCCTTGTCGCCAACGGCATTCACGATGGCTTGTGCATCACTGATCTTGCGCAGCAGGAAAATGTTGGAAAGGTCTTTGAAGCCAGGAAGAGGCAGTTGTTTGGGTGTGCCGCCGCTGGCGAGAATGAGTTTTGTGTAGGGAAAGGACTTGCCGGTCTTGGTCTTGACAGTCTTCCCATCGAAGTCGACGGAGGTAACGGTGTCCGAGTAGAAGTCGATCGAGCCGTCGTCGTACCATTCTTGGGGCTGGAGGTAGATCTTTGAAGGGTCTGTGATCAGCGCCTTGGAGAGTTTCGTCCGGTCAATGGGTAAGCCTTCGGTTGTGATGACGGTGATCTGTCCAGGGTAGCCGAGTTCGCGGAGTTTGAGGAGTGCACCGAATGTGCCGGAGCCACTGAACTACATGTCAGCCTGTGTTTTCCGCCGGTCTTCGAGGTTGCTGGAATATTTAGAACGTACCCTCCAACAATGACAACTTTGTCTGAAGACGTCGGCTTCGTCTTGATGTTGACCTTTCTCTGGCCACCCTTGATGTCCGACTCCTTGCCTTTGATGTATACTCCGTCCTCTTTTTCTAGCACATCGAACTTGTTCAGGGCGTTTGGTGCGGGGGAATCTTCGACATCGCCGGTTTTGACGTTGAAACATGCTGTGGTTCTGTCAGCGCTTAAACAAAGGGAGACTGAACAGCAGTGTAACACTGCAAGCAAACAGACATACCTCCGTGCCAGGGGCAGGTCAATCGACCCTCGGGCGTGACAACGCCGTTCTTCAGAGGAGCACCATAATGGGTACAATTGGCATTCAGAGCCGACACCTGACCTCCAACCTTGACGAGCAGGACTTTTCCGCCTTCAATGCCTTCCACCTCTACCTCAACTTTGTCAAAGTCATTCAATTCGAGTTTTGACAACCCCTTGAGCTTGAACTCTTGAGCCATTCTGGCGGAGTAGATGGAAAACGGTCTGGTGACGGCTGTAGAGCGGATCGGGGTTGGGACTGAGAGGGAAAATGACGATAGTGAGATTGGTCTACAAGAAGACGAAGCAAAAGAAGACACGGCGAAGAAGCGGGCGGATGAGCGGGCGAACATGAAATCGCAGCGTTCGAGTGAGAGAGGGAGGAGAGATACCGCGGGGAGTGGACGTGTCAGTGATAAAAGACAAGAATAGAGATGGAGATCGAGGAGACGGACTGATGCTATCGTATGCCAGTAATACTGTAGAATTCAGGCCTCAGAGTCTAGGCAGTCACCAGCATACTAGGACTATGTACAACTCACCCCCAGCCGTGAATTGACAGGATAACGGAGCAGGAGTAGTCAGATAGATACCACACACCTGCTGCGATGATGATGCATCATGCAACTCATCGAACAATCACAAGTTGCAGTTCGAGTTGCGTCATCGAGAGTCTCCATTGGCTTGACGCGCAACAACCAATAACATGTCAGGCATTGTTAACACATTCACCCATCCATCAGTCCTGCATGCAGATACACATAAAGTACTAACACGACATACACACAGGGAGTCTATCAGTCGCATACCATCGCTCGTGCAATAACCTGTACAGAGTACTATCGCATCACACTGGGGATACTGTCCCATCAATATGCCACTCGGTGCCGCTGACTCGGGATGGGCCCTGACAGCCTTGAAGCGACACTGCCCTCCCGACTCCGAGCCAACGCCCCAGTCATCAACAATCCAGGAGTATTGTCTCCTCCCGGCGTATGAGACCGACTGCGATGCTGAGCGAGTTCGAACTTGGCCCGTTCTTCCTCGACAACTCTCTGCTCCGCCTCTTCATCCAGTAATGTGCCCTCAATCTGCAAGGACCATTTATGCCGGTCGTGAGCAGGGACAATTTCAGTATCCACGACCCTGAATTTCTGCGTAGGCTCGATCTTGGTACCGGTGGCATCAACAAAGAAGCCCGCATCGTCACCAATTCCAGCCTGGTGCACAGCGTCTTGGTCGCCATCCTGCGTCGACGCCACCCCCTCGTTTTCATCACCATGCACCTGGCTCGAAGAACCGTGCTCGTCACGAAGCCGGCCTTTTTTGCCCTTCTTTTTATTCTTCCGACCATCTTCTTCCTTACTCGGTCCGCTCCATGTCCAGTCCGATGGAATCCGGTTCTGGGCCACAGCCGTCTGGAAATAGTTATAGCTCACTAACCCCACGAACCCTTCGGATGTGACATTGGTCCATCCGTACAGCTCGTCTCCACGTTCCGGTCGGAACACGAGGAATGTGGCGGTGAGCCAGACCCAGCATACCCCCATTTCGTCGGCGGTCTTCGCCAGCACTTCCGCTTGAGCTTCGAGGTCGCCGCTCGAAGGAGGGAGCAGAGGTCGATTGATGCCCGTGTCTGGCTTCGCTGACAGAACCGGGTCCGAGAACCCAAGAACTATGCCTTGTGCGGGAGGGAAGTATGTGAGCAGCAACGGCGCCAGGTGTGTAGCAAGAACGGAAGAGCTGCCAGCTTCCAGGGCAATCGCAGGAACTGATAGGTAGAGGGATAAGCGGGTAGAGTAGAAAGACGTCGGATCGGCCGAGTCTAGTAGATCTGGCACCATCTCGATTTCCACTGCCGCTCCATCTTCGCCATTAGGTGCAGTCGGCGAGGCCGCAAGCGGTTGTGCTTCTGCACTTGACTCTGCTTCTGGTGACGGCGCATCCTCCAGCTCAATGTCCTCAGGCTCCGACGGTGTCACTTTTATTTGCGCAGGCTCTGTGCCTGCATCTGCGTCTTTCTTCTTGTCCTTTGACTTCTTCTTTTTCTTGCTACCCCCATCTTCTGACTTTTGTGACTGAGACGCAACCGCAGTAGCTGCCGAACTTTCTATTTCTGCCGGTTTTGGTGAAGGCTCTTCGGTTCTCGGCTTCTTTTTCTTTTTCGACGATTCTTTTTCCTCCGCCCGGTGTTTTCGTTTTTTGGGCGTCGTCAATGAGTTAGGGTCTCTAGATGGCGACACATGTCGGCCGTTACTCTGCGTCGACATTATGACCTGCTCAGCACAAGCAATTGCTGAACATTGGCGATTGATTTCGTGTGAAGGGTTTGACTGAGTCGCTGGCTCTACAAAATTTCTCGACGAATAATGAACCGTAACTTCAGGGCGTCGGCGGTTCGGCGATAATTTTGCCGATGCAGGCTTGGCTACGAGGCTGACATCACAATCTTCAGCCTTGCCAACTTCAACATGTCTTGCACTCCGTATATTCCTTTCGGCTATAGGCGTAATTGTTCGTCAATGAAGCTTGAATATATATGACTTCACGGCCAGATCGAGTTCCCGAGAGATCTGCCAGCTTCAGCTTCAATAGACAAATGCATCCTTTCTGACTTTCCATACCACCGCAGACAACAATCCAATGTCCATTGGTCTGCAAAACATTCGATGATATGCATAAGGAAAGGAGCATGCCCGGTCTTTTTCACCTTACATTTGACTCTGCAGACCACTTCTTAGGTGTCTGCATTAGCAACGGTCCAAACCGTGCAGTAACACCAGCGATTCCCAGGATACTTAGGTATTTGTATCTTATGTAAGTCAATGACGACAGAGCAGGATCCGGAAGCACAAGGCCCACGAGATAGAGACCAGATTGTGATGATGATTGATGATGTATGTCTCAAATACATACTTACTTTTAATCACTCACTCATTCCCCCTGGCAATCCTAACATCGAACCTATCTTTTCAAGAGACAGTCACTGTCGTTGGCTTGCCTTCCAACTTTATTATATCTGGATCTACATTACTGCCCTACACCCCTAACCCAAGCTAACTACGCCTCTCACTTTTCATCTGTCAATCATCCATAACCAGCACACCCACTCCACCCTTAAGACCTCCCACCTCACATAAAACCCAATCCATACCATTACCAAGACAAGGAAATGGATTCGTCGACACACACACGGCCCGACATGGAGAAACGCTCGAACCCAGACCCCCTAGCATACGAAACAGAAACATACCAAAAAGGGCTAACGTACGCCCGCCCGCCATTCACATTCACATCTCTAGAATGGGAACCACTAGCCAGCGAGCGCATGTCAGCCGAAAGCAAAGGGTACGTGCTAGGCAACGCGGGGACCGGGGAAACAGCGTCGAAGAACCGAGCGGCGTTCAGCAAATGGTCGATTCTCCCCCGACGACTCGTGCCCACGACAAGTTTCCCAGACCTGACGACCAAAGTCCTGAATCAGACACTACCGTTCCCCATCGCCATCGCGCCCGTCGGGGTGCAACGGATCTTCAACCCCGAAGGCGAACTGGCATCTGCGCGAGCCGCCGCTGCAGAACGCATCCCCTACATCATGAGCACGGCGAGCAGCTGCTCGATCGAGGAAGTCGCCAAAGCCAACGGGCCCGACGCAACCCGCTGGTTCCAGTTATACTGGCCCGCGAAGCAGCATGACGACATCACAGTTTCTATGCTCTCACGGGCGAAGAAGGCGGGCTTCTCAGCGCTGGTAGTCACCCTCGACACTTTCATTCTCGGCTGGCGGCCAAGCGATATGAATAATGGGTATAACCCTTTTCTGCGCAGCGATCAGATCGGCGTGGCGATAGGGTTCACAGACCCCGTGTTTCGCAAACAGTTCAAGGAGTCTCATGGCGTCGAGGTTGAAGAGGACCAGGGCGCGGCGGCGGCAGAGTGGACCAAGACTATTTTCCCCGGGTTCAGTCATGGCTGGGACCATGTCAAGTTCCTCCAGGAGCATTGGGACGGGCCTATTGTCTTGAAGGGCATCCAGACCGTCGCCGATGCGAAGAAGTGTGTTGAAATCGGCGTGCAGGGCATTGTCGTCAGTAATCATGGTGGAAGGCAGGCTGATGGCGGTGTCTCGTCGTTGGGCATCTTGCCGCGCATCGTTGATGCCGTGGGTGACGATATCGACGTTCTGTTTGATTCGGGCATTCGTTGTGGTGCCGATATCGCAAAAGCCATGGCTCTCGGTGCCAAAATGTGTCTGGTGGGACGGCCTTACGTCTACGGTCTGGTCCTGGGCGGCGAGGCTGGCGTCAGTCATGTGCTGAAGTCTCTGCTGGGAGATCTGGAGCTGAGCCTGCATTTGGCCGGCATTCCCTCAGCGTCGCCCAAGCACCTCAATAGGGATGTACTGATTCGAGAGGACCAATTGTGATCCTTCGGTTTCTTCACAAGCGGCACCACGAAGGCATGTACGAGTGTTGAAGGAGTAGTGGACATCTGGTGAACTAGGGCCCATCAGACAGGGAGATGATTGCATCACCGGATATACGTAGATAAAGACAACTGCCAAATGAGCCGATAGTGTGCAGTTCTGCTTTCATGGCCCCTTGAACACCTTGCTTACCTTCTGCTATGAGGACAGACCAGGTCTGAGTGTGAAGCGTCGGCCTGAATGGCTCCTTCACCCTCTGTCAACGGCTATATGTGAATATACATTCCCAGTCTCCGTCTACAAGACTCCGTGTCCGCCGTTGCCGGAAACTTGTATTCAGGCAACCTGACTGTCCCACCTGCATTTGCTTGCTGAGAAAGAGCCTCCACTTTCTGAACAGAATAAGATCCCAGTACGCCCGTTCCAAGCGCATGTGGTATCGTCGCATCCGGCGACATGTGCCCAGATCTCTGTATGCAGGAATCCCCATGATTGAATGTTTGACCAATTTCATTGTTATTCTTTGTTATGCACAATACCATTCACGATGCGAAGGTTGATCGCAGATTGACAAATGCTGCAGGACCACCTTCCTGTGCAAGTAAATCCACAATTACTTCCGTCTGTTTCCAAGTCGTCTCTATCGCTGCAGATGGCGATCGTCCAAGAGAAACTGTGGCAAGTCAGCACGAGGTTTGAAGTCCTGCAGAATGTGATCCTGCTCACCCAAAATGGCAGAGTTGAGCTCCTCTGCAACATTGACTCTCCCAGCAGGGTCCAGGAGATGTCCATGAATGCTTCCTTTAGGATCATTGTATGCCATCAGGCTGAATATGTCCTGTAAACTCCTTGCATACTCGCCATCGTCATCCCGGTATTCTCGTTGCAATTCCTGACCATACTGCATTGCTTCATTGAGTAGCTGCTCGTATTGCGTTGCAGCGTCGTTGGCTGTAGAATCTTCCACACCATTAGTCCCGCCTTGGCCGTCATGGTTTTCATCAAGTTCCATGTCTTGAGCGAAGTCCGCATCAGAATTTGACGTCTTGTCAAGCCCGTGACCTGACTGGGGGTCGTGTCCCGCCACCGACTTCCTCGAGTTCAGTTCGGTGGTTTTGCTGATTAGCTCCACCCATTTCCGACATTTGAGTCGGAAGACAATGTCCGGGTTCTCTGCAAGTACACTTGGGAAATGGGAGTGGGTAACTTCAAGTGCTTGGTCAATGTCTCCGGAAAGAATTGCCCTTCGTATCCCTATTTGTCATTAGCAATGAGCATGGAAGGGCACAAGGATGCAGCTTACTCTGCCGATGCACAGCGTCGGTGTTATCTCGCTCTGGAGGGACTGGCGTTGCCGCTGGGAGTGCATTGGTTAAGGACTCTTTCTCTCGTCGAACTTCCTCCGCAAACGCTTTGGCTGTCTCGACATATCCGTCATGGGCTAGGAATTGTGCTACCAGCTCTTGGACAAGGGCATTCTCGTCCCGCTGCGGCTGTAGATTGGTGACCTTGTGTTTGAATATGTCTCTTGACACTTGCTCCTGCTCCGACAACATCTTATCGTCGATGTCGAAGACAAAAGGTCGCTCACCGAAGTTTGTCGACACCCACGCCCCTGAATGCTTTTTCATGCCGACGGTCGGAAAGGGCCTCAGATCCTTCTTCAGCTCTCGAAAGCATACTCCAAGATCCTGCCCATTTCTGGTGAAGAAAGCGTAGCCTGCGTTGAAGTTTACACCGCACCCTATAACATCTCCTGCACCGAATGTTGGTCCATAATTCCGTCCTGCGTGCTCCCCGAAGAACATCTTCCCATCGTCGCCATGGTAGCCCCAAGAATGTGTCTCCCAGCCTGGTAAACGTTCCAGCGAAGCCTCTGCCGTAGAAAAGCCAATTGCAATGGCAGTATCCTTGTTCTTGTTCTTGATTTCGACTTCGAAATAATATATCCCGCACGCCGGCGACATGGGATAATCCGTCCGGACAGACGCTGCTTCAATCTCCGCTTTGCTTCCCGAGCCACTGTATTTCACATCTCGACCATCGTTCAGGACGTCAAGCCCTGGATATTTGTCTTGTTCACTCCATCGGGAAGGCAGAGGCATCAACTGCTCATCCTCCTTTGGCGGGTTGCTCTCGATTATATCGTAGGTCATACCCCGGTGAGACGGTGCCATACGATGAATATTTGTATTCCCAGTACTGGTCGATAGCGAATTCATGGTAGACGATCCTGCCGAGGGTTGCTCCCGTTCTCTCTTCGTCTTGGCTTTGTGTGCAGCTTCGAGATTGGCGGCATATCTACTGTGGCGGAGATATGACGGTATGAAAAATGGACTTGGGGGCATGATGCCCGCTCCTAGAGCTGGGATATTTGCAAACTTCCTCGAATAAGATGGTAAAGAGGCCGGCTTTCGCCAATGTATGCCACTAGTCGAGTCGTGCTCTTGTCCCGATTGCCTTCTCTGGTAATGATGATCTCCTTGATATTGTGGAGGATATGAGCTGCTAGGGGTTGACCCGACAAGGTGTGAAAAGGCTCCTGCTCGTGTAGGATGTGATATATTCTGAGCCGTCGCGCCTGATGCCACGGAAGCGTACGATAGTCGTCGAGGGACATTGCCACCGAAAGGACTTGGCCGGCTGTTGCTGCCGGATCCTGCGCCGTCCGCCATGATCAGAGGGAGCTGGTAAGGTGCTATAGGACGAAAGAAGATCCAGAGGTCTCGTGGAAGGTGAGAGCAAGGTGATTCGGGAGCGCGGTCACAAGGCAGTGCTCGGTAAGGTCGTCGTCGGCTCCTCGGGTCGGGGGAGTGATCGAAGGACTCTTTCAAGGTGATGTACCCGTCTCGCTATACATGACGGAGAACTGTGAGAATACCAGAGTGATCTTTCAAGGCGGAGGCAAATGGGTTGGAGACCATGTCGATGTTGTTATCACGCTGATACAGATGGTCTTGATGCAATACGTACTAATAAGGTGGTTATCGTGGTCATTACTGAGTGGCATTCGGGGGTGGCAGGACGTCCACTTGTGGGGACTCTTCACTGGATCAGGCGCCCGTCAACAACCAAGAGATGCTGCATCATCCTCACCTCCGGCTCGCGTGGGCTAGTCTTCATAATAATTAGTTGGCGCCTACAGTTATTACCGGCACCCTTGAATTGTAAATAGCGAGAGGTGTGTCTTATATTTGGAAATGGCTGCTTATTGGAATTTGAACTCATCTTGAGTGCCTACTGGAGCAAGGCCAGGAGATTCACGGGAATCACAGGGTAGCTGAAGCAGAGCAAAAGCATCAGCGAGTCGAAATACTGTGGGTGTCTGTACTGCTGATTGATCACCATACCCTTGGGAAATAATCATCCTAGATATTCTTCCAAGGGTGTACGACAAACTAAAACTTCCCGAGTCCTTTAAGTTTTGGTGTATTCATACATAACCGCGTGAGATTCAATCGACTGACTCTGTGCCTGTCGAGAGAAGGCCGTGGCCTTGAAAAAGCGAGACCTGAACCCATCGCCATTGCGACTGCTCGCATGCACTCAAGCCATCCCGTGAGAAGACCAAATTCCTCGTGGTTGACCGATGCAATGTCTTTCTGCCGCAAATCCTACAACCTGTAAACGCCATGCTGAATGCATATTAAGTTGCATA
The DNA here is from genome assembly GCA_024611085.1 of Exophiala sp. LBMH1013. NCBI lineage: Eukaryota > Fungi > Ascomycota > Eurotiomycetes > Chaetothyriales > Herpotrichiellaceae > Exophiala > Exophiala sp. LBMH1013. The sequence goes on from JAMFLB010000002.1 coordinate 1,087,135, forward strand.
TGCCGCAAATCCCTTCCTTCCGTGTCCCGTGCTACAGCCCACTATGCTTGTGTGAATCCCGGCATGCTTTGAAGAATTGTGCTCGTCGATGCCACCCAACACCGCTAGAGCAAACTGTTGTGCTTGAATGCCATCAGAGGCAGTGAGTGATGGCCAATGACCAGGAAATTCCTGACTAGCCTTGCGCCGCGATTGCTGCTGACTGTTGGAGCATAGGGGCTGGAGAACTGGCAGCGGGTGTGGACATGGCCATCGGGTCGGGCTGGTCACCAGCATTGCTATCCATGGCGGTATCGCTCTCGGCTGGCTTGATTTCGCTGCTACTCTGCAGCGAAATGTCTTTGGTGTCACTCAACTGTTCGCCATTCGATACTGGCGGCCTTTCATTGCCCTTCCATGAAGGGAGCTCCCAGACAACGCCAGTGAAACTCTTTAGGGTGAATGGCTTTTTGGCCCATTTGCGACATGGTTTGCCAGATCTGTCTAGGGCTCGAAGGCCTGCGTTGATAGCGCCTTGGTTGGCTTTCGGCCCTAACTTGTGACCGCCGAGACCGGTGCCTGGTGTGACGGAACCCTTCGTGGTAGCAGGGTCGATCGTACCATCGTCCCTAAGCCGAGTCAGTATGATGGGCGCAAGGATAGCATAACCCTGATGGGTGTCATGGGGAACATACAGTCTTGGTTTCTTCTTGGGGCCAGGCTTGCCTCGTGGCTTTGGTAGGGCGCCAGAATCTATCATTTGTCCTAGACTTCTCTTGGTTCCTGCTGAGGCTCCCTTCTTCTTTTTCGAGCCATCGGCGGCAGCGGGGTCGGAAGGAGTTGGAGCAGGTGTTGAGTTAGACTCCGAAGCATTGTCATTGACCTCTGGGACCTTTAATGTGGTAGTATCTTCAACTGGAGGCGGCGAGGAAGCGGACGATGGTGATGACCGTTCTTCTGATTCAACTGTTGGGTCCTCGAACTGACGTAGTACCTTCGGTGATAGCTTCAGCGTGACTACTTTCCCTTGCTTTTTACTCTTGTCCGTTCGAGCCATCGACGTTGACGGCGACCGACCTGCTGTGTTGGAGGACGAGGGCGCCATGGGTGAGGACGGCAAGTGTTGTGATAGGATCGATGGCGAGGTTTGACTTGCGGAAAGCAATGGGAGTTGGTGCGGCTGTCTGATGAGTGCCTGAGCGGTTTTCTGGTGGATGATGCTCGGTAGCTGAAATTATTTATCTAGTGGAGCTGAGGTTGCGGTATTATTGTAGGGTTTCCAGCTGTGGTGTTGGTGACGGCTATAAAGCGCGGTGGTGAGGTGTCATGGTGGATGAGTGAAGGAGGAAAAGGAATATTGATGGGGTGGACAAGGAAGGGGATGATGAGATGTTTGATTGTGTGGCCGGATCATTCTGGCAGTTGTGTCGGATGGCATGGCTTGGGATGTGATGGGTTGGGTAAGGTTGGCTCAGATCAGAGGATCTCTGAGGGCGAGACGCAGGAAGCAAGGCGTGTGAAGGGGTCGGCGCAGCGCAGTCACTACGCGGTACCAAGTGTGTGACAGAGAGCGGAGATGGCGATGGAAGAAAAAGATAAAGGCGGCGGAAGAAAGGGGTCTGCCGCATCGGTTTAGTCACTGTACTAAACACTTAGTGCGACTAAATGCTTGCAGGATTTCTCAAACTGACCTCTTAGCATGCTTCCTGCATGCGTTAGTGGTCGCTACTCCTACTTGAACCCCGGCGTTTGGCGGTTTAGTACTGTTAGTCTGAGCAACCTGACTTCTTCTGCTGAACGCAGTCATCCACCAGCCACTCTCTCTCGCCAAATTCACCACTCACGTTTCAGTTTCATTGACGCTGTGGCCCTTTTCTTTTCTGATTTTTAGTCAGGAGCAAACACATGCTGTTCTCGCCGCTTGCCTCCAACCACTGGAAATCCCTCGTCGGCATTTAGAGCGAGTATGCCAATTACTCGGACAAACACTCATGGACCAACTAACTTTTGCAATTAGGGCATTTGCTCGTTCCATGCCCTCATCGAGATATTTTCTGATATGGTGGACACTCGAGCCCCATCCATTGAAATCTCCGATCTCGTCATAGGGATCAGTGCGTGAACAGCGTCACTCCGATGTTCGGTATCTGCCTTATAGCTTATCATGCATACGGCGATGAAGAGGAGGTTGGATGGATCTCCAGCATTCCAGAACAAGCCTTTCCGTTCACCGCTTCGAAAAGCCTCCAAAGCTCAATCGAATGCAGAACAAAATCAAACGGCAGAGGCCGAGCATGACCCAGCTTCATGCGGCCAGCTTATGATGAACACTTCTGGCACTGCTAGTCCAACTTTATCTCCTTCCTCACCCCTGCTGTCCAGGTCTGCCGATGTGGAACATAAAAAGCAGCATTCTGCTCTCACCCTCCAGCTCGCAAACTTGCGTCAGTCTCTTAACACGGCCCAACAGGCGTTGGAGATTGAAGCATCGAACCAAGATTCTGAATTACTGAACCTGATTGGGAAATGGAGGGCTGTTGCTCAAGATGCTGCCGAAGAATTGTTTAGTGACGTCAAAGAGAGAGTCGACAGCATGGGCGGAGTTCAGGCATGGCGGCGCCGCAGCAAGGAGGATGCACAGCTCTGGAATAGCAATGAAGAAGGACAAGAACAACGCCAGGGCAAAGGCGGTGCCGGGCTCGATGGCATGGCTGTACCGAGTGAATCAGAAGTTCCTGAAGGTGACGAGGAAGAAGAACTTGTAAGTCGAGACGATGTACTGTCCCATCTCTTTCTAGTGCACACTAATACGCGGCACACAGTCCTTCACGCTGGAGATGATGCTTCGACAGCTGAACGTTGACTTACAACTCATCGGTTATGATCAGAAGCTCGAACGGTGGGTTGAATGAGGCCGAATCCTGCTCAGATTTCTGGCCTTGAAACTCTGGAACGGTACCTGTGGACGGCTTCACATGCATCTGAGCCAGTAACAGAGGGACTGAGACTGGCCCGCCGCTGGAAAGTCTCCCATTGCCCAATGCGGCCCCTGTCTAGTTGGAGTCTACCAATTGTCGAAAGAGTACTGTGACCGGTTGCGCAATATCAACCTGACCTGCGCGGTGGCCTCCCATACAAAACTTGGCGACGCGAGCTTAGGTCAGGCAAAGTATCTTGCCCACTCTCCTATTTGGTCCAAAATCCCCAAGTATTCTCAGCATAGAAGATTGCTGAGTCATATGGACGGGTACGCCGCGGGGCTGAAGCATCAGCTCTGGGAGGACATGCGATGTGTATAACCAGCAGTCCTCAGACACAGTTATGATTGTCCCTTATCCTCAGTCTAGCTCTGTCTCCCCTATTCCACCTGCAAAGCAATCTGCTTCGTGAGTCACTCTGCATAAAATATAAAACATGCCCACCACACTGGTTACCGGTGCGAATGGCTTCGTCGGCGCTGCCGTGGTTAACGAACTTGTCGCACAGAGGCACAAGGTGATTCTGGCGGTGCGAGCGCCGTCCTCTGCTGATGCTCTGCTTTCTGTCCACCCAGAGTGGCCTGCAGAAGACATCGCGGTAAGCATTGTGAGGGACTTCACACTGCCCGGAATCTTCGACGCGGTGTTTCACGAGCATCCAGAAATCAACAATATCGTCCATGTAGCGGCACCGTTGCTTGATGACCCACGGAACACGGATTTCATCGAGCACTTTGAGAAGCCCAGCGTGCTGGGCAATACGGGTCTGCTGAGTTCGGCGAAGGAGTTCGGAAAGAACGTCAGAGCCATCAGTGTCACAGGGAGTATCAACGCCATCACTTTGGGAGATCAAGAAGACATCAAGAAGCGTGTCTTCGGCAACGAAGACTGGCTTCCCCTGGGAAGAGAGGATGCTGTGAAGGCGCAGAACCCCTATGTGAGTCCACTCATTGTGGCAACGTAGAAGACAGCCGTGCATTTGGTGGTATATCACACAATACAGCATGAAGAGCCTTTTTGTAGAGTTTGCAAAGACTGTTACTGACGTCTTTCCGTCTGACCTAGATTTCGTACTGTGTGGGCAAGAAGCTCGCCGAACAGGCGATTTGGAAGTTTATAGAACAGGAGAAGCCGTCGTTCACGGTCACCAACTTCATGCCGCCGCTGATCTTTGGGCCGATGTTGCAAAAGGTCCCCAGCATTGGGAAGATCAATTTCAGCAACGGGCAGCTCTACGACATCCTCAACAGCGCAAAAGCTGAGGGCGGCAAAGTGCCAAACACCATGTTTCCCGGATATGTGAGTAGAAATCCGCCTCCTTCTCTCGTGGCTGTTCCCGGGGGGCCTCTGCTTAATGGCGTGCTTGCTGATGGGCCGTTGGTGAGATGCAGATCGACGTCCGTGATCTCGCAAAGCTGCAGGTCCTGGCCTTGACCACGCCTGGTGCAGCCAACAAGCGTTTCGTTGTCGGGCATCCGGTGACCTTCAACAAGTTTGCAGACACTCTGCGGAACATCCCTGAGTTAAATGTCTCGTCGAGGATCGGAGAGAACAATGAAGGAGACTCAACGTTGGCTCTACCGAGATTCGATACCAAGGACGCCAAAGATGTCTTCCATTTCGACTGGACTAGCCTTGAGAAGACGGTCAAGGATACTGCCACGGGACTGCTCAAAGTGGAAGCGCCCGGTCCCTGAGGGATTGGCTGGGGAAATGACCGAAATGGCTTCTGTCGCCATGTCATGCACGAGTCCGTCTGGTGGAAGCCGAACGGAATCCCTTCGAGACCGTAGATGATGTTCCGCGCAAATTCTCCAAAGTCCACGGGTCTTTCTAGGTCATCTTCCAGTCTCGTGGCCGGTGTGTAAACCAGTGTCTTTTTCGATCATCTCATGACCGGAGGCCGACTTTCCTTATTCCACACGACCCTGCTCTTAACCCACTCAACCGCCTCTTTGACTCCAGTCCCTCTCAAGGCGCTGACAGGCAGGACACGGCTATCTCGGACCATGCCCCCCTTTTCTCCCTCGAACACCTTTCTCACGAAACCCTCCTTGATCCTGACCACCTCCAAACAATCTTCACGATCCTGTTTATTAGCCAACACCAAAATAGGAATGCCCGCCGTGTTCTCATTCTCCAGCACACTCTCCAGCACAGCACGACACTCATCCAGCCTCCCCTGATGCTGCCCAGACAGCAACATGCCTGGAGCCATTGGAGTCATGGGCGTCCATGGCGTCTCCGGCTCACTGAGAGTATCGTCCGTAGTATCATCCATCTTGCCGACGTAGCTTTTCTTGCGCGCATGCCAGCCTGGGGTTCTGGGCGTATCGTCCAGCTCTCCGTTGCCTAGATCCGTACTATCGACGACAAACACCACCGCGTGCGCGCTTTTGTAGTAGCTCGTCCATAACCTGCGTAGGCTCATTTGGCCCCCAACGTCCCAGATCTTCAGGTACATGTCCGGCAGGTCGATCGTTGCCACGTTCTGGCCCACGGTGGGCACCGTGTTGCCTGCGGTCTCCGAGGGCGCTGCATCGCCTGTTTGGCCCGCGGGGTCGGCGGCCGTGTTGTAGAGTGCTTTGATCTGCGACAGGAGTGTGGTTTTGCCTGCGTTGTCGAGGCCCAGGAGGATGATGGAGTATTCTGTATCAGGATAAGATACCTTATGTTAGCGATACAGTGCGGCAACGCATGATACTGTTGGATGTTTCGCATGGCCCATGTGATTGTAATGGTGGTTGTGGTTGTGGATGTGGCTGCAGTGGTTGAATACATGTTAGGTATGTACGTACCTGGTTTGCTGGTCGCGTAGAGATATAAGGAGCGTATGAGATGGTACATTTTCGCCCAAGGAATGTAGGCAATCTGTAGGTACTGTAGGTACTGTAGGTACGTAGATAACTGTAATCAAATCGCGACTCAAGGGTCGAATATCAATGAAGCACGAAACGAGGGCGCGACAATCGTGGCCACGTGTATCATTGTTGCGAACGGCTTGTTGACTGTTGGCGGGACGAGTCTTGTTGCTTGCGAGACGGTCGACCCATCTGTCTCCCAGTCTCTGTCTCTCTGGGATTGAGGGTGAATACGGCAAACTTCTATCACGGCGTTGGTGTTGATGGCGCTCAGCCGGTGAGACTGACCGGCCTGTGGACTTTGGACTTGTACGCCGCGGGTGGAGTTCTCATAAAGCAGCGTCAGACAGTGTTCGACTTCGCATGTTATCAATGCTTGAAGATCCTCGAGGGTACTTTAGGTATGCAAGCAGTCATTCAAGTCTGTACGTCGAACATAGTCATATATGGAATAGAATCACCTGCTGATAATCGCAAAGGTTGAGTCTGAGTCTGTTCATCCAAATCATCCGTCTGTTGAGAATTCTGATACCTCATGCAAGTACAATATCCATGTTCAAGTCCTTCAGCACATCCTGCCATTGAATATCCACATCTGTCGATTCAAGGCTTCTTCTCCGCCACAACTCTTCTGCTATATCCTTTGAGATGTCGAGATTTCTGAACCCATGTCTCCTCTTCAGCATATACCAAGCCAGCATCCGCTCTTGTAGATCCCGACTTTGACACTCGCAAGCAACAACAAACGGCGGCCATACCAATGTACACCCAACATCCTCGCCGCCAAGGTCCTCGATTTCTTCCAAGTGTCCTACAGCGTACCTGACCAGTTCTTGCAGCTCGTCCGGCGGCCGTCGACGTACGGTGCGCTGGAAGTAGATAAGGGAGGCATAGTAGAAGACATATGCATGGTGGCGTGTCAGTGCTTGGCTTACAGGGTCAAGGCCCTCAAGGTCAAGGGTGTCCGGCGTCTGCTTGTATAGCTGCAATTCGAGCTCATCTAGAGTCTCGGCATCAATGGTTGGGTCGGTGGTGGAGAACCGCTTGATGAGCGAATTCATCATCACGATATGCTTCAAAATAGGGCGTGTAAGACCGAAGAACCGGTCCAGGACGTAGTGCTTCTGGTCGAGGAAATCCTCCGACTCCACATTGACGGTTGATGGTAGGTTTATGTTGCATAAAGCCGCTATAGCCAGGTAACCTTGGTATACCATGGATGAGCTCTTGTCGCGGTCCCACACGTTGCCCTCGATGGTAGAGAGCCACGATGCACCGCCTTGTAGGTGCGTGCGCCATTCCGATAGGCGACCAGTGATCATGTCCATGGCCGAGAACATGGTGATCGTCGCGAGAATCGACCCACGCTGGGCATTTACTTGTTGCTTATCTTTCATATTGGCCAGGCTGTGGCGTAGGTGCATGATTGCCAGGTGATAGTGCTTCATTGCCAGAGTGAGTGCTTGGCTGTTGCCGTTGAGGAGTTGACCTCTGCTAAACGCCGAGGTGGCGCATAAAGCATGGAACAGCGCTATCTGACCATTCGATTGTCCCGACGGGGATGTCAGCCCGGCAAGAGCCATAGGCGTAAAGACGCTGCGGAATGGATTGTCTGGGGTATCCACAGGAACCAGATGCCAACATACAAACGAGGTCCAGTGGTGAATCAGTTCGCGTTGCTCTGCAGGGCGTGGTAGAAGGTCAAGATGGCGTGAGATATGAGGATGTCCATCGTCCGACGTGTATAGTATGGAAGTGCTGAAATAGTCGTTCTCGTAGGCTGGCCTTGACGCCCTGGAGAGAGAGAAGGCGAAATGACCGTTTCCCAAGCCTTCGTCATTGTCGCTGTAATCCTCTGTGGAGAGATCCAAGGCACCGCAAAGCGTCTCTTCCTGCGGCGAGGGGCAGAAATTCCCAGCTTCATTGGTTCCGTCGACAAGTGAAGGGACTTGTCTCAATGCAAATACAGAGAATGGACCGGATGATAAGCCGGTGCTCTTCTCTGACAGTCTGTCTATCGTCTCCAAGGCTTCGTGGACGTCGATCTGCATGAATCTGGACTCATCCTCGTATATTGCGGGCGTACCAATAGCTCGTCTGATGTTCTGCTCTCGTTCCTGAGTATCGGGATCAACCCACACTAGCCTGATGCCGTAGCCTTGACACTCGAACCCGCCTCTCAGGCATCGCGTACACTCTGGGCGGCGCTCGTCACACTTGACGTGCCGGTCCCGACATGTCCAACAGCCGGAGAAGGTCTTTGTGTGCTTGATAGGCTGCCGATTTTTGGCTTTCTTTCGCACACTGGAGGGTGGTTTCATCTGGGGAACAGCAACATGTCTCGTTGGCGCAAGGGTTAAGTCCGTAAGCAAGCAGCTTGGCGTTGTCCCTGTTATAGGATCATGACGGTTCAATGGGCTGTCATAAGTCTTTGTCGTCGCGCTCTCAGTCCAACATCCCACCATTACCGACAGGCAAGGTTGTCTGGAACGGAACAACGATGTTCCTTTAATGCCCCGCCAAATTCGACACTAATCCATATTCGATGAGATGAGCGGGGAATCTCTTCCGACTCTCCGCCCAGGCGGTGGCTTAGCCTCGCAGGGCAGACGGGGAGAGACTCTCATCCATACTCTCGCGGAGTTCAATCCTGCCTCCTTGACTAGGACCTGCTGGCTCTGATGCATTGTCCTTCTTGGGTCGATGTCGGTCCACATCCAACTTGATCAAACGGAATCTAGGTGCTATACCAACCTCGATTTTGTTTCCGGCACCGTCGTCCTCTTCCTGCCTAACGATGTCACCATATCTGCCATCACCGTCAAACTCGAGGGAGAGAGTCGAACGCGGCTCGCTGGCCCGAAGTTCCCAGGCAATGAGCGGTCGGAGAAGAAGAGAACCGAGCTAGAATATCACAAGGTGGGCGGGACCGACTGTTGATCGCATCACGGACTGCGCTTACACTAGGCGGCAGCTTTTATACAAAGTCCTTACAGTCTTTCCTACCCCAGAACTACAAGAGAAGACGTCTGGCTCGGGCTTCACTCTACATGCCGGACAATATATCTATCCGTTCAGATTCAAGGTTGGACCACTCCGTGAGCCTGGCACCAGCCCCGGCTGACTTCGCGCCACAGTTCCCGTTCAACAATGACTGCCAGAAGAATCCCACTCCTCTGAAAGATCTCAAAGTTGGGCAGCTGAATATGCAGTTCGCGTTAGACAGCACAAAACACGTCAAGCGGACACTTCCCCCGTCTCTGAGCGGATTCCCTGGCGAAGCAGAAATAAAGTACTATATCAAGGCGACCGTGGTGCGGCCGAAGTTTTTCCAAGAGAACATCAGATCTGTATGAGTCCAGCTGCAAGGAGGTCTCTCCAACCACTAACAAACCACAGCTAGTCGATCTCAAGTTTCTACCTATCGAGCCGCCCCGTCCTACCAACCGCCATGAAGAGACGTTTGCCCGCCGCAAGAGGCAGTTTCAGCGGTATCCTGCCCAGCCACAGGGAAAGGGTCTGTTCAAGAAGTCGTCCACTCCTGTTTCGGCGGAACAAGAGCCTCCCGCCTTCCAGGTGGACGTTCGTCTGCCAAGTCCACCAATCATCACTTGTAATGAACCACTTCCTCTGAGAATACTTGTTGAGAAACTCAATGATAGCTCGGCCACAGCCTTCCTAAGCATGTTGCAGATCGAGTTGATAGGGTACACTCATATAAGGGCCCATGACCTGGAGAGAACAGAGAGGACCAGCTGGATCTTAATGTCCCAAGCCAATATGAACATGCCGTTAGGCAATGCTACCGACAAGAATCGCCGAGAATGGAAACTGCCTTCTCGATTGTGGGATGATTTTCCCGTCCCCAACACAGTTTGCCCGTCCTTCGATACCTGCAACATCTCACGTCGATACGAGCTAGATGTGCGAGTTGGACTGGCCCATGGGATGGCTGATGGTGTACGCCCAGAGTTGATTGTCCTACCTCTTTGCCTACCCGTGTCTGTCTACTCGGGCATTGCTCCTCCACCGCAACTCCTGCAGGCCATGGCCAACAATCATCGCCCGCAAGCTCCGTTTACTTCTCCGCAACCGTTCCCTCGCCCATCGGGCTATAATGCAGCATTTGCTGCACCCTTGCAGACCGACCCACCTGTGGGCACGCCGACGACCCCAATGTCCGACATCCACACTTTCCCGGCTCAAGTCGGTTCTTTCAGCGCCCATGACCAGCAAGACATTCCCGATGAAGCCCCGCCGAGCTATGAAGATGCCATGGCCGACGAGATTGCGCCCGTAGATGGTCCTAGACGAGACTACCAAGTACCATCACAGCCTGGGAGCCAACAGAATGCATTCAATCCCGACTCAAAACGGAATGGGCTTGGGCGACGTGTTAGCGAGAGATTGTTCCCTGGTGCCGGGCCCTCAACTCCTCCCAACAGGACAGTGTCGACACCAAGCGTGTTGCAAGCACCAATCGCCGAAAATGGTGACAATGGCTCTCCGAGTTCGCCGGCAACAGACGAAGTGGCTCGTACTCCTTTATGGAGACGTAGCTTCTCTACGAAGAAAGACTAGGATATGTCGCGCAACACATACTTGAGCAGCACATACTTGACCTCATCCTTGCAAGCGGGCGCTGGATGGGAATGAACCGTGTCGTCACACCAGGGGTTTCTAGATTGAATAAAAGACTAATAAGAACCTGTTCATTTGCCCGGATGGAAGTGTTCCTGAAGTCTGTACGATCACGTGGTGTTACGTCAGCCTGAATCCCGCAGCCTGTTTTCTCGACATTGTATTCTCTCACCTCCTTCTGCGTATCCGAATCCATCTTCTGGACTGTGTATCTGAATCTTGAGAGTACGAAGGACGATCGAGGTCACCTTAGCTTGGAGTGGTTCGGTTGTTGCATATGCCTGCCGAGATCGACCGGCGTTTCCACAGGGAGGGTTGCAGCTTTTAGTGGCCGTCATGGAGACTATGAAGGACAAGGTGAGAGCTTTCCCGTCAGCCAACTGCATTGGAAAAGCGTACTAATGGCCTCAGACACCAGGTGCTGGTGGCCATCGAGACGCGGGCTCGAATTCCTTTGCTGCCATTGCCGCTGCGCTTATTCCAACGCTCATAACAGCATGCGCCTTTCTACTCGCTTTCCTGGTCCTGAGATCGAAGTACAGAAACATCTACGCGCCTCGCACATACTTTCGCACGATACCGCATAAGTAAGTACTGTCCATTTGACTTTCTTAGTAATACTGACTGTACAGGGACCGGACACCTTCGTCCAGCCACGATTTGGTTTCATGGTATCATGACTTCCGCGCTTTGGACGACAAGTTTGTGCTCCGGCATTCGTCACTGGAGGCATATCTTTTCCTGCGGTTTTTGCGCATGGTCATCCTGATCTGTGGAGTGGGCTGCATCTTGACATGGCCGATCCTGCTTCCAATCAATGCGTCTGGAGGGGGTGACTCTTCTCAACTGGACAGAATATCCTTCAGCAACGTCGTCAGCGGCCAACTGTTGTATGCTCACGCAATCATCGCCGGTATCTTCTTTGGTAATGCTCACATACCTGCCTGACTACAGGACATAAACTGATTGCTGTTGTTAGGGTTTATCCTCCTCCTGATTACCAGAGAGAGACTATTCGTGGCAGGCATTCGTCAAGCATACCAGAAAGTCCCGCTCAATGCGACTCGACTGTCTTCACGCGTGGTCCTGTTTCTTTCTGTTCCGCCTGACGGTCTCCGTGAGGAGAATCTTCACCGGTACTTTGGAGAAGATGCTGTCAGATCCTGGGTGGTCTCGAATTTCAGCCATCTCGAGAAGCTGGTCGCCAAGAGAGATGGCAAGATTGACAGCCTCGAAGGACTGGAGGTGCAGCTCCTTACGAACGCAAATAAAGATAGCGGCAATGCACGAGATGGACATGGTGGTGCGAGATACGACTCTGCGCCGTCACAGTCGCCAGATATCGATCGGCATAAACCGAAATCCAAATCGAAATATCTCTTTGGGGAAGACATCGACAGCATTGCAAAGTCACGACACGACATTACTACCATAGTTTCTGATGTGGACCAGCTTCGACAAACTGACCCAAGTGAGTCGAGTCGAAGGACGGGAGCCATCTTTGTCGAGTTCAAAGACCAGGCCAGTGCCCATCAGGCTTTTCAACTGGTGCGACATCCATCACCATTATCACTCCAGCCAAAACACATCGGTGTCCAGCCCAAAGAAGTCATCTGGCAAAACCTCAATCTGGAGCCGTCGCTGCGTATCACGTATTCGTACATGGCGGTATCCCTCGCAGTTGCCACCATCATTTTCTGGTCTATCCCCGTGGGCGTCATCGGGACACTATCCAACATCAACTATCTCACGGACAAATTCCAATTCCTGCAGTTCATCAACCATCTTCCAGGCCCTATTCTAGGACTACTCACCGGCCTTGTTCCACCCCTACTGCTTAGCATGGTGGTATCATATGTGCCATATTTCTTCCAGTACGTGGCAAAGCTATCAGGACAGCCGACGACCACCGAAGGGGCGAAATGGGCTCAGACATGGTACTTTGTGTTCCAAGTCGTCCAGGTCTTTCTCATTACAACCTTTTCGTCTGGTGCCGCAACAATGGCCAATCGAATCGCCAACGATCCCACGTCAGTCCCGAGTCTACTCGCAAAGAACCTTCCGAAAGCATCCAACTTTTATTTGACCTACTTCATCATCCAGGGACTTGGAACTGCGTCCAACAACGTCCTGAATTATTCCGACTTGCTGTCGTTTTTGTTCTCCTACAAGATCATGGCCAAAACACCCAGGCAGAAGTTCAATACTTACTCCAAGATGAAAGGAATCAGCTGGTTCATCGTCTATCCGAAATTCACCAATTTGGCCGTGATTGCCATTGCCTACTCATGCATCGCTCCTTTGGTGTTGGGGTTTGCAGCGCTGGGAATCTTCTTCTTCTACCTCAGCTATCGGTATAACCTGCTGTATGTGATTCAGGTGAAGACCGAGACCCGGGGGGAAAGCTATACAAGGGCGCTCCAACACCTGATGACAGGAGTATATCTCGCAGAACTATGTTTGATCGGTTTGTTTGGAGCCAAAGAAGCCGCCGGCCCATCGACACTGATGACGATTTTCCTCGTGGCCACTGCGATCCACCACGCCACGGTGAACAAATATCTGGGGCCGTTAGAGCAGTATATGCCCGTCGATGTGTTGTCTGAAGGCGAGGATGAAGAACAACCGCTCCTCAGTGACGGTGAAGGAGGTACAGACCCTGCCGGACGATCTCGAATCTACAAGCTCGGCGGAGGTAAAGTGCCGACGGTGCTTCTGGATCCTCTGGCTTCGTTACTGGAGCCTCACATTTTCGCTTCGGAGGAAGCTCTGCGTCCTTGGTTGCAAGACCCGGATGCACAATATGACGAGAGTAACAGCTACACGGACGAACAGATGCAAAAGGCGTACCTCAATCCCGCATTGACGTCGAAAACACCGATTGTCTGGCTACCCAAGGATAGAAAAGGTCTTTCGCAACATGAAGTTGAGGAGAATGAAAAAGCCGGGTTAGCAAGCACTGACGAAGGTGCGGAACTGACTGCTGCGAACGACATTGTGTGGGATTGTGATGATTTCACCACTGTCCCTATTTTCAAGGAGGCCACGAGATATTAGTCTGGTGGTTAAACGCATTCTATATTCAGGTGGTTACTTAGCATACAAATCTAAAGCATCTTTCTTATACGCAGGTGGTCACAGTAGCATACAAATCCAAAAGCATCTTTCTCATATTCAGGAGATCTTGTCATGTATTACCTACTATCTAGTGATCTAGTAGACCTTTACCACCTCCACATCTTTCTATTCAGCTTACCATACTACAGGTCTTGACGTTCTGCTATCAAGCTTGCTATTGCTATATCAGAAGCCTTTATCATCTCCGCCATCTTCGATTCCGCTGAACTATATCGATGGCCTTGCATTCATTTATTGCTCCTCTAGCTGACCTTGTTCTCTCGTAGACCTTCATCGTCTCTAGTTCTTTGTATTGGACCTTTCCCATATTCTCTGGAGGTCTTTAATCTATTACTTGCCACTGAACTTGCTACTGAACCTGTCCATCATGTAGGTATGTATCATACGCGGGTATTGTTTTCAACTTTTCATTAGCTATTTAAGCTAAGTCACTAATGTCACTGGCTAGCTATGCTCCTACCTCGGAAGTCAAGCAGCATGCTGTTCGCTATCCTCCTAGGAGATCAGGCAGTTAGCTCTGCTGCAAGCACATATCAAAGCTCGACTCGATCAAAGCTCGACTCGATCCACCAGCTAATCTCTCAACCGTACATCACTGTCACCGTGTCACCGTCACGGTCCATTCTAGACATCCTTGACCTTGTTGTCATCCTAGGCATCCTTGACCTTGTTGACCTTGTTGCCATTGTTGACCTTGTCCTTGTTGTTACCATTCTGAGCCTCAATCCACTCCTGCACCACCCCAGCATAATCAGACGCCACATACGACCCCCACAGCTCCGCGACCCAGTTCTTCTTGCGCCAATACTTCAGCCGGAGATCCTGCAGCAGCAAGTCACAGTAGGGCAATTGATCGAAGACCAAGTCCGGGAAGAATCGGCCGTGGCCGTAGGGCGCGCGGAACCGAGCATAGCGGGACATGAGGGCTGTTTCTTCAAAGACGGTGCGGCGGTTGATGATTGTGGCGGGGGTGCCGACACCGACACCGACGGCCTTGGATACTGGGCCTGCCGTTGACATTCCTGCCATACCAGCCGTCCCAGCCGTTCCTGTCGCTGCCACACCAGCCGATCCAGCCATCCCAACCATTTCAGCCGTGTCTGCGTCATCAAGTTTGCCGTTCAAGTACGCATACGCCCATAGACACTGCAGTTCACAGCGCGGAGTATTCGCCAAGTTGGAGAACATGCCGATAAAGACCAACGACCGATCTCCTCTGGCTGTGAGTCCGGGCGGGGCTATGGCGCGGTACAGGCGGAAGGGGGTGAATTGGCGCATGTCGGTTTCTAGGATTTCTCGCGGTGCTTTTGTTATTGGTGGTTCTGTTGAGGAGGAGGTTGTTGTTGCTGAAGTGGAGGTGGAACTGGCAGCGGAGGTTAACGCTCTGGTGGTTGTGGAGGGCGGTTCATAAACAGTTGTCGGCCCCGTTATCACCGGACCAGCGACCAATTCGGGGAATGTAGAAGCAATAGTCGCATCAGCCTGTCTGTCCAGCGCGGCCCAGATATCGTATTGCTCCGGCGTCAGTGATGGCGTGGGAATGCCCAGGTCGAAGTGGGTGCTGGACGGGGTGAATTGGTAGGTTGGCTTGGCTGAGAATCCGGTCGCGGTGATGATGGCTTGGGCTTTGACGACGACGCGGTTGGTCAGTACCATGGTGTGTTTGCGTAGGTAGGAGATGTCTTCGCGGTGGACTTGGATTTGGTGGGTTCGCACCATGCTGTACAGGTCGGGCTCGTAGGCGTAGATTCCGGATGCTGTGCCGTACCAGAATGGACTGTGAGGGAGAAGAAGTAGATGGGTTAGTGAGGGTTCTTGAAGACAACAGCAACATGGGAGAGAAACAACCCGACAAAAGAGAATCACCACACATAAAGGAGCCAGCACAAACACAACCATAACAAGCACACAGAAGGGAAACAACCACAACAACCCCTTAGAGACAACTGTCACAGCCATGGCCACAACCACAACCACACAAAGCAGCAACTACAGCCACAAACACAACACAACCACAACCACAACCACAACCACAACCACAACCACAACCACAACCACAACCACAACACAAGAAGGAGGATCACCTCCCCAGAAGGTGTAGAGACAAGGTGTAGAGACAAAGCAAGAGAAGAGAAAAAGGACATGATCAGAAGGGGCAGAACAGCAAGGGAGATACTCTTTCTTACCTAGTCTCAGGCTCCAAGACAGCAATAGGATCCATATCGCCCCTAACCCCCCTCTGTTCCCTAGCCTTGTGATACAACCCCGCCCAGAACGACCTCGTCAACACCTTCCCCAGCTTCGTGAAATGCAAGAACCGTCGGATCCACCCGAACCCATCATTCCACAGACACGGACTGAACAGCGTGACGATGCGTCTCGTGGCCAGCCGTTCCCGAATCACTTGGAAGGGACCGATATTCGTTTGCGCCGGAAAAATCCATTCAGGGCCTTTACCAGAGCGGCGAATGATCCAGTGTACAGTGTGGCCTGTTTTGGCGAACATGTGGACGGCGTCGAAGGCTGATTTGCCGCCTCCGATGACTGCTACGGTGTCGATGGCCGGGTCGTGGAGTAGGGAGGCGCCTTGCTTGCCTAGTTCGGAGGAATGGATGATGGGGCCGTCGAAGGCGGCGGTGCCGATTAGGAAGGGGCGGTTGGGGCGGTTGGTGATGCCGGTTGCGATGATGAGGTTCTTGGTTTGGAGGTGGTTGATTGTTGGGGTGGGTGTACCGTTACCTGTGCCGATTGTGTTTGTGTTTGTGCCTGTCCCATGACCAGCAGTAGTATCGGTACCAGCAGTAGAATCGGTAACACCAGTAGTATCGGCACCAGTAGTAGTATCGGCAGAAGAACAAGTATTGTTGTTGTTGTTATACCGGATCTTCAAATCCCAGCCTTGTCCGTCCTGCAGCTGCGAGATCTCCAGGACTTGCGCTTCAAAGTCGATGAGACCCACAAGCCCAGACCGCTCTGCATACGCGACTAGGTACTGGTGCATCACCTCGCCAGAGACATGTTCGCCTTCTGCGATGCCAAAGCCGTCGTGCATAGGGAAATCGGAAAAGTCGATCCCGCCGCGCAGATTGTTGGTTTTGAGGCCGGGGTAGATGTTCTCTTTGGCCCAGACACCGCCGAGAGTCTTGTTCTGTATATGGAAAAGAGGGTGTTAGTGGTGCACGGAAAAGAGTGTGATTCAGTCAGTAGTGCGCTTTTGCTTTGCTTTGCTTTCCTTTCCTTTTCCGTCTTCCGTAGCCCGCTTTGTATGGCTGACTAACTAACGGTGGCTAGAAGAGAAGAGGAGACATCACTTACCGCGTCAACAAGCTTCACGGTCGCGTCTGGTTCGCATTCGAGGATGGTCTTTGCTGCGCAGAGCCCAGATGGGCCTGTTGACGAGCTGTTAGTATAAGGAGTATGATGGGATGGGGGTTGAAGTACGCACCGGCGCCGACGACGAGGTAGTCCAGCATCTTCGCTCTGTTGAGGTGAGGTGGATGGTGGAAGAGGGAGAAGGGGAGAAGGAAGAGTGAGAGAGAAGTGAGGTAGACGCGGTATTTATGGGATGTTGTGAAGTGTGAGTCTCTTCACTAGGAGGCCGCTGTGGTATTGCAAGGCTGGTGGACTTTCTGGGCTGGGTGACCTCTGAGGCCAACAGGCTGTGGGAAGGGGTAGTGTAGTCTAGGGTTCTTCCAGTGCAAGATGGTAGAGGTATGGTTGCAATCAAGGAGTCTTCTCAGGCAAACAGGCCACTTGTAGAGATGTTGTGATGGGGGAGGCCTTCACAAGGCAGCCGAAGACAGAACATATGGTGCCACAGTGATTCTCCCGTAGAAACAGGCTTTGAGCAATACCTTGTGACTGTGCTATCCTCCCAAGCCAACAAGCTGTCCATAGATCATCTTTGAGGCAATCCTGAAAAGCAACATCTCTTGATGGGCTTTGGCCCCGATCTGATACGGACACAGGCACAGACACAGACACAGCCTGCCATCAGCATCTCCAGCCATCAGCATCTCCAGCCATCAAAGCAGCCTCACCTTCGAGAGAGTGTTGTTGGTAGCTGTTGTTGCATCGTCTCCCTTGATTCAGTATGTCATTCAAAGCCTGAATCAGCCTCAATCTAGCGCTGACGTCCAGAGACACGCCATATATCGGTATGCATCTCACGTGCAAGGCTGTAAGCTGACGTTGGAAGGCTGCGAGGATGAGGATGGATTATTGCATTGACCACCCCGTAGGTTTGGCAAGTTTGGCCCGTGGCGCTGTCGATGTTGGTTGATGCTTCCGGAGAATTATGTCAAACGTGCCAGCCTTGTCGTTAGAGTTTGGATTCTCGTATACGGCTGCCACCGCGCCAACAATAGCACAACGATACTCCAAGTGACAGGTGACAAGGCAAACCGAGCCAATCAATCACTCGTGACTTTCGTTGAGAGAAGATGCGCCTGCGCCTGATCCTCATCCACCACCGGCCAGGCGACGAATCTGGACCGACGTGACCGCTTCAAGACGAGATACAGCAGGATCAGGATGGCTTGAACCCCTAGCAGACTAAAAGCAGAACCCACAGCGATGGCAGCCTTATCCATTGACGGCACCCGTCTACTCGTCTGTGCCGCCATGTTGGTGATGGGAGAGGATTTGTCCTTCTCCTTTTCGTCGAGCGACACCAGTGACCCCGAGCCAGGGAGGAAGCGTGTAGGCGTGACAGCGGACTTTCCTAGCGATTTGCCGTTCGCAGCCACCGCTTCCACATATACGTATTTCCACGCGCCTTTTTCGGCAAATGCTGTTTCAAAGCCCGTCCTCCGCGTCTGTCCGAGCGCCTGGAACCCTTGGGTGGTATTCTTCGAGCCGTAGAATCTCCAGTTCTGGACCTCGGTGGCACCGTTCCAGCTGACGTACGTTGTGGTCATGGCGTAAGTCGAGTCGCTTTGGGACTGCGTTGTAAACGATTCAACGGTAGGCGGATCGGTGGGAAAGCCGGCAAAATTCCCCTTGAACGTTCGATAAGTGCTGAAGCGGGAGGACACGAAGCCCGCCTCTAGAACCAATTCGTTGTCCATCGTGTGTTCAGACATGTATCCTCGCTCGCTCCAGCCGATGAGCATATTGCCGTTAGGGAGCATGTGTGCGCTGCCGCGTTTGTCGCTGAGCTTCCCATCGGGCCGCCACCATTCGTGAACCACCTGAACCGAGATGGGTTAGAAAATAGATAAACCAGAGCTCTCGAGTTCAGAAAATAGATAAGCCAAAGCCCTCGAGCGGCGGTCCTGGAGGGCTATTCTTTGCGTACCTTTGCCTCCATCCTTTTTGTGTCCAATAACACCATCTTCACTGAAGAGACAGTAGAAGAATTCGCTTGTCTGCCCTGGTCGTCCGATGCATTGTCTAGGAACAGAATGGTGGCTTTTGTTTTGCCCTCCGAGTGGATTGTAGCATGATGCTGCGAAGAGAAGTTGAAGTCCATTGCAAAATCCGAAACCTTGCCGCCCAAGCGCCAGGCGATAGATTTGTCCGACCTGTTGATTCGGTAGATTGTGTTGGTATGCCGACTTGAAAGGAGGAAGTCGCCGTTCTTGAACCGATCAATAGAATTCGCGTGGCTTCATGATGACCCGTTAGTATCGGTATACCATGAACAGGCTGGCGGAGTGGCTGAACTGCTTACAAGAAATCCCACACCCTTCCTGCGTTGAGCTTCGAGAATTCTGGAGGTTCATGGTATGATTCATTCAAAGTAACTCCATAGTCTAACGGGCACCACAAAAAGTCGGTTGTGTTGGTGGCCAAGTCGAGTTCGTTGATGCAGTCGTGAGCGAACCATCCCTTTTCATGGCTGTAGACATCTTCACGTTCCGGTCGATCTGTGGTGATGAACAAGGCTTTGGCTCCGTTGTCCCGAATGTCCAACTCATGAATGTTGAACTCATGACCGATAGCATGGCTCACTCTCGCTTGTCGATGGAAGGACGAATTCAAGATGACGCCGAAGCCATGGGGATCTTCATCATCCCGCCTCTGGCTGTAATGTAAGATATAAGACAGAAAGGTGGTTCCGTTGGCTTCAAAGGGTCGGAAATCGAAAGTATTCCGATTGTTACCCAAATGGGCGCCACTCCAGATGAGATTCTTGGTTCCTGGATGTTAGAATCGTCTATATGCCATACGGGTCAGATATTTAAACATACCCCATCACCATCGTATATATGCGGCCCAACCTGATAAGGCTGATACTCTGTCCTCTGGGGGACTGTGTCCCATGTGGTATATGGTGCCACGAACCAGTAGCCAGGACTGATCAACTGAGGGCGATGCTTGGTGACATTGAATCGAGGGGCACGAATATCTGGTCGCTGTGTATAGTGAGATATTGTCCTGTGATCCGCAAACAAGGTGGTGATCCACTCACTGTGACAAAAGAGAGCAAATCGTAGCCACTACCGAGATCCTCGTCGCTTGTGGCCCTGACTGAAACAAGGATCAAGGATAAAATGGTCGATACTGCCGTCAAAGTCAACATTCTGATCCTTCTTTTCTTCTTCCTGGCTCTTGGGAGGAAAGGAAACTCCAAGGCAACTGACCTCCATGACCCTCTTCTGTCAAATAGAAGATATCATGCGTTGTCGACTCAATGGCATAGGCCCCTTCAGTGAACAGTATCAGGGGCAGCACAGACTATCTGGAACTTGTCAACAGTAGAGAATCCAGAGGCGAACGCGTCACGTAGCATATAAAAGCTCCATCTGATGAGTCCGGCAAAAACGTGGATCGCATAACCAAGCCTGTCAAAGATGAGGCCATTGATGCCCAGACCAGGGATGATCAGAACCTCCGGCAACATCTTTGGGGAGGCTGAGACTCCAGCACTTTGATCGACCAGCATCAGAGAGCCAGACACAAGCACCTAACAGCTTCCGATCAACTCAACACGACTTCGTTGTCTCTGGGCGGCCGAAACAGCGGCATCGTGCTTGTCAAGAGCCGTTGAGCAAAGTGGCTGATTTGCACCGACTTTCAGCACTCTGCACGGCGGTTGTGACACTTTGACACTTTGACAGTCTTGACAGGCAGTTGAACTGGTCGTTTGGGGTCATGATTGGCTGATGCCCAACGACCCCTTTGCAATTGGAGGGCACAAGCCGTCGAATGAAGAAGGGATGATTTCTGTCAGATACGCCCTGATGCTGGATTCTGGAGTCTGGAGTCTTTTCTTCATCTTGCAATCCACCAGAAGGGGGCAGAAATGAATCTAGAGACACGGTTGTCGGCAGAACCATGGGTCGATACTGGATACGTAGGTACGTAGGTACATGGAGATTGCTTGTAACCCGAGATTGTAACCCGAGATCCGTTTGTGACCGACAACCGCCCATTTAGTCGGCAAATCGGTGGCAATCATCACCTAGGTCCCTAGATCTCGTACTTGTAGTTGTCCTGGCTACCAGTGGAACCTGAGTGCGATATCTGAAATGTGTCCTTGATATTGCATTCTTCCCGCTCACTTGGGTACGGATTATCTGGCGCCATCGTCGAGGTATCAGCCTTCTTTTCATACACTTAGCTCGTAAATGGTTTTGGTTGAGGGGGAGTCAGTGCCCCGAGCCTGTTCCACATGCGCTCGGCAATTTGTCGAAAGCGAGAATCAATCTCAGTCCTGCCAAGAATGTCAAGTTGCCTAACCGATGGCAACAGCAGTTTCAGCGGCCGCCTTCTCATTTGACCAGACCACCTCGTCGTGGCTGACGCGGGGGTGATGGTCCTCCTTCTCGCTTGCAGTCTTCTGCTCTCTTGCTGCCGCCGCCACTGCCGCGACCGATCCCACACATCGGTACTTGCGGAATCTGCGTGCAGGGAGCCGAGCTTCGAACTAAATAGAGAGACCATGGTTATTCTAGTCTTCCATTTCTCTTTTTTTGTCCCCGAAGCATGTCGAGAACTTGCTTTGGGCTTTGGACTTACCATTTCATCGATTTCCTCAAACTTTCTATTCTGTGCCTCAGGAAGATAGAAATATGTCCACAGAGCGCCGAGCAGGCAGCTCGGTGCCCAGATATAGCCGTACTTTGGACCCCAGTTCAGTGAGTCTGGGTTGATGAAATACGGCGCAGTGAAGGTTGCCAGCCAGGCACCCAGAAAGCCGATCGATGATGCCAGTCCGAAGGTATAGCTTCGCAGACGCTGTGAAGGGAATTCACCACCGCAGAGCCAGGCATAGGTGGCCACCATGCCATTGTAGCCGACAATATACACCACCGAAACACCAACAATGACCTGCAAAAGTGGTAAGTAATTGCTATACCACACTGATGTTTCCATGAGACATGGCAGGAACCTACCTTTCCAGTTGATGTACTCGGACCTTTTGTCTGGTATACAATCGCAATGATAAGCTGTGTGATTCCGCATATGATCATGCCGACGGTGAGAAAGACGCGTCTACGGCCGTATTTGGTGATGACTGCGCTGTTAATCAAGATTGCAACGACCCCCACAGCGACAAGGATGCACGAGTTTTCGAAGGCCGAGCCAACCTTGGCCATTTCGAAGAAATAAGTGCCGTATGCTTCGAGAGTCCATCAGCACTTGAACAAGGACAAGTGAGTCGGCGTACCAACTTACATATCATGTACATGGCCCCGGAAGCAGCTTGGAGAGACACTGCCCCAACAGCAAGAAACGTTCGTCGACGGTCAACCGTATCGCGGAACATATCGAGCGCATCGGCACTCTTTGCCAAAGCTCGCTCTGCCTCAATGGCATCTAGCATCTCCTGAATCTCAGGCTCGATGGCTTCAGGGTATGGTCGCAGCCAATGCAGGGACTTGCGCGCTTGTTCTGTCTTCCCCATGAGCAGGTACCATCGTGGTGACTCTGGGATAAAGAAAAGGCCAATGGCGAGGATCCCAGGGACTATGTACACAATCCCAAGCGGGACAATGTAGGACTGCTTGCCTCCCAGTTTGACGCTATAATTATCGACGATCGTGCCGACCAATGTGCCAAGAGATGTCCATGTCTGGAAGAGACCGATGACAAGACCCCGATATTTGGCTGGAGCACATTCTTGCAGGTACAGCTGGGCGAAAGTGAGGAACATGCCGTTTGCGAGACCGATCAGGAGACGAGCAAAGTACAGAGCCCCGATGCTCGTACTGGCCATCATGATGATATTCGCAACCATGCACAGGACGGCGGCTGTCCAAATCGACATCTTTCGGCCGATGAACTTGGCAATAGGTCCTCCACAGGCAGAGCTGACGAAAGCTCCGAGGATCATCAAGGATGAAATGAGTTGCTGGCGTGTATGGGAGATGTTGTAGCCGATTGGGGAGGCAGGGTCCGCGCTTCCAAATACCTGCTCAAGTTGAGACGGTCGTTCGACAGACATCATTGCCAACATACCTGTAGGAAGCCCGGCATCGCCTGGAGACCGCCGATAATACCAAAGTCAACCCCATATTGAAATGGGCACATGCCGATCAAGGTACAAGCGGCGAGACATTTCCAATGGGCTCGTATGGTATCCGGACGCGTAGTCGCCATCGTGTCTGCGGTGTTCCAACCGTCAAAAGACCACCTCGATATATCAGGTGAGCTTGATGGGCTGCTATCGTGGGGAATTTATCGACAATGATATATCAAGACGTCGACCAGTATAACATGCGGCCAACATGCTGTCCACATCATCTGGAGACGAACTGCCGGACATCGGTTGATACTTCTGGGGTCAGTCAAGGCACAAAGCCGGCCAAAGCAGCCCCACGCGGAGCAGGCCATGATCCGCGGTAAGTGATAGGTAGGAAGGTGTTGACCTTCCTCAAGACGGCAAGCCTTCCTTGGGCGGCACTGGGGTTTCCTGGGGTAATGCGGGAACGGGCTATACCAAAAGGCGCCAATGACCCACCGGAAATGAACTAGATCTCTGAAGGACGTCGCTTCATGATGATCGGTCCTGATGAGCTATCAGGAGACGCCCAGGCTGTCCATCGGACGTGATTGAGGTAGCTCCCTTGCCTCATCACAAGGTGCATCTCAAGGCCCTGCAAAGATCGTACCATATTGTGCTCATACCTGTCGCTTCGTGGATGGTAACTGAAGTCCCAGATGGGGACTTCTAGGCCGACTATCTCGCCAGGGTCCCGACCAGCGACCCCCTCTTGTCATTGTCAACGACTTCCCAGCCCCTTTAGATATAGCGTAAAAGGGATTTTGGATACCTGCATTTGTGGCTGATCGCCAGGATATGGAGTCCAGGAGCAACGAAGGGTTGGAGGATCCTCGGTGAGTGAGCTTGATCAATGCTGTCTTTAGCCCAGTGATTCTTTTTGTGGCCGTGTCTGGGGCGTGCTTCTGTACCTACTTTGGCATTCTATTCTGTGGATCACGACGGCAACAAGAACAACTCCTCAACTGCCTTCAGAGAGTGCGCCTAATCTGCCAAACCCTAGGGTTGCAGGCCACTTATCTGAGGCCGATATATGGGGAATTTGCTCGGTAGGCGAGCCAGCAATCTCAGAGCGAGGTATTTCTTGGTCGGCCGTTGACGCGGTTGACTACATGGACAACCCATGCACAGCTGGTCTAGACCTTGGTGTTGTTCATTTCCCGAAAACAGCAGCTCCAAAACTCGAGTCGGGGACCATGAATCCTGGCTCGTATGTTCCCAGTTACAGGGTGTAGTCACATGTAAGACTCGATTGGCAGGTTTGCTTCTGATGTGCCACCTCCGGGGCATGGCCGTGGCAGCAGCACCTGGTCTGAGAGCAATCAGTGGGTGATTTCCAGAGGCTGAAAAGGGTGGAGATCCTCTATTCTAAAGCCCGGTCCGGGAAGAGGAGGCATAGATGCTGCCCAGGGCTGGGCACTTGATATAACGGAAATTCCTCAGAGCTTAGGACAGTCTCTGCATCTGGCTCATGTTGAATAACTCGAGCGTTCTCATCTTGTCAGCTCAGAATATGTCCCGCGAATGACGCGATGAAGATGAGATCCCTTCCATCGTGTAGAAGGGCTTGTCGCCAGACCGAGCTGCAACTGTTCAAAGGTAATATGGGGTACATCGACAGTCAATGGCTTGACGAATTTCCCGGCTCATTATGCGGTCAATTTGGGAAGGAGTAGCCAGCGGGATGTTCTGGTTCGAATTCGATCGAAAACCCCCCACAACAGATGGGAACACATAGTTGGCAACGGTACTATCCCACGGGAATACGCGCATCGTTTCCTCGGCCAAGACGCCAGTGCCATCTGGTCAGGGGCTCTGGAAATGTCAGTCCCGTAAGCATTAATGGGCTCCGACCGGGTGTATTGTTTCTGCTTCCCGCGGCAAAGCAGTTGCGTTGACGATAGATTGCCACAGACCCGCCTCGAGGTCAAAATATGCTTTCCACGGCCAGCTTCCAAGGGGTGCCGCCGGTTGAAGCATGAGGGCATCGTCCACCAGAGCAACTTCTCTTTTGGCGTCCAACACAGCATTGGCTTCATTGCCACATCAAGAAAATTTGCACGGCTGATAGGGCTCCTAGAATGAGATTTGCTCGACTTAGACATAGCCAATCCAACATTCGTGTGGATCTCGCAGTACTGCTGAAACATCAGGGCGTTTATGCCAGGTTTGGTGTGACCCTGTCCACTTACGCCTGAATCCGCGCATACGCTCTCAAGTCTTTACCTTGCGTAACTTAGTGACCTCCAATACAAGGCCACAAAAGGTCTTTCCACTTCCTGCGGTCGAAGCGGATGTGATATTGATATGACTCCTTACCAAGAGCGTACAGAGCATTCATTCAGCATGACTTGAGAGTTGTGAGAACACACATGACGCGCCGTCGGTTCGGTTGGGTCGCTCGACATGGAATTGCCGTTCCCGAGTGACACTATCACATCTTGCATCACTTCCCCCCGCACAGTCAAAGGTCTATGGCGACCCTGAGCCTTGAGTTGAGCACCAGTTCGAATAACGGTCAATCATGGGGTGGGAATGCTGAGTATGCAAATGTCGAGTCAGTCTGCCATGGTTTCATTGGCACAAATAACATGAAACAGCAAGCATGGCTTTTGCAAGGTATGGAGACACGGTGATGGTGAAAGAATCTACCACCAGCCTGTGATCGCAGCCGGTGTTTGTACTGCGAATGCTCAACATCACCAGATCACCAATATGTCGATCGAACTTACGGATGGTAGGTCAGTAGTAAGTTCAATTCAGTAGTAGTTGTAGAATGTAGTAGGGATACTTTGGAATAAAGCTGTGCCAAGCCGGCACGTTTAAGTCTAAATAGACATTCAGGTCCGAGTTCGTGATGTCCTCCTCACTACGTAGCCTCTGCTAATCAGCTACTCTAGCCTTTGGAAAAGGTCATATGCCGAGACTATAATGCAGCTCTACCCGGGCTATGAAACCGATTTCCCCTCAGAACATCACACCAAAGGCTATGCCCCCTGAAAAGATCAGCCGGCTGCTCAGTTTGTTGGGCTCCAAGCTGGGATCAGCTCCGAGCACCGCCCGTCAGACCGTCTGGCCAGGGCTTGTTTTTGTGATTACCGCCGTCAGGGGCCACATTGCTGTCAGTACAATCGACATTACACTGTCCTTCAGCCGATCATGTGTCAAGCTCGCCCAGCATGAAATACTGTACGAAAAAAAAAGGTTGACGATGAGCATGATGCCGCAATCTCCGAGGAACCCCGACATAGGGATGTGAGAAGCTATGGCATGGCGCTCCTACAGTCTACATGTACTGGCCTAATGGAGGCTTCTTCCGGTCTCGGCTTTCAAGCTTACCTCTCCAGCCCTTCTTCCATTACGTTGCACAGTTGACGCAACGACAGAATAACTGCCATGTCATTATCACACACAGTGATACAACCTGCAACCGATCACGAGCTCTGGACAATCCGCGACTGCTGTGACTGCGTCTCCTCCCTACACCGAAGCCAAAATGTGAGGTTTGGTGAACGGAGACTTGATCGGACCAGGTTATCGTTGGGCCTCGTCTATGCTGGAAGACTTGTTGCACATGGATCACATCTCTGTCAAGTGTGACTATACAATTCATACGCCACGCAGTCATAGAAAAGACAACGGAATATGAAAACGTAAGTCGAATCGGCCACTGGGAATAACCTATTACTAATGCAGCTATTCCATCGAGGTTTACATATCACACAGCAGGGTCGTACAATGGACTGACGCAATGGTCTGTGATCGACACACAAATCCGAAAATCAGATGATTCAAGAAGTTAAAGTTCCACATTAAGGATAATGATTCTCGGTACTTACTACTAGTCCTTTCAGCACTCCGTCATCGAAGATCTCGACATCACAGAAACCCAGCATCAACAGGGGACTGATCAGCGCGATTCCAATTCCTTGTAGGCCACTTCCCCCAACGATCTTCACTGCTTCGTATGAGCAGAGTCAAGAGCGAAAAAAAGAAATGGACCACTCCTCTTACACCCAAACAACCTGAGCAGGAGGAGGCTGACTTGAGAAGAAAATCGGGGATACCGCCGGTAAACTTTGAATCGGGACCCCACTCCTCCACCCCTGGAACACAGCATTCTGATCAAGTGTGAGATTTGGTCTTCAAGGGCTTCGTCGATCATGATTCCACGCTACCCCTGGATGCGAGAATCGGTCGATGTTTGCGGGTGGCAACGGAAACCATTGGGGATGGAAAATCACATCTTGAGAGGCAAGGGGGGAATGGAAAATCACTTCCTGAGAGGCAAGGCACGGCCCCGGAACAGGTTCTTTTCCCTGCATGTAGAGAGGGCATAAATACACACAAGTACTGCATTATCGTTTCACACTACACATTCACGCACAAGCTTCTAAGTTCTACGGACCGATGGCCATTGCGCCGGTCCACAGCGGCCCTCAATATAATGTAGTGCAGTGTAGTGCAGTACTACCAACCAACCAACCAACTAAGTAATCGCCCATTGTGAGTCTGGACAGGGCAATAAGGATGGATGTTCATAACACAGTACGTAGGCCAGGACGACCTTGCGAAGAGCAAAGTACCAGGCAGGCTAAGCAAGCAAGCAAACTTATCAAGCGCCAACTGGCGCGAGGCTGAAGATGGAAAAGCGAAAAGCGAGGTGGGTCCAGTGAGGAGCATTGGTCGCCCTCGCACATTCGGAAACCGTTCCGAGGAGATAAGCGAGAGCCCAGCCCCTACCTAAGGTGGTACTTGTCCGTACGTAGTGTGTGGCCGTGTACCGAAAAAAGACGTGAAAACATCACAGATGGTCTAGCCCGCGATTGCTCTCGAAAATGTTCCAACTGCAGATCGGTGGACCGGCGGAGCTCAATTCAAAGTACAGCTTGGACATGTGTGGCAAATAATACGAGTACCACGGAGCTTCAAGTCCACCAGAGGTAAGTTGGGTATCTAACTAGTTAGTGTTGCTGCCGGGGAATATCAATGGCAGTATCACCAATTCCGAGGATCGATCCAATAATAAGCAGGTGAGCCCGTCATGCTTATGTATTGGAACGAAACGGGCGCGTATCCACTTTTGGCATGGCTTGATGTGTTGTTGTTATTGAACTTTGCTGCTGGCAGCACCTTTCGACGGGCAAGCTTTGGCGTACTTGCACTGGCATAGGCACGCACTGCCTGTGCTCCTAGTAGTGATGTATATCCAGCGTTCGTAGTAAGTCTGTTGTACGAGGGAACGAGACGTTTTCAGGAGCATGACAGAATGTCATCACACTTTCAGATCCGGGGCTGATCGTACATGAGAAGCTTGAGAAGCCGGGCGAGCTGATGGAGGACATGGACCGTGCGCTTGATCAATGATGGAAGCACTGAACCCCAATTTGGTCGGTTATCTCTCGCTCTGCTCGCACTAAGAAGAACTTGGGGATATCGGCGCAGGGATGCGAGGCTGGCTCGTGCGCTCAGGGTTGCCATGGATCGATCCCTTGACAGCATACCGGTCACACTGATGCACAGCGGTGCCGGAACGCATGAGCGAACAATGCATGAGTGTACATTTTTATGCGACACTTGAGAAGAACAATGTGCGAGCTCAAGCAGAGCCACGGGACCACAAATCTGCCATCAACTCGTCCAAGCCTGATTTTGGCGCCTTGAATTAGTAACTACCAATCTAGTAAATGTCGCTAGAACCAGAAAGAAAGGACAAAGACCGCCACACCGTACAGAGTAAGAAGACTGTACTGAGCTTCCCATGCGTAAGAAGCCCAAGTAATCTTGGTCTTTTTCGACTCTTCCGAAGGGTATGCCACGCCGGTCTTGGGATCTCGAACCAGCAACTCCTCCCTCTCCGGACAGTCAGGAGGGAACAATGCATAGTTGATTGGGATCCAGCAGGACAGGACGCAGGACATCCAGATAATCGGAGGCCAGTAGGCATGTGTGAGCAAAGATATAAGAGTCGTTTTGGCGCTATCGTGTCGGTGATCATGTATGTTCCGATACATGCTGAGTGCGACAGCAGCCACGACAAACATGATGTAGATAAGGTGGAGATAGCATTGGCCATCCCATATGGTGACTTTGAGCCGGCGCCATACCGGTGCTCGAAGCCGGGGGTCACGCTCGTTCAAGTCGGCTTTCTGGGAGCCTGACGACGTGAAGACTGCTACCTTCCCTCCGAGCCATTTAGGCAACAGGAACGTACGAATGACTGAGATGGCATGGACTGTGAATGGTTAGTAACTTCAACAAATTACAACAAATAGCTTGACACTTACATGGTGCCATCCACATCATGGCTCTGGCGTCTCTCTGACCCGTGCGGTAACCAGAAGGTAGATAGGAAATGAATTCATTAATCCGGTTCAAGATCATTGACATGAAGTTGGCCCGTACGAGCCACTTCAATTGATTCATGCTTCGGTAAGGGACGAGGTTGCCTCCGGAGACCAGCACAATCGGCGCCGTAAACATTGAAAGCACCAAGAAGATGGTGAATAGGGATGACACCGTGTAGACAAATCCACAGAGTCGCTGCGGGAATGTCATGTGTTTGACCAGAGGGCCATAAACGCTGAAACGTAGCTTGAACGAAGTCTGTACAGTACCGATTGTCTGCAGCCTGTTAGCCACGCACACTTGTTTGATCAGTTCGGAATACTCACCCAGCGTGTCCTCTGTTTCAAGTGGCTGGTCAGAGAATCTGGCACCGTGCCGTATTGCAAAGGTTCGTGAACGAAAGCGGTGTGCCAGCCGGATCCGAGCAGCATGCTCGAACAGCAGACATCTTCCGCAAGAGAACCAGTAGGGAAGCCACCGATTGATTGCAGAGCTGCTCTCCTGAGTACGTAGCCCGACCCGGTACACCAAGCAACTCCCATAGAATCTTTGATTGGTTCCGAGATGTGGACAAACGTATCGAGACTTTGGCACAGAGGGTCATCGGGAGGCACGTTGTAAAAGAGCTACTCATACCATTAGTATATTCTCGACCTGCCTGGAAGCTTGCTGTACGTACCTGCGGAGGACATGCCATGGAACATTTTGCATCCTGTAACATATGAGGCAAGAGAGCCCTTAACCAGTCTCTCATCGGAATCATGTCGGCATCAAGGGCGGCGAAGAAGTTGGCAGCACCGCCAGGCAGACGGGCGGTTTCCTCCAAAGCGTCATTCAAATTGCCCGCCTTGAAATGATGGGGAACGCCGGGATACTTTGGCCGTGACCTGTAGTACAGGTTGTCGAACTGCTCAAGAGCTGTTCTCTCGACCATTTCTTGTAAAGTCTTCGATCTGCCGTCGTCGCAAATAAGGACCCGGAACCTTTCACGAGGGTAGTCAATGTTGCAGGCCGCTTTGGCCGTATCGAGCACCAAATCATCGTCTTCACCACAGCAGGTGATGACCACATCCACGGACGGAACGTTCTCACCAACAAGGCGCAACTTGGGTCTCTTCCGGAGGCCGACGACATGCCATCCCCATAGACGATGGAGTAACATGGGAATGGACACGAAAAGCTCGACTAGAATGAATGCCCAAGCCATCCAGTATGTTTTGTGCGCAGCCCTCTCCGCGTCGCGTGTGAATCTGACTCGGAGCGCAAAGTATATCCAGTAAGCTGCAATGGTGACAACCACAAGAATGGGACAAAGCCGGTATAAGAGACGCTTTGACGTCGAGAGACTCTCAATGTCATCGTGCGCGGAGATTCTCTGAATCATATAGTCCTCTTGCTTTTCGCTCATTCCTAGACGCTGAACGGGCGGAAGCTCAGGCCTGGTCGAATGTGCCGACAGAGACGGCTCTGGCTTCTCAATCGACTCGATACTCGGTGAAAGCGTCGAGAAACGACGGGCATTGAACTGACTTGATGAAGAGTAGCCTGCTGACGACACCCTCCGGATTTCGTTGACACCGAGATTCAGCGGATTGCCGGTTGTCACAGTCAAGGGATCAAGCTTATGAGCCGTATCGACGATTGCAGTAGATGCTCGCCTGGCAGCATTTGACGCTCGTCGAGCGGCGCCAGACATGGACATCCTCCGCCGAGCATCAGATGGGCGGCGGGCGTTTACGGGTATCGCCGGATCCTGCTCGCCTCCACGATTGAACGGATCGCTCCAAAACACACTTCTAGCATTCGTCTGTCGTGAGTTAGACATGCCTCTCAGGATAGGGGATGGATGGTGGCAGATACCTCTGGTTTCTCAATCGTTGATTTCTCTGTATATGATACATCCTCGCTGCTGACCGCTGAATCGACATCTTGAACAGGTGATAGTCTGCCTTCAGCATCTGTAGGATTGACACCAGACGACTTGGTCGAAGTATTGCTCAGGCGACGAGGATCCGGAGGCATGACGGCTGATGTCGTCCAAATGCAGCTATATCACCAATGTCCACTGGAAGTCAACAACACGAGAGCGGTTTTGGGAGGTCAGGGCTATATCTTTGTTTTCCCGAGAGTCCAGCCAGAGCGCCTCTCGATGCCACCGGATCTTAAAGCAAGAGCCATAACGGACAAGGATCGGACTTCTGCTGAAAAGGGCTATCATAGAGAGGCCTTGGTGAACGGACCATCAGTAGAACTCCACTGAAGTGGTGCTAAGCCTCTGAGGTAGGTAATGGAGAGACGGCAACACCAAAAGCAGCCCACTTGAAGTTTACCCTTGTCGTTCAATTCAATAGTACTGTTATCCATTGCGTCAAAGGATCCAAGGGCGACCAGCTGGAAGCCATCCACGAATGACGGGGGCCCTCAAGTCCCAAGGGTTTCCACGATCGTCCTTGCAAAATCTCGGTATCCCACCGCACCGTGGCATACAGGACGGCCACCTTTGTCTAGGCCCCAGCTGAAGCTGCATGGCTCAGATCCTTTTTAGGCGAGATCGTGATAGTCTTGCCGTTAGTAGTGGGAACCAAATCTGACCCCTCGCTGTTCGCGGATGATCCGGAAGGCGTGGACGTCAGTACGACGTTCGTCGAAGCAGACCATCTCATGAGCCATGGCACGATATGGACGAGGACGTGTTTTCCTTCTGCACTCAACTTCAGTCAATTGCCCACAAGCACAATCTCAGGAGGACTCATTCCCGGTTAGCGAGAATCAAGCGAACGGGTAACAAGCGAGGTGCAAATCTTGTAAACCCCGCAAGGGCCATTGCGTTGCTGGGGGCCACAAGCGCATCACCAATTTGAATAGCAACACGCCTGGTCCGTGTGTGGTGGATGGATGAACGAGAAGAGTTGAAGCGCCATTAAGGTTCTAGAACATTGACAGAGTGACAGATTTGATGCATCGAGAAACCAAGAACGATGTCCTTTTTTAGTTGCCACGTGACCTAGTGCCAAGATATCACGTGGGGTGGTCACGTGCGTAACCCGGCCGTCTACTATAACTATAAGTAGGCCCCCAATAGCTAAGACTTATAAAGATATCGAGTAGGCCTCGACGGGCGTTAAGGCTACGTCGAAGGGCGTCGTACTCTCCCGTACGATACTCTAAACTATATAGTTAGACGAGGTCCTAGACTCGTTAGAATAGAATAAGTTCTCTATAAAATTATATTTAGTAGCGGCGATAAGATAGTTCTTTATTTTAAACTAGAGTTCGTAAGAACCTCTATACTTTCTCGAGAAGAAGAGAAGTATAGTCTATACGCCGTAGAGATTTAATAAATATCGATTCTCTAGTACGAAAGCTCTCGAGAGAATAATAGAACTAATCTAGTAATTATTAAAACGCTTTAAAGAGAATATTTCTATTTTAGAATCTCGCCTTCTATATATAGACGTTACTTCCGATACTTCGCGAAGATTCTAAAGAATA
Source organism: Exophiala sp. LBMH1013 (assembly GCA_024611085.1). Classification (NCBI taxonomy): domain Eukaryota; kingdom Fungi; phylum Ascomycota; class Eurotiomycetes; order Chaetothyriales; family Herpotrichiellaceae; genus Exophiala; species Exophiala sp. LBMH1013. The sequence continues at coordinate 1,120,023 of JAMFLB010000002.1, forward strand.
TACTCTTTAAATATCGAGTAGTAATAAAATCCTCTTCGAAGAGATCGAGATATATCTATTTAGTAATAATATCTAAAAATTTCGAAATTATAGCCTTACTATTCTCTTAATAACTCTTTTAATTATAAACTATAGCTAACGAGAAGCGTTAAAGTAAAAAAGAGTAGATAATATATAGCTTAGACTATAAATACTACTATTCGAAAAGAAAAAGAAGCTACTAAAAGAGCGAATTCTTTAATAGAATATCCGCTCTTATATATTAGAGAAGAGAGCGAAAGATATCTCGCTCTATCTAGATCGCTAATAAATATTAGATAAAAAAGAAAAATAGAAAAGAAATATAGAAGTATAGTATAGCTATTTAAAAAAGTATTTTAGTTAGTAACGGTTTTATAAGAGGACTAGTCTTAAAATACTTTTACTAGATAAAATAGAAGTTTCTATAAAGAATAAACTTCTTTAAGATTACTCTCTAAATCTTTCTAACTTATTATTCTCTATTTATACGCTTTATAATCTTTATAAACTACTTAAAGAAGTCTTCTATACTAAATATTATATATAATTATTCTAAACGCTTATCTATTTCGTAATAGTAATAAATATTAATAATAATATCTCTATAGTAGACTATTCTATATAAAGTATATTGTCACGAATCGCTCCGCGAGGTCACGAGTTCGATTAGGTTTCCTAATAAGTAGAAGATAGGACGAAGTATTCTAGTAGACTTAAGAGTAAGTTAGAACGAAAACTATTAACTAAGTATATAGTCTAGCTTATAAACGAAGTTAACTACAAGAGACTATAAAAGCTATAGAAAGTTTAACGACTATATAGATATAGAAGACTCGTAGTATCGTATTATTATATTATCTTACTTTATTCTAATATAGTAGTATAATAATTAGGAATTACCCCTTTTAGTAGTTACGTATTTATACTTACTCCTACGTACCCTCTCCTCGATAATCCTTCCTAATATACCTAGTTAGATATTATACGTCCTTAACCTTATATAAATCCTAATAGCCTAGTTAGATATTATACGTCCTTAACCTTATATAAATCCTAACACTTTCCCCCTCCTTAGACCTAACGGCGACCTCGCCGTACTTAAGGTACGCCCTCCCTCTTTCTCCTCCCTTCTACTTCCTTCTTTATAGCTAACTATATAGAAGCTTCGTATTAAGAAGTCCCGGTCCTATAAATCGTTAAAACCTCCTAAAAGTCGGTTTAAACGTCTAGTCGAGCTTACCGGCGCGATATCGATCTCTAAGAATATCGTAATAGTAGCCTATTCGGAGTGCGTATTCTATAGGGCGGTCTATTATTATAATAGAGAGTTATCTATAAAGTATACTAAGTATTTACGGTATTAGCGGTTCTATAATAGAATATTTTCCTTAGAAGAGTTCCGGAAAGTTAGTAAATAAAAGAAACGTTTATTAGAGAGGTCTCGGGCTAAACGGCGCGAGATCGCCCAACTACGGTAGCTACTAACTAATACCGAAAAGGAAGATTTCCTTCTTTAGGATTCGGTAGCGGAGCTAGATAAGCGGTCTAACCGAATATTAAAACGTAAAATATAAGCGCTAGGCGTACTCGAGAGTTCTAGTAACGAGTAGTCGCTAGCCCTTATCGATAATAATTTCGTTTTTTCCGAGGTCTCCGTAACTAATTCGATCGATTAGGATACTATTTTTTTAAAGTAGTTAAGGAGTTCCTAGATAAGATTTTCCCCTTAGTTCCCACGTATTCTCCGAATCGTCGTATTCTAACTATTTAACTAGATAATATAGCTATCCGTCGATAGGTTAGTAGTCTATAATTTTCTCGACTTTATAGCGTAGTTCTTAGGTTTCTTTATCGATTTCTACGGGTCCTAGTCTAGCGTTTATATAGAATAGTTCTAGTAATAAAATATAAAAAACTAGATAAATTCGTATTATTTTTAGTAGTTCTAGTTCGAATATTACTAGTCCTAATTTCTTTTTAATTCTATAAGACCTAAGTCTAGTATAATTAAGTTTATTACTTAGCCTTTTCGTTTTAATATTTTTTCTATAAAGGTAGACTATCTCCCCCTCCTAGAGATCTAGTCCCTTAGATCTTTTTCTATTTACGAATTTTATTATTCTTTCTAAGATAAACTTAAGTTCTTTATTAAGTAATTAATATAGTTCTTATAATTTCGTAATTATAAGTTATATCTTTTCTATAATAGGTTTAATTTCTTTAGAGTCTCTATCGATCCTTAGATATTTTCCGTAGTTAGCGTAAAATAGTAATATTTCTATTACCGAAGCGTTATTATTAAAAGCGAATTATACTATTAATAAAAGAGTAATCTAGTTATCCTATTCGTAGTTTAGATAATATCGTAGGTATTATTCGATTATTTAATTTATTCTTTCTATTTATCCGTCCGTCTATAGATAGTACGCTATTAATAGCTTATATTTAATCTCGAGTTAATTAATAAGTAATTACTAAAACTATAATTTAAATAGCTTATCTCTATTCGATATAATCTATTCTAGTATTTCGTATTATAAAAATATTATTTTATTAATTATATATACTAGGTCTTCTACGTTTAATACCTCTAAGTATAATATTAAGTAAATATATTTCGTTAGCTTATTCTAAATTACTAGTATATTATTATAGAATATACTCGTAAAAGGCTCCTTTAATTTTAGTAGTTTAGTAATCTAATCTATAGTAATTATCGACTATAACTCTTACGGTACCGGTAATACTTAAAGTATTCCGTATAGTTTATACCTAATATATTTTATTTATATATAGATATTATACTTCTATATATAGCTCGTAACGTTCTTACGTAATCCTAACTAGATAAAGTCTCTTATAATAAGTTTAATCGTCTTATTTATCTCTAGATATTCCGCGGTTCTTAGATCGTACCTTTCTTTAATAATCTATTATCGTTATTCTATAGATAGTTCGATATCTATTATTATAATTAATTCCTATTCTAGGGTATAATAAGTTAAGTAGTTCTTTTCCTATCTAAGTAAGGCCGCTAGCTATAGTTTCGTACCTTTCTCGTAATCGCTTCTTCTACTTAGAGTATCCGCTCTTCCGTTCTTATTTCCCCTAATATAGATAATCCGAAAGTTATATAACGCGAGCGTTTCCGCCTATCTAACCTATCTACGATTAAGGGTCTTCGTTATTATCTAGTATAATAAGTTCTTATAGTCCGTATATATTTAAACCGGGTATTTTAATTCTTCTAGGTATACTCTTTATTCTCTTAAGGTCTTTACTATCGTAAGTAGTTCCTTATCGTAGATATCGTAATTAAGCTTCGGTCTAGTTATCTTTCTTAAATAGAAAGTAATAACTTATATCTTTCTATTATTCTCTTTCTAATTTAACGTTACTTCGATAGCGAAGTCTAAAGCGTTAGTTTCTAGAATTCCTTCTTTTTCTAGATCCTAGATAGCTCTTATAGGCGCTAAGACTATCTTTTCCTTTAATTTCGTAAAGGCTTTCTTATATTCCTTAGTAAATACGAAGAGTACGTCTTTCTTTATTAGATTTATTAATAGCGTCGCGAGGCCCGAAAAGCCTTCGATATACTTCCGATAGTAACTAATAAGTCCTAAGAAGACTTATACTTCTTTAATATTTATAGATTCTAGCTATTCCGTAATTAACTTAATCTTATTCGGATCTAGTTAAATCCCTTCTATAAATACAATATATCCTAGAAATTTAATAGAATATTTATAGAACTCGTATTTACTTAGTTTAATCGGTAGATCTACTTTCTATAATTTCTAAAGTACCTTTCTAATATATTATACGTATTCGTCGTATATTTTCGAGAAGATAAGTATATCGTCTAAATAGACGATAATAAAGTCGTCTAAATATTTACGTAACGTATTATTAATAAGTTCTTAGAACGTTACTAGTATATTTATTAATCCGAAGGATATAACTAAATATTTATAAAGCTCTTATCTAGTTCGAAAGGCGATTTTCTATTCTTCTCTTTCTTTATACGTACTCGATAGTAAACGTCTCTAATATCGATCGCGATAAACTATACGGCTCCTAATAGTCGGTCTTAAAGTTCGTTAATCTTTAGTAGCGAATATCGATTTTTAATAGTAATATTATTAAGTTTCCGATAGTCGATATATAGTCGTAATTCTCCGTCTTTCTTTAGTATAAAGAGGACCCTATATACTATTAGTAACTTTAATAGCTATATAAACTTCTTTTCTATATACTTTTCGATATATTTCTTAAGAAAATCCTCTTCTCGCTTAGATAAAGGTATTAGCCTACTATAGTACGTAGATATCTTATCTTCCTCGAATATAATCTCGTAATTCTATAGTTAGTATTTTAGTAAGGCTACTTCGTCTTCTCTCTCTTTAAATAGCTACTCGAAATCTTAATATTTCGAAGATAGAGTTTAGTCCGTACTTACTAGCGTCCTTCCTTACGATCGTATCTATATAGCTCGTACTATATCACGTATCTTTAGAGTTAATCTTTCTTCTATTTTCTTTCTACTATATATTAGAAATTCGAGTATTTCTTTTCTCTAGTTAATTACTAGATTATTTTCTTAAAGCTAGTCTATTCTAAATATAATATCGTACTTAATAGACGCTATATTAAGCGTAATATTTTCCTTATAGTCCGTAATCTTAAATCGTATCTATATCTCTCTACATATCTATCCCCTATTATACTCTATAGGGGACCTATTTACTATATATAGAGAGTAAGATTCCGTTTTATCTCTTTCTTTATATTTTAGTCGTTGTCCTATTTAAAGTAATATATAACTTCTATTTACGCCGTAATTTATTATAACCGTTATTTCTTCGTAGTCTAGTTCCGCCGTAAGGGCTATATAGGCTTTACGAAATATATTAGTTACGTATAGATTCTAAGGCTTTAAGGTAAGATAGCTACGCCTCTTTAGACTATCTTCTCGTCGTTTTTTATATCTTAGAGATAAATATATCGTATTTCCTTATATTTATATATTTCCGAAATATAAGTCTATTCTTATCGTATTATTTATCTAAACGTCCTCGTATTAATTCTCTAGTATAGCTAATTTAGGTTAACGTTAAACTAATATATATATTAGTAATCTTTCTTATTATACTCGATATTATTATAAGGAAAGTATTCCTAATCGTAGCTCGAGTCGTATCGCTTATCGACTATTAATAACGCTTATCTTCTTTATATAGTAGGTTCTTCTTCTAGCGGTTACCCGAATATATATCTTAGAACTTCTATCGATATTTCTAAGTCTATCTTAGTTTTATTCTCGTCTTCTTTATATATATAGACCTCTACCGAATATTAATATTCTAAGTCCTAATATACTAGTAGATCTACTATAGCTATTAAGCCTTCCGATATTACCGTATTATTAAAGACTTTATACTAATACTACGTATTAAACGGATAACGCGGCCGTTAGTATATAGCCTCTCTCTAGTAGTATATTACTAAGACGAATTTTTCCTTTAATAATTAGATAATAATAAACTTATTATCCTCGTCGCTTTTAATAATATCGATAATCTTAAGTTCTCCCGCGTATATTATATTAAGACTTTCTACTTATTTCTAATCTTCCTCGTTTAAATATTAAAATAGATATAGTATTATTAGTTCCCCTAATACCTCGTAAGAATATAGGTTTTCTTTTTCTATATATTTATAGTTTTTATAAGCGAACGCTATTACTACGGTCTTTTCTCTCTTCGTTATTCGAGATATATAGACTTCGTACTTCTTATCGTAACTCGTATTAGTCTAATAGTATTTTAGATTATAATCTACCTTTCTCTAGTATTCTATCTCGAATATAACGAAATCTAATCCTTCTATAAGAATCTTACTTTATAGGATTCGGATTCCCTTAGGTTCTACCGCTATTCTACTCTAATTCTAGAATAGATATAGATATACCTTAGCTTCCTTAATAGTATATATATACTATATATTACGAAGCTTATATTCTTCTATCGTATACTAGCTAAGTATAATATATTTATTATAGTCTTTTAGTAGATCGTCCGGTATATATACTATATATTAAGTATTATATTTTTCTCCGTTATAGAATTATAGATCGTAATCTACTATCTTATAGTATCGCGTTCTAATTACTACGAACTAGTAACTATCTATCGCGACCTAGAATTATTTATTAATTCTTTCGATAGATATCTCGGTATAGATATCTCTCTTCTATATCTAGTCCTAGCCGTCGTCTAAGACTAAAAGTTACTTCTTATTCTACGTTATATTACTTAACTTTTTCGCCTTATACTTTCTTCGTTAAGGAAACTATCTACTTTCTTCCTTATCGAAGTAGTAGATAGAATAGGCGTTATCGTAATATACCGTCTATAAGAGTTTCGCGTACTTAATAGCTTCCCTAACGAATATCGCCTACGACTTTATTCGTAGCGTCGTCGCTTTCCCTATTATATAGGATCTAATTCCCCTTCTTAACTATCTTAGTCTTAGATTAATTCTTCTATACTATTAACTCCGTAGTACTATTTATTCGTTTCGAGAGTAATATCTCTAGCTTTACGAGTCTTTTCCTCGATAACGTCGTTCGAGATTCTTCTTACGTATATCTTATACGTTTTATAGAAGTATCGGCCTTTTTTTCTCCTATATCGGCTAAATCGTCTATTATATATAGTTATTAGGCCTTAATATAATATTCCTTTTACTCTATAGCCGGATTTACTATAATTATAGTATAGATTCTCCTTCTTACGCCTTTCTCTCTCTTTATTCTCTTTAAATCCGGACTTCCTAAAACGCGAACCTCCTAACTATAAGGGTCGTTCTTATCCTATAGCGTCTAAATCTATTAGATCTCTATAATTAGTCTAATAGTTAGGTCGGCTTTAGCCGCCTTCTATAAAAGATTTCCTAAACTATCCTTTTTTCTCTATTCGCCTTTCGTAGAGTCTATTATCGATCTCGATTAACTTCTCTACGAGTTCTTAATATTCGTTAGATATCTTCTCTATTCTATCTTTTATTATATCGCTAAGTCCTCGATAGTATACTACTATAAGGACTTTCTCGTTCTAGTCTATACGCTTCTCTAATTATTTAAATAATACGTAGTACTAAGCGGTAGACCTCTTCTATTTAATATCGTATAATATACGCTCGGCTATTATCTTCTCGTTAATAACTCCGAAGACTTACTTAATCTTAGTTTTAAAGTTAGCGAAAGAGTAGAAAATTACTCGAGTATCTTTATCTATATCTAATTCGCTATTAGCTTCTAAATAGTCGTTAAGAGTAGGCTTAAACTATATAAAGATAGAGCCTTTAAGGTTTAAGGCTATAAATAATACTTTATTAGCGGCACCTAGATACTTCTTTAGATAAAGCTTAAATACGGCTTTAAGCTAAGTTAGGAATATCTTTAACTTAGCCTTATCTCTATAGAAGTATTTAACTCTAATATTATCTTTAGATACGTTATTATCTCTATCTATAGTAGATAGACTAGCTAGACTAAGGTTACTAGATCTCACTAATTCTATTAGCGATTTAGGGCGAGAGCTAGCTATACTTCCGATATCCTATCTTTAATTAGAAGGTAGTTAAAGTATTACGAATCGCTCCACGAGATTACGAGTTCGATTAGATTTTCTAATAAGTAGAAGATAGGACGAAGTATTCTAGTAGGCTTAAGAGTAAGTTAGAACGAAAACTATTAACTAAGTATATAGTCTAGCTTATAAACGAAATTAACTACGAGAGACTATAAAAGCTATAGAAAGTTTAACGACTATATAGATATAGAAGACTCGTAGTATCGTATATATATTATCTTACTTTATTCTAATATAGTAGTATAATAATTAGAATTACCCCTTTTAGCAGTTACGTATTTATACTTACTCCTACGTATCCTCTCCTCGATAATTCTTCCTAATATACCTAGTTAGATATTATACGTCCTTAACCTTATATAAATCCTAATAGCCTGGTTAGATATTATACGTCCTTGACCTTATATGAATCCTAATATATATCTTTCGAGACTAGACCGGACTATCTATAACTACTCGAGAATTATATATAAAAGCTTATAAACTATCTTAATAATCTAATTACTAGCGAAGCGGACTCTATAGTTTTATCTATCTCGATAGATATTCCGCCTAAAACTAATTTATTCTTCTCGAACTAGACGAATATTCGTAGATTCTCGAATAGAGACGCTAGTCTATTTATCGAAGTTCTTTAAGGGATTAATAGACTAGATCTCGAGAAATCTTCTTATTATAAAAGAACTTATACTAATAATACTATCTAAATCTAGCTAATTAATATTAAATATTAAATCGATACTAAGAAAGTTATTAATAAATAATTCTATAGCGATTATAAGTATATCGCTTTAATAACTTTATATTTAAAAGACTAGACTAGAATATAATAAACCCTTATATTCGACGACTCTAAAAGAAGTATCGAATCTAATTATCTTCTAGATAATTAGAATAAATAAAAGAAAGTCTTCGTTATCTAGTTCGAGAATATTAGAATATAAAAGTAATATCGAAATAAGTTTAATACTCTTCGCTAAATTAAAATAGTCTAAAACTTTTACTAGAAGATTAAAATTCTAGTTATATCTTAATCTAAGACTAATCGACGTTAAATATCTACTAGTATTTAAATAGAGTCTTAAGTAGTATATTTAAGTTTATATTAAGCTTCTACTAAATATTCTTCTATTTAGCGACTATAAAAAATATATTCTTTACTAATAAATATAAGCGTAAACTATAAACTATAATAAATTAAATAGCTTTTCTAAAAGTTATTATAATAAATTTACTTTAGCGAGATTATCTTATTTCTCGCGAACTAACTCTTATTCTAGAAGAAATATTAATAGAGATACTAAATAAGTCTTAATAGTCTATAAGTTAAGTCTTTCTTTATATTAAAGAGTAAGTCTAACTAATTAAAGAGTAATTTTCGGCGATAATTATTCGTCTTTAATTAAAAATATCGTAATAAAGATCTTTACTATAACTATAATAAGTTAAAATATTAAAAGCGAGATTACTCTAATCTAAGAAAGTCTATAAAACGAGATTATTAAGAAAAAGAGAAGAGTCGCTAGATAGTAAAGTATCTAGTAACGAAAAAGAAAAATTATAGATTCTTTAAAAACTATTAATACTAGTCTAATTAACTATTAACTATTCGAGATAAACTCTATAGATATCTTATTAAACGCGACTAATACCCTTAAATATAATTTAAATCGTCTATAGAGGTATAATATCGCTAATAAAACGATAGAATAGTATATAAATCTATATTCTATTATAATTCTTCTTAATATAGAGTTAGATATATTATATATCTCTCGAAAGATCGCTAATTAGCTTAATAAAAATTATAAGATTACTAGAGAGATACCTCTTCGAGTACGTCTTATAAACGGCGAGACTACTCTTTTTAACTAACTTCTTACTATAGAAGTAACGATTATAGACTTTTAAGCTCGATTAATACTATATATACTCGACTAGAATACGTATAACGTTATTTTAGGCCTTAATTAGTTAAAATATTATAATATCTTCTAGAATTTTAGTAAAATATATATATTTATACGAAATAGTAGTAGAAAAACTACTTTTATCTCTTTAATTCTTTCGAATTATTAACTATAAGAATATCGAAGAAGCCGAACTAAATCTACTTAGCTTTTAAAAGGCGTAAAAGAATTTACTTAAATCGACTACTAATAATTAGAGTCTTATTTTATATATAATTTAGAAATAAAGTAGTAGTTTAGAAGAAATATCTCTACTAATAAGAATCTAAAATTCTCGCTTTTAATATATTCTAAAGCGCTTCGACGATATTCTCTAAGAAGAATTTCTTTCTAAATTTCCTAAGAAGAGATATTAAGTATAAAATAGATATAGAAGATACTAAATCGATTAATCTAGTATACTATTCGCTATCTAAGAAATATTATAATAAATAGAATCGATAGATTAAAATTCTACTTAAATAGAGTCTAATTTAATCTTCGAAGAGCCTCTAGAGCTTCTCTATTCTATTTATATCTAAGTCTAGTAGTAAATAGAGAATATATATTAACTATTAACTACTTAATAATATAACTACGAAGAATATCTATTCTCTACCTTAAATTTAAGACTATCTAGATATTATTAGAAACGCTTAATAGCTATCTAAGATAGATCTAATATAAGAATATTATTAGATCTAGATAGTAGAATCGTTTATTAAGAAGACGGCTTTTAATACTAGATTAAATAAATATAAGTTTATAGCTATACTCTTTAGACTTATAAATATCTTCTTAATATTCTAAAGAATTATAAATAATATTCTTCGTAAGTTTATTAAGAAGTTCGTTATTATATATTTAGATAATATTATTATTTATTCTTAGTCTAAAGTAGAATATAAATAATATTTTAAATAGATTTTCTAAGCGCTTCGAGATTATAAGCTCTATATAAAACTATCTAAATATATTATTAGCGTAAGATAATTAGAGTTTTATAGTTATATTATAAAAAATAAGTAGTATTAATCTACTTTTATAAAGATTTAGGCTATTCTCGAATAGCCTTAATCTTATAATATATATAAAGTAAGATAGTTTCTAGAGTTAGTATTATATTATTAACGCTTTATTAAGAACTTCGCGAAGATTACGATATCGCTATTTAATCTATTAATTAAGATAAATATTAATCTTTAAAAGAAGAAGTTCTAATTTATTCGCTAGAATACTTAATATAAATATATCTTCTAGATTCTTAAGAAAGCTCTTTTAATAAAGTCTATACTATAATAAGTAGACGAATTAAAGTCTTTTCGAGTCGAAATAGACTACTTCGAATAAACTTTAGACTATATTCTATTATAGAAAGACTAGAATAAAAAGTAGTATCTCGTTATTTATAATAATTATAAGCTAAATAGAATAGAGCTAAACTATTCTATTTATAAGAAGAAGCTTCTCGCTATTAAATATATTTTACGAATCTAGATTATTTATCTATAGAATAGATATAAAACTATTATTATAATCGACTATAAGAGCCTTAAGTATCTTAATACTACTTATACTTCGTCGAAATAGTTAGCGAGATAGATTAACGAGTTCTTCGAGTACGATCTAGATATTTACTATTATAAGGGTTCGAAGATAGTTATTCTAGATACTATCTTAAGACGCCCTAATTTTATAAATAAAAGCTTCGCTAACTAAGCTTAGATTTCTAATAAGTCTAATATAGCCGTACTAAATACTACTCGTATAACGAATCTTAATAATAATCTTCTTTAGAAAGAAACGTTAATCTTATAATTAATATTAAATAGCGATAAAGAGCTAAGTCTAGAATAAAAGAAGCTTTTATCTATTATTCTTAATCTTAACTAATACTTCGTTAAGAAAAATAGACTATTTTAGAAGATAAATAAGTACTTCGTACTCTTTATTACTCTAGTATTTTATAAGGATTTTATCGAATATTATTATAAGTACTATAAATACTATAGTATAGCGACTCTAGAGGGCGTTATTAAGATTCGAGAATAGTAGTCTACTATAAAATAAGACGTTCTAGAGTACTCGCGCTTATATTAATAATACTAGTTAGTCTAGAGATAGAAAAATTATAAAGAAGAACTCTTTAGCTAAATATAATAAATATTAAGACTCTTTAAGAAATAAATAATAGACTTCGTTAGCTCTTTATTAATTATTCTATATAGAAATCGTTAGATCTTAATAGCTATTAACTTCTCTATTAATTAGCTAATAGCTAAAGTAATATCGAAAATAACTAATAAAGTAGTCGTAGACTTTCTATTCGAAATCTACTATTAATATAAAGCCTTTAGAGAGCTTTTATTAAATAATAAGACTAATTTAAATTCGAAGATTATCGAATATTACCTTAATTATATAAAAGTTAAATATTAGAATATAATCTTCTATTATTTATAGACTAATAATAAAATCGAAAGGTTTAATAGTATATTAGAAGAGATCTTAATAAAGTAATTAATAAACTAGCTAGTAATTTTATAAGATAAATATCTTATATCTATACTCTTTATAACGAGGGTATAAATATATATAATTACTAGAATAAGTCTATATAAACTAGTCTATAGTCTAGAACTAAGACTTATTAAAGACTAGAAGAATTTTAATCTTAATAATTTAGATATTAATTTTACTTCGAGACTAAAAATACTATATATAACTAAATATAAAGCTAATAAATTACTTATTAAATAAGGTTTATACTTATAAAAGCTTAGATTTATATAACTATTAATCGATAATATCGATTATAAAGAAGAAGACTTTATACTTCTATAAAATAAAGTATAATAGAAGTTTAAACTAATTTATTTTAGACTATTTTAAGTTCTAAAGAAGCTTTAGTTTAATATATATATACTTAAAACTACGAATAAAAGAGTTCTATAATTACTAGTTTATAGAAGTTACTTAATATACTACTACGCGACTAACTACGGCTCCGAAGTCGTTAGAGCGATAACTCTAGAATAATAAAGAAGACTTTATAAAGATAAAGATTAATTAATTAAGTTTACTAACGAGATACTTAAAGTACTAGAAAAAGAAAAAGTACTTTCTAGCTACTATAAACTATCTCTAATATCTAAATAAAAATAGTTAAATTAGAAACGATCGGGAAATTATTTAGATAAGATAGAGAAAAACTATAGAGTCGAAGCGATATTAACGAATAAATATCGTTAGAATAGAGAATAGAAGTCTATATACTATAATATAATACTAATAAAATATACTTTAAAGAATATATAAAAAGAAGCTATAACTAGTATAATATCTATTTCTAATTCTCTAGCGTAATCTACTCTACTATTCGAAGAAAGAAATACTATTACTAAGAAGAGTAATAAAAGTAACTACTCTTTAATAGCGTCTAATAACTTATTAGAAGCTAAAAAGATCTAAAAGAACTAACGAGTTAAGTAAGAGATAGAATAATAAAAATCGATCTAGTAGACTATCTACTTCGTCTCGTTACTAAAAGAACTTAAAAGATAAGGAATATCTATTAATCTATTCTCTATATATTCTATAGAAAAAGAAAAATATATAGAGAATATAAATATAGCTAACGATAAAGAATTAACTTACTCTAACTTTATCTAAGGAATAGTCGATTAAGAATTAGACTATATATAGAGTAAGGAGATACTAATATCTATCTTAATCTATATCGAAGACTATCTAAGATATATTAAAGACTATAAGGAAAGTATAATAGTATATATTTATATAATTAGTATAGAGAGAAGCTACTTAAAGTTACTTAAGTTCTTATAAAAGAAGCTAAAGTTATACTAAAATCTAGCTAACGAATCTCTTCTAGATATTAATAGAATAGAAGAACTAGAAGAAGAAAAAATAGAACTTAAATAGTTAATTCGTTCTATTTTACTTAAAAATACTTCTTCTATATTATTTAATTTTATTAAGATATCTTAATTAATAATCGAAGAGACTTTTTTTCTTTTAATTCGTTATAAATTAAGAAAAAGAAGAAAGTTATCTAGCTTATCGACTCCTTTAAATACTAAAACTACTTATTTAATATTAAATAACTATACTCTTTTCTATTAAAGATATATTAAAGAATAATCTCTACGATCTTAATTAAAGCTAAAGATTTAGAGAGACTAAAAACTCTAATAAAGATATATAATTTTTCTATAAACTCTAAAAGATAAACGCTTAAAAGATCTTATCTTTAGTAATCGCTTTCTTAAAATATTCTATAAAGCGTACTATTAACTAAAAGAAATACTAATTAATTCTCGATATAAACTAAAAACTCTATTATTAAGCTATCTATCTATTACTATTTTTATATATCTAAGATATTTAGAGTACTAGTTATAGTATCTTAATTCTTCTAGATATCTTAGAGTCTAGATTCGATTAATTCTATTATTTAATTTAGAGACGGCGAAATAGATCGCTACGAATCTTATTCTTCTAGAATTAAGAGAGATAAATAGAGACTATTAGAGATTAAGAGCGATAGTAAAGATCTCGATAGTAGATTACTAGTCTATAGAGGCGGCGCTATACTACTTAATAGTTCGAATCGAGACGACGAAAAATAGTAAGTAGATATTATCTATTATTAATATTATTAATAGAGATTTAGTATACTTCTAGTATTATAGATTAATAATATAGATAGAGAATAGCTATATAGTAGCTACTAATATCTATAATTTAGAGAAGAAGATAATTAATTATATTTATAACTCGCTAGAGAGTATAAAATAAACGATATTATAGAAGATAAGGGCTATTAATATTAAGAAACCCTTATAGATTCTAGAGAAATAGATAATATATTAAAAGATAATAGTCTATAATTATAAGGCGTCTTAAAAGTAGTTAAAAGATAAAGAAGAGCGATTAAATCTTTCTTATTTATTTCTCTTTAGTTAATCTCTCTCTTATCTATTTTATTAAAGATTAAATAATCTTTATTCGTCTTATCTTTAGATTAATAGATATATATATTAGATTCTTAGCGAATCTCGTTAACTCTCTAATAATAAATATTACTACTTAATATCTCTTAGTTTTATTTCTAAATATCGATATTAATATATTAAACCGTTTATTACTATTTTTCTCTAATTTTACGCTAATTATATTTTTACTCTTTTTAGATATATTCTAACGCTATAAAAACTCTATATTCTTATTAAGATATACTCGTTATATCTAATACTCTTTATTTTTAACGTCGCTTTCGATAAGAAATACTTTCTCTTCTCTATCGTTATAGCTTAAACTAGTATTATTAGTTCTAAATTAATAAATATTACGATCTATTTATTCTTTAGTATTTTACTAAAGATATATTAATTTATAGTCGATAAATAATTAACGCCTTAAAGAAAGTATATAATATACTTTCTATTTAGTAACTATTCTATATTATCGTTTAATAAACTCGCTTTCTTATTAATCGAGACTAAGATATACTCTAGAAAGACTAGTTTCTTCTTCGATCTAGCTCTAGCTATATTTATATAAGCCGAATATCGAGACTTATTTACTAGACTAACTATATAATCTAGTATAGCGTTAATTATATAAATCTTAATTAGATTTCGATTACTATAAAATTCTACTAGTCTTAATACTTTTTATTTTAGAATTAGTAGTATTTAAGAATTCTAAGATTTAATAGCGCCGCTTAGATACTTCGCGAATATCTTAGATAAATTTAGTAGCTTAATCTTACTTAATAAATAATAGAAATTAGAGTTAATTTATAAAAATAATTAACTTTAAATACTTAAGAAAGAATAATATATTTATAAAGACTAAAGACTTTTTATCTTCTTTCGCTAAAAAAAGACCGCGTAATAATATCTTAATAGCTTTATAGTATTAAGATTAAGACTTAGAGAGTAATAATATTTTAATAAAGAGTTCGAAGATAATTAATAATTATCTAAGAAGAAGAGAAGAATTAAAAATTTACTAATTTAAGTATAAGAAGATAATAAAAGAGAGAGAGAGAATTAAGAGATATATACTTATATTTTAGAGAGTATTAATAGATTAATCTCGTCGTCGAATTAATCTTAATAATAACGATAAAGTATAATACTATAATAATATTAATATAGTATCCTAATAACGCTAAATAATACTATATAGTAAAGACTCTAGCTAATACTACTTCTCTAGACTAATTAGGAGACGTTTATACTATTACTTTACTATATTAAAAGATAATAATACTCTTAATTTACTATATTAATACTCTAATATATATTATTATAACTATATAGAGTACTTCGACTAAGTCTATCTAGTAATTATATACTCTCTCGTAGTTTATTAACGAGTTTTATTTATCTCTAGGAATATATCTCTTAAGTATCGAAGCCGTTCGATATATATTATTTATATTTAATAACTTCTATTATTTATTTTATAAGGAAGAAAAAGCTTATAATTACTAATTTAGATAGATAACGACGTAAGGCTAAGTATCCGAATACGATTATTTAAGTCTAGATAGGGGAGAATATAACTATAAGTAGGCCTCTAATAGCTAAGACTTATAAAGATATCGAGTAGGCCTCGACGGGCGTCGAGGCTACGTCGAAGGGCGTCGTACTTCTCCGTACGACGCTCTAAACTATATAGTTAGACGAGGTCCTAGACCCGTTAGAATAGGATAAGTCCTCCGTAAAATCACACCACTTCGTCCTGCTTTTTCATCGTTTTCTCACGCTTCACAAAAGCCCATCGACATCAATGGATTCTGCAAGCCTTGCACGGACCATGTTTCCCCTGCCATCTTATCACCGGGCCTAGATCATGTCACCCTTGGGGCATTTCCTGGATCTCACGGGAGGACTGTTTGTGCTCCCCGCCAGTCACCATTACGATCTCTGAGAAGGTCACTTGGAGAGGCTCTGTTGCAGCCAACCAGCGTGCAGACGTCTTGAAGCTATTTGTTTGTGGCTGACTGTTGTTGCATTGCTCCCGCACCCCCTTTGGAACTGCTAGGTACACCTACTTGCCCTGATGATACCCTCGAGAAACAGCAGCCTTGACCACTTCCGAACCGGACCGACCTCTCAACATCCACCACAGCCGACTGGAGCGGTCTCCGATGTCCTTTATCCTAATCCTGTTCCTGAATCTTTGCTTGATGTTGCATCACTAATGAGACTCGACAATAATACGGCAATTCCGCACCCTCAGGTACATGCCGTCCCTAGGTCTCCAGCAAGACTCCATCGACCTGTTTCTCATCAGGCCCCAAGAGACCTAGAGCTTCTCGCCTCGTGGGCGCACTGGGATCAAAGAAGGGGACCTCCGCCAATGAAGTGACCCTAGTCCCATGCCGGGGATGTTTTCCACCATAGTCCCAACTTGCGTTGTGGATTGTGATTCTGGTTTTCCATCGTCAGCAAGAGTTCGTTCGAGACCAACATGTCTCTGCCAGAATTTCCTTTCGAGTATTTTCCTCTTTTGGGACGCACTCACCTATTATCCCAAAGAGCACTAGTGCCAGGCGTCCATTTGAAGCGGACCTGAATATCGACATTCTTCTCATACACGTCGAAGAGGTACCCCAAGAGCAAATCACTCTCGTCCTTATCTAGGCCAACGATGCGAACCGTCATGGCACGGTTGACCCAGAGGGCCTTCCAGCCCGTGGCAGGATGGACACGGACCAACGGGTGCGTCCGCTCAATATACTGTGGTCCAGCCGTCGGGTTGTCGCGGTCCAGATAAGCATGAGCAGACCTATAGACTGCCTGCTTGCCATCGATGAGCTTGCGGAAGTCCGGAGACAGTTTCTCATACGCTCCGTATCCGCTGGCCCAAAGCGTATCACCCCCCCAACCGGGGGCACAGTGTCGTTGTGCAGGTGAGTTATGCCCGCTGGCTGTCGCTCGTGTACGAGGTCCGTATGCCAGCGAGACGCACCACCCGGTCTGCGGAAGCTGGCTGCCACCTCGGTTGCTTGGAGATCCGGCCAGATCACGCTCACTCCGGGAACGCCGGGGACTTGAGGAACTTGAGGCTGTATGAGAGACAGTTATTAGCACACCATTGAACGCCACTTTCGCTAGATACGAAGAGAAGTTGGACTCACATGAACTTCCACCTCGCCATAGTATTCTCCCAGTGCTTTTTTGCTGCTGCGGTGAGATGTCCTGGTTACGAAAGAACACCACACTTCGCTCGGCAATCAGCAAAGCGAGTTCATCCTTTTGCTGGTCAGTCAGATCTTTCAGCTGGAGTCCCTCGATTTCGGTGCCGATGTGAACTGTCAAATCCGTGACTCTGGTTGCCGCAGAGAGCAGTGCCTTTTTGGACTTGTCTGCTCGGGCACCCGGATCATTATGCTTTCTCTCATGGTTTCGAATGTTATAAACATCCTGAAGGTACAAAGGTTTGTTTGGGCGGTAAGGGTATCCTTCGGAAAGATCAATCCCCGCGTTTGTCAGTCTTTTCAACGCCGGTTCGGGCAGTCCCAGCGTGTCCTTCTTTGGGACGACGAACTCGGTGATGCTTGGATCAATTGGTGCGGGTGCCATTGTTTCCGTAAATGATATCTACTTTGTTAGGTCAAGGGTATAAGGAAACAGGAAAGAAGGGCTCAGCTACAAAAGTTAAGGGACCTATTTCCCTGATGTTCTGAACACTGGCAACAGACCATATCCATGGCCGAGGCCTGCTCGGGACAGGAATTTGCTTACATATAGCATACGACACCATCAATCCATTCACCCGGCTGCATGGCGATATCCAAGCAGTTTATTGTGCATGAGACCGCATTGGTTTGACCTGTATGGCTTCCTCCCCAGTTATTTGCAGTGGTCAAGTGGGCTCTTGCGAAGGCGTCAACACATCAATCTGTGCGGGTCTCACAGGACCGGGGGAAGCCATGATCCCTCAAGGAACGATCACGCATTCTTACAGTACCCCTCCTCGTCGACAGACACCTTATCAGTCCAATCAGGATACCTCCTTCTTGCAGTGTCGGCAAGCCATCCTCCAACATAAGAGCCATGGCCCATTCCACCACTTCATCACGTGATGGGATTGCGTGCTTCAGCCCCTTTATTTGCTGCTCAGCGACCGACAAGGCTTCAACTGCAGTGTAACGCCGGAACCTACGCCAGTGGATGCACAGCTGTCGCTTCTTGGACGAATCTCTGCATGATTGGCCGAAAGTCTTCGATACAAGCCGCGCATCGATGAAGATAGGCGTCACTCGGCATTGAGCCTGCATAATTGCTTGAGAAACACCATAAACGATAGGGAGTCCGCATGCCCAGCAGCACGCAATAGCGGATTCCCCAGACGCCATTTTGTCAATAATGGCACTTCACCGTGGCGGAGACAGAGCCGCCGGTGGTATGAGGTTCGGTTCGTGGCAATCATGCCTCGGGTGCAGATCGCCCCATGCTGACGGGGAAAAGGAGGAGATAAAAGGAAATCCGAATAAAGCCAACATTTGCTGCACCGACCTAAGGGTGTAGCGAGCTTTTCTGGTTCACCGGGTCCAAAATCGAACAGAAGGGTCAATGGCTAAGTACGACAAGGACTTTGAGGCTGGAGTCAAAGATGTCCCGGCTACCGACGTCCTCGCCAGTCAGGCCGAAAGCACCTTGAGCGACCATGGAGACGGCGACAATGCGATCCAGGCAAAGCCTCAACGGAAATGGCAGTCGTACATCTGGGATAGTCTGGACAAATCGCCACAAGAACGAAGGTTCTTGTTCAAGCTGGATGCGGCCGTCCTCACATTTGCCAGTCTGGGCTATTTCATCAAATATCTAGACCAGATCAACATCAACAATGCCTTCGTGTCCGGCATGAAGGAGGATTTGGGTCTGTACAAGAATCAGCTCAATTACATGCAGACATGCTGGACCGTCGGCTATGTGATTGGGGAAATACCATGTAAGCTAGTTCGAGGACCTTGTTTCCTTACAAGGAACCCTTTTGGATGTGCATTTGTTCCCACGACTGACTTTTCCACCAGCAAACATGGTCCTCACGCGAGTCCGGCCGAGCATATGGATTCCTGCCATGGAACTGACCTGGACGGTGCTCACATTCTGCCTATGCAAATGTAACAGTGCGGGATCAATCTACGCGCTCCGGTTCCTAGTCGGTCTGGCAGAGTCGACATTCTACCCGGGCATGGTATATGTGATAGGATCATGGTATCGGCAGGACGAACTTGCGAAGCGGTCGTGCATTTTCCACACCAGCTCGGCCATAGGCAGCATGTTTTCCGGATACCTGATGGCAGGGGTCTACAAGCTGGGAGGCAAAGGGGGTCTGAAAGGCTGGCAATGGCTTTTCGTTGTGGACGGGATCATTTCGCTCCCTGTGGCCATCTCCGGGTTCTTTTTGCTACCCGATGTGCCCGAGATCACGCGGGCCTGGTATTTCACGCCCGCGGAGCGCGAGTATGCGAAGAAACGCATGGAATTTGAAGGCCGGGCCAAGCGAGCGCCTTACACCAAAGCAAAGTTCAAGAAAATCTTCACGTCATGGAAGATCTACGCCTTGACAGCGTTGTACATCACCTTCAACAACGCCGGGGGCGGAATCAGCCAGCCGACGTTCGCGCAGTACCTCAAGGCGTCGAAGCATCCGAAATACACAATCTCGCAGATCAACACGTATCCGACGACGACATACGCAGTGCAGGTTCTCAGCACGCTGATCTACGCCTGGACTTCGGACAGTGTCTTCCGCGGCGCTCGCTGGCCGCCCATCCTGTTTGGCGGATTGGTCTGTATCGCGTGCTACTCGAGCCTGGCGGTCTGGAATATCCCCACAGGCTGGCACTGGGCTTGCTATATCTTACCGGGCTGTGGCGGCGGACTGAGCGGGTTGTGCATGGCGTGGGCTCACGAGATATGCTCCGACGACAACGAGGAGCGCGCCCTCGTCACTGGCACAATGAACGAAATGGCGTACGTCTTCCAGGCGTGGCTGCCGTTGATCGTCTGGCAGCAGGTCGATGCCCCTCGGTACTACAAGGGCTTCGTTACCTCGGCCTGTTTGAACGCTGCCATGATTGTCAGCGCCTTTGTTGTCCGCTTCTTGTGGAAGAGAGAACAAGCAAGGAAGCGCAATAAGGCCGAGCTCGCCTGACAGGCAATTCCTCAGTCTCTGCCTCTGTTGGGGGCCTTCCAACAAACCAATGCTAGTGCAGACAGCTTGTGATGGCGGTTACGAGCAGACAATGTCTCTTCAGGTAGCTTCTCTAAGAACGAGAACCAAGCCATTGGGTGGTTACCTCCCGTCGTAGATCACAGCGTATGCGCGTAACTCATCATGAGGAATCTGCGGGACTGGGGTGGTTTATCATCGTTACTAAACACCCATTGAATATGGTGTGTCGAAAAGCAATATCATTATCATCTATGCAACTTTCGGAGATAACGTCAGAATCCACTTATCTTGCTTCATTCACCTGCCTGTATGTTCTCGAGTGATTTGACCTCGGCGGCCCTCCAGTGTCTGACTCCTCAGACTGGGCAGTGCTGAATACGCTGCAATGTACACCACGTAAGAAACTAAATGTGCACTTGACGGCCCGGTAGCCGGGCCTGAACTTGTGCCATTGTGCGCATTTGTCATATGAAGCGTTCGTACGCACATGGTGGCATGCGAAAGACGGCAATTCTAGGCTGTCGTGAAGATCACGACATTTGCGCCGCGTTATGGCGTGCTCACTCCCAATGGTGGCATCCCTCGGTGGAATGACCTGCTTGAGTGCCGATGCCGAGACCGACCCTTGGACATCAACATTCGCGATAGATCAGGTAGCGTATAGATTCAAAAGGAGAAGTACTGCCTCTAGAAGACCCTGCACGCTCTGACGGCTTGATACGAAAAAGCTTTGCAGAAATGGTAGAAACACGCCCCAAAAGGGTTGCGGTGATCGGGGCCGGGATCAGCGGAGTAACTGCTGCTGCACATTTGCTGAAGCATGGCCTCGATGTGACGCTGTTTGAGCGGTCAGGGATCGCAGGGGGTGTTTGGCACTTCGATAAGAGGTCTGCCTTAGAGCCTCCTTATCCCAACGAGACCCCGTCACACGGGGACTATGAGAAAAGACCAGAGCTTGCGTATCTCACGCCGCCCGCTGAAGTCGGCGAGAAGGAAGAGGAGCTTGAACTGTCTCACGCACCGCCAGGACCCTGCTATGCGGGACTCATGAACAATGTCTCAACCAGATTGATGAAGACCAGTCTCCAGGCTTGGCCGGAAGGGACACCAGACTTTGTGAGCCAAGAGGTTATGGAACAATATGTCCAGACCATCGCCGATGCCCATGGCGTCTCTGCCATCGCACAGTATAACACCCGGGTTGAGGATGTGTACAAAAACGACACCCAATGGTCTGTGCGGACCACGACTTTGCGCAAGTCACCGGCTCCTTTTGGCGGGCCGCAACTGGAAGAGAAACGATGGTCGTTTGATGCCGTTGTCGTTGCATCTGGCCACTACCACATGCCTCGCGTCCCTGATATACCTGGGCTCAAGGAGTTGAAACAGGCCTGGCCAGATCGAGTGTGGCATTCGAAGCGATATCGACATCCCGCCGCTTTCAAGGATCAGAACGTCCTTCTGATAGGCGCTGGAGTTTCATCCTTGGATATTGCCAAGGAGTCGAGTCCGTATGCGAAGCATATCTATCAGAGTTCGCGTGGTGGGCTTCTTGATCTTCCTGCCAGCTTCCTGCCAGAGAAAGCGAGCAGAGTTGCCGGCATTAAAGAGTTCAGACTGGGCAGTGCTCAGGAGGCCCAGGAGTCCGGACCACAGCCTATTCCAGTGACGGTAGTGCTTGAAGATGGGCGGGAGCTGACCGACATCCATTCCATCATTCTATGCACGGGATACATCACTTCGTATCCTTTCCTCTCTCATCTGCATGCCGACCACAAATCGGCGCAGGAAGCTGATGAGTTTGATCTTGTGACTCGTGAGGGAGAAATGGTGCACAACCTGCATAAGGACATATTCTACATCGAGGATCCATCCCTGGCATTCGTTGGAGCGCCCTACCACATTGCCACTTTTTCACTCTTCGATTTCCAGTCGCAGGTGGTCGCCAGGGTATTGGCTGGCAAGGCTCTGCTGCCCTCGAAGGAACAGATGCGTGAAGAGTACCGCGAGCGCGTGAAGGCCAAAGGATTGGGAAGGAACTTCCACAGTTTAAGGGGGGTTAACGAAGAGCAGGGATATGTGGCTGATCTGGTCCAATGGGTAAACGACAGCGCCGCTCAGCTCGGTATTGAGGATAGGATGGAGGGCCATACACCGGAATGGCATCAAGCAAACGCTGACAGAGAGGAACATCTGAAATGGTTAAGGGCAACCAAGGATCAATCTGAGGAGGAGGTCGGCAAAGAAGCGGTATCGGCGTGAAGAATGGAAGTGACCTAGAACCTGTCTGCGCTGCTCCCACCTATTTCCATAGGCATTGGTCAAGGTCTGCAATTGACAGTAGCGGTACATAGAGAAGAACACGAGAAGATAGTTTGTGACGGTACAAGACATCCAGTCAACTCTCTTTCTAGGAAGGACGCGAAGCACCTACAGTAAGTGCATCATCACCCTCTAATCCGCCGTACAATATCTGCGGATGCAATATCCTGCATCACCGTACATATATATCACGCTAACCCCCATTTGGACATCCATCATCCTGCGCTCCAAATTTCCAGCTACAAGCATCGAAGTTCAATCAAGTTGAAGAATCCCGCAATCAATCCCGCAACCTCGTTCAGCAGGTCTTCAATCCCATCAAGACCACCCGGACATCCTACCTACTATCGCAGGCTGATCAACGCCTGCCGACCAAACGGACAGTCAACTGTTCCCCTGTGCGCATCTAGAACATCGCCCTCCGATCTTCCTGTCGTCACTCTCCGATCACAGAAATGCCTCCTAAACGCATCACAGTCCAGCCGGCACGCCGGACAGCTAAGCCACAAGGCTATTTCAGCTCGATATACCACACTCTGACATCGGAGGAGAATTCGAGCGTTGTCATCAGCGTTGCTATGTTCGGAGTACGTACATCTTATCCTGTCTCGCCATGATAGTCGGTCCGGTTGGCTAACGCGTTTCCGCACAGGCTGCTGTTGCTTTCTTCAGCTCGGAATGGAGCGAGATGCTGCTGCCAGGCTTCTAGTCGCTGTGTTGTTGAATAATTCCTGACCGCCACAACTCCACTCTGAGGTGCCCAGTTTCCGATTAAGAAGACTTGGTTGAGACAACAGTTGCCGTACGGGGGCTTTAAAACAATGCCGGAACAGACTGGGATTGGGGCTATTGTTGAGAGGTTGTGTACATTATCATGTTGTATAAGACTGCGTTTGCGAGGGAAGTCAATTGCCTGTTCCGTGCGACCAGGTGCGGAAGGCCGACATGCGAGCTTCCACAGGATACGATTGGAGCCACCGTTGGCTAGCAGGCTCTGCACCAGACGAACAGCTAAGAGGACTGAGCGAGTGCTCGAAACCGTATGGGAGATGTGCTGGTCAACTTCAAGGACGGTTTCCATGTACCCGAGCAGCTCGCAGCAGGGTCGCAGAAAGCGGAATCAAAGAAGGACAGTCGGTAGCATCCTATAATACCACATTGACTTCGCGCTTGTTATCTCCTTCATCCCGCTGTCTTTCCTTCGCGCCGGAGGACGTTGTCGTATGAATAGCTAGGGCCACACAAATTGGATTCACATCGTGATGTCGTCTTGACAATACAAAGTGCGGCCAATGGGCACTGAGCTATACAAGTATATACATCCTCATTACATTTCCTCCGCAACCTGGCTCTAGGCCGTAGGGCCAACATCATCATACAACCTGGCCCGCTTTTCCCAACTGGAGATAGACGCCAAATACTCCTGACAAAACTCACACAAGGCTACCCGAATGTTGAGACCGGAACGCAAATAGCGCCGCGCATGCTCAGAATGGCAATAGATTCAATGGCAAGAGAGCCAGACGCTTGCGGGATCCGGCTCCGAAACAGCCCAGACAGGGGTTCTTCGCATTTCATCATTTGTAGCACATCGACTTTGAGGACCCGTCATTCATCGGTCTTGTTTTGGGGCCTTAATCAGGTACCGTAAGAAATTCCATTGGCATTGGGCATCAGCGCCTCCGACGCATTTTCTGCTTCAGCCTCCAATTGTTCACGCTTCATGGAGCGGGCCTTGAGGTATGTGAAGATCACCAAAGCCGTGCCAACAACCACTGCAATTCCCATGAGAATGATGTTCACTGGAATTGGATTGCTGTTAAAGACCACATGTGTCATAGCGTCAAGCGGAGACTGGAGGAAGTTGAACAGACCAGCCAGACAGATAATGAGGCCATAGACCTTTCCGAAAGTCTGGAAGCCAAACACCTTTGCAGCGTAATCCGAAACGGTCGTATAGTAGAAAGGTCGGTAGACGACGAAGAGGCATACATTGGCAATGGCGGCCCACATGTATGGCAGGCAGCCAAGGATGCCTATTATAGTGGCCACGACCACCAAGAAGCCCAGAGCGAACGGCGTGGATGTGTTATCCAGTAGGGTGCCGATAAAGGGTATGCTTAGCACTCCGCCTAGAGGGAGAGCCACGTCGAAAAAGTCGTTGACAGCTTTCGCTTTGCGGGCTGAACCGAGCAGGTATGTTTCCTGAGTGCGGATAGTGGCGACAAAGTAGTTGATGCGGGTCATCTGTATGACAGTGAAGAGTGTGATTAGCAGGAACCAGGGAGATTTGATCTGTTCCCAAGCCGTGTGGCCATGCATAGCACCCCAGACACCGGACTTGCTGTTCTTCGACTCCTCCTTTTTGGCCCGTTTATTATTGGTGGACTTGTCGAGCAAGAGATTGACTTCTGTGATTGTACTCTCTCGGCGTTCTCTGTACGCGCGCCGCTCTTCTTCTGAAAGTTCGGGCGGCGTAGGAGCATTGATTTCCTCTTCCACGTCCTTGACCACCTCGCTCACTGTCTTGTACGATTCACTGGGCATCAACAAGACTTGAGCCGCGAATATGAAGAGCGGGACAACGAGATAAATGAGGAAGAGGCGGTGAGTGTCGAGTCTTCCGTGTGTTGCTTCGTAGATTAGTCGAAAGATAAGGAACAAAGCGGAAGATGAATCGAAAGCGCCGGTCAGGAGAGCAAGGATGAGCCCCGAGTTCCGCGGGAAGGTGTTGGAGAGCTGGAAGGAGGAGATGAAGACGAATGGACCACCCAAGGCCAGGAAGAAGTAGCCTGGCGTGAACAAGTCGCCTTTGACCTTTGGAGCAAAGGAGAAGAGCAGAGCGCCTGTTGCTAGGAAGATACTTCCAATGATACCGCAGACTCGAGGACCATATCTGTCTAGAATCGTCCCAATCGGCAACGCCGCGACGTTGGTCGAGACGGCGGCCACTGTGAACATGAAGTTCAGACGAATCTCCTGCTGAAAACATGGTGTTACATGGCCCTCCACCTCTTCTGGCGTGCAGAGATCTTTGAAAACTCCTTCATCAATGAGGACTGGTTTGATAGCCGCATAGCCAAAGACCACACCGGCAGCGAGAAGACAATATATGATTGCGACGACCACCTGGGCTAAGAGAAGCGACAGGTTAACGAAATCCCATACTTCCCACCATCCTTTTGTCAGACGTACCTATACGTTTCTGCTTGGAGACCTCCTCGAATTCAAGGGCTGTTTGAACAAGACTGGGTCTTCGGTCGGTGGGAGGAACCCAGTCAGCAATAGGATTGAAGCTCATCCTCCGATGGGAAGAGACACTGGATCCTCGTCTTTCTCGCTCGAGTCCATCGACGGACGATACCCGTGTGAGAGACATTTCGACAGGAGTTCCGCAGGCGGTGATGGGTCGCTGGTTCTAGACAAGGTCAGAAAGACTGCCGGGTCGATCGCGCGGGCGGGGTGAAGAACTCGCGCAGCCAAAATGCGGAGTGGTGAACCAGAGATGGCAGGCGGGGGAGCGGTGTCGGCAGGCTGCAAAAAGTCAAACGCAGATTCGAGGAGTATATACAGGACGGAGCAGTTGAAGGTAAAGAGACAGAGGGAACGAAGCTCAACTTTTGCACACGACAGCTCTAGTAGCCAACAGGCAGCTTGTCGATACTACGTAGGTACCTACTACTAAAAACTAGCATATCGTAATCTACCTTGCGATCAACAGCATCAAGATAGCAGCATGCAGAAGCAACATTGATAACGATAAGGATAATTTTTCGGCGGCAACCCTGACCAACAATTGGCGGGCAACAGCATCATTGGTTGAAATAGGCGGCGGGAGGTACGCAGCTGTGGCCGGTCGGTGGCTGGAGCATGGAGGATGCCGACCAGGTCCCAGCGCAGGCTTGTGGCGAGTGGCCGCCTCCGACTCCCGATAGATGCTGCTCATTCGTTTGTGCTTCTTTGCTTTCAGGCACACCACACACATCGCACTCCATCAATAGCTCTGCAATCAATTCGGGCGGCCAGTCTCACCAGCAAATCTGTCGTGCAGCCGGCCTGGAGTGAGCAAATCATGCGTGTTCGGGTCGGTCAGCCTCTTGACAGATCAATCTAAGTTCATGGCAGGGTTCATAGCTACCTACAGCGCCCCTGGCACTCTCGCTGCAACCCCGCCCACTCTTCAACCGAAAATTTTCTCGCCGGTGCTGTGGTGATCTTGATCTGGCTCAACATCAGTGAAACATGGGCACAGGCCACATACTCAGACAGCCTTGTTTGAATGTTTGAATATGCGGCCGCTGGGCAAATGAGAACGCGATGGACCTGGCTTTGTTAGGCTGGCGGCTGGAGAGCGCGTTGAGACATATAAGCGCCGTCTGAAATAGAACCTGGCATCACTTCGAAACAGCCTTGTGTTGAAAATGAAGCAGCAACCACCATCCGTTTCAACGTCTGCCATGAGCTTCGAGACTGGGCAGAGACAGCGGTTGGTCTCTCGCAGCAAGTCTGACCATGGTCGCAGGACAGTGTAGGCACACAGGCAAGGCAGCTATACAATACTTAAGCCCGTCGTCAGTCCTGCTTGTAAGTCAAGTCTTTCGTCTTCTCACGGCAGACAATACTTTCTCTTAATCTCTTAAAGATACAAAACCGCTCCATCAACACAGTCTTTCCTTGAAGTATTCTCCGAAGCCATATCTTCAGTGAACTTTCCTTAACACTTCTGCTATCAAACCGAGCTCACGTCAGATCAGAATCCTTTATTGGACATCTGCGATTTTCCCTCACGGTCCGCAAGGTCGAGATCTCATATCATTCATTCCTCCATCTTACTTTCTTGCAATATGGGTCTGGATCATGGCGTTCTTGGAGCCACCTTTAAGGCAACTCGAGCACTCCAGGTGGCTTCCATGGTCGCCATCATCGGTATCACTGCGAATTTCATCTCTGAGATGGTCAGCGCTGGTGCAACTCCGCCTCCAGTCCTTGTCGCGATCTTGAGCATTGTAAGTAGAGAGGGCAAACGCTGGTCAGACGAGGGTGCAGAAAATTGACCCTTCATAGGTGTGCATTGCCGTGCTGTACTGTGCTATCACGGCTATTTTGTATTTCGACAGCATTCTACCATTTCTGGTCAGCACCGGGATCGACTCACTCTTCTTGATCGCATTGATCGTTGTATCGGTGGTGGTGGGCAAGCCGCTCTCCTACCTCAATTGCCAAGTGCTGGATGAAATATCCAATGCAACCTCGAGCGCATATGACTTCACCTCCGCATTGGGTAACAGTCTCAACAAAGGTGGTGCTGTCAATTATTCCCAATGGATTGGCACCTCCAAAGCCACCTGTCTGGAAATGAAGTCCATCTGGGGTCTCAGTATTGCTCTCTGGTGAGTCAGACCACCGCAGTGCACGCATCATAACTTGACGTCTGTCTTCTTCAGCATTCTCTTTACTTTTTCGGCGGTTAGTACGGCATGTCTTTGGAAAAGAGGCAAGCTACCTGCTGTCGACAAGGGTGAGGCCTAAGGAAGAGAACCCGCAAGGTTTCAGAGGACTTCATCTGGTCGGATTACCGATTTTGGCAGACAGTCCCCACCACCGCCAACACAGACATAAACTTAATTGCCGGCATGGATGGCGGATACGCCATAGCGACACAGAATGGCGCGGGATGTCTCCGGGAAGAGCTGTGCAACAGTTTGATAAGTCGGGTCATCTGAGGGCCGATGCCTCCGAAATAGAAGCCAACCTTTCTCTCATGCGGGCAGGAGAGCCCAAGGCAAGAAGCGAAGAATGGGTGGAATGTGAGAAGGGTTGCCTCGGGTTCATCGCTGCAGTTGAGGTACTGCGACCTTCAGGCCGGGCCTGCATTTTCTGGGTGTGCTGGCAAGTCATCCCCGCTAATAAAATGTGTCAAGTAATGATAGGACAATGTTCAAGCTGGCTAAGCACGCGCCGAGTTCTTCTAGATGATCAAAAACGAGACCAGCCTTTCTCTTCTGGGGATGACTTCTGCAGATGTGTTCTGCAGCTCCCTACCTACCTACTCTTACCAAGGGTCTGGAGCCACCAACCGACGTCGAACTACGTACCATGATCTGGCCTCCTCGTTGGTAGTTGAACTGGGCCGGTTTCGTAGAGGACCGGTTAGGGGGACAGTATCCATCCTCACTGGTACGAAGGTGAGGGCCGGTGTGCATGTGTGTATTCGCACGAATGGCTGGGATGCCCAAACATACGGCAATTTGGTCAGGGTGACCAGCTAAGTATGTTCATAGCAGCCAGGGATATATCGACAAACCAGTCCGTCTCTGAACGCCAAATGATCCTTAGTGCAACTTCCCATCCACCTGGCTCCGCAGTCGGTTTGAGGACGGATGTACGAGCGCTTTAGATGGCTGGGGAGTATGTAGCTGGTGGCTGCCGTCTCGTGGCATCGACATAGATGGAAATACCTCGACCCATATCACCGGGCATGCTTCGGGTGACGAACAGAAGGCACAAAACGTTTGGCGGGTGTCAGAATACTCCTCGTATGTCAGGTAGGACAGCACATGGTCGAGTAAAGAATGACAGCAGCTTAGGTTCCAGCACAGGCGGGTTTGGAACCATCCGCTCGGGACCAGGGGGTGTCACAAGAGACTCGTACGATGTAGGGCAGCGGAGTCGGGTCATTCCAGGACAAATTGTCGTTGTGTACATAGGATACCTAGGACGAGACGTCTGTAGGAGGGCGAGACTTGAAGGAAAGGGAAATCCGGACTGTAGTAAACTAGAAGAACCAAGATTTGACTGTAACCGAACCGCTGGGACTGCGTTCCACAGTTCGCCCTCGCAGCCCAGAATAAGGCAACTTTAATAATAGTAATAATGATAACAATAAGTACGTGCCTAGACAACACTAGCGACTGCCAAAGTTGAAAGCAGTCAAAAAGCCTGAGGAGCCATCAGCGGGTACCTCTGTATAATTTACATCCAGTGAATTGGCATATGAGCAGCCAAAGCAACGCTTGTCGAGCTAATAAAGTATGTGCTGTTCCCAATACTTAGGTGTCGAGGTAGATAGGTACCTATGGATAGAAACACCGCGGGCCAACTAAGGTAGTAGGTAGACCTAAGGTACCTTCCTAGGCGTGCCCATAACACATCATCAATTCGTGCTCTCCTCGAAACTAGGTATTCTTCTTTACCTAAGTTTTCGGAACGAACCAAGGCCCGATTCGACGGGAGACGGGCAGAGAGAGAATGGCGGACACCTATCACAGTACTAGCACTTTCTTCAGCACTCCGAGTCAGCCTCTTAACAACGACAGAAGCTAAGCGAGAGGAGACATCCCTGCCAGTTGCCACTGGAAGGCTTTCCCGGCACGGCTCACGTAGCATGACAACTCGAGCTAGGATGCGATCCTGGGTTGGGTAGCCTGGAGTGCCTACACCAAGGCTAATAGGCGTCCATACTAGATATTTGGCCCTGTTGCTCTCCCCGTCATACCAACCCTGGCATATGGTCAAGAGATCCTTTTTACCCCAGAGTCACCTCGTGAACCTAGACGTAATATTAAACCGGGAGGCAAGTGCCTAGGCAAGTACCTTAGGCAGATGGCGCCATAACAGTACCATAGTAGGCAGGTGGTAGGGACTCTCGTAGTTGCGTCTCCAGGTCAAGTCGTCTGTAAGTAATAAGTGGCTCTCCCGGCCAGCCATAGTCCGAAATTCCGAAACCCTGTTCCCAGCATCCCGGGTTGCGGGACGACGGAGTGGCAGAGATGAACTGCGTCGTACCTACTACCTAACTAGTATGGCCCATAGGGGCTCTAGGGCGGGCGCCCACTATTTGTTTCCAACACTTTACCTAGAACTGCTAGCAAATACAGGGGTTTTGGAGCTGATGCACTGGGATGCAGGCTTCGTAGGCATCACTGTGCGACGTTTTCTACGCTTCCCAACACTCGTTATTCCTGCCAGTGGCAGTGGGAGATGTGCTTCCCGACTCCCGGTCCCTGGCAATCATATCACCCCTCAACCCGGTCCTGGTTCCAGCAGTCTGGTCAACCAGGCAATTCGGCTTCCACATCGATTTGCTGTCCGACTAGCAGCTACTGCATCTCTACGTACTACTATTTGTTAGGGGACACTCTGTATGCCCGGGCGTCGCCATCATAGTCCCAACCCTAACTTAGGTACGTATCTGTAGGCCTACCTTTTACCACTGTCACCACCTCTACCGACCCCCAATGCTACATACTGCCCCCTAAGCTCCTGTGACCGTTTCTTCTCCACTCCTCCATCGTCTCTGTCTCCCGGCTGTTTGGGTCGCTTCCCTCAACCTCCACCGCCTTCTTCTACGCAACTCCAGGCGAGTTTAGTTGCCATCCTCCCCCTGCTGGGCAAATACGGGCCATGCCGTGAGGTGCAGGACCCGTGGTAAACAGAATACTCATAGACGTACTAGAATCCTGCAGCCCTCGTCATGTTCTCCGAAATCATGCCTACCCTTAGGTCAGAATCTTCATCAGCACTGAATCCACTCTTTAGAGCCAGTTGCTGCTCATGAACACGGGACCATAATCTGACCATCTTCTGCTTCTAGTTTTCTATTCCGCCCACCCTCGCAGGGCCTCTTCGCTGTCTCCTTTCCTTCCTAGTGCGGTCATTTCGGGCGTTGCATCCTATCAGTGCCGGCTTTGCCGACCCTACTACTGCTGCCCTGGCCGTCTTTGCACCACCTCAGTCGCCACCCTCATCATCGCTCTGAAGAATTTTCCACCTGCTCAACTTCGGAGAGAAGAAGCGTAACCGGTCCACCGGGTCTGGTCGACAATAATATCCCACCCTGTTGGATCCGCTTCCTTGAATGCGGCGCTGCCGAAGTGGACTGGGTCGACACCTGACAGCGGCGGCCCATTCATCTTGATGCCTCCTCTGCAATAACCCGACCGAGCATCCACTCCTACTGCTGGACTAAAGTCAACGTGTGTGGACTGTTCAATCCTTGATACCTGTCACTCCCTCATCAATCAATAACCCTATCGACACCAACCCCACTTCTACAGACAAAACCCGACAACAGACGGACTATCACCTCAGTCCCGTGGTCCATTCCTGTTTCGTTCTCCTTCCTCTTCCAGTCAGTTTTGACTGCGTCCTCCATACTTCTGTGACCCTTCACCTCCGCCGACAACCGTATCACACCATATATCACCTCCAACTTCAGGCTTGAATCTATTCACAAAACAGAGCTGAGTGTGAGGCCAAGGGGTGACCATGTTTCTTGAACCATGACTCATTTTGACAAAGAGATGGAAAGTTTTAATCATCCCACCATCATCCCCGTTGACGAGCAATACGCCCGGTATCAGCTCACGGGGGACGAGGCTGACGATGGCTCTTCTGCGTATTCCGTAGCCTCTTCGGCACACAACTTCCGGGTCGAGAATGGCCGACGATATCACGACTACAAAGATGGCCATCCGTTTCCCTACGACGAGGTCTCAGAGGAGAACGAGATTGTCCTGCATGAGATGTGCTTACATTTGCTCGACAACAAATACTTTCTTTCTCCCATCGACGAATCTTCCTTGAAATGTGTTGCCGACGTGGGAACCGGGTTGGGTTTGTGGGCGGAGGGAGTTGCTGAAAGGTATCCCGACACACAGGTGGTGGGAATTGATACTGCGCCTCGTCCGAGAGCCATTTTTCCAAATCTTGATCATATCATGTTTGA
The DNA here is from genome assembly GCA_024611085.1 of Exophiala sp. LBMH1013. NCBI lineage: Eukaryota > Fungi > Ascomycota > Eurotiomycetes > Chaetothyriales > Herpotrichiellaceae > Exophiala > Exophiala sp. LBMH1013. Next base: position 1,152,920 of record JAMFLB010000002.1, read on the forward strand.
CGCGACGGAAGAATGGGTCCTTGATGATCCCAACATGAAATTTGACCTCGTACATATCAGGTCTCTGTTCGTGGGAGTCAAAGATTGGGAGGCTCTCTACAAACAGTGCTTCGAGTACGTTCGCCTCACAGTCCATATCATCCTGTCTTCCTCTGCCCCTTGACGCGTCCACCTACGGGCGAGGCGTCTATTTTTCCGACACAGATATACTTGTGTTATTGTTCGCTTGCTTCGATCCACCCTTTGCATTGGTTTCACTTTTTTCTGCCTCTTGTAGTTGCTAACCGTCTCCAGAAACATGAACTCTGGGGGTTGGATCGAACAGATGGAAGTTGAAATTGAAGCTTTCACCGATGACGAGGAGATCCTGCCTGACAGTCAAATCAAAAAATTGTGTGATTTCACCAGAGAAATGTCGGCAGCCGCAGGCAGGGACTTTCAAATTTCTTCGGCCATGAAGAAGAAAATCGAGGAGGCCGGCTTCGTGGACGTGGAAGAGCGGCGTCTGAAGCTGCCTTTGGGACCCTGGCCCACCGATCCCAAACTGAAGGACGTGGGACGTTTCTATGAACGCTTCTACAAGACTGGTTTACAAGGCTGGCTGTTACAGATCTGTACCAGGTCTATGGGGGTTAGAACAGCCAAACCCTTCTATGCGGATGAAACCATGCTAATGTTAGGGATTAGTGGACTGTGGACCAGGTCAACGACGCTTGCATCAAGGCTTTCCAGGAAATCAACTCCCGCCAACAACATTTTTACTTTCCACTGTAAGCCGCAGTCAACCATAGGAGCCGTTGATAGAGTGCTGACTGTCTTTGTTAGTGTCATTGTCATCGGGCGAAAGCCTTGATTGAGATCCCCGGGTTTCTGGGCAATTCCAGCCTGACGACGACGATGATGGCGATCACCCTCCTCCACACAGGCACTCTTCCCGACCCAAGGCGCTTACGAGCCGATCCATCTCTGTCATGAACAACATACTCCGGAATTATAGAAGAGCTTGGATCTAAACTGCAGGACATATAGAGGCGCTCGCACAGAAGAGAGCACTCGACTTATACCAACCAGCTAAGAGGAAATAGCTGGCACTTCAATGCTGTTACAACTTTTGTCACCCACTGAGGTACGTTGGGCGGGCTCTGGGGTTTGCTTCCAGGTCTATAACCCTTGTCGGGCTCGGACAATGGACAGGACCAAGCCATTGAATTGGAACACGAGGAGTTGGACAATTTCGAGGATTAGATGCTTTTGACTCACGGCTACATATCCAGTTGTTAACGGCGTCATGACTGCATGACCACGATACGAACGCATCCAGAGAAAGATGCCTCTTCTAAGCAGACTCAAGACCATAATTCTCGCTCATAGTGTTGTCTCGTCGCAGCATGTCGGGATTGTGTTCAAGAATCTCTATTAGACTCACCACAACTACCATATTTGATACTAATTTCGTGGCCGTGGAGAAACCAGCCACCGTACGGAGTGCATCAGGATACTCTTACCTAATTTCTCTTCCCGAGCCATCCTGCGCTCCCTGTCCCTCGAATAAAGGAGCAGGTGCCTTCCATTCCATGGGGGTTACATTAAATGTTACTAGCCTATAAACGGAAGACGAACGGAGAACTTTTTGATGCACAACTGAGCAAAGTCAAATGGGAGTCAAATGGCGGTTTGGGAACGAAGGGAAGAGGTAAGTGATTCCTGCAGAGTCCGGAAACTCCCCGCCGGAGCAACGCCGCTTTTGTCAGCCTCGCTGCTTTGCGATTTCGTCAAGCTAACTTCGGAGTTTGTTTCCGGGTACACAGGACCGTCGGTGATAAACCCACCACTCTGGTTCCAAATTACCTAGGTATTATTCTTCATCCCCCATTCCTTCCGAAATCCTCTTCCAAAGCAACCGGGGTCACGGGTTTTCGTATATTCTGCGTCCAGCGAGAGATGTTGATAATAAGGTACATGTGGACTTTGTCTCATGGCGATACCTTGGAAGCTGATGGAGAATGGATCTTGATCTGATGAAGATCGCACACCTGGGGGATCGAGACCTTTGTTAGCACGGTAAGATATGAGTAAGCACGGCAGAACAATCTACAGATGGCTCGTCCGACCTGCCGGATCGGGAAAATTAGTCATTCAAATCCCACAATAGCCAATGAACTGGCGCGGGGAAGCATATCTGCCTTGATCGAATGACGCAACGAGTCCAATGAGGATGCTTCTTCAGATCAATGTGTGGGTGGGTCCATGCATTGCTTCCAAATACTTCAATCCTGCCTGCAAGTGACCCTTATCTCGACTTCACTTCCAATGCGGACGAGCAACTACACTTGATGTGGGTAGGTAGGTACCTATATTAACAAGACTGTCACCTCTTGACTGTCGTCGTCTCTGTCTTTCCTTTCATTAACCTCACAAGCATACTCCGACTGCCAACGTAAACTCTGCCGTTACACTCTATCAGTCCATATTCGTTCCCCTTCGATTCAACTCATACGACCATGGCTCCCTATGAAGGCCAATGCCACTGCGGCGCCGTCGCTTGGACCGCCGAGATCCCAGAAGAGAAGCACATCCTCTGCCACTGCGGCGCTTGCAAGGTCCTCGGAGGCGGTGAATTCACCCTCAACCAAGTCATTCCCAAATCCAACTTCCAATTGACCAAGGGCGGTCTCAAAGTCTATACCTACAAGGGAGATTCTGGTAAGCTTGGAACGATACTGCACCCCAATATATGCTAGAGCTGATGATTCTGTAACTAGGCAACTCGGTCGACTGTTATATGTGTGCCAACTGCGGTGCCAGCCCATACCATCACCAGCAAGTCATGGGTAAGTCCACTTTGCCTCCCGACTCTCATCCAGGTTCGACGATGCTGTTGGAGCCTCTGCTGACTTTGAAACAGGTCCCGACACCATCGTCATTCGCACGGGTCTCTTGAAGGGAAGCGAGAAATGGGGAAAACCTGCCGCCGAACTCTACGACAAATTTCGACCAAGCTGGCTTCCTCAGACGGGTGATGCTAGCTTCCCATTGGCACCGCCTTCCTAGAAGGCTGTCAGATAGCAATTACGCCTCGAAGTTCAGATTGTGGAGAGAATCGACGGACGGACTTTGAGATTTTGTGGTCACCGGCTACGAAACTGAACGAGGCATTAGTCGCTGACGCTGACGCGGAAGTGAAAAGTACTTAGTACCTCTGCACTTCAATCGTGCTAGAGAATTCCACAACATCCCACCGAGAAGAAATACCAAATGCTTTTGCTATAAAGTACTATATAGTTTCGTCTGCATCAGTACCCCTTGAAGCTGTGCCCAGGTTGTCTTTCGTCAGGAGTGCCGTCCTCATCTCCCATCCTGGGGTCATACGCCTGTGTCCGTTCTTCTCTCTTTTTCTGATGATCGTTCTATCCCGAAGGTGCAGGAACCATTCATCAACAACTTGTAAGGTGCTTGCCTTCCAACACGGCAGTACTAACTACTAGTAAGTAAGTACTCATGTAAGTACCTAAGTACTAACTTAAGACCTTGCATGTAATCTCGCACTGCAGGCAGTCGCCCACAAACCCGCTTGCCTTGACCAGCTATTGAATTCCCACTACTAGTTAGTACTTACTATGTGCTGCTGCTGCTACGTACTTACATATTGCCTTCTTTGCAGCACTTTTGCTCTTCATTATCAGCTTGCGTAAGGGAACTCACAATGACAGCGGAATCGAACGATAGCGGTACTTAGAACTGGACTGGAACTTTTGATCCGATTCTGGACCGGTTTGAATTTGGAAGTATTTGGGTATTATTAGCGGTAAGTAAGGTACCAGGTACTGTATTTATGTGGAAAGCCGGGCAAGAAACTTACTAGAGCCGTATAATATTATTAGTCGCACCCTCCAAAATTCTTCAGAAGATCTCTACGTACGCAGCATAGAGAGAGAATTCACAGCACCACTTCTAGGTATACTACTAAGTAGTAGTGCATAGCATATATCAGGGTGGATTGCGACTAAGGGACCCTTGCTCCTCAATTTCGCATTACTTACCAGACCTTACGAACGCAGGCGTGGATAGGGGACACATCCTTGCTTACGTAATGCCAACATTGAATATCGCCTCTTTCAGCCTTTTCAGGCTACTACACTTACGAGGGAAGATGCACTTACGAAGAACATGAAGGTTTTGTAGGTACATAATCATGTACTAGTAGTTGTACGTACTAGTAGTGACTGACACCTTGTCCAGCAGCGGGGATTACAGTAAACACTTGCACTTTAGAGAGGAGAGATCTCTTTTCGAAATGCACCGAACGGCGCGCCTGGTTTACTGCAGTGTTAAGCTTAAGCCTTGCTTGCCAACACAGTGACTACTAAGTACATACTTGCTAGGACTTAGGATGAGCGGTCACACTCACTTCTTTGGGAGCCGAGGCAGGTATCAGCCAGCACCGGATTTGAGTCAAACAGATCGAAATGCACGCAAGCCACCTGTGATTATTTATGTATGTACTGGTACTTAGTAAAGTACATTGTATAAGGTGTTTCGAGGGAGTAGGCTGATGGGAATCAGATGTAGAGAGAGAGAGTGGTGTTTGGTCACATACTTAGTAGCCCAATGTTTACAATGCTTTAAGTAAGCGCAGCTTGAATACTAGTACATGGTAGTACTTGAGTAGATGCTGTGATCTGTCTTTTTACAATCTGTGTTTTGGCTGTTGTGTTGTAAGACGACCCCCTACCTACTATGTACTAACTTACTTAGTAGCAAGGCGTTAAAATCTTGCAGAATTGGCGGGTGAAGATGGCATACACGACTCCTGAAACTGCTGCGCCACTGCTGCCCACGTATGTACTAGTAAGTATGCTTCCCTAATAAGCTTGCCGACAAGATTGGACATAATCGATGGCATCGTAAAGAGATGAGAGGTCAAGAAAATACCGCTACTGTATCATCGTGCTACCAGGGGAGTAGCGAACAGCACGGAAGGAATATAGTGATAGTACTTAGTATGAGTCCTTAGTACTTTATGGAATAAAATTAGGGAACTGAATATGGCGACGGGATGTAACATTGATTCTCATCTTGGAGGTATCAATTAACAGGAGAACACTCGTTATGATATTATCAAGGATTACCAGTACCTGGGGGTCTAGTCATCCAGAGAATGCTTCTAGTATAGAAGAATCAACGATGGACGTGAAACTGGCAGTCAGTCAAGTAAGCAATACTAGTACTACGCATCTAAGACCAATCTATTTATCTATACATGACGGTTCATTGGGAGTTGTGCGAGAATATGGGCTGTTTCTTCGTTCGGCTGCCGTCTAAGTACAGTGTATATAATCATCCTCCGCAGATTGGGAACTTACGAAGCACAATCCTGGACATAATAGCAACGGGTGAATAGTAAATGATTGGAACATCGGCAGGATGAATCATACACGATAAATCTGAAGCCGAATCTGAATTTGACGGATGGTCTCAGGCTCTCAGCTTGATGCAAAGGCGGTCAATTGACGGCTTCACACGACAGCTAGATAGCTCTTCAAGGGTAGGCTTTGCCCTTAAGGCTGCTCCCTAGGTAACAAGTAGAAGTGTCCTCGTCGCTGACTTCCTTGGTTGCTGTGTACATAGTTCACTGGCGTCTCCCGACGTAGCTTCCTCATGAGTGTTGTCGTCGACTCTTTTTCCTATGGCGTCACTCACCTGTTTTGCTGAAGCTGCCTTCTTTTCATGTTTTTCTGCCTGTCAAATTCCTGGCAAGCATGTAGATGGACATCCTGCAATACAACGTTACCTTACCTGTGCCTGCCTGGCCGAGCGCTCCTCGTCCTCGTCGTCGTTGTCCTCCTCCTCCTCGATCTCACCATGCTGTCTACTTCCATCCTCACGACCACGCCGCTGCTGCAGCTGCACGTGATAGCAGCAACCACGAGGAATTTGCAGTGCCACGCGTTTCGGGCATCTGGTGGACACGGTGAGCACTCACACCTGCTCCGACAGTGACTCATTCCTGTTCAGCAAGTGTTGAGGAGGCTCCTGATCGGTCGTAGTGAAGATCGCCGGAACAGTGGTGGAGTGCTGAACAAAAGATTGAGGCATTTACAACTGAAATAGCGGAGCAGGAAATGTTGGGTGCATTGGAAATGGAGAAGGGGCTGGTCTAGCTGCCTCGAAACTTCAATAGCCTGCCATGAACCAGAGGGATAATGTGGGATGGTGCGCGATCAATTCTCAATCGTCCACCCTGACGACGCACGTGTGGTGTTGAGCACTCGTTATTGCTCCGTTGATCGTCTCCTGCGGTTCAGAAACACTGTTGCCTGTGTTCAAAGATTTCAGCAAGCTTCAATGAATCCAAACAGATGAAGATGGCTGCCTGAATCTTTGTAGCATCAATGGCGATGAATGGCCGCAACGTAGCAGCGACCATTGCTGTCTGTCGATCATCCGTCCGTTTGCCACGTTGAAGAAAGCCGCTAGTCTCCAATGCTCACCGATCCGGGGAGATTTGTGGGGTGTGGAGGCGAGGATCTCAGCAAGAATGTGACAGATTCCGGATACGGTGGGTGAAATGTCGGCGCCGGAGATGCCAGTTGCTGATCGAGTGAGTCACACTGAAGGTGTGTAGGGGCGTAGACTTTGGAAAGGACAGGAAATCACTCAAGTCTTGACGATCATGTCCAGAAAAGCCACTGTTGAGATAGGCAGCAGTCTCCGAGTTGAGGCTGAAAGAGCGTTGAGGCTCATGTGCAGAGCCTCAAATGGCAATATTGCACCAAAGTCTGGTTCCAGAGAGACAGATGGGGCTCGAAGACCTATCGCAGTCGTTTCTCTCGAGAATAAGCTGTGTTTTTCCTTGGGACGTGACAATATAGCGCGTCCATAACAACAACAACTCCAAAGTTTATGACAGATTTCCTGCCACATTTCCAGAGAACAGCATCTGCAAAGCGCTGATCCTCAACGTTTCAGCCAGGCAGCAGTGTTCAAGGACTCAACAATGTCGGAGGGAGAGGAGAGGAACAGGCAGAGATGAAAGGCATAAGTATCTGCTCTGCCCTCGACCTCTTGGGAAATCTTTCTTCTTCTCTCCATATTACACACAAACACACAAGCCACAATAGTAACCTTTTGATCTCACAATCATGGGGTGCATTTGCAGCAAGAAGACCTTTTACGAGAGCGACTTGGACCTCCCTCCTCCTCGTCTTGTTCCGATTCCCAAGTCAACTCCACGAACTGCTTCTATGAGGAACTCACCAATGCAACCCGCTGTCAGCCGTGCTCCCCAGCCGATCCGGCCAGGAACCAGCCAGGGAAGTGCGTCGTTCGGGTCGTTGGCACATCGGAACGGGGGGCCTGTACAGAAGTACAGACAACCTTATTACGAGACGGTGACTGACTCGGCTTCGCACTGACCGAACTGGGGAATGACCGAGGAGGTGTAGGGTGGTGCGGTCAAGGGCTTCGCCAGTAAGCTTCAATATAGGTGAACCTTGGTCAAGTAGCGCTGTTAGCGAACGACCATTGGGGAGTCCTTGAGGGCCCAATGGCAAGTCTCATGACTAGTCTGGGGGAAGTTGGGTTGGAGTGAATCGATGATGAGGCAGAGTGTAGTTGACGCTCCGGGGACAGTGACAGGGTGTTGTGGTTAGGATGATGGTGGTCGTTGATCCGTTGGTCTTGCTTCGCGCCGGCGGTTTATGTGCAATTGACTGAACAGCGATGACGCCTGAGGTACGCCAAAGGCCGAGCTGTTGCCCAGTCCCTCGTGGCCAAGTGAAAGGAGGGAAGTCCGCCCGCCGGAAACCGAGTCATGGGAGGATAGCAGCCACAACAGTGACAGCGAAAGCCTGACATGGAAGAACGGAAGTCCGCCGATCGGAACTTGAAGGCCTAGCTGTTGCGTCCAGCCCCCTCCCCATTCCTCATTCAAGTCGCTGTGATCATGGTTGGATGTTTGGAAGTCCGCCGACCTGAATCCATGATCACAGTGGCACACACACACAATCAGTGAGGTCTGAAGAGAAAGCTTGGAGATCTGCCAATCGGAACCAGAAGGCCTCACTGTCTCACTCTCACTCTCACTCTCACTCTCACTCTCACTCAATGCTTTTTGTTCTTTGCTTTCATGTTCAATTGTGTCTTGCCCTCAGTGGAAGCTTGGAAGTCCGCCGATCAGAACCTGAGGGCAAGGCACACGGTGTTTTTGATTTTTGGGAAAGGCGTTTTGATTTTTGGGAACGGCGTTTTTGCTTTTTGGGAAGGTCTTGATTTTTAGGGTACCCTTATTGCGTATGGGGCCCGCCCCATCATTGTCGCTGCCTTGTGCAGTGCCTTGGAGGGGTGGTGTTGAAGATACTCAAGCTCGCCGTTGTGGTTGTGGTTGGAGTTGGAGTTTGGCGACGGCGAGGTCACCTGTCTTGGCAGGAAGTGTTGTGCGGGTTATAGGTGTGGGCGGTTGGTGGACAAGCCTATAAGTGTGCTTATAGGGATGCTCAAGGCCTATCAAGCCCCTAAAGGATAATTTAGGCGTGAATCTTGGAGAGTACGTCACTCCTACAGGCGCCATCTCCAGACTCTCGATACCTAAAGGTAGCCTAATAATGTTCGTCTCCTTGACTTGCGTCTCTCCAGGATAGTGTTCTACCGCGTGCCTATGTAAGATGCTAGAAGAATCATGGCCGTTCATGAGGTATTCCCCGATTCAGTGCTATATTCTACGTACAGCAAAGCCCATGTTCGACAGTATCTATTATGCTATGTAGCCAGGCACTGCACTACTTACCGCTATGTGTGACTTATGCAGCTAACATTTTCGTAAGCGACAAAAATCGAAGCAGCTGATTCCACGACACCACAACTGCAGCCGTAACCTTCAACTAGAATCCCGTGTATCTAACCGCCATATTATCAGAATATGCTTCCCTGGCAAAAACAACATCGGAATATGATTCAGAAGCAAAAACAATCAACAGTTAGGATTCCCAAGTGGTCACCCACCTTAGTACTAACTAACCGGTATATGGCTTAAGTATGGCTGAGCGAACGGGAAGCCCTGTATTCCATATCCTATGGTCGATTGCGAGATGAAATGCGGGTGATATAATTCATATACCACAATCTTATGAATAGGTCCCTTACCTATTTTTACGTTTGGTATAGGTAGACAGACACCTGCACTTTCGAGTGTTCGTCCTCCATTCATCATGCTCAAGGTACCTGAGGCAGTCCAGAATCCATTCTTACCCACTACTTACAGGCGGTATGATACCGACTTCATCACCCGGTTGGATCAGCATATCTAACCCCGATCCCGTATCTGCATTCTTTTGCTCTGCAGCAACACTCTCCTTCTTCGCGTCCGCCTCATCCTCAAGATCAACGGCTGGATCAAGACCGTCCAGCTCGACGTCGATATACTCCAGGTTAACGGTCAGGGCGGCACTTTTCAGCACTTTCTCCACAAACCCGGGAAACATGCGCTCCAGAGTCTTGAATATTTGTCTTAACGAGCTCGGGGCGGGCAGAGTCAGGGTTTCGGTGCCGGTGTAGGTTGATGCCGAGGCGAAAAGGAGGAGATTGAATGTCCCTTTGTCCATGGTTGCTATGGTACTGGGTTTCTTTCTCTTTCTTGTGGGCGGGTTTGTACCGTTCGGCGTACTCCAGCCAAACCTGTGGATAGGGCACAGACTCTAGTTGCAGCGAGTCCTAGTCTGTGCTCGTGGTGTGTCGTCCCGGCTCAAACTCGACGTGCCAACGCTCCCTTCTTCCAGAATATAGCCAGAACCGAGCAGAACAGAAAGAAGTGGACAAACCACCGCCAACAAGTCAATGCAATCCGGTCGAGCGGAATTTCCGTAAAGTTCCAACTCCGACCAACCTCTAGGAGGAAGGGGATGGGAAAGGGAAAGGGAGTCCGAGACAACTCAATGCTTGTCGTCTTTGTGGCCGATTCTCAAGGATCTTTGCCCACAGTCCTTTGGCCTCGGGTTGTGTTGTCTTCGGCCTCTCACCAGCCCGGGTCTCAACCAGCGAGTCTGCTAGCTTCGCTTGCTGCTGAGGATAGGGTATCCGTGATTCACACTGAATGTCGAGACCAGAAAAGGTTGGTCTTGCTGTTTCCGCTCCGGGAGATATATAACCACTGATCACCTATGAAAGGACCGTATGAGACCTATAGATGACCCTCTCCATGTGTCACTACCAACAAAAGATAGTAGGAAGAAAGACTTTGCGCCCACCTATCCTTGTGCCTCTGACTCGTTTGTAGCTTATTATCTTGACCTTCCTTGCCCGCTATATTCGAACATGGGGAATGCTGCTTTAGAGCAAAGAAGAAAGCCCAGTAGAGCATCGATTTATCTGATTCCATCGGACCGCAAAAACATTCATCCGGCTAGACTTCAAAATAATCCCCCGGACCAAGTATTCTATTGTCCTAACTACAAGTATAGGTGATGTCACACCCTATCTACCTTAGATTCCAACTTCACAGCCGGTTAAAACTTAACTGGTGATCACACTAGTTTGATTTTGCTCTGGCACCAGACATGACAAAGAGGAAATGTCTGTCGCCGTAGAGATACCCTGTCATCAAAGCAATCACACACTAGGAACACCATCTTTTTCCATAGAACGCTCCATAGGATGTATTTGTGCACCTTTCCACATACTCAATCAAAAGGATGATTCATATCATCTTCATGTTTGCTTGAACCATTGTGTTGACTCGCCCGATGTCACCGGCATGCTGTACACGGAAACCCTGCTTAATGTTCTAGCAATCTCAAGCTTCCTTGAACAACAACGTTCTCCAAAATAGATCCAGGTGGAATATCGATAGTGCTGTTTTCTGTCGCGACAATAATGACAGTACCTATGAGAATTAGCATATGAAGACGCGGCACAAGTGGAACAAACTCACCCTTCAGAACAATACCGCGAGCAAAGTTGACGTCACCCGTGACGGTCAAGTGATCCAGCTCAACAATGTTGGGAATGCTGCTAATGCGCTTCTGGAATTGAGCCACCTTCTTGAAATCGCTGCCCAGCTTGATCAAAGGAGCAGGACCGAAGCGGTTGGGATCCATGATCAACTGACCGTGACTCAAGGTATAGAGGTTGGACTTGACAAGCATCAGATCAGAGCAAGTCTTGACCGGCAAGAATCGTCGACGAGGGACATTAACACCATGCGAGTTCTTGAAGTGCTTGATGGCGGCACCGACAGCAGTCTCAAGTTGAATGATACTGATATCCGCTTCACCCTTCTTATCAGCTGGGATGGATTTCTCGTTGGGGATGATTTCCATCTCAAGCTCGTTGGCTTCAACGACACGCTTGATTGCCCGAAGATTCATCCAGATGTTGTTGGTGTTGAAGTACTTGAATTTCTTGATCGACTTGAATTCGTTGACATATTGCTTGGGCACTTGGGCAATTTCGAGCAGTCTGACTTTGCCCTCATAGTCAATGATGGTACCACCCTTGACGTCAGCCTTGGTCTTGTCGGTCAACTCCATAATGTATTCAGCCTTGCTCTCAACCATGTGTTGCAAGATGCGAAGATCGACGACGGCACCGAGGTTGTCGGCGTTGGACAAGAAGATGATTTCAATGCCACGGTCGAGGAGCTGATCAAGAATGCCGCTGTTGTACATGGACTCAAAAACATCTCCGTGGCCAGGAGGGTACCAATCCGAAAGTTGAGAGTCGTACGACTTTGGGACAGGGAGAAGCGAATCCTTGTAAACACGCGGGTACCGGGACTGATTGAAGGTGAGGATATCGATGTTGTGGCCCTCGTACTTCTTGATAATGGAAGCAGTGTCTTCGTCGGTGTTGAAACTGTTCATTAGGACAAACGGGACATTGACATCGTAGGTGCGGTTCAGGTACTCGATCTGACGGACGGAAAGATCAAGGAAAGACATGCCATCTCGGACCTCAATGACGGACTTGGGACCAACGCAACCCATGGATGTACCAAGCCCACCGTTGAGTTTGACGACGGCCAGCTTGTTCAAGAACTCCACAGCGTCGGTGTTTGGTAGATCATCATAGTTGACGACTTGATCCGGGTTGGGGGGGTTGATCTTGGCCCAGTCGATGGTGTTTCCCTTGGCTCGGTCGTTAAGATATCTTCTGAACAGTGCAAAGAAGTTGTCCATTTCCGCCTCAAATCTCTTCTTCTCCGCTGGATCCTTCACTGTATCGGCAAGGGCATTGAGGGAGTTGCGCATCTGGCTAGCCGCGACATTGGTAGAGGTGTTCTCAAAGGCCTGCATTATGGGAGATTTGGTTAGCCAATGATGTTGGTGGTGGTCGCCGTTGGCAGTCTTCTGCAGGTTCAGAGGTGGGGGAATTTGAGGAAGAGACATGGTGCGCGGTGCAGTGTTATGAGAAGTGAAGGTACATCAAAGCAGCTGCAGTGAAGTGAAAGGGCTTGGTTGCCAGGACTAAGCCCAGTGAAGTGAAAGTAGGAAAACACAGCTTGAGGCGTTCAAGCTGGTTTAAAACGCAGCCCGATCTCAAGACAGAGCTTGAGACATTGAGGTGGGATGACCTGGCCAGAATCTGTGACCGGGCCCGTGCGGCGAGCAGGGACGATGGACGACTTTCAAGATCGATAGTGATGATGCTAGTCTGGAAGGCGGGTGAGGTAGGAAGGTCTCGACGGTTACTTACCACATGAGACTGGGACTTGCCATGGTGTCTTCTCTCACCGGAAGGTGCACCGTTGTTGCCATTAGCACCTGAGCCTTGTGGGCGGAGGTGCGATGGAATCGCTTTAGCGAAGGACGCCATGGTTTCAGTCGCGAGATGCAGGTGTGCGGCGGATGTGGAGGACAATCAATCAGGAAGAGAAGCAGAAGAATTCCACCTGCTTTGATATGACCGAGAGGGATGTTAAAGAGCAAGGGGATGGGGTTTGCAGTGGGATGAAGAAGGAGAAGGATGAAAAAGTAGGTGAAGTAGGTAGCTGTAGCGCAGGCAAAGTGCGGAGCGGTGGTTGTGTTATGAAATGCCCGCACTGGCACAGCTGCACCCACAACACTACTACCGCCAGCAAGGTATGGAGAAGGAGACGGCGATGATAGCAGGTACAACACTTGTGCTGGCAGAAAGGACCTAGCTTAGGTACAGAATACGTCAGACCTGGTGGGAATTCTGTCCGCCGTCCATGGGTGAGCAACAGTGATGTCGTTTCTCTGCACCAGCGCAACTCCACCCGGCGAATCATCTGGACCGCAGTGGAACACGCCTGTCACCTGGAACATGGGAGAAAGTAGGCGGTCTACAACTTGAACCACAACAGTAGACTACGGCTTAGGGCGGAATATAGGTACGTAGCTAAGCAAAGATTTGATTAGAGACATAACTACAACTACCCAGGTACCTATACGTTTTAAAAAGGGTGCTCAGTGTGTCGTGAGTGACCAGACCAAGCTATCGGAAGTCAAGGCTCAAATAATCACGTGTAAGAGGTAGATATCCAATGCCAACGGGGATCTGAAACTGCCAATAAGGAATCATAATACATGGCACAGTATGGCGCCTACGCCAATTGCATGCCTTCTGTCCACCTGCAAACAACTGTGGTAAGGACTGGCAGTTGTTTCTCGACCTACATGCAACTTTACCTGCGCCGAGCCTGTCTTCGAGTCTATATCATCAGTCTGATTGCGAACGAAAGCCCCCCTTCACCCCACACCTAGTATGCTGCTGCATTCCCTTGTATCCTCGAGCCTGACCCTCCCTCGGGAGCGACGAAAGTGCCACAATCGCAATCACAATCACGCCAGAAGTTGAATCTCTCCTCTTTTCAAGCCCGATCCTAAACTCTCCCCGGTTTAGCGGCCACCACAGGATGTGCAGTTCATCCACTGATCTCCATCCTTCCGACCACTACATACATGACGGGTCGTCATTGTTGCGGTCCTTCTCTCCGCGTCCTAGGGGAATAGATGGCGAAGAAACAGACGGGATTCATTCATATTATACTGTCCGTCTTCAGTGCCTACACATATACACATGTATACGCATACGTACCTAGTTCATATCTGTGCACATACCAGGGAATTCAGGTCTCCTCTGGCGCTGCGCCCTGCTCGTCAATTCTACGGTCCTAAAAGAATCCATGTTTCAGCTTCCCTTCTTCATTGCCAATAGATAGAGCGGTTTGCCAGCCACAGCTTGTGCTGGAACTAGGGATCCCAGACTCGGGTCGTCCGACGCTACCTGAATCAGTCTTCCTCCGATATCCTGCCAGCCTCGTTGCCCCAGTCCTTGCCTTGCATGCGCATTTTCTCGGATTCTGGATCAAGTAACAGGGTTGGACCAGTTGCACAATTGCCCGTTCCCGGAGCAGGCCGGTCTTATCAGTAGTCTTTCCACTATCGAGAGACCTTGTCATCAGCTGAGCTTCACCGCTCCCACGCCGACCCCTTTTCTTTCCCAGCGAATAGTCACCTGCTATCCGGTGCCCCGATTGTGGCTGCAGCCGCGATAAGAAATGTGCACATGCCGAAAAGCTATCTGCTTCCGTCAAAAGGTCTATCCCATATTGAATATTCCAGTACTCACTTTTGAGATAATTAGCTCGATTCCTATTAGAACAAGTCCCCTCCGTTGTCAGCCACCTAGCCACAGCGCCATATTTTGGTATCACTGCAAATCATGAAACTAAGGAGATAGAGTGAAGCAAAAGGGTGGCCGGATCGCTCGAGCCTACGCTTCGCATGCATCTTCTTCTTTCCACCCGGCTAACGCCCACGCTGAATGAGAACCATGATTTTCGCGGCATTGCTTCGTTCATGAAGCATCATGCTTACCGCTGACCTCCCTCCGCCCAAAAAAGCTGCGTCGTCCCTCTCGTCTCGAATCCGGACTGTCACGCCCACTGATGGCTGGAGCGAGACCGTCCGAAGCCCCGGGGTCATTGGGTGTAAAGCTGCTTCGGATTGTCACAGTGCCAGGTCCGGCCTTGACGGTCTGCTCTGAGCCTCCACCCTGGTCGGATACAAAAAAGTGGCCTTCACCCAAATCTTTCGAGCGGAACGTGTCATGGTCTTTGACCACAATCTGAAACTGTGTGTCGGCCGAACATGCCACCTTGAAGTTCTCATGGCTTGTATCGTATTCCACAGTGCCCGAACTCGACTTTATGGCCTTGGTTTTGTACAGTTCTCTTGCGCCCTTGGACCCCAGCATCTTGACATGAACTCGTACATCGGCTCCAGGAGGGTACCCACTAGCCGACACGATGATGAAGCTCGCTGTGCCTGCTTCTCCGCCTTTGGGTGTGTTGGTGACCGACGAGAGACTGCTCTTGGTGCGTGTCTGCATGAGATTGTTCGGCGTCACTGGAGGTGAACCCCCGTCAACTAGCAAAGATGATTTGGCTGGCGTCGTGGTTGGGGTCACAATGCCGTCTGCAGTCACCACAGTGCCGTTAACGCTGGATGGCGCTTCTTCTCTGCTCCCGCGCCCAGTCAGGCCGCGCTTAATGAAAGATGCCCCTTTCACCACACCGCCGCCCACCTTACCGACACCTTTGACAGGAGCACCGATTACCTTGCCGGCTGGCGCAAATGTACCCGACAATGTGGAATTGCCTTGGCGAGTTCGGGTGATGTAGTCTGGTTTGAACAACACTCTAAGTCGAATGACACCCGATTTGCCATCCAAGGTGTATCGCAGCTCCTGGGGCTGGAAAGGCTCCAGATCCTTTAAATTGATTGTGGCGGAACCCAAGTGGTCGGCCTTGTCCCCAAAGTCCCAGTCGTACACATCCACTTTGAAATCGGCCGAAGTTCTGGAAGGGATCGGGACCTCGAAGAATTCGTTCCAAGCTGGGTGCAATGTCTTCTTTTGTATCTTGGTCTTGTACACCTCCTTGCCATTCAGTCTGAACCTGCAGTACGGATCACTGTAACCGTTCCGGTCGGCTGAGGGAAGATCGGCCGCATCAAGCACATCGACGCGGAGATTGCCCATGTTGTTGATGCTCTCACTAGGGTCGAGCTGCATTTTGACGGGTAGATACTTGAGGATCACAGTCACCTTGTTGGCAGCCCCATTGTTGCTCCGGAGCGTAAGCTCTGTAGGCTTATACAGGCATTGCTGTAGTGTGGTAAGTGTTGGACCAGTCAGCTTGGCGACGATGTTATCCTCGTCCTGCTTTCCAGTCTTATCCATCTTCTCAGTAAGTCGCAGAGTGATTCGCGACATATCGATCTCGCGAACCATGGCATCACTGGTTTCCCCGAAATGATGATCGCGCTGTCTGATCTTTGCAGAGCTGTACGCAGGGAACGCCTGGTCGTCCATCAGAACCTCGAGATGGACATCCGTGACGGAGAAGTGTCCCTCGACTAGATTGAAAATGAGCAGTCCAGATTCTGTGAAAGGTCAGCAGTGCACACTTTTTGTGATAGACCGACATACCATATTGAGTGAGATCCTCGGGAGTAATTCTAATCTTGGGTGCCTGTTTGGGAGGCGAGGAAAGAAGAGAGCTAGTCATAGAGGGAGCCCCATTGGCCTGACCGCGAAGCGAACCCCCTGTTTCGAGGCTCTTGCGTAGATCTGTGCTTGAACGGGGAATCTCGACAGAGGGTTTTGTATCCACCGAGGGATTCTTGCTGTGGGAAGGTGTCCCTGCCTGATTTCCGGCGGCTTCGACCGCGGCTTCGGCTTTGCGCTCTTCCTCCTCTTCTTCAGGATCAATCACATTGTAGGTTGGATAGAACGAGACGGTGTAGTTGATGGTGCCCTTCGCTTCGCCAATCCCACCCATGCGCAGTCCATCAGAAAGTGGCGTTTTGATATCGTTGACCTCATACCCGCCTTCATCGCTTTCTTTGATGTAGTCGGAAGTTGGAATATGCACGAGACCCAATGATCGGTCTTTGCCGAGCTTCTCTTCATCCATGACCTCCAGGATGACACGTTCGGACGGCGAATGCATTGGGACATAGATGACTTCGTCCCACTCGGGGTTCAGCTGGTTCTGGAACGTGACTGTACGACCCTTTGGAATTCCAGATAACAGTACCCTGGCATACGGATCCGATTTGCCGAGAGTCTCGAAATTGCGTAAGTTCTGCGCACTCTTGACATGAATTCTCATGACGCCAATAGGAGTGATATAGCCTCCGGACCCAGTAACGCCTTTCAATTCGACCGGCCTCCAGTCCAGCATCAGCTTGACCTTGCCACTCTTGGTTCCGTGTAGATTGAACCATTCTTGGCCTTTCTCGATAAGTTTGAGCAGATCGTCCAATTTGATTTGGTAAGTGCCGATGATGGGATCGGAGGCCAGACCTCGACTGTCCTTGATCACCAATCCTATCCTCGCCTTCTTCCGATCGGTGATCAGCACCGACTGTGTGTTGTCGGAGAAGACAGGATTGTTGGTGCGCTTCAATTTGTTGGTTACATGAACTTCCTTGCCGTTCAACAAAAGCACTGCATAAGGATCCAGAGCCCCGACCAAGCTCTTGGAACCATCAAGATCTTTAGCCTGTTCGACGGTGATTCGGGCGATACCAGTATTTGATTCCGGAGGCGGGAGAATTTCACCTGTCGGTAGCTTCGTTGGCTCTAGGACAGGGAAAAAACGGACATCAGCCTGGACGACTCCGCGCTGCTTGCCATTTGCGAGGACATCAAGGGACAGGCCCTCATGCTCCGAAGCACTTTCGAGCTGGTCCAAGGCGAATGTTGCCGTGCCGAGATGCTTGTCCTTTCGGACATCATTGTAATCATAGACCTGCAGGGTAAGAGCATCCGTAAAATTGGTGATGATAATGTATAGCGTCTCATTCCAGCGTGGATTGTGGTCTTCATGGATCGTCTTGGTACGTGCAAGCTCCTTCGCACCATTCAAGGAGACAACCACATAGGGATCAGGTGTGCCAGAAAACTTGTCGGGATTTTTCAGGCCGTGAGCATTGTAGATGGTAACGGCAACGACGCCTATGGCCAGGTCGATGGGGTTACCTGACAGCATCTTGGCGACCTCAATGGGGAAGACATTTGGAGCGTACATAATGGGGGCCAGATTACCATGGATCTGTTCTTTGATAAAGCTTTCCAGTCCAGGGATGAAATTGATGTCAAATCCAAACGTCTCTCCGCCGAGTGGCTTGCAAACGTAGTCAATCGTTGGTCGGTCGAGAAAACATATGTCGACTCGCTCGATGTGGGGGAAGGGTATTTGCAACTTCATCCGCACTCGCATCAAGCCCGAGAACTCGAAGTCCTCGACGATGACCTTCATCGCTTTGCTGACAACACCTTTGCCAATCCGGATTTCCAAGACGACCTTCGGGTTGATCTTGGTTTTGAGCTGTCGCACCGTCATGTCCATGGTGTCTGTCGGAGTAAAGCTGAATTTCCAGTCCATCATCACAATGTCGTCGTCCGATTTAGGATAGGTCTTGACATGTTCCATCCGTGGGGGCTTGGTCCCTAGAATGAATGTCTCCATTCTCATGCTATCCAGAAATGCCGGAGTCGAGGTGCTGAGGACCTGGTCAACCGACTGAATGATGGCCTTTGCGAGCTGGGGGGCATAGATTGGCCAGAACTTCACCAAAAAGCTATTCATCCACTCCAGGCTTTCGGTGTCAGTCTCCAGGCGGGCCTTGGCGAGTTCTCGAGTGATGTCGTCTCTGAAGTTGCGTCTTACACGTCGGACAGAGGTCCGATAGTATGTGCCGCAAGTGGCCATGATGATGAAGACCCATGCCAGACCGCCACCGAGGACGGCGACTAGCCATGATGCCAGGCAAGCAAAGATGATGACTGCGGCGTTGTGGTACCAATCTGGAGATCTCAGCTTCTTGTCCATTCACACCACGATCTGCGAATACGCACCGCCGTAGAACTTCTCATCCAGCTTCCCTTCCAGGAATGTCTGATGGTCGAGGAGGTTTCCCCCATCTTTATCTTCTGCTGTCTCACCATCGCCGAACCGTGGGGCCCAGCCAACCTGGGTCCAGTCTTCCTCATCCTCCGGAAAGGCTCCATTGACGACCCCAGGGCCATCGGGAGACTGTCTGCTTATGTCCGCTACGGCCAATGGTTCGGGGGGTGGCAGGTCATATTCATCCGGTTTTCCGTCGTCCTACGCTGGTCAATTGCTATCCAAGCCGACGGCGGAAAGACTACTCACAATATCTGCAACAATGCCCACACCTTTGGGCGGACGGCCACTAACGTTTACCTGCTAGGTAAAGATCAGCACTGAAATGGATTTATTAGGTACTGCATTTGTCTTACCGCCCTAGCTTGCGCGGCCTTTTCCTCAGGCGAGGCATTGGGATCGAAATGCAATGTCGTCGAGCCAGCCTTCTCACTCTCGCGGAGGAGAACCCGTTCTGCATCGTCGGCACTGACAGCTGAGTTCGGATCTTGCGCAGCCTCAAGAGCGCCCTGGGCCTTGAGCTCGTTCTCGAAGCCGGAACTCATGGTGTGGTCGGCAGGGCGGAACTACCAGGGCTGGTTCGGGGTATGGCAGTTTGGTGCAGACATGAGAGAAAGGGAAGACTGTAGGACAAGCAGGCACAGGGAAATCGGAGTGAGGTCTGATAAGCCCTGTTTTGGTCGATCTCGATTTCCGGCAAAATAAAAGAATGATTAAAATGGAGGTGACCAATCCACAAAGCAACGAGGCCTTGGACTGCGCCGACTTCTTGAACAGGCGGCTGGGTGAGTGGTGAAAGTGAAGTGCGGAGAGACGATTGACGCTTGCGAAGCACCTGTACGGACAAGGATTATATTCAGGTAATTGGAGCTGTCACTACGCAGTTCGTCCAACCTGTGCAACTGCTACCAACTGCTATGTACAGCCACGCCCCATCCTAACTACAACTAGATCCGCAGCAAGCAAGCTGGAAAACACGCGAGGGCATCGACAATGACCATTCTATTCGCCGATTTTACGGTCGATCTTCACTTCACGCCAAACTGACAGACGGCGTGAGGCCTACTCAGCTGAAGCGAAGCTCCCCTAGCAAACCCAAATTACAGGCGCTCAACTACCCTGGAACCGCACGTTTCCTTGCTCTACGGTACCACAGCCAGGCTTTGGGTTTCCCTAATGCCACCCACCTCCACCTGTGAAAGCCGGGCCATGCCGCTGATTACGTGTTCCAGAGTTGAACGATCACATCCGACAGCCGGTGAGCTCTAGCGGTGGGTTGCAGGGGATCAGCTGAAAACCGAACTTTCCGAGCTCAGCAACCAACGATCTCCCTACCTACGTACTCAAGGGCCACCACAAATACTCTGTACGACCAATGAAGAGCGCAGATGAACCGAGCTCGGACCGGGAGACAAGCGGTAGTGTGGTATCTCCACCTGTCAGCCTGATCATATAGGTGGATATGAAGTGATAACATGTTTTCATGATAAAAATATTCTGATTCAAGAGCAAAATGGTGGTCAAAAGAGCGCACATAGAATCAGAATCAGAGAATATAGAGGGTTATCATTGTTGAGGAAACTCGCTGTACTATCAATACTCCCGAGAAAAGTACACCGAATGCACCTGGCCATAGCATGACAACACCACGCAGCACTACTTCCTAGCACCTTTCTTCCTCAATCGCACCTTTTCGATAATCTCGGGTTTCTCTCTACACGTTGGACAGTACCAGTCCTCGTCTTCGTCAGGCACCTTCTTCATGTTCAGGCAGCCAGTATGGAACCATTGAAACGGGCAATCGTCGTTCTCGCAAGCAACCATTTCCCCATAGCTGCGTTGGTTGCAGAAGCAGTAGCGCTTGTCATCTTCGCCCTCCTCGTCTTCCATTTCTTCATCCTCACCCATGTCGGCATCCGCATCATCAACAGGCTGCTTCTTGTGCCCACGCCGTCCTCTAGACTGCGAGGCGTCTGTTTCAGAAGCATCTGCAGATGACAAAACAGATTCTGCGTCTTCGGAAGCGGTGGTGCCTCCACGGTTTCCTCGCACAGAAGGTGACATGCCTTTCTTGCGTCCGGCTGACAGCCTTCCCTTGATGGTGCCCCTGTGTTTGAGCTTATTGACTTGTTGATGCGAAACCACTTTCTTTGAGAGGCCAGACTTCTTAGGTGGACCTGTGGGTTGCTGAGAGCCAGTGGTTCGAGGAATGCTGCCAGAACGGCTTGCACTGCCTGTAGGAGTCCCTGCTTTTGGTGTACCAGGTCCGAGCGAGGACTGTCGGAGACCCGAAGGTTGCACGGGCAGATTGGTGCCTGCAAGAGGATTTCCCAACTTACGTCTCTTGTTATCCGCGCCGAGCGAGTGTTCACGTTCTCGTTGGCGTGCTTGTTGAACTGCCGAAGCAGGAGTGGCAGGGGCCGAGCTTCGTTGAGTGGGGGCAGCAGCCGTTGCTATCTGAGGAAGCTGTCTCGCTGGACCCGGCTGCGGTGTAGCAGTCGCTTGTGCATTGGTCCGGTGCGCATTTGCGTTCAGAGCGCTGATGGATGCATTCTGCAAGGGGAGGGTTGATGGCAAATCGACGAAAGACTTCTGCGCCTCAGGCTTGCGGTTGAAGACGCTGGGCAGTGGGGGTCCATCAAGCAGCTGACCGTCCTTCTGCAACTCCTTGATTTTCAAGTCCAATTTCTTAACCTGTCTTTCGAGGAGACTGCACGCTCTCTCGCTCAACGTTACTTTCTGATCTTGAAGTTGGAGACAAAGGTCGTAATTCTTTTTCACCAAGTCCGCGTATTCGTGTTCCTTAGGATGTGGTGCAAGAACCCCGTTCACCTTAATGTGCTTTTGGAGATTGCTATCTTTCTGTTGGATAACGGAAAGGTATTTGAGCAGGTCTTTGTCCTTGGCCTGGATTTCTTCCATCATATGGTTGATTTCGGCCGGTAAGTTGGCTGCATCATGAATAAACTGTTCGAGGACGGAAGCACAGTCTTCGTTTGACGCCATTCTGAGCAGATTGTGGCAGGGAACGAAACCTCCCCTCGGCTCCGGCTTGGTATGACTTACGTATTCCCACGAAGGCGTTGCGCACACAGATGTGTGGCTTCCAAGGTAGAAAGGCTCGTCCACGCGCGCCGTCTAATAGGACCAAGAGCTGCGGCTGAGGCTCCTCACTACCGGCGAAATGAAGGGCCTTGGATGTGCCCAATGACTGATCAACTAGGAGCGAAGGCGGCAGAAGTGAGTCAAGATGGTAAGGAAGCTGAAACGACTGCCTGATCGCGGTGAAGTTGAAACGTTTGACTCTTTCGCGAAACGAGGCTGGCTAAACCTCTTTGGGACAAGTGGCGCAGGTTCAGCGCCACAGCAAATTCGGCCAGCCACATTCACAGATTCGCCATCAGCCATCAAAGCCTTGCGCCCTCTGAGGCTGTTCATCTTTCACCCATGTACTTGCGACATTTGTATTTTCCACACTTCCGCCGCAGATTCTTGTGGACCATAAACCGCTGTCCATAAGAGTTGTTTGTAACATTTTCAAAAATATCCAGCCTCCAGTTGAAGATGCTCTCCTCATAGACAGCGTCGCAATCTTCTACGACGGGCTCGATTGCGCGCATCATGATCTTGACGCGCGACGGCACTTGTACCTTCTACCAGACGCCACATCTTCCAAGTTCCCTCCAATAAATCCATCGAGCATCTCAAGGCTGCCACTATGGCCCACGGGTCAGTCGTGCAAGAGTATTCGTCGGGCCAGGACGCCGGCTCATCAACATTCTCACTCTCAGCCAAAATCCAACGAGAGATTGAAGAAAACGGCATCTCCCGGCCCAAAGGGTACACAGTATCCTGGCACCACAACCCAGCAGTCGAGAACCACCACTTCGGGCAAACGCACCCGATGAAACCATGGCGGCTAACGCTCACCAAGTCGCTCGTGCTGTCCTACGGCATGCACACGGCCATGGACACATACATGTCACGAGCGGCGACGAGAGACGAGATCGCGGAATTCCATAAGGATGAATACGTCGACTTCCTCCAGGTGGCAACCCCGGCCAATATCTACGAAATGTATCCGGAGCTCGCGACAGGGCCGCAGGGCTATACGTCGTCCATATTCGGCGTGGGCGAGGACTGTCCCATCTTCGACGGCCTGTACGACTTCTGCACCAACTACGCGGGTGCCTCGATCGACGCGGCGCGCAAACTAGTCAATCATCAATCCGACATCGCCATCAACTGGAGCGGCGGCCTGCATCACGCGAAAAAGGCCGAGGCGTCCGGTTTCTGCTATGTCAACGACATAGTCCTGGGCATTCTGCAGCTCTTGCGCTATAATCCGCGCGTCTTGTACATCGACATCGATGTGCACCATGGCGACGGGGTCGAGCAAGCATTTTGGTCGACGGATCGCGTCATGTGTGTCTCATTTCATAAATACGACAAAGAAGTCTTCTTCCCCGGTACGGGACCCTTGGATTCCACCGGACCCTTGCATCCGGATAATCCGGGCAAGAATTATACGATCAATGTGCCGCTGAACGACGGGATCGACGACGAGGGATATGCGTATCTTTTCCAGAACGTCATTGAGCCTACGATCAAGGTTTACCGGCCGACCGCCATCGTGCTGCAATGCGGCGCCGACAGTCTGGGCCATGACCGGCTGGGTTGTTTTAATCTCAATATCCGCGGTCACGGCAGCTGCGTGACGTTCGTCAAGAGCTTCAATATTCCTATGATGGTTGTCGGGGGTGGAGGCTACACTCCGCGCAATGTCGCTCGTGCCTGGGCTCATGAGACCTCCATCCTGATTGGTGCCGACAAGTCCTTGAACCCTGCGCTGCCAGAGCACATGCCGTACCGTGAAGCCTTCCGCCGCGAAGGGCTCACACTGTTCCCCAATCTGAGCGGATGGAGGAAGGAGAACATGAATACGAGAGCAGATATTGAACGTATCATCCGCCACGTGCGTGAGCAGTTGAGTTATATCAAGGGTGCGCCATCGGTGCAGATGCGCTATATCCCGCCTGACATTCAAGGGTGGAGGGCAGAGGTGGAAGAGGACTTGAAGGCCCATCGTGCTGAGAAGGAAGAGGTCAAGGAGGAGAAAGATGGTGCTGGAGGTCTCTTGGCAAAGGCGAGTCGAAGGAGAGAACTGGAGCGGAACGGCTTTGTCGGCGGTAACTCTAGATTGGGCGACGCCATGGTTTGAGCAGGAAGAGCTTTGCATTTGTTAGAGCATGGCGCCGGGGTTAGTAACGGTCGGATCCTAGTCGGAAAGATCACTCAATGGGACATAACTCGGCTACCGATGGGTTTGGAATGATGAAGGAGGTTCAAATGCTATGGGATACGGCGACGGTCTTCGTGGAGGCAGAATTCGATTGTTTATCGAGTCTGCAAGTGTCGTGAAAAGAGATGTTCAGCCACCTATGTCCATAACCGGGTTTCCGGCCTGCCTTTGAAACCATTGCAGGTCTTTCCTCCTGCGATCTATGTCAATCCGCTTGCGACAGGGTATCTTAATGTCCATCCCTCATTATCCCGGGATCAACCTGGGCGAGCAACTAGCCGGCCTGAGAATGCCGACGATCATCCCGCTGATGCTAATATCATGTCCCATCCCTAAGGCATCTCTGAACGTGAATAGAAAGTTTGAGTAACGCCATCGCCATGCAGGTGTGAATCGAAAAGTAGACCACCACCGACGACCAATTTTCCAGCGCCAGCCAGAACATATGCTAGGATGGTTCCAAATCGATGTTAACCCTCGGGATAGAATTGCCATTGACCATGTGATCCTTATCTTGCCGATCCTTGGATTTGTTCTTTTCTATCTCATGAGAGCCGTATTGTCCAGCGCCAGCTTCTTTATCTGCTTCCGCAAGGTTGACATACCACTCGTCGAAATACTTGCATGTGACCACATTAACAGGCCCGCCGTCGCCGCAGATTTCGAACGCTGGGCAATGCATACAGGGGACTTCGCTCGACCCGCCTGGACCAATATCTTCCAGCTCTTGCTGTCGAAAGGCCGCCTTGCGCACGCTTTCATGGCCACTGACTTTGCGCTTCTCCAACTGATGTCGTTCGAGCAGGTCGTTGGGGGTCCTAAAGCACCGATACATCGTCACAGTGTTTGTGACCGCGTCATCAGGGATCTCGTCATCGTTCGGCTGGCGGTGCATCTTGAACAGGCGATCGTCGTAGACCATGACCTCCAGTAATTGGTGGATTGCATTCTGAGGAAGGATTGTAGGGGTCACGTTGATCTTCAAGATATGGTTCGTAATGTCCCTCAGCGTGGGATATGATCGCCAGCCGGCATCGAACGGTCGGTAAGTCTTTTGAGGTACTGGCTTCGAACCCTTAGTCTTAGAGTGACCTTCATTATCCTTCATCGCTTTGGCTCTCTCATCACCATGACTGTCGAACCCTGTACTGGGGGCCTTGCGTTTCTGACCTGGGGACTGCGGCTCGTCTTCTTGCTCTTCTGGCTCGACAACCTGCCAACTCTGTGTCGAAACATAATGCTCGACGACTTTAGAGATGGTGTCCACGAGACCGACGTCGAGGCGCCCTTCAGAGAACCAGGCTCCACCACTTGCTTCTTCAGATGGCTCCAGTCCGGCCAGGATGTACATCTTCCTACCTGGATTCTTGACATGTTTCATGGGCTTGATAAGACCCTTAGCCTCCAGGCTCTTGTACACTCGATCCAGTACCCTGCCATGGAGCGAGGATCGAAACTTGATGGTTTTGGTCCATATTCCCGAGGTGCCGGCGGCATCGACGATGAACAACACGATTCTCTCATCGCGGGTGAGGCCTGCGTAGCTGTAGACATGAAAGTCAGGACTGGTAGGTCAAATTCAAGGTAATGTCTTATACTTTTTGGCTTTCTCTTGGTCCACCAACTCCCAGCCGATTGTCCCCCCCGGTCCGATCGTGAAGCCTAAAGAGAGACTGGTCGACGAGATGGGTGACAGAGGAGAGGAGGATGGAGAGGTCTCTATTGGGGATGATGCCGGCGGATAAAAAGCTCGTCTTGACCGAAGACATGGCCGACTTCGTAGTTTTTCTGACACCAGGCGTAGAGTGCTTCAGCAATGCGATTCCGCCCTCCTCTTTGCAGGGACCCCGGGGCGGGGGACGCAGCAGCCTTTGGCGGCATTGTTTTGGGTGTATCGCTCACGAGATGTGCTACCGATGTGGGTAGAAATAGCAGAACATGATGGTTCAGCACCGAATAGCTGACTTGACGACTGACAAGTGAAGAGAAGAATTACTGTCACCGTAGCATGCTGGCAGAAACCAGTGTGTTAATGAATCTCCGGCGTTCAAGAAAATAATAATGAACCGATGTGCCCACTTGACGCTGAAATTTTGACTCAAGTCTGTTGGTTCGGGGAGATTAGTGGGGTTGGTTAGGCGCAGTTGGACTGTCGCATGCGCGGCGGTCAGGCACAGCTGAGGCTACTTGGTATGCTTTTAACTCTGGTCTCTACAGGTGAGCTAGAACTTGTGCAGGGAGTATAGTCTGTATAACCTGTACAATTGAATAACGAACATATAAGGTACAAGTAGAGTTTACCCTGTGGCACACCTAAGATGAATACAGAGGTCATCATGGTTCTTTGACGGGTTGGGTTGGCAGCCTCGCGCATCTCAGCCTTGCCGCTCCATTACGCCTTGCGTTTCAGGGCTCTGTGCTCCCACGTCTTTCAACTCCAGGCTGCGTGCAATAGGCGTCAGGTCTCCTGTAGCAGTCTAGAAGATGTACTACGGTAGTCCATATAATGGCCGGTGCACCGAATTTTCTAGACAATGCTGCGGGGACCCGCAGTCACCATACAGTGGATGACATAGAACTCTACAGTAATGTGTACTTGCAGAACGGTCGGTTTGTGTAGCAAGACTTCTTAAATCACCTCTACCACTTTGTAACGTTCATATCGATCATTACTCCAAGCATAGTTTCATTCACGACTTACCCCTTGCCATTCATAAGCTCGTGCCTACCGATCTAGAATCACTATGGCCGACGCCCTCAAGGCTGAAGGCAACAAAGCTTTCGCTGCCAAAGACTTCCAGACTGCCGTGTAAGTTTGCTCCCCTACCAAGCATGTCCCAAGACGCTGTCTAACAAAACATAGTGAGAAGTTCTCGCAGGCAATCGAACTAGACCCCACAAACCACGTCCTATACTCCAATCGTTCCGGCGCATACGCTTCACTGAAGGAATATCAGAAGGCGCTTAAGGATGCAGACAAGACGACAGAGATCAAACCAGACTGGGCCAAGGGCTGGGGACGCAAAGGTGCGGCCCAACATGGACTAGGTGACCTTGTTGGTGCCAAAGACTCCTTTGAACAGGCTCTCAAGCTCGACCCTTCCAATGCCCAAGCCAAGTCAGGCCTCGATGCTGTAAACAGAGCGATTGAGGCCGAGGCTCGTGCGGACGGCGCTGATATGGGAGGTCTTGGAAACATCTTCAACGACCCTCAACTTATCCAGAAGCTGGCCAGCAACCCCAAGACTGCTCCCTACCTCGCCGACCCGCAGTTCATGGCCAAACTGCAACGGCTGGCCAAGAACCCCAACGAGATGGGCCAGGAGCTAGGTGATCCCAGATTCCTGCAGGTCATGGGAGTTTTGCTAGGAGTTGACATGCAGATGGGAATGCCGCCCGAAGGAGCGCCGTCTGGTGCAGACAAGCCGGCTGAAGCGGAAGAGGATGTGCCCATGACTGATGCCCGGCCCGAGTCGAATCCTCCACCGTACGAGGAGAAGAAGGAAGCCGAGAAGACACAAGCCGAGCCGGAACCGGAACCGGAGCCAGAAGATGAGGAGGCCATTGCGGCAAAGAAGGCTAAGGAAGAGGCTGAACAGGAAAAGAAGCTGGGCAACGATTTCTACAAGAAGCGACAGTTTGACGAGGCCATTGAACATTATACCAAAGCTTGGGATCTGCACAAGGACATTACATACCTGACCAACCTTGCAGCCGCCAAGTTCGAGAAGGGCGACTACCAAGGCTGTATCGAAGCGTGCCAGAAGGCCATTGAAGAAGGCCGACAGATCCTCGCCGACTTCAAGATCATTGCCAAAGCGTTCGGCCGTATCGGCTCTGCTTACGAGAAGCTGGGCGATCTGCCCAAGGCCATCGACAATTACCAAAGATCATTGACCGAGCACCGTACCCCGGAGATTCTCTCGAAGCTCCGAGCTGCTGAGAAGGCCAAGATCAAAGCGGAGCGGGACGCATACATCGACCCTGAGAAGGCAGAAGAAGCTCGTCTCCTCGGAGCCGAGAGATTCAAGAACGCAGACTGGCCTGGTGCCGTTGAAGCGTACACCGAACTCACGAAACGAGCACCAGACGATCCACGAGGCTACAGCAACCGCGCCGCGGCATTGATCAAGCTTCTCGAGTTCCCCAACGCCCTTCAAGACTGTGACGAAGCCATCAAGCGCGACCCCAAGTTCATCAAGGCCTATCTCCGGAAAGCCCAGGCTCTGTACGGCATGAAGGAGTACAACAAGTGTCTCGATGTGCTCACCGAGGCCGCGGAGCACGACGAAGGGGGCAAGAATGCTCGCGAGATTGAGCAACAGCAACAGAAAGCCCTTGAAGCCATGTACGCCGCTCGTGCCGGTGAGACGGAAGAGGAGACGGCCGCCAGAATCCAGCGGGATCCCGACATCAGTAAGTAACCAAGAACCCCTGCTTTACTAACTGCCCCCTGTTGGGGACTGATGCTAACGTACGTCTCCTTGTAGTGCAAATCCTGTCCGACCCAGTCCTACAATCGATTCTGCAGCAAGCAAAGAGCGATCCTGCCGCCCTGAACGAGCACATGAAGAACCCAAGCATCCGCGGCAAAATCCAGAAACTCATTGCCGCCGGCGTCATTCGTCTAGGCCGGTAGAGATGCTCTGAGTCTGGGGCTTATGTTGCTTCTTCATGCGCAACCAGCTGCCGACCCCTGTGCATCCTACATGCGTTCCTCCTCATTCCACCCCATTGACAAAGCCCCGTTTTCGGCGCTGCAGAATGAATGGCAAAAGGGAGGGGGCGATCGAAAAAGGAGAAAAAGCAGTGTCATTTCCTACGTAATTCGGGTTCAACAGCTGGCCACAGACTCACGTCTTATGTGTCCAAGCTGTCACCGAGAATCTCTCAACCCACGAACGAGCATTTAGCGGGTCCTTTCTCTTGCAAATTGATTGTAATGAAAAGCCGAAACCAGAATTCTCTCCTACGAATACCCTCTTCGCTCTTCTCTTTGAATCACTATAAGTTCTCCTGATGCTAGAAGCAAGGGTATCAAGTAGTCTTATTAATATGGTCAGGGACATGTATACCGCGTAGATCATGATGTGTATCTTCCGTTTTCGCATTGCCAATGTACCACACAAATATAGATGCAAAGTATTCTCTCAAAAAGGGGTACCGCCTTTTTCCCATGAGAAGCCATCATTCCGTCTGTCATGCTAGTCATTAGAGCGCAAAGTCGTGCGTGCGTCGCAGCCTCGTCAATGGGATCAGGCCTTTCTACCGAGATTGGAAGGATTAGGCCCAGCCTCGTCGGGCTCCAGGCGGGCCTGTACAACCAGCAATCCGGCATTAAGCTGCCTCTCATTGATAGACCTGATCAGAGTCGTTGCCAAGGGGCCCAGTGTGCGCATGTCATCTCGACCAGAACCTCCGCTCATGACCATAGAGCTGGATAGTGAGGGGTCACCAGTGCTGGAAACGGGAGTGCAGCGGCCAACTAGGACAATGGTCTCGGCTGAGCTGGGCTGCGCAATGGCAGCGAGAACGGCTTGGGTAATAGGGACCTCGAGGTCGACGACCACGACCCTGTTCCGCAAGGTTTCGGGCATGCGTGTCCGAAGAAGGTAGAAGTCGTGATCCGCACGCGTTCTCGAGCGATGCAGGCCTGCTTCCTTGGACAGCTCTTCGTTCTGCTCGTCATCGGCTCTGCGCGCATTGAGGATTTGTAGATCAACCATGAGGTTTTTGGCAAGCTGTAACCCCAGCCGCACTGCGAACAGATCGTCATCGCTGCCTTGATAGAGCACGAAAAGCCGGTATCTCCCGCTGTCCGCGAGTCGGAACTCTACCACTCTGTCCAATCGCTCGCCAGCGCTCTTGGCCGTCATGACCCGGCTTAACTGAGGAGGCTGACGATCTTGAACGAGTGACTCCACTTGCACCGGGCCAGGTCCGGAGAGGGTATCAGGATTGATCAGCACGGCGGCGTGGCAGGTTCGACGAGCTTGATCAAAGGCCTGGCTCACAAGGGCTGCAAAGTCCCTGTTCGCCAGCGGATCTCCAGGCTTGTCATCGAAGAGATGCGCATATTCTGACATGGATCCGGTTTCCGACCACGGGATGATGAGCAGATGGGACCGAAGGTCCTGCGCAAGAGATAGAACCGTGCTGGAGAAGGAGTGCTGAGGGACCACCGCAATTTCACCGGTCACGGCGATATCACGAGCCCGCCCGAATGCGCCAAAGGCTTTGATAACCGGGTCTCGGCTGGCAAACTCCTGGATCTCAGTCACCCGCATCACACTGGATCCCCGCTCTGTGAGTTCCATGAGTCGCAAAGCATGAACCTGCAGGGGCCGTCGAAGGGTGAGTACCGAGGCCATTGCTTGCGTATTTTGCATGAACTCCCCATTCGTGGGAGAAGGCTCATGGCCGACCGACGCTGCGAGGCCCTCAAGGTCATCCTCATTGGGTGCGAGAAGCGAAAGCATGGTGAACAAGCTTGGAAGTCCGTCCAGGCGGAGGTAGACCAGGACTCTTTTTGCGACGTCAGTCTTCACCAAGGAGTCGACTTCGTTGCTATCATCAGTGTCGCCATCTTGATGGAGTGGGTTGCCATCCCAGTCAATCTTGCCTTGCTTCCATAACTCTAGTTTCTGCTGATACGATGGAGGATAGAGCCACGTCGTCAAAGGTGTCGTAGCAAACGTGGTGACAAGAGCCATAACAACAAATATGGTGAACGTTCGGGTACTCAAGATCTTGGCTTGTAGCCCGATGTTCAACACAATTAGTTCGACCAGCCCTTTGCAAGACATCAGGCAGCCAATCGTCAGGGATTCTCGCCACACGAGGCCATTCAACCGCGATGCTAACGTACCGCCGACAACCTTGCCAAAGAAACCAACCGCACAGACTCCTACCACATACGCCCAAGTGATGCCGTTGTCCAGAAGACCCAGATTCGTGCTAAGACCGGACTGGGCAAAGTACAGAGGAAGAAACAATACGCTGACAAGATCTTCAAGTTTCTCCGTGAGTTTGATGGCGAAGCCTCCTTCATGAGGCGCCATGAGACCGATCATGAAAGCTCCAAAAATAGGATGGATTCCAATGATTCCTGTGAAGAAGGCGGAAGCCAGGAGGAGCAAGACCGTCAAGGCAACAACAGATTGGGTGGGTCCGTTGGCGAGACTGCCAGTCCTTCTCAGAAGGTATATAAAACAGGGCCTAACAGCGAACGTCAGGAAGATGGTGTACCCTAAAGCCACAAGTAGAATCCACAGAGCGGTGAGACCAGCCCCGGAATTGACAAGAGCCACACATAGAGCAAGCAAAATCCAGCCCGTCACGTCGTTCGCAACTCCCGCCGAGAGAACAATGACACCGACAGGAGTGCCGAGTAGTTTCAGAGAGGTCAAGATGCGGCAGAGGACTGGAAAAGCCTGGGTATGGTCAGTGGTGTGGCAGAAGCAGTGCAGGTCTATGAACTTACAGTGATCGCCATGGCCACACCGATGAACAGCATATACACTCCAAAGCTGATAGGAGCCAGATTAGGATCGGATCTGAACTCGTTGTATAGACCCCACGCGATCGCCGCCCCGAGGCCGAAGGGAAGAGCCATCCCAGCAGCCCCAACACTCAAGGCGACGCGCCAGTTCTTCACAAGGAAGCGCAAGTCGACCTCTAAACCAACCAGGAACAAAAACAGCACCAACCCGAGATTGGCAGCCAGCGTGAATGCGGGCATTGATGCTGTGGGGAAAATATGCTTTGTGAACCCGGGAATTCTCCCCATGATTGAAGGTCCTAGTATGATGCCAGTAATGACTTCTGCGATGACCCGGGGTTGTCGCAAATATGCAAGAGGGATGTGAATGATCCGAGTGAGGATGATGACTATACTGGCTTGGATGATAAAGAGAATGATGGGATTTTTGGGATCATAATCAGTTGGGTTGACATGGTCGAAGATGCCGCCTTGCGGAGCTGCTCGGATGCTGCTGGTACTGGAGGCTGTCGTCGCACTGATGGTTTTGGTGAACAGCTCTGTCACCGTTGCGGTAGCCATAGTAGCGACTGTGCCAGAGCGACAGTCTGACGGCAGATGTCGTTGATAGTAGTCGAAAATAAACACAAGAAATGCGATGGGGGAAGTGAGGCGAGGAGTCAGGAAGTATATGAATAGTCCATGCTTACCGGATCAGTGAGCCCACAGCTGGCCAAAAGCTGCACGTGGGTTCAAACCCCGGAGTCTTATCTGACGTTGGTACAGTGTTCAGGGCCAAAGTCAAATGCCACTGAACATGGATATCGAGGGAACCAGACAGACAACATCTCTCTGATCGGTGAGCGCATGAACACGAGGCCAGACTGTCAGCCCAGATGACAAGTCTACCAACGAACCAAGGACATCGCATTCGCCAATTGTAGTGTTAGCTGCGGCGAGAGAATGTGGTTGGGGGGGCAGGCCAAGGCAATTCGACAGAACGTCGAAGAATAATGAGGATCTCTGATCTGAATGCACATGCAGAGGAAAACAGTGTTGCCTGTGGGCGTTCCAAAGGCAGCCCAGCCCGCCCACTAGGATCCGAAATTCTTTAGCTTGATGGTCTTGAGTCCAGAACGCGGCGCCCCGTCTGTGAGACGGCCTGAGCACTAGGGAACTCTTGTACATTCCTTGGCCCCATAGTGCTGGAGTACTGGAGGAACCCCCGGACCCATCGGGGTAGGTGGTGGGAAGGTGACAATGACCCGGCTCAGAACCGGAGGGAGACCTCGCCAGTGCTTGAACCGTTGACGTGCTACTGAATGAAGAGCGGATGTTCACAAGGTCTGCATTCTCGCCTGCTGCTGCACCCAGATCATTGTTGTCCTGCTCGTGCCCGTCGTGTGCACAAGCCAGGCCGAAAAAGCCCAGAGAAAAGACAGAAAGGGGCTGCCCGCTGACATGTCCGATGACTACCACCCAGTCTCGGGTGCTTTGGTTGCGATCCACGAGACGGGCCTTTCAAGTTCTCTCCAGCTGATATGATTCCTTGGGCTACTTCTGTCAGGAGGCGTCTTTCGTATGTGTCGGACAGTCTCGGATATCATCACGACTAAGCTTCAGGATGTATCCTGCTAATAGCTGGCAGTACTGTAGTTATTTCAACGCCTTGCCGCAAGACATCACATTTATATATAGACATGCTGAAGGTGCTTCACACCAAATATGGTGAATGGAGCAATAACATCCGATTGTACCCATCGGGCGGCCTTGGCCGGGTTCATCGACGCCGTCTTGACTTATGTGCCAGTGGGCTGGCAGCCGAGGGAAGAGCAGACGGGCGTAGCGAAGGATGGCCGGTCCGTTTAGGAGTTTGCAAGCAAAATACACATATGTAGGGTTCAAGTAGGCGGCGGCTGTTGACCCCTACGCACGTGCTGTGCAGCCATTTGGTGCATGAGTCACTGGAAAGGTGATAAATCAGCGAACGAGACTCTTCCGGATCAAGGCTTGTAACTGCCGACATACCATTGAACCATGGGCAGCGACCCGTCGAAGACAGAGGAGTTGCACACACATCGCGTGGCCGTATTACTGCTCAGGCTTTCCCTATCACTGCTCGGCGTAGCCAGGTCTGGGTCGGTAACTGTGGTTGGAGAGGCATTATACATAGCATACTGGCTTTGTTGTAATGGTGGGGATGACTGTAGATGTAGATGATTTGTACTGTCTCCTTGGCTTGAGGTAGACCTAGATCGATCCTGGATAATGGCCCGTAGCGCGAGCTGGGCATTCCCGAGAGGACCCTCTTCAAGCAATGTACTAGGCTCATTGTTCGA
Source organism: Exophiala sp. LBMH1013 (assembly GCA_024611085.1). NCBI lineage: Eukaryota > Fungi > Ascomycota > Eurotiomycetes > Chaetothyriales > Herpotrichiellaceae > Exophiala > Exophiala sp. LBMH1013. Next base: position 1,186,975 of record JAMFLB010000002.1, read on the forward strand.
CGCGTGGAGGGGACGCTTTCGTCGACCCCCTTGATGCCCGTCGGAGCCTCTCGTATTTGAAATGCTGGAAGCGGAACCGTTGCAGGGCGACTGCAGCGCGGAATTGACCGAAGCCAACGTAGAGTGCGAACTCGTCTTTGAATGGCTATATGACCGGTGTAGCCCCCTGTGAGGACGAGGAGACTGATCGCCATCTTCCGGAAATGCGAAAGAGTTCCCTTGACTATGTATGATGTGAAAGTCCGTAGGGTCAAACATTCCTGGCTCGCTGCCGGGCATGTGTCCCAAGTCCATGTTCTGGGAGTTATCGGTCAGGACCATTTTCGCAACGCCATCTTCATCGATCGCAAGCGACAGGGCGCCACGTTGGCCATTCGAGTTGCGACTTGTGCTAAGCGTTCGTGATATAGGATCCGCGATCGTCTTAAGAGGGGATGATCGTCCAGGTTGGTGTGACCTAGTATTATGGTCCAGCATCACCGTGGGAGTTCTGCCTCCAGCGGTATTCTGACTTTGGGTCCTGAAGTTTCGTTCACTGCGCACGCCAGTATGCGTCAAGCTCCTCTTGAGGCCGGGCCTGCTTCCCCTTTGTGGTGAAAGAGGCCGTTTTAGGGCCTCCATCACAGACCTTGTGATAGATGGTTGTCTTATGTCACTTATCCGTTGCCGCTTTACCTCCTGCTCCCGCCGAGACTCTTCGATTTGGTGTGCATAAGCCGGTCTGTCGAGGACCTGATAATATGAAAAAGAATTCGAGTATTGATCAACGGCACCGAACCTGCGCGCTGGCGAACTGAGGAACATACTTGGGTTTTCAGCCTGCGGTGGGGGTAGCCGAGGCGACGTGGTGAAAGGAGCAGGGAAGACAGGGCCCTGAGCTGGTAGATAAGCGGTTGAAGGAGGCATGAGTGGTAAATCATAAGGCTGTTCTTCCAAGAAACTTGCTTGTGGAGTGAAGCTAGGCACCACCGTCGACGATGAAGCAAAGGAGGAGCTCAATGCCGACGGGCTGAACTGGAAAGGATCCATGTACTGCTGTGGTTGGAACTGGTCTTCATAGCAGGCGTTTGATGGATCCCAAAAAGGTCTTTGACCAGGGTAGATCGGAGCAGTTGCTGGACCAGAGAATTGATGGGCGTACATATCCGGAGACAGTTGTAGATTTGGAAAGAGGCCTGGGGATTGTTGAATAACTCTGCTTGGTGTTTCAGGAGGGCCCATGATGGGCCTTTGGTTCGCAGACATCATGAATGGTTGTTCAGTTGCGTGAAGGCTAGAATGCTTTTGCTGCTGATCCCAAGCTTAAGCCAGCCAGCAAAGGGGTTGGCTTCTCTTTCGTTGCATCAAGTTTCGTAGACAGCCTGTTCCCAGGTATTTTCAATGATGTGAAGGGGATACATGAAAGGTTCGTTCGGTCGGTCGGTCAGGCTGACTGGTGCTGTGTTCTTCAGCCTGTGATGCCAGCCAAAAGGTATGTTCTCTCCCTAAGTCTTTCTTTCCTCCTTTGACGTTGTAAACACCCCCTCTTTTGATTTTCAATGCTCTCGGTTAGGGGAGGGATATCGACAGCGTGCTCGTTGGTTCGTCTCGTCTTTGTTGTTCGCCTCGGGAAGGGTTTCGCCCAACGTCTAACTGTCCTGCCCGTCTCTGCACATCTCTTCAGCACAGCTTATCTGGTAGACAGAGCAACAATAATTTTTGGGTCTGGGATTCCATACTCTATGACCAGGATCCACCCAAAAGTGTCCCACTTCGGAGGAGTTGACAGCATCCAGATTCAACACCTGTACGCAACGACAGTTCCTAGTTACTCAGGGACGTCCTAACGAGGACAGAGGGCTCGGCTGCGTGCCTGGCATGTGCTGTCATGGGGGACGGATTCGGCAAGAGGGTTCTCTCAGGCCTGCGAACGCACAAGGTCTGTTATTTGACTCCGGAATGCCACAGGAGAGCAACGTGGTTCAGGCAGGGCCACCAATCCTTTTGACAGCGTAAATGGGTGGTGGTGCATTTCTCAGACGTCTACTTCCATCCCTTTCGACACAGCCGGAGTCATTTGAGAGCCGCGGGCATCAGCTGTATGATTGGTCAATCAGACGATGGCCGTAGGTCTGTAGAGCGAAGCCGAAGAGGTCAAGCGTTTGATATGGCCAGTATTGAGTTTCCTGACAACGACCAGGGCGTTCCCTGGGCATTTTAGGCTCTTCGGTACAGTGTTGTGTCAGGCCGGATGAGGTTGACATACGGGCAAATGGTTGGTACTGTGGAGGGAGCTTTACGCAAAATAAGCGGCGTAAGCCCGATGGTGGCCTCGATGGGCAGCGTAGTGGGTAAAGTAAGAAGCATAAGAAGCGGCAGGCCAGGCGAAGGACACTTCGTGGTGGAGCTCAACAAGACATGGTTTGGATGGTGACTTTGTTAGGGGTCCTGCACCTTGTTTGGCATGTATTGGTGCCTGCGCTGGTTCGCCCGGGTGTCTGCCTGCGCCCTGGCTAGAGGGACTTGACCCTCACAGCCTACAGGACCCCAAGGAGCAGACGTTCCTTTACAACTCGTAAACTACTCCTGATCAGTAGTAACAAACTGCTAGTGGGCAGGTACCCAAAGGTACAGGAGCATGCCGTTCACAGCGCAGTCAATGATCTCTCGAACTCGTGTGCTCATCAGCGCCGCTCGCTAAATTATCCCCAACTTTTTCCATCGTGCTTCGGCGATGGCTTTTGTTCTAATTTCCATCCAGTGGGGGTTCTCTGTGCCGATCTCAGGGCTATCGATATGCCAGGCCAGGGTTCTCCTGTAGGTGCCGGGTGGTGTCTGCTACGTATAAGCGCATGGAGATACAACCCGTTGTTGGCTGAGTGCTTGCTTGACACAACCTGTCCAGCTATGAGAGCTTGCAGTCACACAGCATCTCCAAAGAACTATCAGCGACAGTATCTGGGCAAAGGGAGGACGAACACCGCCTTGTGAGTGCAACTTCGACTGTCCCTGACTGACGGGAGCAGTTTGGAGGTCGTTCGAAAGGTGCCCGTCTTCGCTTGAACAGTGCATCTAAGATTAGCGGATAGAGCTCCACCATTGACCACCATCCCGGGGCTCCGAAAGAACCTTGGGGTTGACCAGTTGTCCTAGTGGCGTCCGTTGTCTCTCTCCAGGATGCGGCCTCAGGTCGTGTTGGTCATCTTCGTCTTCATAGTGCGAACATGTACCTCTCCACTGCTTCTCATCCATTATCCTATCAAACGAACTCCCTCGCTCCTGCCGAGGATGGCGACATGGTCATCTGCACATTTAGCGAGAGGCGGTTTCAAGAGGCGGACCTTTTTCCAGATTTCGAGATGAAAGGGGAGCGAGCACTCCTCTCAGCTTAACCATGGTGTGAGTATCAGGTCTTGGGGAGGGTTGGTAAGGGCGGTCATCGAAGAGTCAATTGTGCTCTCTGGAGTCTCAATACATCTCCCTACCATGTACCTTAGATACCTAGGTATGCTTGCTCCAACGCAGTTGCTGGCTAGTTGTCTGAAGCATGGCAAGCTGCGCACGCGGTCTCGGTCCGGCTAGATAACGACGTTGAACAAACGCTTTGCTGTGTAACCCAAGGCTGTAAGCATGCATCAAATGGCCGCAGCCACATCCATGGCATTCGAGACTAAGCAATGACGCTCTTCGATCACCCTCCGAGGAAGTATGTACGTATAACATTTCCACTTGCCTTCGACATCCATAGGATCTGCATTTTGAGGTACCAAGCGGACCAAATGCTATTTGACGATAGGCTGCGCCAGTGGAACACGGCTGAAGCTTATTGAGTCGTGTGCGACTGTCGCTCCGTTTCTCATTTCTCAGGGGCTATAGAACAGCGGAGACAAAGAGCCACAAGGAGCGTCGCGGGGAAGGGAATCGAGGGCCTACTCGTAGAAACGAGCATTGATAATGAATAGGACTTGTGCTGATTGTCTTACTAGACCATTGGTTCCCAGCCATGGGGTCTTAGGAGTACTTATTCTTCATCCGAGGCCTCTTCATCCTCCTCGATAGGTTCGACAAGTAGGTTTGCTGCTCTCCCTATCCTCTCCCCCACAGAGCCTCCTTTTTCCAGGTCAAACACAGTCCTGGGCATAGGGGAAACCAATCGAAACGCGTATTCATGTTCGTAATTGTCCGGTTTTTCGACTTCTTCTCCATCCGTATTGGCGGCTTCCCTTGCTTTCACAACTTCATAGCAGTCAACAAATGCATAAAGCTCATCCAAATCCGTTTTGTAGTCGAACTTGCGAATTATCCGCTCGCCGGAAGCCATACGGATACTGACTCTTATGGCATCTTTCGCCTCGGGCCCAGGCTCCTTTGGTAATGACTGAGCACGCCACTGCCTCCATTGAGCCACATTTGCTCTTCTCTTCTCCAGAGCCTGAGCACGCTCTTGTGCTTCCCTTTCCGCTCGTGCAGCTGCCTCTTCCTCTTCTCGTCTCCGGCGAGCACGTTCCCGATCCTGTGCCAGTGAGCGTTCGTAGGCCGAATCCTGCTCTTGTCGTAGGTTGCGCGACGCTTGTTGCTCTGCCCTTTGAACCCGGGTGGCAGCCAGTTGTGTCTGATGCGCCGTCATGGCGGTTGCGAGCTTCGCAATGAGCTCCGGTGCAGGCAGCGGCCCGGCTGCTCGCATGATGACTGTCATGGCAGAGGACCCTGAATCCGTTGTCTGGCAGATGAGAGCCATGAAGGGGAATTTGGTGCATTGCAGACTCGAGGAGACCTGGTATGCTTCGGCGTCCCGGACATTGCCCCCCCAAAATAGAAGTTCGTCTTTGTGGGCATCCAGGAAGGTCTTCATCTGGCCCGAAAGAAGCGTTTCCTGTACCCACGTAAAGTTGTCATCGTGACTCGGGGAAAGGAGAACGACAAGCAGAAACTTGAGATCCTTTTTGGCATTATCAAGGGTCAGGTTGAAGCCTGTTTCTTCAAACGGCAGGCTGTTATCTCCATACTCTTCACTAAACTCTCGGATAAAGCGTCTCGCAGTCTCCGCCGGCGGTAAAGCTCTTCGTACAGTCCTCGACTGCTGGTATATTAAACGATGAAAGAGTCTTGACAAAAATGAGGGCACAAGGAACCCCAATGGTGACAGCACCGTGCTCAAGACTCGATACATGATGTTGAAAGGGGAGAAAAGTATAGACAGCAGAAACGAAGGTTGGTACTGCGTTTCTGCTGTGGCACTGGTGTCAACTCTTTCAACGACGTCTTCCGGGTCTTGACGAGGAGCGGCAGGTCGCGTGGAAGAAAGGAGGGATTCAAACTGGAGGTTTGCAGTCTGTCGAACGGAAGCAGGAGGAATTGCAGAACGAGCTTCTGCTAAGGGATCGGTGGCTGGCTCGCCGTCGAAGAACCGGGCGATGGCTATTTGTACATTCCATTCGCATCTTTGCAGCAGAGGAATAGCGGCTATCGGGTCTTGATCTGTGACTGCAGTGTAGGTCTGCAAGGCCTCCTGCTGCGCAGGAGTCAAGTCGGAGATATCTGGAGAGGACATCTTGAGTCGATTCGCCCGAGGGAGGTCTCTGGAGGTGGAACACAAGGTGTTATCTGTCCCAGGCTGAAGACATGTCCAAGGCGTTTCTTGCTTCTTCCTTGTAGAGAGGGCAGATCACGGTTGCAGATTCTTGTATAGGTCTGTCCAAAAATAACAGTTATTATACGCTCTGCCTGATCCACAGGGCGATGTCATATGTGGCCTTCATATTATTCGAGATGCGGTGGGTATGACCGGCGGATAGACTGCGGGAGACGCGAAACGCGGATGATAATATTGAGCTGCACTGGCCGCTCAGACCATCTGTCCCGCCATCTGGCTGCTCATACTTATCATCTGCACCTCCATGCGAACCTGACTTCTATTAATCCATCTTCTCGCCGCAGGCACCCCAGTACCTGAACGCCATCCGCACGGTGTCAGGTTTCTTATTCTTTTGTCATTTTGGATACATCCTCATCGTCATGTGCATTCACTCGCTTAGTATCAGATCCTGATCTACAGCGTCCACCCCGATCCTATTGATCCTATTATCTTCACGCCTCACATCTGAACTACCCCTCAAGATGCGGTAGACCGCCAATGGGTCGCAGCGTTACTATGAAGCGGATGGAGCCCCTTGCCATGTTCAAATCCTTCCAGTGAACGATTATGGCCGCAACTCTCAAGAACAATGTCGAAGACACAAAGCAAGCAGCTTTGTCGCCTCGACTCAAGGGTCGGGGTAGGTGGATTCCGCTGGATGCCTCTGTCGCTATTATTAGTTCAACAGTGCATCTTTGTCGCAGAAGAGAATATGTGTTGCTGATACTTGGTCGCTATTAGAAAATGCGAAAGATACCCTATGCCGCAATGTGACAATCTATGGGAAATGCCGTTACGAGGACAAGGGTAGACCATCCTTAATCGCATGGGCTTCAACATCAGTGACTGAATCTTCCTAGGCTGTGCCTTCAATCACAACATAGACAGGTCCACCTCCGAAAGTGGGCACGGCGAGAGGTATAATACTCAATCCTCGCGTGTGATCGTATGCTGATATCTAGACAGTCAGGCAAAGAAGACACTAAACGTCGACTCGCCCAGTTTCACTCCTTCCTTCTTGTCTCCGAACGGCGCCTCTGGCTCTGTCAAACAATCCGCCGGTATCTCCCCAAAGGCGGCAAGCGCAGCTCCGTTCATGCCTAAGGCTATCATTTCCCGTGAGCTGGAGTCTAGGATGCTAAAATCACATAACGGTCGACTTACATCTCATGACAGGATCATCGAACGCAACACCTCTTCGTCAAGATGCTCGAACGCCAGATTGGGCGCTGGTGGACGTGCAGGAGTTTGTCCCCAGACGGGCTCAAGAGCCACCGCTAGTAAGTCAGGACTACGTATATTTTAACGACGTCGCGAAGGGAATTTTGCTGATTGTTCTCAATATTCGTCGCGTTTCAGACAAATGAGAATGAGATTCCTGTCGCGCATGGGTTTGAGACGTTTCAACCAGGGCCTGCGCCTAATCCATACCTCGACCATGGCATAAACGGAACTGCCTTCTTTCAAAGTACCCCGGGCTATCAGATGCCTGTGCGTGTTTTTCCAACCGACACAATCACTGGTGCGCTAACCATTTTTAGGTGCAATATCACCAGTATGCTCCTATCGGTCATTATAGCAGCAACCTCGCCCCCTATCAGCGCACGGTACACGATCTCTTCATCCCCAACGATCTACGCGAAGAGATACAGAAGAAGCTCGCTGCAACCCTTCAAACACTCCCAAGTATGCGCCTTGATCCCTACACCTGTTCCAACTTAACTGCTAACATATTTCAGACTCGCAGCTGCCCAGTCACATTGAAAGTTACCATTCCCTCGTCCCACTGGACACCAACCACAAAAGCTCAACCATCTTCGGAGGCTACACTTCCTGGGTCTACAAAGCCCAGTCCAGCACCAACGGCCAATACTACGCTCTTCGCAGAATTGAAGGTAACGCGAACTTGAGGCGCAGATTTACCTTCTGCTAACTGCTTTTCAGGCTTCCGTCTGACGAACGAGCTCGCCATTCGATCCGGTCAAGCTTGGAAGAACGTAATCAACCCTGGCGTCATTCGGGTTATGGATATCTTCACGAACCGCGGATTTGGCGATAGCTCTCTTTTTGTTGTGACAGAATACCACCCTCTGTCGAAAACCCTCATGGAGCACCATCATATTGGTCAAAATTGGGCCCGGCCCGCCAGAAACAGCAAAGACCAGGTCCCGGAAGCAGTCCTGTGGAGCTACGTTGTTCAGATCGCCTCAGCTCTCAAAACCATCCATAGCAGCGGTCTAGCTGCGCGTGTGCTCGACCCCAGCAAGATTCTGGTGACTGGAAAAAACCGCATCCGACTCAACGGCTGTGGCGTTCTGGACATTGTTCAGTTCGATAACAATAGCGTTCCTCTAGCCCAACTGCAACGACAGGACCTAGTGAACTTTGCTTTGGTCATTCTCTCGGTTGGCACCGGCACCGCAGACACGGGAGCAAACTTCGCTCGAAGCATGGATATGTTCAAAAGATTCTACAAGGCCGAGCTGCAAAATGTTGTCGTCTGGCTGTATTCGGCCATGCAGAATCAAGAAAAGACAATCGACCAGTTTATCACGCTGATATCCAACCAGATGGTTACAGCCTTCGACGCCGCCCTCCAGACAGATGACACCCTCTATTCGGAGTTGAGCCGTGAAGTTGAGAACGCCCGGCTGGTGCGCCTTATGGCTAAGTTGAACTTTATCAACGAACGTCCGGAGTATGAGCACGATCGAGCCTGGTCCGAGAACGGCGAAAAGTATTACCTGAAGCTATTCCGAGACTACGTTTTCCACCAAGTGGACGCCCAGAATCGTCCCGTTGTGGATCTCGGGCATGTTCTCAGTTGCCTCAACAAACTGGATGCGGGCACGGAGGAGCGCATAACGCTCATAAGTCGCGATGAACAGAGTTGCTTTATTGTCAGTTATAGAGAACTGAAGAAAGGGGTGGAATCGGCCTTCCAGGATCTTCTGAAAAGAAGTGGCCCTCTACGTTAGCATTGGAGAGAGCATGGGAACCGCGTTACACCTCGCAAAGAAGAGCAAGCGACAGAAATGGAATGATTCAGCTGGGTGATTTGCGATAATCTGGGAGGTACATAGCTGGGCCAGATTTCTGCAAGCTCACCGGGTGACTAGCACGCTGGTCTAGCTGTGGAAAGCCAGGTTCCTACGGTGGTACTTGAATATAGACCAGACAGAAAGGGCCAAAAATCAAAAAATCAAAAATCTCAGTTGCAAAGCGTCCGCAATGTCCTTCAGCTGCGTAGTTGCATCGGCCGAATATAGTCGGCGGCACTGAAAGGCGACCGCTTGGGCGTATGGGGGCGACACAGCTTGTGCCAGGCTAACGCGCTCATCGGCGGATAACGAACACTGACGTTTCGCATTGCTGGGCAGCCGAGACCGGCTTTTGACAGAAGCGGGCAGGCCGATTCTTAGAAGAGTGATCTTGGCCGGGCTGGATGGTCCGAAGAGCCGGACAAGAAACTACTCATCCGCAGGCTGTTGAAAGGGATTTTCAATCTCTTCACTTCCATCAAGCGGGGAAATAAGAACGAGCAGAGTTCCACGAGCAACAACCAAGCCCAAAGGCCTGGTAGTCTCATTTCCTTCATCATCTGGCTATTCGTCAATATCACCACCCCGAACGCTGACTGGGATGCTATCTCACCTCTCATGGTCTCTTTGACATCATCCAACACCAGATTCATCAACTGATCATAGCCTTTAAGCGTGCCAATGACTTTTGTTATTGACGTGCAAAAGTCAGCTCTCCGCCACACTTTTCGTTGAGTGAGGTCGGCATGGGGAATACAAACATACTTTCTCGGCCACCGTTGAATTTGACATTGATCTGCTTGTCCATATATTTCGTCAAGTCGAGGATGTTTTCCTTTTTGGGCTTTTCCTGAGTTTGATTGGACTGGTGAGAGGCTCCTCCCCGACCTCGACCTCCTGCTCCGCCGCCCCTACCACCACGATTCCCGCCGGATCCTCCTCCTCCACGCCCACCGCCCCGAAAGTGACCTCGTTCGGACATCGCTACACGGCTTTGTTAGATGTAGCGTTGTTTGCTGGTTTTCGGTGGTTTGTCGTGGGACGGTTGAAGGCAGGTTTCAAACAGGTTAGTACGAAATCGGAATCAGGGATTCGATGTGGCGCGATGCTTGATGAGGCTAGGCGCGGAATTGTAGTCGGAGGAGAGGGATTTGATCTCGGGTAAGTTGCCGGTTTAGAGCGCTTAGCGGTAGGTAGAATCGATAAGCGGCGGCCGCTTTTTGTTTGCTTGGCTGTGTCGTGTCCGTGACTGTAGCTTGATGATGGCTGCTATGGTAAATACCGAATTCGACCGGATACTAGTAGATTCACAGCACTAGTATAGGAGCAGATGGTGCTGTAGTGTGGTGAATTAGTGGATCGAGGGAATGAATCAGTAAACAGGTATGGTAGCAATCATGGCTGCAACTTCAGGAGTTTCCGCTGAAGCGCTGGAGACCTTCAAGTTCTTTGCGGGCTGCTCGTTATTATTGGGCGGAGCGCCGCTCTGGGAGGATGGCACAGACGGCATCGGAGTCAGCACTCCCGCACCTCCAACGCCTCGCTCACCTCGCTCACCTCGCTCACCTCGGGTTTCAACATCGTTCTCAGTTGCAGGCGGGCGGTTTTGGAAAGAAGACTGAAGACTGTGGACGGCTTCGTGTTTGTCTACTAGTACCTACCTACATGTGTTGTCCCAGGTTCGAGCTCCAGGCCAGGCATATTAACTGACAACCTTCCTACCTGAGGCATAACCGCCTACCGAGCCGCTTCACTACTGCAACTGCACTGCTAGTTTCCCGCCCATCACGCGCTCGGGACGAGGTGAACACTTGACACGCGACCTAGACACGGTGTTCGTTGTTCTAGACGACCTTCCTGGTAGTAATAATAATAGTTAAGGTACCTAGGTAAGGTAGGTAGGTAGGGATGGGGTTCCAAAGATCGTTGGTACGCACGGAAAGAGTCCTAGGAATACCGTACCTTCACCCCGCCGCTGCTACTATTTTCTCCTTCTCAGGGCGGAGCAGAACACCCGACAATCGTGGTTTGTGCTGCAATCGCAATGGCGGCATCTTCTCCCATCCCGCGTCTCCCTGCCCTGACCAGTAGTGAGTGATTGATTCCGACTCCGCGGGCCGGCGGGTAGCGACGACGCCCTTTGACTGGTAGTTGGCCCCGGAGAAGAGTGAGGCCTCTTGAAGCTCATGGCTGTCTACTGATTGTCACGCTCTGCCTGCGCCCATCGAGAGTCTGTGCCCTGCAGTGTGCTACAACTGCGAGTCCGGTACTAACCCCCCTCCTTACCTGGCCTTAGTCGGTCAGATGCAGTGCCCAGGTAGGTACCTTGGGTAGAGCTACCTTGCGTAAGTTGCCTTTCCGCGCCCCGCGCGAGACTGTCTGCAGCTACATTCCAGGTTGGTGAGTCCCTACCTACTTGGTGCTGCATGGAGTACTGTGTAGTGCCGTGCGGTATACAGGAATCCTCTCGCTCCTCTCTCGCCCTGCCATTCGCCACTCCTCCACCCCCTTCGGTCCTCACATTTAGTCTTTCCGTCCGTCGGCTTACTTCCTGATCGTCCTCCGCGGCCCAACTGAGCCATTCCTCCCCCTCCTAAAGTCGGCACTACTGCCGCGCCCCGACACCTTCCCAAGCTCAACCTCCCTCACGCTCTTCTGCCTTTTCCCCTTCGCCCACCTCCTCGAAGACATTACCGATACACACGTTCCTCTTACGCTCACGGCGCTTCAGCTCCATCACAGCTTTGCCTGTCTTCCGGGCGAACTGTCAGGAGCTGGTTCGACAAATCCTCCTCTTCAAATCCCCCCGAATTACGGTGTCTCGCCCGAGGCCTAACGACCGAGCTGAGCCCACGCAGCCCGAGCGCAGAAAGCGCTGTGGCCAACCCTCTCGCACACCCACGTCCATGTAAAGGCTTGAGCAATGGATTCCTCAGCAACCATGTCCGCCGAACAATCCTCCTCCCCTCAAGCGGCCGCGTTCCCCGACCGAACACAACGTACTCCCCGCCGCGAAACTCCCTAGGACGGCGACAAATCCCCTGCAGATCAACTATCTGGCTCGACAGCATAAAGAGGTCATTCCGCTGGTCACTGTCAACGACAAACTTCCCGAGATAGCACGGCTTCTCGGCGAATATGATGGAGTTATACAACGACATGAGAGTATGGCTGGAAATCTTGGAGCGTGCCCTTTGGGACCCATCCTGCTCAAGCGTTTTGAAAGACTTTTTGACGGACCTCCCAAGGTGTTGAAGTCGCATGCAAAGGATGCCGCCGTTACCTGGTTAGATGTGGTTGAGTTCGCTCAGAACAACCCGAGGCAATTCAACCTGGAACGGTCCCGCAATGGCATCAGGGTCTGCCAGTTCTACACCAAGCAGTGTCGAGTGGAAATATCGGAGGAGGACTTCGTCCTTATCGCTAGTGGTATGCCTCAGAAACTCATCCCACCACAGCCGATTCTAGAGGATGAGGAGAAGGAGCTCGGGGTTATGGACTTACTGGACCGAAACCTCGGCCAAGTCATCCAGCTCGCAGATCAAGGTAGGTTGCTGATACTCTCCTTTACCAATGTGCAACTGACCGGTTTGCAGTTTCTGGGCGAGCCCGCCAATTGATCCATAAGATGAAGAACCGACGTACAGCCATCCTCAGCCGACGGGAGCAGGAGGCAGAGCTGTTGAGGAGAAATGCTCTGGGGCCAAGTGCCACCCCTATGTCGCCTGCCGAGACAAACGGAACCCACACCGGTAGGCCGCTTAGCAGCATTGAGGTGTCCCAGTCGCCTCCTGTTGGGTTCACTGCTGTCAACTTGAGACAGGAAGGCGCTGCGGACTCTAGATCACGGCCCTCCTTTGGGACAGGCGATGGGGTGAGGGCCCAATGCGAAGACGTATATGACACCCCAAATGCCGGAAACGTCACCATCATCAATGGCAAATCGGTCAAGGACGCCTCGCCCGCCGTTCGAGCCGAGATGATGAAGAAGTTCATGACACCAGGCGAACAGAAATCGACGTGGATTGAGGAGCTGGTTCGGGGGTCCTCGGGAGGTACTGCTCGTACCAACGCTATGAACGCAGCCTCGGCTGGAAGGACTCGTTCCCGGTCGAGCGAGGAATCCTCCGGCAGCGGCACTGGTAGAAAGAACACGGCCGGTGTCGCCATTCCAAATACACCATCAGCTCTGATGCCTCCCTCGAAACAGCATACACTTGATAAGGACGAAGGGCCTTATAAACTGGAAATGGTGCGGAGAATGGACAGTATGTGGAAAGGTGAACGGATAATTCCCCCGTGTGACCGTTGTCGAAGATTACAGATGGATTGTCTGAAAAATCTGACCGCATGTATGGGCTGTACAAAGAA